>JARQOC010000002.1:235438474-236125974 GCA_033576535.1 Allobates femoralis
TCACATGGGCCCCACCTATCCTCCATACCAGTATCCTTACAACCCACCTGCCATGATGTACCAGGGGTATGAGGATTGGCCCATTTGTTATCCACCGCCAGTTGTTGGTCCAGATCACAGTCAGGTTCAGGATCTGCCCAATGTTCCACCTGTGAGTTTCCATATGTCCGCTTGTTTCCTCATCATTTTCTTTCTTTATCTGTATCTGATCTAGTGATCTTTATTTACAGCCTGCATATCAATGGCGGGCTGCCAACGCCCCTCCAAGACCATTCAAGGCAAAAGAAATCCCCAAACCCAAAAAGAGAGAGACTGGTGAGTAGTAAAGATCAAATTTGGAGTAAGAATTAAAGAGGTCTTGAAAGTTATTTCCAATTCATTGAATAAGAGATAATTTTCCGATCAATGAGGGTCTGCCAGTCGTGAACCCCAGCAATCCCGAGACCTGGGGCTTTGAAGAGCCACTGTGTGAAAGGAACGGTGGGTGATTGTGCACAATGCAGCTCTATGGAAGTATCCAAGATCAGCCGAACGCACCAGGTTAAACTCCTGCAATCTGAGCCAGGTTCGGTCACAGCAGATAATACTCTGATGCCAACCGTATAACACAGCCAGCACTTGCAGTGTCCGGCGATAGTTTCACTCCTGAGCTTACTGTATACATGCAGTGCGCAAATCAGCCTTGCATGTACGATGGTTGTCGTTAATGGAAACCTGAGCACAGTTGGTCCCCCAGATGCCCTTAGCCCCGGTATTTGCCTGTTGCTGGGTCTGATCCTCTCATATGTAACTGTAGGGGCTGATGTTCTTTACATCCTTTACACAGATACAGAACCAGGCCAGCCAGTACTAATGTATGGAGCTGTGCCTGGTAATAAAGGGGTTGAGGGAGCTGATGGTTGTTCTTGGGAGTTGGATCACCATCGATCTCCTATTGAAATTCTGCACCTTATTAAATAATAATAATGCTGCTTGCAGTCACCACTCCTGAAACCCAGCAGTTTAGCTACATACTCTGTTAACCCCTTCACGACATAGGACAATATATGTTCTTGGCCGTGTCACACCCACTGATGCGAGCTCTCTCTGAGAGCTCGCATCCTCCATCGCACATCTCAGCTGATCTCATCAGCTGAAATGTGTACCTAACACCACCTTTGGATCGCGCTGTCAGTGACTGACAATGCGATCAATAGGTCATGTGAGACAATCATGGGACTTCCACTGTTACCAGCCCGGGGTCCTGTTATGACCCCGGAAGCTGCATGGAATCACTCCCTGCTGGCGATCTCCCAGTGAGGTCACCAGCAGAAACTGACCATTTCACTTGTGTTCAGATAGGCTGTAGCCCATCGGAACACAGGAGAAGCGATCAGACAGTGGAGTGCTGAGACCCTCTATGCGGGCATAGTAAAAAACTTATTTTTTTTTGTAATTAATTAAAACTATGAAAAAAACACAATGCAAATCAACCCCTTTTGCCCCATTGAAAATAAAACTATAAAAAAACATATATACATATTGGGTATCGCCGCGTTTCTAAATGCCCAATCTATCAAAATATAAAATCTGTTAATCAGATCTGTCATCAAAATTATGTTTTTTTAGTCACCGCAACATTGCAATAAAATGCAAAAATGGGTGGTAAAAACATCACATCTACCTAAAAATGGTATCAAAAGAAACGTCAGCTCAAGACGCAAAAAATAAGCCGTCACACACCCCAGATCCCGAAAAATGAGGACGCTACGGGTCGTAGAAAATGGTGCAAAGGCGCTATTTATTTTCTTTAAAAGCATCTGAATTTCAGTTATAGTCTACATGTTTGGTATCTATGAACTTGTACCGAACCAAGGCATCATAATGACAAGTCAGTTTTACCATATAGTGATCATGGTGAATAGAAAAAAAAAATTGTGTAAGTGCAATTTTTTTGCTATTTCATTGCACTTGGAATATTTCCCCCTATCTCTGTACACTATATGGTAAAATAAATGATTTCAATGAAAAGTAACACTCGTCCGGCAATAAAAGCCCTCATATGTCTGTATTGACGGAAAAATTAAAGTTATGGCTCTTGGAAGAAGGGGAGGGAAAAATAAAAATCTGAAAATCGCCCAGGGGTGGAGGGGTTAATTTTGGTTTTTATGTAGGAAAGTATGCGGGAAGCTCTTAGGCTCCACATGTTTATATTCTGGTCGTTATCATTGTAGATTCCACACAGAAAGGAACTCCGAACTCTCAGCGACTAACCTAAGGATCCGCATAGGAGACGGCACATATACTGATGATATTCACACGTCCACATGGCGACGTCTTTACAGCCTTCCATTCCCAAACTGTATGAATGAAAAGAAGGAACGGGTCGGTCATGACCAGGCAGAAGGCAGAGTGCAGCTGGAGGATGACTTCTATCAGTGCATTATCTGGATACGTGTAGCAAACATACATATATACCACTAGCCTGTCCTGTGTACAGTTGAAGGAGAGGTGCACATACTTTTTTATATGTTTAATTAAATAGAAAACCGTATTATTCTGTGTAATTAACAGAATCTTTACCTCATTGCAAGACAAAGTAACCAAGAAAATAAAGCTCTTCTTTCCTTATCTCTTCTTTACTCTTCTTCAGTTTATCCTTCCCCTTGTAAATCTATTGTAAACCCTGCCTAATTTTCTTTCTATCTGGCACCCTTCTCTTCCCTCTGTATCTTCCCCTCCCCTCCCTCTCTCCCTTTCTTCTTGTTCCACTCTCTTTTTCCCACCCACGCTTTCTCTCTCTTCCTGTATCCCAAATCTTTTCTTACCATTTCCCTTCTCTCTTTCTCCCCTACTGGTTTTCACCTTCTTGCTCTTTTTTCATGTTCCCCACACCCTTTCTTTTCCTCCTATTCTCCCATTTTTCTTTTCTTTGCTTTTCCTCTCTTTCCATTTTTCTCCCTTTTTTCTTTTACTTCCTGTTTTCCTATTCATTTCTTTTCTACTCTCCTTGGTTTTCTTTCCTGTTCACCTCTCTGTTATTTCCTGTCTTTCCTGCTTTTTCTTGTTCCACCCCTTCCTCTCCCCTGTTTTAGCCTCCTTATCTCCATTTCTATTCCCCCTTTACCTTCCTATTCCACCCTTCTTTTCCTTCCTGTTCCCTCTCTCTCCTTTCCTGTTCCTCCTCTCTCTCTTCCTGTTCCCTCTTCCTCTCTTCGAGTTATCCCCCTTTCTCTCCCTTCCAGTTACCCCTTTTCTCTCTTTTCTTGTCCCCCCTTTCTCTTCCTTCTTGTTCCCACCTCTTTTCTTTCCTTTCATGTTCATCTCCCTTTCTCTCTCTTCTGGTTCATCCTCCCTTCTTGTTCCCTCCCCCGTTTCTTTCTCTTCTTGTCCCTCCTTTCTCTACTTTCTTGTCCTCTCCCCCCTCTTTTCTCTCTTCCTGTTCTTTCTTTCTCTCTTCACGTTATCCCTTCTCTCTCCCTTCCAGGTAGCCTTTTCTCTCTTTTCTTGTTCCCTCTTCTTTTCTCTGTCTTCTTGTTCGTCCTTTTCTCTCCCTTCTTGTTCATCCCCCTTTCTTTCCTTCCTTGTTCCCTTCTCCCCTTTCTTTCCCTTCTTGTCCCCACTCTCTCTTCTTTCTTGTCCCCCCCGCCCCCTTTTCTCTCCCTCTTTTTTTTCCTGTCCCCTCTTTTTTCTTTCCTGTTCTACTCTGTATTTCTTAATGTCCCCATCTCACTTTCCGTTCCACTTTATCTTTTTCTTCCTGTTGCCCCCTCATTCCTTTCCTGCTCCCCCCGATTTTTATTTTCCTATTCTCCATGCTCTGTTTCTTTATGTCCTCACCCATCTCTTTCTTTTAATCCACCCCCATCTTTGTTGATTTCCCCTTGACTTATTAATAACATTGGCCCACGAGTTAGACTAAAATATATAAAGATATTTTGCATTTCAGAAGAGGTAAAAAAGTGTATAAATATATATATTCCTGCAGTTGCTGCAGAAGCGACAATACACAATGGACGCACAGTGTGCAATAAATAGTACAGGGTCATTGTGAATCATTTCCCCTGTATTTTACCCGCATGAATCCTGGAGACCGGGATAAGATAAGTGCGTCCTACCTTCCCTGCAGGAGGAATAAGAAATACAAAACCTGTACAGTTTCCGCTGATTACCAGCCATTGTGTGATCAGCGCACTCAGGCTGAATGACTCATTTGCTTATTGTTATGTTAAAAGAAATATTTGAGTTCCTAATGATAAAGTGTAGGAAACAAGAACAAAGCTTAATGGTCACACTGCAGTGATGTCCCCTACAGGGAAGGAATGACCGAGACGGGTGGGCATAGAAGACGTGCCTTAAAATGTCATATTTGATTAATAGCTTTAATAACAGCAGTAAGTCAATATAACTGAAATGAATGAGAATTGAGACTAAATTCTGAGGATGCATGTGTAATCTATATCCAATAATGTTTCATCATTTTGCATGCAGCCTACATACTTAAAGCAGAAAGTATCCCAACCGAGAATGAAGGTTGGAAGTATAGAGGACGCAACGTTTTGAGGACCTTTATGATCAAGGTTTTACATGTTCATGTTCATTAGGAGGACCTATACATTCATACAACCAACATTTCGGCACTGTGGCCTTTATCAAGACCAATATACATTCATATAAGCAAACGTTTCGGCACTCCGGCCTTTGTCAAGGTTTAGCTATGAATGCAGGTCGCATGGGTCTATATGTAGAGGTCAATTGGAGTAGAGCCTCCCAAATTAGAAGACTGGTTTTCTAGGGTGACTGTGGATAAAGTCCTGTCGTTGAGTGCCTCCAGGGCCAAAGCCATAGACGCCGCCGAGGTAGAAGACTCAGCATTGACCTAGTAGCTAAAGGGGAAATTTCTTTCTTCAACATGAGATGACAGCTGTATTATAAATGTCCTGTCGTAGGAAAAACCCTATTAAAGATTCAACCATTTTGCTAAGGATTTGTGCAAAGTGACATAAAAGAGGCATTAGTTTGTTGTTGTAGTATGATTACTAGGAAGGTCTGAAGATATCTTACAAGTAGAGACATGGATGTTGGGAGGGACCGGATACATTCTAAGAATAAGAGGTAATTTTAGAGATCGTTTTGTCAAGTGAGAAACCGCATAGGAGGTGCAACCCTAGTGGGCCATTATGGTATTACTTTGACCTTTTTGATGGTTTGGATGGTCAGAAGATTTCTTATATGGACCAATGACGAATTGAATGTTTAAGTCAACATCGTTGACACTTGCCTAAATTGTGGCCCCGTTCAGTTTGTATGAGCTATAATGGAAAGACTGAAAATGAATGAGTTTTGACCAGTTATGAAGGTCTCTTGTGTATGGACTATGTGGAGAGGAGAGGTCAGGTCGACCTACAGAGGTTCTAGGAGTTTGAGATTTTTAGACTTGATTATAAGAGTTTCATTATATTTGACAATTCTCTATTCTTCATTTGATTATTTGAAATTTTGAGATCTGATCTGATGTGTCCACCAGCCTATAGATCACAATTGTCAGATGCCTATTATATTTTTAAGTGTTCTCAAAGCTGTGAAATTGATCCACCCAAAGGGAGAAATGTCACGAAAAGGAGGACGCTCAAATGAGGGATTTTAGTAACATGTAGAGCAGATGATCCTGTTGGTTATTCATCTGGTGGACAAGACTTATGGCCACTTTACACGTCCCAACATCGGTCCGATGTTGGATACAACGACGCGGGAGCACGCTTTTTCTGGGCAGAATTCCAAGATCACACAGGAGATGTTACACAGCGCGATATCGGCAGGCAACGCCAATACGATGTCTACACCCCCTTGTATGGCCGACCCAGGAAAGACCATTTAACATGTGAGCGAATAGGGGACGTTGTACGTCACATCGTTGTTGGGCTTTTACACAGCTTGAACCAGCCACAACGTCCATCCAATATCGGGCCGTTGGAGAGCATGCTCATTTGATCCCCGATATCGTTTTGGCATCATTCGTGCATCGTATTGGACATTTACACCATACAACGCACGAACGATATCGGGGCCAACCACGAACCATGTGACTTTTGGTCGGAGTTGGACGCCGATATCGGGACGTGTAAAGTGGCCATTATTGTGGCGGAAACCAAGAGGAGACCATCTTGCCTAATTGAGTTGCTTTACTGCTTTCTTTTAGACACTTTAAATGTCTATAGATCATTGGGTCCAGGTCCTAAGACCCCACCGGTCCCTGGCTGAGAAATGTACATCAAGAAAGCGGACAGAGTGGAATACGGATTGTCCTGGACTTTCCATTGAATCAGTACTTTGGTCTGTGCTCTTGCTCGGGTTGGTCCTGTGTGGTCCTGCCTCCTGAGCGATCATGGGTCTCAGGACCTGGATTGTGGGGCTTAGAACCCTGACCCAATGATCTACAGGCATTTAAAGTGCCTAAAAGATATATTTTTGAATAAAAATAACACAAACTTCTGTTTTATCACTTTTTTTTTCTATCTACAGTTGGGCAACCCTCTTAAATATCTTGATCCAGGAAATGAAAGAGGCAGAAGGGGGAACATTAATTAAGACTGGTGTCTTATTCGTCAGTCTTTATTCAGTTTCCGCCATTCATTAATACACTCTTAAGCTGGTTTCACACTACCGGTGTTGTAATCCAGGTGAATCCGGTGGAGATGATGGTAAAACAGCATCCCCCTACAATTGTAAAACCTGATGCAACTGGATGCTCCCGCACCGATATTATTACTGATCCGATACCGGATCTGCGTATGCGGTAGCATCCAGTTGCATTAGGTTGTGTACATTTTATTTTTTGGCAGGTCCGGTGAAAAAAAACACCAACCCTAGTGGGTGGTCATATGTACCTAGATTTTGGGCATTCCAGGTGCCTGGATTCGACTTCCGCTGAGCTCCATTTTAACCCCTTAATGACCAAGCTCATTTTTGCAATTCTGACCAGTGTCACTTTATGAGGTTATAACTCTGGAACGCTTCAGCATATCCCAGTGATTCCAAGACTGATTTTTCATGACATATTGGACTTCATGTTAGTAGTAAATTTAAGATGATATTTTCTGCATTTCTTTGACCAAATAGTGTTTACATGCAGTGACAGTTCAAAGCCATGATGGGTAAAGCCGTCATTGGTCATTAAGGGGTTCATGCCACCTGGATAATGACAGATAGGGGTGCTTCCGGATTTTAACTGAGCACCAAAATCACAACATTTTGCGTTTTTGGTATCGACCAAAAACCGGTGACACTTGGATCTGGACAGAACTGTAAATACCCAGATGAAGCCACACGTTACTGCGTCCCCATTGAAAGTCATGATGCAGTTCCATCCGGTTTAAGATAGTCCCTGGATTTCAAAAACTGGTAGTGTGAATCCAGCCTTAGTGAATTTGCCTCTCCTTTCAGACACCCATGTGGCGTGATTCACAAAAGAATGTCATGAGGGGGTTTAGTATATTTAGTGTATAACCGAGAACAGAAGTAAAAGGTTTTGTTGCATAAACATTTGGGACTTTCTAACTCCAGCCCTCTGATGCAAATTGGTCTCCAGACTTGCTGGAGGATCTCTGAAGACTTGGGTGGAGGCAAGTTTTGCATCTCATAATCCTCTTTTTCTCCAGTGGCAGAGATTGGATAGCCAGGTCTCGAGAGGTATGATTTATAACCATTCATCTGAATACTTGACAGAAGCAGAACAAACTCCAGAAAAGGGAAACAAAAATCAATAACCTCATAAGCCGGTCATGACGCACATTCCGTCTTGGGCTTGTGACAAGTAACAAATGTTCCTGCACTGGGCTTTCGACAGTAAATGATAGAAATGATCCTCACTTGTCTGATGTTACAGCTTATCTTTACTGAAGTTGAGGGTTCTTTTTCTTATCCTTTTAAAGGGAACCTATTGTGATGTCTGATCTGCACCCATGTTATAGAGCAAGAGAAACTGAACAGATTGATATATTGTTTTGTTGGAAAAGATCCACTATTACTCATGTATTCAATCAGTTAATAACTAGGACCGCCCACTGGACTACTAAACATAGAGCCACGATGTCAAATAATAATATGCAAGTTACACTGAATCTTCTCCACCAAAGTTATATATCAATCTGCTCAGCTCCCTCTGGTCTGTAACACGCTGGCCGACGTCCAGGTTTGTCAGATTCTCTTTAATAGTTCGATGATATATATGCTTTTGATTATGGACCCATATGGGTTGTTTGTGAACTATGTAATAAACTATTAAATTAATGGCTGTACAGTACACTATTATTGGTAAATATAACAATGCATAAATAAAAGCCTCATATGTTATATAATGTTTTATAATTATAATATAAGCCTAGTGTCACATTCCATGTGTGTTAATAAAGTTTTTTCAAGTGAATGTGAGTTTTTCTATTGCGTGCGCCTCAGCTTTAGCAGAACATGTTGAATTGCCTTATAGACCTATTTATTGTGTGCAGCTCATTTAACAAAGGGGGGTTGCCCTGGCCTACAATGTGACAATGTGCCAAATTACACCAAAGTTTATGTGCAAGAGAAGTAGTGTGAACGACGTGAATCCAAAAAAGGTGTAGGCTTAAGGCCGGTTTACACGCTGCAATGTCCCAGCGACCCGACCAATGATAGGGATCGCTGGGACATCACTATCTGATCGCTGGTGAGCTGTCACACAGGCAGACTCGCCAGTGATCAGTGAGAATGCCGGTAACCAGGGTAAACATTGGGTAACTAAGCCGAGCGCTGCGCTTAGTTACCCGATGTTTACCCTGGTTGCCATGTCCCAGTGTGTACTGTGCGGCGCTGGGCATTGGCCAGGAGGTCGTTGATCATTGGTCTCCCGCTGTCGCACATACCAATGCTGGCCGGCCAGCGGGAGACCAACGATCGAAAAATGGCACTGGCCATTCCGCAAGGATCAGCGTTGCAGGATTTCTGGGATCAACAGGTGTGCTACAGTCCGCGCTGCCCGGTCATCCAAGGAAACACAAGGGAAGCAATGTTCCAAGTAAAAATGTTTCTTTATTCTTCAAACCAACGCGTTTCGACGCCCAATCCTGGCGCCGTCCTCAGGGTATAGCCTGAAAAAAATTGGGCTGAAAAGTCCCCCCCTCGGCTTATACGCGAGTCACTGTATACTGTGTATACAGTGTATACAGTATACAGGCCCCCCCCCTTGCAGCACAAACCTGTAAAGGAAGAGATTAGTATACTTATCACTGTCCCGCTGCCGCTGTCCCGCCGCCGTCATCGCGCTCCTCCGTCTTCTTCCGGCTTCCTCCGGTCGGCGCAGGCAATGACGTCATTGTCTGCGCGCCAGAGGAAGCCGGAAGACGCTGGATGAAGACGGATGAGCGCGATGACGGCGGCGGGACAGCGGCAGCGGGACAGTGATAAGTATACTAATCTCTTCCTTTACAGGTTTGTGCACCAAGGGGGGGCCCTGTATACTGATGGGGGGGCTGTATACACCTCTGGGGCTGTATACACCTCTGGGGCTGCTGTATACTACCATTGGGGCTGCTGTATACTACCTCTGGGGCTGCTGTATACACGACTGGGGCTGCTGTATACTACCACTGGGGCTGCTGTATACTACCACTGGGGCTGTATATACCTCTGGGGCTGCTGTATACTACCACTGGGGCTGCTATATACTACCTCTGGGGATGCTGTATACTACCTCTGGGGATGCTGTATACTACCACTGGGGATGCTGTATACTACCACTGGGGCTGTACACTACCTCTGGGGCTGCTGTATACTACCCTGGGGCTGCTGTATACTACCACTGGGCTGCTGTATACTAACCACTGGGGCTGCTGTATATACCTCTGGGGCTGCTGTATACCACTGCTGGGGGCTGTATACCTGTGCTGGGGTCCACCCTCGGCTTATACACGAGTCAATAGGTTTTCCCAGGTTTTGGGGGCAAAAGTTAGGGGTCGGCTTATACACGGGTCGGCTTATACACGAGTATATACGGTAAGTCTTTTGTTTCCAAATGTCCATCTAATCGTCACATTTTTTTCCACCAAGACTGAAAAAGTTTTATACGAACAGACAATGTTTATTGAGTACCAGCACAGATAAAGCTTTAGCATTGAGCTCAAGCAGCAAGAAGACCTCAGGTCCCCCAGAGAGCCCATCCCAGATTGGTAGAGCTGCCGGAATGCACTGAACAGCAGTCTACCAACATTCTGGTTTCTAGATAGGTCCCACACCCGTGTGCTTTCTGACCTATCCTTCAAACAGATGGCATCTCCAGAATACCTTCCGCCTCCTACCAACTGCTCAAAGATCTGGCACAAAAAAGCACACATATATATCTATGTATACACAAGCTCCGGTATACTAAGCACGAAGGTGTCTACTTCTCGTTCCTTTCCAGACTAATAATCCTTTGAAGTTCCGACTGGGATTTCATGTAAGTGATCACATCTCTCCGGACTTGACTGACTGCTGTTCGGGGATGCCATCGTCTCACAGGACGTCCATCGGGTCCAACAAGGAATTTCTCAAAGTTCCACTTGATATCATTGACTTTCAGCTCATCCCAGAAGAGACGATTTAATGGTTGGCCTAAGACATCACCCACAGGAGGACAGGAGTTCTGAGAAGGAGAGACAGGGAACGTGTTATTATATTTTACTGAATGTAGTCCTTGGGTTATAGTCTCAAACACGTGGAGTATCGTCATTCTGAGATTTTTTGATGGTGTCAACAAAACAATGAGCTTTTCAAGGAGAACCCGCTTCAGGCATGACCTATATCGGCGGTGGATGCTGCATTTGCCATACACCTGAACTTAGTCTGCAGCTAAGGACACCGCTGTTTCAACTACTAAGTACCTCCCAATGGCGTAACTTGAAGCTCATGGGCCCTGTTGCGAAGGTTCCAATGGGGCCCCCAATTATTGCAAATCTTTAATAGCATTAGTGCTTTTCTATAGGCCAAAGGGACTTTTGGGGCCCGGGTGCGACTGCAACTCCTGCACCTATTGTAGTTTCGCCCCTGGTACTTACAATATCCTACTAGGATTCATCAAAACCTCTGGGAGTGCCTTGTGTATTTTCACTTAGTATAAAAGCCAAGCCTGGTCTGGATTGGCTTTTATCCCAAGTCAAGGCCCTTCAAAGAGTCGATATTGACTTTTTTGGATTGCTACTTCCAATAAGTGGCACTGGAGTTCAAGAGCTATTCCTCTCAAAAGTGGCAATTTGCATCCTACTTGATCTGTAACATCTCTTTTTGTTTTGTTTTTTAAATATAATTATAACTAGCTGGGTGCCCGATGCACATGCATCGGGATTCTAGAAGAGCGAGTCTCTGACTCGCAATGGCCGCTTCGCGGCCAATGCTTCGCGCTGCTAAGGTGACTCGCCATGCCCGCTGCGCGGGCATAGCGAGTCGCCTTAGAACTGCTCGCAATGGCCGCTGCACGGCCAATGCTTCGGGCGTATCCACATGACCACGCTGACTCGCAGCGCGAGCGGACTCAGAAGGGGCAAAAAACCCATTCGTGATTATATAATAGATGATATTCATTTGGATTTATGTTCAGTAGAACAAAGACGAGTTACAGAGCGAGCCTCGGGGATAGGGTACGAGCAGCCTGCAGGTCAATGTATGCAGGCTGTGAAAAGCCATGCATAAAACACTTTGCAGTGCAAACCATAGAAACCCTAACATTCAATCTGCTCTCACTGGGGTGCTAGCTGCCATTGCTTACTGAAGGGAGCTGTCAACTTGTGTCAGATCAATAACAATGGACACATGACTCACGAGCACCAGCGATACTCGCCGAGTAACACCAATACCGTACTATCTGTGCAAGTAGCGAATAGTAACCATTACACTCGCTAGTTGCTACATCTACTATATAAAAGCCCTATCCAGTCTGTGTGTCTGTAAGTTTGTCCCCAAAACACATCATATAAATTACAGTTAAAACTGGAAGAAGCCCATAAGTTTGGTTGATCAGTCGAAGAACACAGCACCACCTATAGGACATCTGTGACAGGGGGGCCGACATGCAGTCTGGGACGTTGCGCAGGCCTCCATTATCACCTGGGTCCGCTTCTGCTGCTGCAGCGGCTACTCAGCATACAGGGGAAAAGAGACATCGAACAGAGGTGAGGGAGACATTAAACTTCGAGGGGACAGAGCGTGCACAGGGGCAGAGACAGCACAAGGGGAGAGAGTGCACAGGGGGAGAGACAGCACAGGGGAGATTGGGGAGAGTGCACAGGGGAGAGACAGCACAAGGGGAGAGAGTACACAGGGGGAGAGACAGCACAGGTGAGATTGGGGAGAGTGCACAGGGGGAGACACAGCACAGGGGAGAGTGGGGAGAGACAGCACAAGGGGAAGAGTGCACAGGGGGAGAGACAGCACAGGTGAGAGGGGGGAGAGTGCACAAGGGAGAGCGTGCACAGGGGGAGAGACAGCACAGGTGAGAGGGGGGAGAGAGTGCACAGGGGGAGAGACAGCACAGGTGAGAGGGGGGAGAGTGCACAAGGGAGAGCGTGCACAGGGGGAGAGACAGCACAGGTGAGAGGGGGGAGAGAGTGCACAGGGAGAGACAGCACAAGGGGAGTGAGCTCACGGGGGGAGAGACAGCAGAAGGGGAGAGGACACAGGAGAGACAACAAGCGGAGAGAACGCACAGGAGGAGAGAGGACAAGTTGAGAAAGAGCGCACAGGGGGTAGACACAGCACAGGGGGGTGGCAAGCAGCAGCGACTGCCAAGCCATGGCCACCCTGTGCAGCAGCGGGCTCCCCCCCACCCTCCTCGGTTAAGTTGCGATTAGTAGCCGGAGTAGCTGGACTAATATATAATCGCACACGTTCTAGAATTGCCCGATGTGATAGAATCAGGCCCCTATCTAGTCTATACATAATCTTTAAAGGTGGCTCTGGTTATAAGGTGACAAATGGATGGTTGTCCAACAACTCAAAATTCTGCACCCACATGAATTTCAATACAGAAGGTGGAATAGTAACTGTTGATATCTTAACTATGAAATACGTTTTCTGAACATGGACAGTTGTAAATACCTTCAGAAAGGTGAAGACTTTCTGCTCTTTCTTCCCATTAACATCTCCTTTTTCAAACATCTGGAAATTTGGAGTGAAGCCATTACCGGGACGAACGTGTCTGTAGGAGACAAAAGAGATCGGCTTGCATTTTGCATTATAATGTCACAGTATGACTGACTGAGATTTATGTTCCAACAGTTGTAAAATGAGAGGTCTCATGACCTCGAACACAACAGCCTTCAAGGCATATGCGAGGCTGTTGACTTTGGATCAGGAGACTCGCAGCTGTGAATGTAGCCTACTACTTAGGCTGGAAACACACTGTCCGAGTGACATGCGAGTTACTCACACCAGTCTCGGATCATTCACCCCCCTCTCTGGACAGAAGCAGTGGAGCTGCATAGAAGAACATACCACTGACAGTATCCCGTCCAAAGAGGTAGGGGTCGTGCCAAGTGAATGATCCGAGACTTGTGCGAGTAACTCGGACAGTGTGTTTCCAGCCTTTTACTCTTCATGCACCAGACTTCTATCATGGCTTAACTTCCATCAGCTGCAATCTTTAGTACTTACTTCAATCCTAGAGAAATTTCTTCATTACTTCCAGGTTCTTGTAGACCAAATTGGTTGCATGGAAACCCCAAGATGACCAACCCATTGGGTTCTAATTCTTCTTGTAGTGCATTCAGTTCTGAAAATGACAGCAAATATGAAACATTACTTCATATTAATAGATGTTCTTTCATGTATAGCCATGTGAAATAGCAGATAACTACTATATCAACTAGAAATGCAATAGGAATAATGAAGCCACATTTCAGATACAACCATAAAATCATTGATCATCGTAAGCAGTAATTGGTCATCTCCCATGCCGCACTACCACTGAGGAAATGAGGATTTTTGGAATTCCTATTTAATGACCTTTCATTTGCTTAAAAATCATTGAGAGAGATACCTAGTATAAATCCATAAAGTCTCCCGATTCTACCACTGTTTTCCTTCTTTTACTGTGTCACTCCATTGCTGAGATATTACCATTTCTCTCTCGCCTTCATTGGGGGACACAGGCCATGGAGTCCTCTCTTGACTCGGCAAACTGTGCTGCTCAAACAGCTAGCAATGCCGTTACCATCCGTAGAGCCCTCTGGCTTAGAAATTGGAACGCTGACGGGCCCTCCAAAATGTCCCTTATGGGGCTTCCTTACCAGAGTTGGTGTCTTTTCGGGGAAGGCCTCGATAGACTTATTGCCGATGCGGCGGGGTGGGGGAAAGCACCTCTCTCCCGCACCTCAAGCCTACGCGTTTCGTTCCTAGACGTCAGCCGGTTCGTTTTCGTCCCTTTTGATACTTTAGTCGGTGTACCAATCCACAGGCGCCCCCCCCCAGATCAGTTAGATCTCCGCCAAAAGACAGACGGAGCCAGGCGTCTTTCAAAACGAACGCTCCCTGGCACTTGCGTCCCCCCAAGCCCACCTGAAACCAAGGAGCGCAGTCCCGCAGATTCCAACTGTTGTGACTCGCATTCCCTCTCGGAGAGCAGCACCAGAGTAGAAGTCCGTCTGCTCCTCTTCAGCCAAGTCTGGCTATTCGTAGTAGAGGAGGAGTGGGTCAGAGATCTCGTATCCGGATACACAATAGAGTTCGCAGTCTTGCCACCAAACAGGTTCTGCAAGTCCTGCCCCCCAAAACAAACTGCGCGGGCTCGCGCATTCCATCGGGCAGTCGACTCCCTTGGACAAGCCAAGGAAATCGCATCCGTCCCAAAGGACGAAGGCTTCATGGGGTTCTACTCCAACCACTTCATCGTGCCAAAGAAGGATGGATCCGTCCGGCCTATTTTAGATTTAAAGCTCAACAGTCACCTCAAGGTCTCAAGCTCTGCGGATGGTAATGGCATTGCTAGCTGTTTGAGCCGCACAGTTTGCCGCGTCAAGAGAGGCATTTATCAGAAACTCCATGGTCTTTGTCCAACCAAAGAAATCTCAGAGAAAAAGATTTTTTGGTGACTACACAAAAATCCTTCTCTTTCTTGTGGAGCGCAGTATGTGAAATTTCTGCTTTGTAGTCCAACTGAACATTTGTTCCCGCCCCTCGTAGACTGTGAACCCTAGACGGCCCTCCCCTCCTGTACCTATATGTCCTGATTGTCTAGTGTTATTGTAATTGTGCTTGTCTCCCCTATCCTCATGTAAAGCGCCATGGAACCTAATGGCGCTATATAAATAAATAATAATAATAATAATAATAAAAAGTCTTCTTTTGGGATGTGTGCTTTCACCTTTCCCTCTCAGATGCTGTTCAGAGCTCAGCAATTTTTCAGTCTTAGAGACTGCTAAGCTGTAATTGACAGCATCTGGGAATGAGGAGTAAGTATACAGTACTCCCCCCATAGAAGACTCTGAAGAAACCCCCTGTTGCACTACAAGTAGAGATTTCACATTCTGCGCTCCAATACAAACAAATGTAAATATCTCTGCAATGGAGCAATGCAGCAAAAAATGGAAAAGATGGGCAGAGGCAGGACAGATATCTGTTTGGGATGATTTAGTGAATCCTGCTTTGAGCAGGGGTTGGGCCAGATGACCCAGGAGGTCCTTTCCAAATCCAGCATTCTATGATTCTGTGAGCCAGGGGCGTTCAGGGATTTTTATAAGGTATTGAACTCCATTTTTTTAGGAAGTTTCATGTCCTACTACAGTAAATAGACTGTGAAACGAATATTCGGTTCACCAAAATAAGAGCCGCTCTCTTCACTGGCTGACACATGATGGTCTTTTGGCCTTGCAGCCACCTCTTCAGACTCACTATTCCATAATAAGGTTTCCCCCTTGCTTTTATTTTATCCTCTTTTTCTTATGCTGGAACATCATAGACTTTATGGAACCCAACATAATTGAGGGAAAACCCTACTACCGCACATCAGCTACTAAGCTCCTATAGACACATCAGCTACTAAGCTCCTATAGACACATCAGCTACTAAGCTCCTATAGACACATCAGCTACTAAGCTCCTATAGACACATTGTCCAATATTAGCTTGTTAAACACTTTTATTCTTTACAATGAATGGTAATTGCACAAACAAACACAACTGAGCTAAAAAGGTCACACTGAGAAAATAGGTGTCCGCTAGGAAAATCATTAAAGGGAGCGTCTACTCCAGTATGACCATTCCTATTGGACCAGAGGCTTCACATTGTCTGATGTGGATTTTATTGTACATTTTGAGGCAGATCTGTTTCAGAATCCACATAAATAAAACTCAGTGTGAACACACCCTAAACAACAGTGGCCAGTAGCATCTTTTATATACATACTTCCCAAAAATGTATTTCTTAAAGGAGTTTTCCCAAGATCAATGTTCATTTTAATCATCAGCTCTTGGAATAAGAATAATTTCCACAATTGGATGTTTAAAAATATGTTCCTGGGCTGAGTAATGGATGTGTCTGACCGTACAGGGACATGATCTGATCATACCACATCTCCTGTGCTGAGATAATCTTATATATATGTCCCTGCTGTGTACTGTGTAATGGATGTGTCTGACCGTACAGGACATGATCTGATCATACCACATCTCCTGTGCTGAGATAATCTTATATATGTGCCCCTGCTATGTACTGTGTAATGGATGTGTCTGACCATACAGGGACATGGTCTGATCATACCACATCTCCTGTGCTGAGATAATCTTATATATGTGTCCCTGCTATGTACTCTGTAATGGATGTGTCTGACAGTACAGGGACATGGTCTGATAATACCACATCTCCTGTGCTGAGATAATCTTATATATGTGTCCCTGCTATGTACTGTGTAATGGATGTGTCTGACTGTACAGGGACATGGTCTGATCATGCCACATCTCCTGTGCTGAGATAATCTTATATATGTGTCCCTGCTATGTACTGTGTAATGAATGTGTCTGACCATACAGGGACATGGTCTGATCATGCCACATCTCCTGTGCTGAGATAATCTTATATATGTGTCCCTGCTATGTACTGTGTAATGGATGTGTCTGACCATACAGGGACATGATCTGATCATACCACATCTCCTGGGCTGAGATAATCTTATATATGTGTCCCTGCTATGTACTGTGTAATGGATGTGTCTGACCGTACAGGGACATGATCTGATCATACCACATCTCCTGTGCTGAGATAATCTTATATATGTGCCCCTGCTATGTACTGTGTAATGGATGTGTCTGACCATACAGGGACATGGTCTGATCATACCACATCTCCTGTGCTGAGATAATCTTATATATGTGTCCCTGCTATGTACTCTGTAATGGATGTGTCTGACCAGTACAGGGACATGGTCTGATAATACCACATCTCCTGTGCTGAGATAATCTTATATATGTGTCCCTGCTGTGTACTGTGTAATGGATGTGTCTGACCGTACAGGGACATGTCTGATCATACCACATCTCCTGTGCTGAGATAATCTTATATATGTGCCCTGCTATGTACTGTGTAATGGATGTGTCTGACCATACAGGGACATGTCTGATCATACCACATCTCCTGTGCTGAGATAATCTTATATATGTGCCCCTGCTATGTACTGTGTAATGGATGTGTCTGACCATACAGGGACATGGTCTGATCATACCACATCTCCTGTGCTGAGATAATCTTATATATGTGTCCCTGCTATGTACTCTGTAATGGATGTGTCTGACCATACAGGGACATGATCTGATCATACCACATCTCCTGTGCTGAGATAATCTTATATATGTGCCCCTGCTATGTACTGTGTAATGGATGTGTCTGACCATACAGGGACATGGTCTGATCATACCACATCTCCTGTGCTGAGATAATCTTATATATGTGTCCTGCTATGACAGTGTAATGGATGTGTCTGACATACAGGGACATGTCTGATATACCACATCTCCTGTGCTGAGATAATCTTATATATGTGTCCTGCTATGTACTGTGTAATGGATGTGTCTGACAGTACAGGGACATGGTCTGATATCCACATCTCCTGTGCTGAGATAATCTTATATATGTGTCCCTGCTATGTACTGTGTAATGGATGTGTCTGACGTACAGGCACATGATCTGATCATACCACATCTCCTGGGCTGAGATAATCTTATATATGTGTCCCTGCTATGTACTGTGTAATGGATGTGTCTGACCGTACAGGGACATGATCTTATCATACCACATCTCCTGTGCTTAGATAATCTTATATATGTGTCCCTGCTGTGTACTGTGTAATGGATGTGTCTGAACATACAAGGACATGGTCTGATCATACCACATCTCCTGTGCTGAGATATTCTTATATATACAGTTAGGACCAGAAATATTTGGACAGTGACACAAGTTTTGTTATTTTAGCTGTTTACAAAAACATGTTCAGAAATACAATTATATTTATAATATGGGCTGAAAGTGCACATTCCCAGCTGCAATATGAGAGTTTCCACATCCAAATCGGAGAAAGGGTTTAGGAATCATAGCTCTGTAATGCATAGCCTCCTCTTTTTCAAGGGACCAAAAGTAATTGGACAATGGACTCTAAGGGCTGCAATTAACTCTGAAGGCGTCTCCCTCGTTAACCTGTAATCAATGAAGTAGTTAAAAGGTCAGGGGTGGATTCCAGGTGTGTGGTTTTGCATTTGGAAGCTGTTGCTGTGACCAGACAACATGCGGTCAAAGGAACTCTCAATTGAGGTGAAGGAGAACATCCTGAGGCTGAAAAAAATGAAAAAATCCATCAGAGAGATAGCAGACATGCTTGGAGTAGCAAAATCAACAGTTGGGTACATTCTGAGAAAAAAGGAATTGACTCGTGAGCTTGGGAACTCTAAAAGGCCTAGGCGTCCACGGATGACAACAGTGGTGGATGATCGCCGCAGACTTTATTTGGTGAAGAAGAACCCGTTCACAACATCAACTGAAGTCCAGAACACTCTCAGTGAAGTAGGTGTATCTGTCTCTAAGTCAACAGTAAAGAGACTCCATGACAGTAAATACAAAGGGTTCACATCTAGATGCAAACCATTCATCAATTCATCAAATTCCAAAAATAGACAGGCCAGAGTTAAATTTGCTGAAAAACACCTCAAGAAGCCAGCTCAGTTCTGGAAAAGTATTCTATGGACAGATGAGACAAAGATCAACCTGTACCAGAATGATGGGAAGAAAAAAGTTTGGAGAAGAAAGGGAACGGCACATGATCCAAGGCACACCACATCCTCTGTAAAACATGGTGGAGGCAACGTGATGGCATGGGCATGCATGGCTTTCAATGGCACTGGGTCACTTGTGTTTATTGATGACATAACAGCAGACAAGAGTAGCCGGATGAATTCTGAAGTGTACCGGGATATACTTTCAGCCCAGATTCAGCCAAATGCTGCAAAGTTGATTGAACGGCGCTTCATAGTACAGATGGACAATGACCCCAAGCATACAGCCAAAGCTACCCAGGAGTTCATGAGTGCAAAAAAGTGGAACATTCTGCAATGGCCAAGTCAATCACCAGATCTTAACCCAATTGAGCATGCATTTCACTTGCTGAAATCCAGACTTAAGACGGAAAGACCCACAAACAAGCAAGACCTGAAGGCTGCGGCTGTAAAGGCCTGGCAAAGCATTAAGAAGGAGGAAACCCAGCGTTTGGTGATGTCCATGGGTTCCAGACTTAAGGCAGTGATTGCCTCCAAAGGATTTGCAACAAAATATTGAAAATAAAAATATTTTGTTTGGGTTATGTTTATTTGTCCAATTACTTTTGACCTCCTAAAATGTGGAGTGTTTGTAAAGAAATGTGTACAATTCCTACATTTTCTATCAGATATTTTTGTTCAACCCTTCAAATTAAACGTTACAATCTGCACTTGAATTCTGTTGTAGAGGTTTCATTTCAAACCCAATGTGGTGGCATGCAGAGCCCAACTCGCGAAAATTGTGTCACTGTCCAAATATTTCTGGCCCTAACTGTATGTCTGGTGTACTCACTTATGGATTTCTTTTACATTCCAGCTCAGGAAAAAGCAGACGATTTTTGGCACGTTGAACTGTCGGACGTAAAGGACACAACATCTGATGTTCAGATCACAGTCATCCCCAAAAACCCAGCAAGTGTAAGTGGTTTCTTGTAAGGAGTTCTAGTGCTTCTTCCTGCATTCCATTCCTGCATTCCTCCATTCATGTACATTAAAGGGGTTGTTGGCATCAATAATGGTTAAAAGTGACATTTATTGGTAAAAACAAGCAACTTTAATGAATAGAGGGATTTCTTGTAGCATTTAGTAGGGGACACTGCATCCATGGTTTTCTGTGTCCCTCAAAGAAGCGTCTGAGAAACAGATTTTACTGTGAGTACCAAAAATCCTCCTCTTCTTTGGGTTACCTGCCACCTCTGCAGTCTAGTAGTGTGTCCGAGCATTCAAAGTTCTCACAGGCTCTTTTTATGGCACTTGTAAGCACTATTCTAAGGCTGGAAAGCACAATAAGCCCATCTTAGGGTCCCCGGGCTCCTCCTATGGTGCTTTCAGCCTCTGAGAGTGCACAGTTCGGACCAAGCTGTCAATATTTCGGAGTGCACCGCCACCGGCAAACAGGACATCTGTTGGCAGAGAAGCAATGCACTCCCAAAACTGTCAAAATTAAGATTGCCTCTTTATGGAGGAAGATGACTTCAATGCTAGCGTCACCTATTGGAAGTAGCAATTCTAAAAATCAATATTGACCCTTATAAGCCAAACCAGAATCTCAGTTTGCAGACAATGTTTCGGGGTGTTTACCCTCATCAGTGAAAAATATGAGATGTGATCTGTATGAGAGTATAAGTGGGGTGCCTGCAAATTGAGATTGTGATTTGGTTTTAATTCCAAATTATATTACAGGGCTCGTTAAAAGCTTGATATTGATTTTAGGATTGCTACATATAAGCAGCGGCACCAGAAGCACAATGCAGGAAGCTGTAAAGTGAACTGAGATCTCACAGAGCTCCAGGGAAGTGAGTGAATCCAGGAGAACAGCTGAGCAAGAGCAAACCAGAACCAGTATACTCAAGCAATGAATGCTCAGCTGAGCCAGGTCTTTATGTAAACGAGACAGGAAGAAGGGCAAAACAAAGCAATGATCTCCATGCTGACTGAGGGCAAAATGGTCACACGCAAGCCGGAAAAACTGGAATACTGACACTGTATGAGAGTATAAGTGGGGTGCCTGCAAATTGAGATTGTGATTTGGTTTTAATTCCAAATTATATTACAGGGCTCGTTAAAAGCTTGATATTGATTTTAGGATTGCTACATCGAATAGATGGTGTTAGAGTTCATGTTCTACCTAGTAACTTAGTATATGCGTGTTCGTAAAAAGCCATCCCACCAACGTCAAGGTGTGCCCACTTAAAGGGACGGTACCTACTCTAATTTCAGAACTTGTTCATATGTCAACTGACCTCAATGAAAGGCGGATGAAGAGTGACCCGGGTCCCAAAATGGACACACAGCTATGGGAGGCAATATAAATGCTCAGTAAAGGGGGGAAGGGGGGGGCACTTCCCATCTTGTACTAATATGAGGGGTTGAACTAAATACACAAAAAATCTGAGCCAAAACAGACATAAGTGTACATGCCAGTAAGAGCATGTTCACATAGACCACCAAACAGACTAAACCAAATGATAAATAGCATACAAAACGTGCAAAAATACCCTGCCGTGAATAAAAAAGTAAAAACAGGGTACTTAGTATATACGTTTTGCAAAAAGGTGAAAAGCCATCCCACCAACGTCAAGGTGTACCTACTCTATGTAATATCTACAAGGAGAAACCTTACCCATTAGATCCCAGTCAAGTGACACCGTACCATTGGTGCAAGCTCTGTGGCCACACTGGGGCCCAAGAGATAAAGGGGGCCCCATCTTTGATCTCCAAAGCAGCAAGCAGCTTCTGTCACACATAATGTCCCCTTGCACAGAGGACCTCTTCGATCTATCGGTCTCTGGGCTTACAGGCAGAGAATCATATGTGCCTACAAGCTGAGCCAGATGAGTGACTGTGATTGACAACAACAGCCATGGACTCTGATCCAGCTAATAAACTCCTTCAGCCACTACAGTTGGGAGCAGTTGTGTTGGTGCCAAAATGGGTTTCTTTTGAGCACCGATTACTGCCTTAGGGCAGAGACACACACATGCGAGCTGCATGCGAGTGTCTCACATGCATCTTGCATGAATCACCCGGCCCGGCCCCTGTCTCTCTGAATGGGAGTGTGGAGCTGATTGTGCATTCTATGGAGATCCACGCTCCCATTGAGAGAGGCAGGGGCCGGGTGACTCATGCAAGATGCATGCGAGGTCTTTTGCCACTTTCCACCTCCCTTGCTACTTTAAAATGTTGGAAGGGGTAAGGTCGACAGTGTCTCAGCTGTTCCACCAAAAACTGGCTGAATTATAGCAAAAATTCAGTTCTGCCCATGGAGTGCCAAAGTGAGTAAAACACATAAATGTGACCCTGTTATTATAGCACTTTTGGATTAAGTTGGATTTTGACCTGCTAGTTTTAAAGGGTTTTTCCAAATAAAACAAATTATCCTTTGTACATACGATGGGAGACAATTACTAATCACCGAGACCTCCTCCAGGGCTCGGCGCCCCTTCTTGAGATCTGCGTCCCTACCTCTGCTCCATTCATTGTCTATTGGACTGTTGAGTAAGCTCTTGGCTTTCTTTAATGATCTCCAAGGGGTTATGTGGCATCTCTGACAGGCGCATACCATATGAGTCATTCTGCTTGCCTAGGACACCCGCTCCCACCATAGCTGGGCCATTATGGTTACATGTGCTCTTGCTAGACGTAGGTGGATGCCTTTGTGTTAATGCAGAGTGCATACAATTCCTCAACGCTACTAGACTGGTCACTCAATGGACCATGACCCTCAAACCATAATTGACCCCAGGATGTAGTCCTAATAATAAAGTCTTCTCTTGTAGGGATCTTCAGCAGAATTTGACATCTTGGATCAGAGAAAAGAAGAACTCCTGAGTCCCGGTATTCGGTGAGTGTATTGGATTTTCTGAAACGCGTTGTTCTCATGTAACTCTGTGCTAGATAGGCAGTTCCTACCACACAGTATTTACAGGCTGTTTCCTTCTTTTCAGATCTATTTTTTTTCTAAAATGGAGTAACTACCAAAAATCATAAAAGGAAATCTCTCAGCAGGTTCTTGCTATCTAATCTGAGAGCAACATGATGTATGGGCAGAGACCCCGATTTCTGCAATGTTTCACTTACTGGGTTGCTTCCTGTAGTTTTAATAAAATCACTGCTTTATCGGCAAGCGATTATTACTAGAAGACTGGTAGTCCAGCCAAACCCCACCACTGATTGGCAGTTTTCTGTGTACACTGTGCATAGACAGAAAGCTGCCAATCAGTGGTGTGATCAGGGTTGTGCAGATGTCTGCATTCAGAGTGCTAGTAGATCTGCAGCAGATAAAACTGAGTTTATTACAATTACAGCAAGCAGCCCAGTCAATGATACATCGCTGGAATTGGGGTCACATGTATATACCATCAGGGCTTTACTTGTGGTACTGGCGTATAGTTTACCATAGAGACTGCCTTGGGGATGTTTCTTAGAGGAGCTTCTTTAATATTATATTTAATATTCTATATTAATTCAATATTTAATATCGCTGACTCCGTGTTATTACAATGATAACTCTAAATAGCCCTATAACTGTATGGTGTGCTGTTCCTCCGTTATCCCTCCTGAGAATTTAGGAAAAATTTGGTGTTGCCAACAAGACTGTGTAGAGACGCGCCCCCATCACTGTCCAATCATTGCTGATCATTCCCGATTGTGCAGGGACACGCCCCCATCCCTGTCCAATCATTGCTGATCATTCCTGATTGTGCAGGGACACGCCTCCATCCCTATCCAATCATTGCTGATCATTCCCGATTGTGCAGGGACACGCCCCCATCACTGTCCAATCATTGCTGATCATTCCTGATTGTGCAGGGACACGCCCCTATCACTGTCCAATCATTGCTGGTCATTCCTGATTGTGCAGGGACATGCCCCCACCCTGTCCAATCATTGCTGATCATTCCTGATTGTGCAGGGACACGCCCCCATCACTGTCCAATCATTGCTGATCATTCCTGATTGTGCAGGGACACGCCCCCATCACTGACCAATCATTGCTGATCATTCCTGATTGTGCAGGGACACGCCCCCATCCCTGTCCAATCATTGCTGATCATTCCTGATTGTGCAGGGACACGCCCCTACATTCATATTGTACATATTGTGAATTACTAGAGGCAGAAGGGACACGCCCCCATCCCTGTCCAATCATTGCTGATCATTCCTGATTGTGCAGGGACACGCCCCTTGGAACATGTTCATATTTGTTACATTTGTAGGAATAAAAGAGGAACAGCACAATGTGGAAATATGAGACACAAAGCTCCAGAATAACAAATGCAAATAGAAGTGCGTGGTTTAAAAAAAGAAAGAGATAAAAGAGATGATCTAAATTTGTGTGCTGACCCATAAAACCTTCCTTCGTGCTTTAATGTGTTGACCGCTATGCGGCACCTGTGATGATTGCAGGAACATTGTGTTCCGTTTCTTGTTTCCTTTTACCGGCCGGCATTGCATTGTGTAAGTCTCCCGTCCAGGACACATTTCCTCGTTGTGCAATCTTGTAGTTTTCTTGCTCTTACATTTCCTCTGATCTGTGACTCATAGCGATGGGTTTAGAAGCTGTGGTGTAGATATAATGAGTCAGTGCCATCTGGGGCTTTCTAATATTAGGCAGCGGTGTGCGCTGTAATGCTGCCATCCTGCTACAATTACCCGGTCATCGAGGAATAAGCCGGCGCTCCTCCACATGAGCCAAGTGTAGTAGGGCTCAGAGAAACTATTCTATGGCTACAGTACATGATTATTTAAGTGTCTAGGAATTAAAAGGAATCTGTCTCCTGGCTTTTGCTATTTAGTTTTTCTTTTCCACTGACGCCCGAGACCATTAGATGCACCCCAAGACCATGAGACGCCCCCCCCCCCCGAAGACCATGAGACGCTTCCCCCCCGAGACCATGAGACGCTTCCCCCCCCCAGACCATGAGACGCCCCCCCCCGAGACCATGAGACGCTTCCCCCCCCCCGAGACCATGTGACACCCCCCTCTCCCGAGACCATGAGACGCCCCCCCCTTGAGACCATGAAAACACTGCCCCCCCCGAGACCATGAGACGCCTCCCCGAGACCATGAGACAAACCCCCCGAGAGCATTAGACGCCTCCCCGAGACCATAAGATGCCCCACGAGACCATAAGGCTTACCTAGGTGTTAAAGGGGGCAAATGGGAGAAAAAAATTTTGAAGCAAAAAATGTGGTCATGGTGTATTGTTATGAGGGATCTTCTGCTGACACTGGGACCATCGTGGTGTTTATGTCCCCCATCCTTGTATATTCAGTCCTGCTCATTGTTATTGGCTCCCCCCCCCCCCCCGTTACTTTCCAAAGTAAAAGCATCACTGAATGCAGCATGTATGTTGCTGGTCCTCCCCGCCTCCTGCTTGTGTGTGTGTTTGTGTGTGAAGCCGAAGAGGAGGGCAGGTCCACACAAGAGGAGGCTCCACACAGGCAGGAGGCGGGGAGGATCGGGCTGGGAGCAGCACAGCATAATCAGATAAGACCCTTGGACCTTTTAACTCTAAACCTTCCAAAGTGTTTTTTTTTTCGGGTTATGGGGGGGTTAGAGACATGGTACACACCTTCCCTGAATGCAACATACACACTGCATTCAGGTTCTCTTTAAGTACATAATGTGGCATATCTCCTGAAAAAAATGAGTGAAGTTAAACAGCTTTTTTTGTATGGAGACTCGTGTTAAACAGGGCTGCGGAGTCGGAGTCGGTGTCCATTTTGGTGGAGTTGATTGCCGAGTTGGAGGTTTGGTTTACTGACTCCACAGCCCTGGTGTTATATGCAAATGATAAATAACAATTTAAAACAAAATAAACAATTGGAGGGAAAAGCAGAAAAACCTAAATCTTGCTGTGACACTGGTTTTGGCATCTTTTACATTAAATTAGTACGGAAACACATTTTGACTCTCCTGTGGTAAATCATAAATGAGAATCACCTGTGATACATTGTTGGTGCCCTTGTGACATCAATTAGCCCATGAATGATTAATTCAGTGTTTTAAAAAACCACATGTTAGGCCCTGTTTCTTTGTCACAATGGTGAGGACAAAGGAGCTGTCTGAGGACATCAGAACTGCTAATATTAGCAAAGAAGACTTTCAAAGGGTATAAGGTCATCGCCAAAGACCATGGTATCCTAGTTTCACCAGTGTGCAATGTTATTGAAAAATTTGCCAAGCATAGAACCGTCAGGAACCTCTCTGGATGTGCTGGAAAAAGGAAAATTGACAAGAGATGTCTTCGAAGGGTGGTGCGAATGGTGGGAAAAACAGCACGTCAAACATCTAAAGACCTGAAGGCCAATCTGGAACAGTGTGAGGTCATGGTTTCAACAAATACCATACGCCGCACACTAAACCAAGCAGAGCTTTATGGGTGAAAGGCAAGGAAGAAACCATTGCTGAAGAAAAGACATAAAAAAGAACGGCTGATCTTTGCCAAAGACAAACCACAATCCTTCTTGATGTAATTTGGGACAGGTGACGTTATCATGGCTGGAGTCAGATGATCCTCTCTGTGTACAGCAGCCCCCATAGTTCTGGTCCTGTAGCCACACCTACTTCACTGCACATTTCCACAAAGCCACACCTCCTACATGGTCCCACCCACTCCAAATAGCCTCACCCACTTCACAGCCATATCTCCACAAAGCCATGCCCACTCAATTTCTCCACTCCTTCACATAGCCCCACCCCCTTTTACAGCGCTGTCTCCTTTATTGCTCCGCCCCATTATTGTGATGTCACTATAGAATGTACAACGTTAGCTTATAAAATTCTAAGTGGGGTGTCTGCAAATTGAGATTGTAATCTGATTTTAATCCCAAATTATATTAGTGTCATGTCACTGCCTGATCATTCTTGTGTGTCCTACAGACGCTAATAACCCATAAGAAAAGGAATGGGACTGAACGATGAAAAGCTGTATCATGCCTCAATGAGCAAGACTTACAGAACAGAGTACAGAAATGGAAGTAAGGGAGGCAAGAGCTGCTTCCTCAAGGGCCACTGACATACACTCAGCTTATAACTAAGAACAGTTAGTAGCCTCGCTCCTTTCTTAATGCATTGGCTGCATATGGCTCTGACCCTTCAGTCAGCCCCACTCCTTCATAATGTGACTGATGCATATGGCTCTGCCCTTTCCGGTTAGCCCTCCCCTTTCATAATGCTCTGGAAGCATATGGCTCTGCCCTCTGGTTAGCCCAACCCCCATCATAATACTCTGGATGGCTATGGCTCCACCCCTTCAATTAGCCCTGCCCCTGGATGCATATGGCTCCATCCCCTCCAGTTATTCTCAGGTTTGCCCCGCCCCCTTTATTACAGCTCCTTTATTATTGTAACCCTGCCAACAACCCCTTCATTATCCTGCCCTCTGGATGCATGTAACTCGCCCTCTGATTAGTCCCCCTGGATGCATATGACTCTTCCCCTCCAGTAGCCCCACCCATTTACACCCACTTTATTATTGTAACTGGGGAAACACCAGGTTCTACAGCTAGTCTCCTCATAATGCACAACTCCCCCTGCTTTGAAGGTAGTATTAGGCCCACTTGGTTTGTCCTTGGTTTGACGATCGATGGATGATGATAGACGATGGACCATGATCAATGAACGATGATGGATGACCATTTATTGATGATGGCCAATGATCGAAGATGGATGATCGAAGATGGACGATGATCGAAGATTGACGATGATCGATGATGGACGATGATCGATGATGGACGATGATCGATGATGGACGATGATCGATGATGGACAATGATGGACGATGATCGATGATGGACGATGATCGATGATGGACGATGATTCGATGATGGACGATGATCTACGATGGACGATTGACGGTGATCGACGATGGACGATGGACGATGATTGACAATGGAAGTGATTGACAATGGACGATGATTGACAATGGACGATGATTGACAATGGACGATGATTGACGATGGACGATGATTGACGATGGACGATGATTGACGATGGACGATGATCGACGATGGACGATGATGGACGATGATCGATGATGGACGATGATGGACTATGGACGACGATGATGGACGATGGATGATGGACGATGATCTACGATGGACGATGATCTACGATGGACGATGATCTAAGATGGACGATGATCTATGAAGGACGACGATGATCGACGATGGACGACGATGATCGACGATGATCTACGATGGACGATGATCTACGATGGACGATGATCTACGATGGACGATGATCTATGATGATCTACGATGGATGATGATCTATGATGGACGATGATCTACGATGGACGATGATCGACGATGGACGACGATGATGGACGACGATGGACGACGATGATCGACGATGGACGACGATGGACGACGATGATCGACGATGGACGACGATGATCGACGATGGAAGACGATGGAAGACGATGATCGACGATGGACGACGATGATCGACGATGGACGACGATGATCGACGATGGACGACGATGATCGACGATGTATGACGATGATCGACGATGGACGACGATTATCTACGATGGACGACGATGATCTACGATGGACGGTGATCTACGATGGACGATGATCTACGATGGACGATGATGGACTATGGACGACGATGATGGTAGATGATCTACGATGGACGATGATCTACGATGGACGATGATCTATGATGATCTACGATGGATGATGATCTACGATGGACGACGATGATGGACGACGATGATCGACGATGGACAATAACCGACGATGGACGATGGTGGACTATGAACGACGATGATGGACGATGGATGATGGACGATGATCTACGATGGACGATGATCTACGATGGACGATGATCAATGATGGATGATAATCGATGATGGACGATGATTGACGATGGACGATGATTGACGATGGACGATGATTGACGATGGACGATGATCTATGATGATCTACGATGGACGATGATCTACGATGGACGATGATCTACGATGGACGATGATCTATGATGATCTACGATGGATGATGATCTACGATGGACGATGGACGACGATGATGGACGACGATGATCGACGATGGACAATAACCGACGATGGACGATGGTGGACTATGGACGACGATGATGGACGATGGATGATGGACGATGATCTACGATGGACGATGATCTACGATGAACGATGATCAATGATGGATGATGATCGATGATGGACGATGATTGACGATGGACGATGATTGACGATGGACGATGATCGATGATGGACGACGATGATGGACGACGATGGACGACGATGATGGACGATGATCGACGTTGGACGATGATCGACGATGGACGATGATCTGCATGGACGATCTTCGATGGTCGATGATCTACGATGGACGATGATCTACGATGGACGATGATCTACGATGGACGATGATCTACGATGGACAATGATCTACGATGGTCTACGATGGACGATGATCTACGATGGACGATGATCT
The DNA here is from genome assembly GCA_033576535.1 of Allobates femoralis. Lineage (NCBI taxonomy): Eukaryota > Metazoa > Chordata > Amphibia > Anura > Aromobatidae > Allobates > Allobates femoralis. The sequence continues at coordinate 235,468,216 of JARQOC010000002.1, forward strand.
ACGATGGACAATGATCTACGATGGACGATGATCTACGATGGACGATGATCTACGATGATCGACGATGGACGATGATCTACGATGGACGACGATGATCGACGATGATCGACGATGGACGATGATCGACGACGACGATGGACGATGATCAACGACGATGATCGACGACGATGGACGACGATTATGGACGATGATCGACGTTGGACGATGATCTACGATGGATGATCTTCGATGAACAATGATCTGCGACGGACGATGATCTGCGACGGACGATGATCTGCGACGGACGATGATCTGCGACGGACGATGATCTGCGACGGACGATGATCTGCGACGGACGATGATCTGCAACGGTCGATGATCTGCGACGGTCGATGATCTGCGACGGACGATGATCTGCGACGGACGATGATCTGCGACGGACGATGATCTGTGACGGACGATGATCTGCGACGATCACGATCTACGACGGACGGCGATCTACGACGGACGGTGATCTACGACGGACGGTGATCTATGACGGACGGTGATCTACGACGGACGGTGATCTACGACGGACGGTGATGATCAATGATCTACGATGGACGATGATCTACGATGGACGATGATCGGTGATGATCGATGATCTACGATGGACGATGATCTACGATGGACGATGATCGACGATGGACGATCTTCGATGGACTATGATCGACGACGGACGATGATCTGCGACGGACGATGATCTGCGACGGACGATGATCTGCGACGGACGAGGATCTGCGACGGACGACGATCTGCGACGGACGACGACGATCTGCGACGGACGACGATGATCTGCGACGGACGACGACGATCTGCGACGGACGACGATGATCGATGATCTACAATGGACGATGAACTACGATGGACGATCTACGATGGACGATGAACTACGATGGACGATCTACGATGGACGATGAACTACGATGGACGATCTACGATGGACGATGATCTACGATGGACGATTATCTACGATGGACGATTATCTACGATGGATGATCTGCGACGGACGACGATCTGTGACGGACGACGATCTGCGACGGACGACGATCTGCGACGGACGACGATCTGCGACGGACGACGACGATCTGCGACGGACAACGATGATCGATGATCTACAATGGACGATGAACTACGATGGACGATCTACGATGGACGATGAACTACGATGGACGATCTACGATGGACGATCTCGATGGACGATGATCTACGATGGACGATTATCTACGATGGACGATTATCTACGATGGATTATCTGCGACGGAGGACGATCTGCGACGGAGGACAATCTGCGACGGAGGACGATCTGCGACGGAGGACGATCAACGACGGACGACGACGATCGCGGACGATGATCTGCGACGGACAATGATCTACGACGGACGATCTGCGACGGACGATGATCTGCGACTGACGATGATCTACGACGGACGATGATCTACGATGATCGTGATGATCGATGATCTATGATGGATGATGATCGACGATCTTCGATGGACTATGATCGACGACGGACGATGATCTGCGACGGACGATGATCTGCGACGGACGATGATCTGCGACGGACGAGGATCTGCGACGGACGGACGATCTGCGACGGACGACGATCTGCGACGGACGACGACGATCTGCGACGGACGACGACGATCTGCGACGGACGACGATGATCGATTATCTACAATGGACGATGAACTACGATGGACGATCTACGATGGACGATGAACTACGATGGACGATCTACGATGGACGATGAACTACGATGGACGATCTACGATGGACGATGATCTAAGATGGACGATTATCTACGATGGACGATTATCTACGATGGATGATCTGCGACGGACGACGATCTGTGACGGACGACGATCTGCGACGGACGACGATCTGCGACGGACGACGATCTGCGACGGACGACGACGATCTGCGACGGACGCGATGATCGATGATCTACAATGGACGATGAACTACAATGGACGATCTACGATGGACGATGAACTACGATGGACGATCTACGATGGACGATCTACGATGGACGATGATCTACGATGGACGATTATCTACGATGGACGATTATCTACGATAGACGATTATCTACGATGGATTATCTGCGACGGAGGACGATCTGCGACGGAGGACAATCTGCGACGGAGGACGATCTGCGACGGAGGACGATCAACGACGGACGACGACGATCGACGGACGATGATCTGCGACGGACGATGATCTACGACGGACGATGATCTGCGACGGACGATGATCTGCGACGGACGATGATCTACGACGGACGATGATCTACGATGATCGGTGATGATCGATGATCTATAATGGACGATGATCTAAGATGGACGATGATCTACGATGGACGATGATCTACGATGGACGATGATCTACGATGGACGATCTTCGATGGACGATGATGGACGATGATCTGCGACGGACGATGATCTGCGACGGACGATGATCTGCGACGGACGATGATCTGCGACGGACGACGATGGACGACGATGATTGACGACGAACGATGATCGGTGATGATCGATGATCTACGACGGACGATGATCGACGACAGATGACGATGAACGATGATCGGTGATGATCGATGATCTACGACGGACGATGATCGACGATGATCTACGATGGAGGATGATCTACGATGGAGGATGATCTACGACGGATGGTGATCTACGACGGACGGTGATCTATGACGGACGGTGATCTACGACGGACGGTGATCTACGACGGACGATGATCTACGACGGACGACGATCTACGACGGACGACGATGGACGACGATCGACGATGGACGACGACGATTGACGACGACGATGGACGACGACGATGGACGACGACGATCGACGATGGACGACGACGATGGACGACGATGATCGACGATGGACGACGATGATCGACGACGAACGATGATCGGTGATGATCGATGGACGACGATGATCGACGATGGACAACGATGATCGACGACGAACGATGATCGGTGATGATCGATGGACGACGATGATCGACGATGGACGACGATGATCGACGACGAACGATGATCGGTGATGATCGATGATCTACGACGGACGATGATCTACGATGGACGATCTACGATGGACGATGATCTACGATGGACGATGATCGACGATGGAGAATGATCTACGATGGAGGATGATCTACGAGGGAGGATGATCTACGACAGAGGATGATCTGCGACGGACGATGATCTGCGACAGACGAGGATCTGCGACGGACGACGATCTGCGACAGACGACGATCTGCGACGGACGACGACGATCTGCGACGGACGACGACGATCTGCGACGGACGACGACGATCTGCGACGGACGACGATGATCTGATCTACAATGGACGATGAACTACGATGGACGATCTACGATGGACGATGAACTACGATGGACGATCTACGATGGACGATGAACTACGATGGACGATCTACGATGGACGATGATCTACGATGGACGATTATCTACGATGGACGATTATCTACGATGGATGATCTGCGACGGACGACGATCTGTGACGGACGACGATCTGCGACGGACGACGATCTGCGACGCTCAGCGGACGGACGACGACGATCTGCGACGGACACGATGATCGATGATCTACAATGGACGATGAACTACGATGGACGATCTACGATGGACGATGAACTACGATGGACGATCTACGATGGACGATCTACGATGGACGATGATCTACGATGGACGATTATCTACGATGGACGATTATCTACGATGGATTATCTGCGACGGAGGACGATCTGCGACGGAGGACAATCTGCGACGGAGGACGATCTGCGACGGAGGACGATCAACGACGGACGACGACGATCGACGGACGATGATCTGCGACGGACAATGATCTACGACGGATGATCTGCGACGGACGATGATCTGCGACTGACGATGATCTACGACGGACGATGATCTACGATGATCGGTGATGATCGATGATCTATGATGGAGATGATTAGATGACGACGATCTCGATGGACTGATCTGATGCGATGATCACGATGGACGATCGACTGGACGAGGATGCGATGATCTGCGACGGACGATGATCTGCGACGGACGATGATCTGCGACGGGACGAACGATGCGACGGACGAACGATCTGCGACGTGATACGACGACGACGATCTGCGACGGACGACGACGATACTGCGACAGACGACGATGACGATGTATCTACAATGGACGGGTGAACTACGATGGACGATCTACGATGGAGATGACTACGATGGACGATCTACGATGGACGATGAACTACGATGGACGATCTACGAGGACGATGATCTAGATGGACGATTATCGACGATGGACGATGATCTACGATGGAGATGACGCGACGGACGGACGACGATTGTGAACGGACGACGATCTGCGACGGACGACGATCTGCGACGTACGACGATATGCGACGACGACGACGATCTGCAGACGAGGACGCGATGATCGATGATCACAATGGACGATGACTACATGGACGATCTACGATGGACGATGAACTACGATGGACGATCTACGATGGACGATCTACGATGGACGATGATCTACGATGGACGATTATCTACGATGGACGATTATCTACGATAGACGATTATCTACGATGGATTATCTGCGACGGAGGACGATCTGCGACGGAGGACAATCTGCGACGGAGGACGATCTGCGACGGAGGACGATCAACGACGACGGACGACGACGATCGACGGACGATGATCTGCGACGGACGATGATCTACGACGGACGATGATCTGCGACGGACGATGATCTGCGACGGACGATGATCTACGACGGACGATGATCTACGATGATCGGTGATGATTCGATGATCTATAATGGACGATGATCTAAGATGGACGATGATCTACGATGGACGATGATCTACGATGGACGATGATCTACGATGGACGATCTTCGATGGACGATGATGGACGATGATCTGCGACGGACGATGATCTGCGACGGACGATGATCTGCGACGGACGATGATCTGCGACGGACGACGATGGACGACGATGATTGACGACGAACGATGATCGGTGATGATCGATGATCTACGACGGACGATGATCGACGACAGATGACGATGAACGATGATCGTGATGATCGATGATCTACGACGGACGATGATCGACGATGATCTACGATGGAGGATGATCTACGATGGAGGATGATCTACGACGGATGGTGATCTACGACGGACGGTGATCTATGACGGACGGTGATCTACGACGGACGGTGATCTACGACGGACGATGATCTACGACGGACGACGATCTACGACGGACGACGATGGACGACGATCGACGATGGACGACGACGATTGACGACGACGATGGACGACGACGATGGACGACGACGATCGACGATGGACGACGACGATGGACGACGATGATCGACGATGGACGACGATGATCGAACGACGAACGATGATCGGTGATGATCGATGGACGACGATGATCGACGATGGACAACGATTGATCGACGACGAACGAGTGATCGGTTGATGATCGATGGACGACGATGATCGACGATGGACGACGATGATCGACGACGAACGATGATCGGTGATGATCGATGATCTACGACGGACGATGATCTACGATGGACGAATCTACGATGGACGATGATCTACGATGGACGATGATCGACGATGGAGAATGATCTACGATGGAGGATGATCTACGAGGGAGGATGATCTACGACAGAGGATGATCTGCGACGGACGATGATCTGCGACAGACGAGGATCTGCGACGGACGACGATCTGCGACAGACGACGATCTGCGACGGACGACGACGATCTGCGACGGACGACGACGATCTGCGACGGACGACGACGATCTGCGACGACGACGATGATCGATGATCTACAATGGACGATGAACTACGATGGACGATCTACGATGGGCGATGAACTACGATGGACGATCTAACGATGGACGATGAACTACGATGGACGATCTACGATGGACGATGATCTACGATGGACGATTATCTACGATGGACGATTATCTACGATGGATGATCTGCGACGGACGACGATCTGTGACGGACGACGATCTGCGACGGACGACGATCTGCGACGGACGACGACGATCTGCGACGGACGACGATGATCGATGATCTACAATGGACGATGAACTACGATGGACGATCTACGATGGACGATGAACTACGATGGACGATCTACGATGGACGATCTACGATGGACGATGATCTACGATGGACGATTATCTACGATGGACGATTATCTACGATGGATTTATCTGCGACGGAGGACGATCTGCGACGGAGGACAATCTGCGACGAGGACGATCTGCGACGGAGGACGATCAACGACGGACGACGACGATCGACGGACGATGATCTGCGACGGACGATGATCTACGACGGACGATGATCTGCGACGGACGATGATCTGCGACGGACGATGATCTACGACGGACGATGATCTACGATGATCGGTGATGATCGATGATCTATGATGGACGATGATCTAAGATGGACGATGATCTACGATGGACGATGATCTACGATGGACGATGATCTACGATGGACGATCTTCGATGGACGATGATGGACGATGATCTGCGACGGACGATGATCTGCGACGGACGATGATCTGCGACGGACGACGATGGACGACGATGATCGACGACGAACGATGATCGGTGATGATCGATGATCTACGACGGACGATGATCGACGACAGATGACGATGAACGATGATCGGTGATGATCGATGATCTACGACGGACGATGATCGACGATGGAGGATGATCTAAGATGGGGGATGATCTACGATGGAGGATGATCTACGACGGACGGTGATCTACGACGGACGGTGATCTACGACGGACGATGATCTACGACGGACGACGATCTACGACGGACGACGATGGACGACGATGGACGACGATGGACGATGGACGACGACGATGGACGACGACGATGGACGACGACGATCGACGATGGACGACGACGATGGACGACGATGATCGACGATGGACGACGATGATCGACGACGAACGATGATCGGTGATGATCGATGGACGACGATGATCGACGATGGACGACAATGATCGACGACGAACGATGATCGGTGATGATCGATGGACAACGATGATCGACGATGGACGACGATGATCGACGACGAACGATGATCGGTGATGATCGATGATCTACGACGGACGATGATCTACGATGGACGATCTACGATGGACGATGATCTACGATGGACGATGATCGACGATGGAGAATGATCTACGATGGAGGATGATCTACGAGGGAGGATGATCTACGACAGAGGATGATCTGCGATGGACGATGATCTGCGACGGACGATGATCTGCGACGGACGATGATCTGCGACGGACGATGATCTGCTACGGACGATGATCTGCGACGGATGATGATCTGCGACGGACGATGATCTGCGACGGACGATGATCGGCGACGGACGATGATTGACGACGGACGACGATGGACGATGACGGACGACAATGATCGACAACGAACGATGATCGGTGATGATCGATGATCTACGACGGACGATGATCTACGATGGACGATGATCTACGACGGACGATAATCTACGATGGATGATCTTCAATGGACGATGATCTACGATGGACGATGATCGGTGATGACGATGATCTACGATGGAGGATGATCTACGATGGAGGATGATCTACGATGGAGGATGATCTACGATGATCTACGATGGACGATGATGGACGACGGACGAAGATCGACGACGGACGAAGATCGACGACGGACGATGATCGACGACGGATGATGATCTACGATGGACGACGATGATCGACGATGGACGACGATGATGGACGACGACGATGGACGACGACGATCGACGATGGACGACGACGATCGACGATGGACGACGACGATGGACGACGATAATCGACGATGGACGACGATGATCGACGACGAACGATGATCGGTGATGATCGATGATCTACGACGGACGATGATCTACGATGGACGATCTACGATGGACGATGATCGACGATGGAGAATGATCTACGATGGAGGATGATCTACGACGGAGGATGATCTACGACAGAGGATGATCTACGACGGACGATGATCTGCGACGGACGATGATCTGCGACGGACGATGATCTACGATGGACGACGATGATCGACGATGGACGACGATGATCGACGATGAACGACGCATGATCGACGAAGAACGATGATCGGTGATGATTGATGATCTACGATGGACGATGATCTACGATGGACGATCTTCGATGGACGATGATCTACGATGGACGATGATCTACGATGGACGATCTACGATGGACGATGACCTTCGTGCTGTGAGGACCTAAAGACACAATGATTCAGGTTCAGAACTCTGTACTTTCTATTCCAATTGTGATGTCGCAGAACGTCGGTGATGTCACGGAACGTCAGTGATGTCACGGAACGTCGGTGATGTCACGGAACGTCGGAGATGTCACGGAACGTCGGAGATGTCACGGAATGTCGGAGATGTCACGTAATGTCGGGGATGTCACGGAATGACGGGGATATCACGGAATGTCGGGGATGTCACGGAACGTCGGGAGTCACGGAACGTCGGAGATGTCACGGAATGTCGGAGATGTCACGTAATGTCGGGGATGTCACGGAATGACGGGGATATCACGGAATGTCGGGGATGATCACGGAATGTCGGAGATGTCCGGAATGTCGGAGATGTCCCGGAATGTCGGGATGTCATGGATGTCGGGGATGTCACGGAATGTCGGAGATGTCACGGAATGTCGATGATGTCGTGTCCTGTGATGTCATCAGAACTGTAACTGCTGTTTTATGGATCAAGGAAGTTCATTTAGTAAATAAGCAAAACCACTGCCTCATTTACTAATCATCAGACACGTTTAAAGGGACCCGTCTATTTCCTATGTACTAAAGCAAAACTCAGGACTCCATACTGCCATTCCTGACCGCAGCATACGACAAGTCCCAGGTCACCCGGTGATTCAATAACAGGAACAAAAGAGCTGACAACAGAGAGCAATAGAATTTACAACTAGATTTGTTACAAAATCCTATAATTTCTCCATGCAAATCGCAAAACTACCTGAAAATAGAGCCATATGGAGTTGACCCTATGTGTTTCTGTATACATACATACATACATCTTATTGTAGCATGTGGATGTCCTAGAGGACGAGCTCCATAGTGGGAGCCAAGGCTAATAGCAGCTCATGTTCTGGAAGACTCAACAATCATGAATTACATATAGGGGGGTTTCTAGGATCCGAAAAAAAAAAAATCAGGGGCCCAAGAGATATATTGCCCCTATGCAAAAAATCAAAACAACAACAAACCATTAAGATAACTCTCTTAGTACAGTAGTAGAAGTAACTTGCAGTCCTATGTAACACCACGGATCATACAATGATATTGCTCTGAGCACAGAAAATGTAGCATACGTCACCTGTAGTCCTATGTAACACCACAGATAACACAATGATAACTCTCTGATCACAGATAATGCATTAGCTGTCACCTGCAGTCCTATGTAACACCACAGATAACAGTGATAACCCTCACTGTTCAGATAATGTAGCAGATGTCACCTGTAGTCCTATGTAACATCACAGATAACACAATGATTACTCTCTGAATTCAGATAATGCATTAGCTGTCACCTGCAGTCCTATGTAACACCACAGATCATACAATGAGATTTCTCTGAACATACATAATGTAGCAGATGTCACCTGTAGTCCTATGTAACACCACAGATGACACAATGATAACTCTCTGAATTCAAATAATGCATTAGCTGTCACCTGCAGTCCTATGTAACACCACAGATCATACAATGAGATTTCTCTGAACATACATAATGTAGCAGATGTCGCCTGTAGTCCTATGTAACGCCACAGATAACACAATGATAACTCTTTGAATATAGGTAATGTGTTCGCTGTCACCTGCAGTGCTATGTAACACCACAGATAACACAATGATAACTCTCTGATCACAGATAATGCATTAGCTGTCACCTGCAGTCCTATGTAACACCACAGATCATACAATGAGATTTCTCTGAACATGCATAATGTAGCAGATGTCACCTGTGGTCCTATGTAACATCACAGATAACACAATGGGAACTCTCTGAATTCAGATAATGCATTAGCTGTCACCTGCAGTCCTATGTAACACCATAGATCATACAATGAGATTTCTCTGAACATGCATAATGTAGCAGATGTCACCTGTGGTCCTATGTAACATCACAGATAACACAATGAGAACTCTCTGATTTCAGATAATGCATTAGCTGTCACCTGCAGTCCTATGTAACACCACAGATCATACAATGAGATTTCTCTGAACATGCATAATATAGCAGATGTCACCTGTGGTCCTATGTAACATCACAGATAACACAATGAGAACTCTTTGAATATAGGTAATGTCTTAGCTGTCGCCTGCAGTCCTATGTAACACCATTGATAACAGTGATATCTCTCTGAGTACAGATAATGTAGCAGTTGTCATCTGCAGTCCTATGTAACACTACAGATAATGCAGTGACAACTCTGAGCACAGATGGTGTGATAGATGTTACCTGCAGTCCTATGTAACACTGGTGCAAATCTATTGAAGTGGGAGGTAAGTTAGAGTTTTAATGTTCACAATATTTGGTCTGTTTGTTTTTTATATAGTAAATAAAATGTATATTTCATACATAATAAATGTATATATATGTAATCAGATTTTATATGCACTGCCCTAAATATCTGGGGCTTTGCATTTGTAATTCAGGGCACTGACCCCATCTCAAAGTGCCTAGCGACACCCCTGACTATATAGTCACCCTCCTTGGGGGCTGTAATACCGCATGTGTCCTTTAGGGGCACAATAACAGCTGATTGTGGAAGGTATTTGGTGCCATAACACCCCTAACAGTAGAGAGGTCCCTACCTGAACTCGTCTTCTTCCGGCTGTCTGGTCCAAGTGGCACAAGATGAGTTCTGTGCAGAGCTTCGTGCATTCTATACCAATTGTGATGTCATTTATGATGTCATCATAACTGCCTGATCCTCTTAAAGAGACAATTTGTATATTTACTAGTAAGACTTGAACTCTGCCGCCACCTATTGGAAGTGGTAATCCTAAAAGTCAAAATTGACCCTTTAACGAATCAGATGACTTCGGACCAAAGCCTTAGCCTCTCACCTAGCCAAATCAGATCTCATACTTTGCACTAACGAGGGGCAACACCGTGTCTTCAAAGTAAGGTTCTGATTTGGCTTTTTAATCCTAAATCATATGGCAAGGATTGTTAAAGGGTTGATTTCGATTTTTAGGGTTGCTACTTCCAATAGGTGGCACTAGAGCTCAAGTCCTCTACTCTGAAGAGGCAATTAACATATTTAATTTCCCAGAGGAGCATTGCGGCTCTTAAGTCTCCTCACACTGTCAATCTCCATAATGATTCTAATAAAAGATTTACCTGTTGTAGAAGAGTACTAGATCCAAGATGGCGAACGTGTCCTATAAAATAGGTTCATAAGGGGATTGCCACCATTGATTATTATGTGATATTCTATTAAAAGGGTTGTGCGGTGAACTGATCCAAAAGAGGTCTGACCACTGGGACTAAGCGGCAGAACACAATTTTTTAAGCTAGCTAGTTCTGGTCCAGGTGTGGCTACTATGTGATCCCTCACATCCCCTTTATATGGTCACATGATTCCAGCATCCTTTGCTGATGATTGAACCTATTCCTGGCCTGGCTTCCTGAGGAGGAGGAGGTTCTCTGGAGAACTGACTACTGCTAAGCCGTCTGCTGCCTAGGAGTGTGGCAGCAGGCATGAAGTTGTTTGTTATTCCCTTGTCTGTCTCCCCTTCCCTCTTATAGTTATTATTGCTGTGGTTGGGACTAGCGCTCCCGCCAACCATTTCCTTTTGAGGGCTAACTTCAGGGCCAGTGAGGGACTAGGTATCCTGCTCGGCGACAGGTTGAAAGAACCCGTATAGGGATGGTAGGGAGATCAGGGCACAGCTGCAGGTGAGTGCAGGGGTCACCTCTTCCCCGTTCCCTATGAGCAGGGCTCTCTGCTGTATTTGTCCCCCCCTCCCGGTGTCTCCCCGTCTGTTGTTTTGTGTAGTGCGCCGGACATCGTTGGCCCATGTGCCACTGTCACGTACGGTAGCGGACACCCCTATGTCCAGCGTGACCTCAAATTTAGATTATGGTGTCATGCTTTCTGACTGTGCACTTTTTTCCCCCCCATGAGCTCTAGGTGATATTAACTCTCTATTAGCAGGTCCCTCATGCCCGCCGTCAGGGGGTCACGCGCCTGACTCCTGTGAGGGGCCCCGGGCTTCCCCGCAGGGGGCGTGGCCATTTTCATGAGGTAGAGGGGGGCCCGGCCATGACTGTAGGGGGCGTGGCTGTGTTCAGCATGGAGCAGGGCCCGCCCCTGAGCCCGCCCCCCCCGGCCAGAAGGGAGTCTGACTGAATGTGTGCAGAGGCAGGGGCCCTGGACACGGGAGCGCCCGGCCCGCCCACCCGCTCTCACTACTTGTGTGTGTCACTCTCAATGGGTCCGGGCCCGGGGACTGGGGCCCGCCCAGTGCGCACACACCCACCCACCACGGCCCGCCCACCACACCTGGCGCCGGCGGTATTTAGTTACTTGCCACTGGACGGTCGGCACCTGCCAGAAATGTATGTGGCCGCCCAGCAGCATTGCCCAATGCCCAGCCAGCCACTACGCCACATGGCCATCGGCCGGGGCCCACCTATCTCCGCCCACCGACCCACCAGAACAAGGTGAGGCCGGAAGTTAGACTGGAGAGGACACAGATGCCATTACCCCCCACCGGCAAGCGCATACACTGCCTGGCTCCACCTCACCGCATCAAGCAAGGCAGCCCCAGGCAGCATGAACGCTGATCATCAGGCTCAGGTACTGTATAGGGTCAGGGGGCAGATGAGATCCTTCAGGAGCCCCTCACTCCCTGCAGGCTCCAGACTCCAGCGGGGGGGGGGCTGAAGGGGTGGGCTGCCAGGGCAGGGTAAAGCTGGTGTGGTGGGTGGGTGGGTGTATGGGGCCCCGCCGCCCCCAGGCTGAGGGGAGGTCTGCCAGGGCAGGGTGAAGCTGGCATGGTGGGTGGGTGTATGGGACCCCGTCAGCCCCGGGCTGGGAGGGATCTTCCAGGCAGGGTGATGCTGGCATGGTGTATGGGGCCCCGCCAGCCTCGGGCTGGGGGGGATCTGCCAGGCAGGGTGATGCTGGCAGGTGTATGGGGCCCCGCCAGCCCCAGGCTGGGGGGGTCTGCCAGGGCAAAGTGATGCTGGGTGTATGAGGCTCCGGTGGCCCCGGGCCGGGGAGCTGGGGGGGATCTGTCAGGGCAGGGTGACACTGGGGGGTGTATGGGGCCCTGCTGTCCCTGGGCCAGAGTGGGTGCTGCCAGAGCCAGGGAAAGGGTGAAGCTGCCGGGTGTATGGGGCCGGTCCAGGGGGAACTGCCGGAGACAGGGCATGGTGAAGGTGGCAGGTGTAGGGGCACCGCTGACCCCACACACCCCCAGGGGGAAAATAGTGCGCACATGGTGTGGAGGGGGTCCCTGACCCCCCCCCCCCCACAGGGGGATAAGAGTCTGTGGACATGGTGTGGTCAGAAAGCAGCAGCATATACCATACTTTTTGGCTTTATAAGACGCTCCCCAAATTTCGTCAAGGAAAAGACAGAAAAAAATGAATTTTAATGTTAAATGGGGTCCATCTTGCCAGTGTCCGTCTTACTTCTTGCATACAGTATATATGTCCCATGGTATATGTGTCCTCCATCCTGAACCTGCCATGACTTACCAAGGAGGAAAAAGGGGGGGTTGGGGAAAGGTTGTGGTGGTGCAGGAAGCAGGTTTGCACGGACCATAGGGGAAGGGGGGCCAATCTGCGGGCCCAGAGCTGCGGGGGGGTCGCGGCCATTTTGAATGTGCCTGCAGGCATTGCCAAGCTGTGGCCCAGCCTCTATCATCCAGAAAATGACTACGGAGGCGGTGCATGCGCAGATAAAGATCTGCGGCCATTTTTGTAAGCTTGTGACTCCTGCAGAGCATGGCTCACCCCAAGTCTGTGCCCCCTAACACCCTGCTGTGCTGTATATGCTCTCTGTGTATATATAGCAGTCTCCTATGTGATGTACGGTATTTAATTTACAAAATTTATTATCACAGAGTTAACTGCGCTCAAGACCAACACAAACCTGGAAGATCAGATATCAACGAACATCGCAGGCGCACAGGGAAGCAGCTGCTGCCATCAAATTAGGTGAGTTAATTAAATAAGTGAATGTAGCAGTGTCATTTTCAATATTTCTCTCTTTCTCTTTCTCTCTCTCTCTCTCTCTCTCTCCTCCCACCTTGATGCTGTCTCCGGATTCCTGAGAATCACGGATCCGAAGGCAGCAATGCCATCCGGAGTTAAAAGTCTGGAAGTCAGAAGCTGCTCTCACAAGTCATCAATGAAAGTCGGGGCTTGGGTGGGGGTGTGGCTTGTGTGAGGGAGGGGCTTGGGTGAGGGCAGAGCCTAAGGGGGCCCCAAAATTTTCCCAGTCAGGGGCCCCGAAATTCCTAGTGGCAGCCCTGAGTTTACCACACGGCCCTTTTCACTTGTCATTTTAATACAGCAGTCTATAGCTCCTCAGGTGAGGAAAATAAAGTATGTCACACCAGTCATTAACTCTGATCAGGTTTTATATGCAGTTCTTTTGGCAGGAAGACAGGTTACACAGTCTTTTTGGGTTTGTCTGGCCTGGGTAGTCAGCAGGGAACCAGGATGATTTACTCAGGACCTGTGGTGGTGTGCCTGCCATTCCCTACCGGTCCCCTCATTGTGCTCAACTTCTCACAACCATGCTGCGCCTTCGCGCGCAGAGCCTTGAGCCAGCTCCCACGGGTCTTTGGTGGGCGACTCCCCTTCAGGTCCCCCTGACCCTTGTTCGGTGTGCCTTTTCGAGGTATATCCCGGGTCTTTGGATGCGGCTTCCTGCAGAAGCCTGGGGCCTTCGGATTAATAGCACGGGGTTGAACTCTTGCACCGTATCCACAGCCAGTTCTCTGTCCAGGACAAGACCCTTCTGGTCAGTAGTACCGGGTTCAGATTCGGGTGCACCGTAACTCCTGGTGCCCCTAGGATCTCTTTCCAATTGACGACCTTCCCCTGTGTGATCCTCTGCTCGTCTCTCTCTCAAACTGACTAACTGTCAACCCAACCATACACTTCCTCTACCCACATGACTCCTGCCACGGGACTGGATATTCCATGCAGCGGGTTCACGCACGGTCCACTACTCTAGACTGTGCATGAACTGGTGTTGTGAGGGTCCCTTGTTTACCATCCCAGTTCCCTTAGTCACAGGAATACCACACACTCTTATCTGGGTGCAGTAGCCCTCCATGGCGTCCTGACCAGTGGGGAGTCACAGTCACATTTGCACATACTCTTAGATTAAAGCCAAATACACTCAGCGAGACGCATGAGTGATACTCGCATGAGTCTTGCATGACCTAGCCGGAACGACCACCGTCTCTCTGGACAGGAGCATGTCAGCTGCATACAAACACATGCAGCTGATGTTCTCCTATCCAGAGAGGTGGTTGCCATGCCAAGTGAGTCATGCGAGTATCTCGCATGCGTCTCTCTCAGTGTGTCTCTGGCCTAAGGCAAGTTTCAGACTAGCATTTCTTTCTCTCCTGTGTCTGACCAGATCTGTTTTTTTGTGAGACCAGATGCTACCAGATTATACTATTTTGGTAGTAAGCCGATACAAGTGTCTTATATGCAGACACAATTAGGCTAGGGTCACACTTGAGCCTTGGATCCGTTAAAACCATCAGTTTTTCAACTTACAATTTGTGAAAAACTGATCCGTTAACGGATGCATAGGCTCCAATGCAAAGCATGCAGTGTCAGAAGTGCACTGAAAAAACACAATGCGTTTTCAAAACAGCAAAAAAAAATGCTGCTAGCAGCGTTTTTGGGTGCAGTAAAAAAAACACAGTGTTTTTTTTAACATGGGGTCCTATGGGAAACGCATACGTAAACGCATGGTACATATAGGTACCATGCGTTAACGCATAGCATTTTTATTAAGACAAAATGGCAATTTGCAAAAGCGGAATCAGGTTTAAAAATGCAATATTACTGCATACCTAGTGTGACCCCAGTCTTACAATGGAGACATGGTCAGCTGACAGATAGATAGACAGACAGATGTAGACAGAGCTTGTCAGTCTCCCACTCTCCCGCTGCTTGCTTCTGGGGCCATCTGTTAGGCTACGTTCACACGTAGCGTAATTTGTGCGTGTTCCCTCATTTACGTGGTGCTTTTGAGCTTGCGTAAATGCAGTGATTTAAAAAGCTGGATATGAAAGGCATGCAGACGCCGCGTGTATCTGCGTATTTTTGAGCGTGCACTTTCACTGCAAAAGCGCGCTCACAAAAAGAATTGACAAGGCAATTCTTTGCACTTTTTTGGCACGCTTTTCCCATAAGCTATATGTTAAAATGGCCTCTGGAAAAGAGCACCGGGAAAAGCGCTGCGTGCAATCACGCTTTTTTTGTACTAAAAAATGCCACTGCACAATACGCGACCAAATATGCTGCATTTCAACGTAGCCTTAAGCTTTATGAATATTCACTGCACTGAACTGCAACAGCCAATCACAGATGCTCACTGTTGCACTCAGACTGCACTCCCACAATCTGTACCAGTGTCTGTACTTGGTTGCCATACATATTCATTTATGGCAACTAAGCTGTCGTCACAACGTGTAACATAAATAATGGGAAAAAATTGCATAAGGCTGTATTTTTCATTCTCAGCATAGATAAAGTGGACAGCTGCGGGCTGCCACCCTCAACTGCTTAGTTTTACTTTGGCTGGCAATGAAAAATAAAAGGAAGCCTATTTTTTTTTATTATTATTCAAGTAAACAATTTAAAAAATGTTTGAGCTTTGCTCTATTTTTAATTACCAACCAGGGTAAAACTAGGAAGTTGGGGACTGGTATTCTCAGCGTGGTGGAGTCATAGTTATTGGACACCCCAGGCTATAGAAAAGCAGCCCACAGCTGCCCAATAATTTGGCTGCATTCATTAGAAGCACCAATTCATGGTGCTTTACCTGGCTTTTCTCTGGTGTGGTAATCACTTCAACTGACCGCAGACAGGCCGAAGCTCTCAGTGCCATCAGCTCACATTTGTCTGATTTATCTGTGCTGAGGATGAAAAATACAGCGAATTCCTACACATTTTTTTCCTCTTATTTATTTTACACAGTCTGATGAGAGGTTGGTTGCCATACACTAATGTGTATGGCAACCAAGCATAGACACAGGTACAGATTGTGGGAGCATAGTCTGAGTGCAACAGCCAATCACAGACGCTCTCACAGAGAGTGAGTATCTGTGATTGGCCGTTGCAGTTCAGTGCAGTGAATAGTCATAAAGCTTAATGGTCAGCCCCACAAGCAAGCAGTGGGAGACTTCCAGTGAGAAGTGCATGCTCAGTTGACAAAACCAGATGCCGTTTTACCAGATCCTGCCTGATTCGGTAAAACCGGATCCAGCGCCCATTTGCTTTCATTTAATTTATGCTGGATGCTCCTGGATCCGGTTGGTGGCGTTATGTTTGCCGACCCAAGAAACGCTACATATTGCGTTGTTGGAAGTTGGCAAAAAACAGTTTCTGCCACATCCAGCAGACACCAGATTCAAACAAATGTGCCAGAGTGTCCGAATGGAGGCAGGTGAGAAGGTTTTTTTTTTAATGAATTAGAGAACATTAGAGTTAATCAACATGAAGTGAGCTAACGTCCAGTTGACTAACTAATTGGTCGGAAGGCAGGGAGACAGAAACCGGCAGTGATTGAATGCGGGGCTCATTTGATCTCAAAATGTATTGTGAGCCCCAGGAATGCGATTACAGACACTGCTGGAATGACACCAGCAAGGAGGTTTAGTATAGACTTTTTTATTTAACTGTGAGAGACATGTGGAATCAGAAGGGGTTCTTCTAGTCATGGACTACCCCTTTAAATTCACAATAAAATAAAGGTGAAGTACCTGCAATAAAATGTCACTAAACTGCATATATTCAGATGCTCACTATAACATCATGACATCATGATATTTGGAATAAGAGTAGGGTTTAATGCGCTATTGGCAATAACCGAGGGTCCACCATCTGAGTTATGAAGTTTATTCAGTTACAAGCACCAGTTTCTTCATCAGGACAACAAACAATGCGTTGACCAAATAAATTTCATAATTCAGATGGTGGAACCTCAGTTATTGCTGGCAGTGCATTAAAACCCTGCTCTTATCCCAAATATCACGTTTTATCCTATCCTGGGTCTGCAGCAGCCGGTTACATGCTTCTGTAGTGGTTGTGTCTAACACAACCACAAAAGATGAGCAGTTTCTTTATTTAACTTTACTATTGGTCTCCGGATAAGACCCTATTTGCGCCTTTCCTTCTCCAGTTTGCCCTGATCGGCTGATCAGTTGCTTTCTACTGACATCATGGCATCATGGCGCAGCTAAGGCCGCCAGTTATTTCACTGGTGGTCCAGTAGGTGGCCCTCTGCTTTGAAGTTGGTCCCATAGAAGTCTTCATTAGTTTTGTGAGCCACAAATGCACTTATATTAAAAGCATTTTGGTTTTCTATTTTATTTGTCACTCTTTTTTGTCTGTACATCTAAAAGAGGCATTAAAAAATGTACTTCTATAACTATCTGTACTTTTCAGTGTTCACACCCTTCTGTGCTCCAGACTTTTACAGGATATTACAACATAGATTAAGTTTAGTTTATTTAGAAACTGTAGGGTGGAGACATCTTTTTCTTAGGCAGGAAACTGAAGAGCTCACTTGAATGGTTAGCTAATCTAAGTATAGCAAATTACTCATGAATAGAATGACAGCATACTTTAGGACTTGAAATATGTTATAATATACTCTATGGTTAACTGCTTAGCATTGCTAAAAACATTGTAAAATTGCATAGAATGTCTTAGGACATTGAAAGATTTATCTTAGCCATAGCTAACAGATGTTTTTTATTACTCAACTCTGTATTGCCTTTATGGTAATATACTTATAATAAAAAGTGAAAGTAATTGTTAAAAAAATTTGCAAAGAAAGTGAAAGACAGGTAATGCCTATTTTTCACAAGAATTAACCATCAGTGTTCAACCGTTAAGTGCTTTAGATAAAATATAAAAAAACAAGACTGGTGCCATTCCATTGATGTCGCTGCATTGTCTCCTGCAACTAAACTGAAATAAAGTCCTGTGACTGTTGCAGCCAATCAGGGGGCACTGATCAACTGCAGTCTTCACACTTTGATGTCAAGGATGCAACCCGTCAGTGGAGCGCTGCTAGGTTGCAGTGCCCATGTAATATTACAATATCGCAAGACTGCAAGAAAACACATTGTCGAAATAACTGAACTGGCAGTGATCAGAGGAAAAGTATAAAAGACACCTGTGCACCATTTCAGCATGTTTTTCCCACTCCTGGTTTTGCCTTACAAATGGTGAGACAAAAACTGAATGTGTGCACACGGCCTTACAATTCTTTCTATTCTCAGCAACAGAGAAATTTTCAATTTTAGTGTTTAGTGCTCATTGCCAAGGTTACTAGCCACTGATGCAGTCTGTCAACTGTGGACAGTTTCTTATGAAATGTGTGCAATGCTTACAAGCTTTTTCCAATAGAATTTGTAAACGTTGCTGTCAACCTGGCTGGATCACTGGGTCTGGCCATTATTTATGCCCCATTGTATCTCTGATGCTGCAGAGGCAAAGGGCCTCAGCTTGAAGAATAGGAGATTGCACAGTGTTGGGCCTAAAGGCCGCTTTACACGTCACGATATCGCAACGCAACTACGATAAAAAGTCACTTGGTAGGGGCGTTGCAGTTGATATCGTTCATGCGTTGTGTCGTGTAAATGGGCAACGCAACTCAAAAACGATGCAGCTACGATATTTGTTTTTGAATTGTGCATGCTCTTCAACCGTCAATATTGGCTTGACGATCTTGGAGGATGGTGCTGTGTGACAGCGCAACTACGATTTGGAGTGCAACTTCCCCTATTCACTCCAATGTTAATTGTCGTTCCCTGAGTTGCTCAGACACAGTGTGCAAGAGGGGCGTACAACATCGTAGTTGCGTTGCCTGCCGATATCTACCTGTGTAACATCTCCTATGAGATTTTGGACAAGTACCAAAAACGTGCGCGCTCGCGTGAAGTTGTATGCAATATCGGAATGATATTGCGACGTGTAAAGCGGCCTTAAGGCTGGTTTCACACTGCAGTTTTTTCCTGATCAGGGTTCACCAGGTTTTGTGTTCCAAAACCAGGAGTGAAACTTGCAAAGAAAAAGTATTAAGGGCTCGGACACACATCAGTGAAACTCGTCTGAGTTTACTGCGCGGAAATATCGCAGTGCTCTGGGGCCAATGTTAACTAATGTCCAATTGCAACATGCTGCGATTGTATGCGAGTCACGGAAGAGACTCGCCAATGCAAGTCTATGGGTCCGACAAAAAACACGGACCACAGTTAGATTACTGTCAGATCACACTTGGACCTTCCAACTCTGATCAGAGTTTTCACAGCTGAAACAATTGCCAAGCTGATTTCATTCAAAAATCACATGCAACTCTCGGATTGCACTCGGACCTCACTCTGATTACTGTTGGATAGCTCTCGGATGTGATCTCAGATAATGTTGGACAGTAGCATCACTGATGGTTGCAAAACTGACCAAAACTCTGACAAAAGTCGTCCGACTCTCGGATCCGTGAATCGGACAGTTTTTTCACTCGGATGTGTGTCCATACCCAAACACACAAAACCTGATGAACCCTGATCAGGAAAAAACTGCAGTGTGAAACCAGCCTAAAGGCCGGGTTACACAGTACGATGTCCCAGTGATCCAACCAATGATCAGACGTGGCCGGGATCGCTGGGACATCGTTTTGTGATCATTGGTGAGCTGTCAAACAGGCAGACTCACCAGCGATCAGCGACCAGCGAGAACGCTGGTATCCAGGATAAACATCAGGTAACTAAGCGCACCGCTGTGCTTAGTTACCCGACATTTACCCTGGTTACCAGCCTCCCAGCGTGTGGTGTGCGGCGCTGGGAGGTCGTTTATCATTGGGCTCCCGCTGTCACACACGCCGATGCTGGCCGCCCAGCGGGAGACTAACGATAAATAAATGGTCCTGGCCATTCTTCCACGATCAACGATCAACGAACTTATCGTTGGTCGTTGATACTGTCACACGCAACGATGTCGTTTCAACATCGCTGCAACGTCACAAAACCAGTGATGTTGCAACTATATCGTTAATGATATCGTAGCGTGTAACGGGGTCTTTAGGCTAGGGCCACACTTGCATTTGCAATCCAGTAACAGGATCCAGTTTTGTATCTTGAAAACTGGATCCATTAATGCATCCATAGAGTCTAATGCAAAAAATGGATTGCCAAAGTGCAATCCGTTTACTGCATTGCATTTTTTCCCAATCCGTTAAAAATGAGGTCTGCAACGTTTTTTTTGTGCATTTTCAAAAACACGTGTGTTTTTGATAACATGGGGGTCTATGGGAAACGCACGCGTTAACGCATGGCACATATAGGTACCATGCATTAACGCATGCGTTTTTGGAAGCACTAAAAATGCATCAAAACACACATGTGTAAAAACTGGATCCAGTAATGCATCCAGTAAATGGATGCAGGCTCCCAAGTGTGGCCCTAGCCTAAAGTTAGCTTCACACCACGGTTTTTGGCATCAGGTTCTGTCCGGTTTGAACCAGACAGAACCTGATCTGGTTTTGCCTCCCTTGTATCCCCATGGTGCCAAATTGGTCATATTTGGCCATCAGGTTTTGTGTATTCAGTGCCTCATCCGGATTTGTCCGTTTTTTCACAATGCACAAAATCGGAGACTGCACCAGTTTTGGCCTCTGGTGAAAAAATCGGACAAAATCGGACAGAAATTCAGATCGTTTCCCAGATTTGATTTTTTGCGCAGAGCATGCTCAGAAATCCTGCCGTCCAAATTTTAGCACCATGGACAGCAGTATTTCATGCACAGCCTGTGAATTCAGCACTTAGGACAGCAGCAGAGCAGACACAGGCAGACATCAGCAGAAAACGAATCCTGCAAAAAACAGGAACCGGGACCATATTTGGCCACACTTTGTAAACATCTTGTCCTGCCAGGTTCTGTCCAGTGGATCCTGCAAAAACAGGATCCACCTGACAGACAAAACGTGGTGTGAGCTAGCCTTAGGCTGTGTTCACATGGGCGTTTTGGGCTGTTTTTGTCAGCATTTTGTAGCCAAAACCGGATAGAGCATCAGAGGAAAAGTCTATAGAAACACGTCACCACTTCTGGATTTAATCACCCACTGTGGTTTTGGCTACAAATGCTGAGCAAAACAGCCAAACGCCAGTGTGAACACAGCCTTAGGCAGTTTCACACTGCAGTTTTCCCTGATCATGTTCGATCAGGTTTGTGTGTCAAAACCAGGAGTGTCTCCAAAACTCAGAACAGGTGTCAATCTTTCAATTATAGTTTATCTCTGCAAGTTCCTCCTGGTTTCTCCTGGTTTTGGCACACCAACCTGATCGAACCTGATCAGGGAAAAAATGCAGTGTGAAACCAGTTTAGGCCCTTTCACATCAGCGTTTTTGAAATCGCGGCAGATGCGGTGAAAAACGCATCTGCCGCGATTACCACATACCGGCCGCGGTCAGCGCGTTTTTTTCGCGGCCGCACCTGCGCAAGTGCAAAACGCAACTTGCCGCACTGCCGCAAGTACCACTATACTTTGCATGGCAAAACCGCAACCGCGCCGCAGTGCAGCGGTATGCGGTAATCGCGGCAGATGCGTTTTTTCACCGCATCTGCCGCATTTTCAAAAAACGCTGATGTGAAAGGGCCCTTGCCAATAATGCACTTATCCAAATGTCAATACGGAGCCCACCCACACCTTGACAAGTTGGAAGCCAGGAGACTGTTGAGATATGGGTTTTTTTTTTTCAATTTGTTATGATTCCTTGAAAATTTTGAAGAAGTTTCCTAGTGGTCTCCTGCTTGTCAGCCTGTAGGACGTCTGTATTATTTGAACTGACAGCTGTATTAACAGTCATAGGTGTGCTCTGGTATAGTTACTGACTACTGGTAGATTTCTCTGATGTGCTATGAAGCACTCCTCCTTTGCCACATGTTCCTGCTTTCCCTCGTACGCTCTCCTGTGTTCGGGGGCTGTGATCAGCTGTGCTCCGTGGCCAGCGGTTAGCACAGTGATACGTCATCGGTCTCTCAACAGGATGTGACGGTTATGTCAAGTTTGCGGTCATGTGACATGGGTGGGTGGAGTCAATGGATTCGATACGTGCAGGGGCCGTCAGTGAAGTTAGTAACCAGCGGTATCCAACATGTTTCAAAGGCTTAAAATACATCACATCCTGTAAACTTCTAACCATTACCTAGAAGGCTGTCACTGGTGACACAAACGTGTTTAACAGGAATATAAGGGCAAGGGCAAGTAGGGCATACACCAGCTATAGACTCTAAATTACCATTATTGTTTTTATTTTTATTATAGATATCTATATATATATATATATATATATATATATATATATATATATATATATATACAGTTAGGGCCAGAAATATTTGGACAGTGACACAAGTTTTGTTATTTTAGCTGTTTACAAAAGCATGTTCAGAAATACAATTATATATATAATATGGGCTGAAAGTGCACACTCCCAGCTGCAATATGAGAGTTTCCACATCCAAATCGGAGAAAGGGTTTAGGAATCACAGCTCTGTAATGCATAGCCTCCTCTTTTTCAAGGGACCAAAAGTATTTGGACAATGGACTCTAAGGGCTGCAATTAACTCTGAAGGCGTCTCCCTCGTTAACCTGTAATCAATGAAGTAGTTAAAAGGTCAGGGGTGGATTCCAGGTGTGTGGTTTTGCATTTGGAAGCTGTTGCTGTGACCAGACAACATGCGGT
The DNA here is from genome assembly GCA_033576535.1 of Allobates femoralis. Taxonomy (NCBI): domain Eukaryota; kingdom Metazoa; phylum Chordata; class Amphibia; order Anura; family Aromobatidae; genus Allobates; species Allobates femoralis. The sequence continues at coordinate 235,492,383 of JARQOC010000002.1, forward strand.
CAAAGGAACTCTCAATTGAGGTGAAGCAGAACATCCTGAGGCTGAAAAAAAAATAAAAAAATCCATCAGAGAGATAGCAGACATGCTTGGAGTAGCAAAATCAACAGATGGGTACATTCTGAGAAAAAAGGAATTGACTGGTGAGCTTGGAACTCTAAAAGGCCTGGGCGTCCACGGATGACAACAGTGGTGGATGATCGCAGCATACTTTATTTGGTGAAGAAGAACCCGTTCACAACATCAACTGAAGTCCAGAACACTCTCAGTGAAGTAGGTGTATCTGTCTCTAAGTCAACAGTAAAGAGAAGACTCCATGACAGTAAATACAAAGGGTTCACATCTAGATGCAAACCATTCATCAATTCCAAAAATAGACAGGCCAGAGTTAAATTTGCTGAAAAACACCTCAAGAAGCCAGCTCAGTTCTGGAAAAGTATTCTATGGACAGATGAGACAAAGATCAACCTGTACCAGAATGATGGGAAGAAAAAAGTTTGGAGAAGAAAGGGAACGGCACATGATCCAAGGCACACCACATCCTCTGTAAAACATGGTGGAGGCAACGTGATGGCATGGGCATGCATGGCTTTCAATGGCACTGGGTCACTTGTGTTTATTGATGACATAACAGCAGACAAGAGTAGCCGGATGAATTCTGAAGTGTACCGGGATATACCGTATATACTCGTGTATAAGCCGACCCGTGTATAAGCCGACCCCCCTACTTTTGCCCCAAAAATCTGGAAAAACCTATTGACTCGTGTATAAGCCGAGGGTGGACCCCAGCACAGGTATACAGACCCCAGCAGTGTGGTATACAGGCCTCCCCAGTGGTAGTATACAGCAGCCCCAGTGGTAGTATACAGATTCCCCAGCAGCCCCAGTGGTAGTATACAGATTCCCCAGCAGCCCCAGTGGTAGTATACAGGAGCCCCAGCAGCCCCAGTGGTAGTATACAGGAGCCCCAGCAGCCCCAGTGGTAGTATACAGGAGCCCCAGCAGCCCCAGTGGTAGTATACAGGAGCCCCAGCAGCCCCAGTGGTAGTATACAGGAGCCCCAGTGGTAGTATACAGATTCCCCAGCAGCCCCAGTGGTAGTATACAGATTCCCCAGCAGCCCCAGTGGTAGTATACAGGAGCCCCAGCAGCCCCAGTGGTAGTATACAGGAGCCCCAGCAGCCCCAGTGGTAGTATACAGGAGCCCCAGCAGCCCCAGTGGTAGTATACAGCAGCCCCAGTGGTATACAGCAGGCCCCCAGGGGTACATATAGCAGCCCCCAGGGGGTACCCAGCAGCCCCCTGGGGGTACCCAGCAGCCCCCTGGGGGTACCAACAGCCCCCTGGGGGTACCAACAGCCCCCTGGGGGTACCAGCAGCCCCAGGGGGTACCAACAGCCCCCAGGGGGTACCAACAGCCCCCTGGGGGTACCAATAGCCCCCAGGGGGTACCAACAGCCCCCAGGGGGTACCAACAGCCCCCTGGGGGTACCAACAGCCCCCTGGGGGTCCCCAGCAGGTACCCCAGCAGCCCCCAGGGGGTACCAACAGCCCCCTGGGGGTACCAACAGCCCCCTGGGGGTACCAACAGCCCCCTGGGGGTACCAATAGCCCCCAGGGGGTACCAACAGCCCCCTGGGGGTACCAACAGCCCCCAGGGGGTCCCCAGCAGGTGCCCCAGCAGCCCCCAGGGGGTACCCAGCAGCCCCCTGGGGGTCCCCAGCAGCAGGTGCCAGCACTTGGGGGGGGGTTTAATTAGTTATGCGCTGCTTTCCCCTGCCGGTGATAGACAGGGGAAAGCAGTGCATATTTAATGAGCGGCCCCACGCGACGGGGCCGCTCATACAGCAGCCTCCCCCCCCCCGCCTCCTGAAGCCTCACAGCCCCCGGACACAGCCCCGGACACAGCCCCCCCCGTATTGACTCGTGTATAAGCCGAGGGGGAGACTTTTCAGCCCAAATTTTGGGCTGAAAAACTCAGCTTATACACGAGTATATACGGTACTTTCAGCCTAGATTCAGCCAAATGCTGCAAAGTTGATTGGACGGCGCTTCATAGTACAGATGGACAATGACCCCAAGCATACAGCCAAAGCTACCCAGGAGTTCATGAGTGCAAAAAAGTGGAACATTCTGCAATGGCCAAGTCAATCGCCAGATCTTAACCCAATTGAGCATGCATTTCACTTGCTGAAATCCAGACTTAAGACGGAAAGATCCACAAACAAGCAAGACCTGAAGGCTGCAGCTGTAAAGGCCTGGCAAAGCATTAAGAAGGAGGAAACCCAGCGTTTGGTGATGTCCATGGGTTCCAGACTTAAGGCAGTGATTGCCTCCAACGGATTCGCAACAAAATATTGAAAATAAAAATATTTTGTTTGGGTTATGTTTATTTGTCCAATTACTTTTGACCTCCTAAAATGTGGAGTGTTTGTAAAGAAATGTGTACAATTCCTACTTTTTCTATTAGATATTTTTGTTCAACCCTTCAAATTAAACGTTACAATCTGCACTTGAATTCTGTTGTAGAGGTTTCATTTCAAATCCAAAGTGGTGGCATGCAGAGCCCAACTCGCGAAAATTGTGTCACTGTCCAAATATTTCTGGCCCTAACTGTATATATTAACAAACGACTGCAGCACTCCTCTTGTTTTAGTAACCTCTTGCCTTTATTGGGCCTTCAGGTGTACAGGGCAACGTTTCGGGACAAATCTCCCTTCTTCCAGCAACTTACCACAACTAAAGCGAGGTTCTTATACTAGCCCCCACCAATCACCTAATTGAATTTGCATATTATCACCTGTTAATCAATTGTATACATGTGCATGCATTACTCTCAGTCATATGTCTAATAGTGCACCACCTCCAGTGTACATTTTACTTCCAGTGTTACAGCTCTGAATGTTTATATGCTAACATTGCATCCTTATTGTCATTACTGTACCACTACTGCACCTTCAGCTGCCAGATATCATGACTTTCGGCAGGTATCGCTATTCCTAATGTGCGCAGCGTCATCCGACATGCTTTAGACGCCGGCGCATGCGCATTGCAGAGGATTTACGGCCGTAGTTATGGATATACCGGATATCCTCCCGACGCCATCTTTAGACTCGCCCGCATGCGCGGTACGCATTATGAAGCCTACACTCGCTCTAATCGCTCGATTTCTCATAAATGTTACATTACATCTTTTGGACTTAATAACCAATCAATTTTCTTTGCAAGTTAGTCCTGCTGCTTATTCATATTATATATTATTAAATCTATCGTATTTTTACTAAAAATGAGCATTAATGTGAATATATAAACATCAAGATTGTTGGAAGATATCAACCCTTCACCCAGGGTTCCCCTGGTATAGCGTCCTCCAACGCTCATTACAGGTTTACCTGTCGGCCCACTATGTACGGTTTTTACCCCACTACATAGCAACCAGTCTTGGGATCAATCAGGTTTTTCAACTTCACATTTTCTTGATATTAAGATCAATAATGCTCAAACTATATGCTGCATCTCAAATAAAATTTATTCCATCTTAGGGTTTTGCATTCATGATTGGTTAACATTAATAAAATTAAATCTTATCTCCAAAATTCCTTATTATATGCTGTAGTTCTGAGGATATTCTGCTAATCCCGCTATCTTCGTCATGGTATCTTTCAACTGTTACATCACCTGCAGTATATAAGACAGAATATTAACACTAGTACATACAAACATTCTGAAAAAAGATCAGGGTACAATATTTCATACTTATTCATTTTTTACTTAATTTTTACTTATTATTGTACCAATTAGTGACTATATTGTGACTAGTGCTCCTTACCTAATATTATTCTACATCCAATTTACTTCTCCATGGGGTTATCCGGGTAATTACCAGTTTCATTTTGGCTCAATCTAGCATCACATTTTCACATTATTCATTTTTTACTTATTTTTTACTTATAATTGTACCAATTAGTGACTGTATTGTGACTAGTGCTCCTTACCTAATATTATTCTACATCCAATTTACTTCTCCATGGGGTTATCCGGGTAATTACCAGTTTCATTTTGGATCAATCTAGCATCACATTTAATCTGTAATCTACATTTAACCCTTTTGGGTATAAAGTATCCAATTTATGGATCCACTCCAGTTCTCTAATTCTCAACAATTTCGCCCTGTCACCCCCAAGTCTCTGTTGTGGTATCATATCTATCAGTCTAAATTTGAGATCTTTTTCAGAGTGCTTTTTCTCTAGAAAATGCCTAGGTACAGGAAGGTCTTTTCTCTTTTTACGGACAGTGTGGCGATGATTAGCAAACCTCAACCTGAATTCTAGGGTGGTCTCTCCTATATATTTAAGACCACAAGGGCACTCTAACATATAGATGACAAAATCACTGCCACATGTTAAAAAATGCTCAATTTTATAGTCAATACCTTCATGCGTAAATTGAGCACCTCTTATCATGTGCGAGCAGTTGATGCAGGACACACACGGATAACATCCCAATCTGCTACTTAATGTTAAAGTGGTTTGGCGACTCTTCTTCATAGATCCAAAATGCGATCTTATTAATTTGTCTTTGATATTTTTATTTTTTCTGTATGACATAAGTGGACTGTTTTTGTACTCTTCTACTTCTGGAATGCATTCCCCCAACATATGCCAGTGCTTCCTTACTATTTTAGCCACCTCAGGGGCCTCTTCACTGAACGTAAGTATCAATGGTATTCTTTTGGCATTCCTGTTTTGATCAGGTTTTTCCTCTTTCTTCTTTATTAACTGTTTTTGCCTATTTAATAGTGACCTTGGGTATCCTCTATCTTCAAATTTCCTAAGGATCTCTGTAGTTTTTAATTTCAATTCATCTTCCTTATTCACTATTCTCTCAATCCGCTGCATCTGCCCTATCGGTATTGCTTTTTTTAGAGCTGGCGGATGATGACTATTAAAGTGCAGGAGTTTGTTTTTGTCTGTTTTTTTAACATATAAGGTTGTTTCAATCTCATTGTCAATTATTCTCACTAATACATCCAAAAATTGTATTTCATACTTGGAATGGACCTTCGTGAACTTAATCGTATCGTCTATTGTGTTTAGATATTCAAAAAATGTTTCAAGCTCTAGTTCTGTTCCTTTCCATATAACAAACGTGTCATCTATGTATCTCCACCACTCCACTACGTTGGTGAAGTGGTGGGATACATAGATGCACTCCTCCTCCAATACTGCCATAACTGTATTAGCATAGGCGCATGCCATTCTTGCCCCCATAGCGGTCCCAACCAACTGCAAATAATAAGTGTCTCCAAAAGAGAACTTCTTATATGTGGAACACCCTAGGACCCCGGTGATATATACAACCCCTAAGATACACAAAACATTAGAAAACCCCCCAGGCCGGCCCATAGTGGCAGGAATTGGTTCAGTGTTTAGTAACATAGGGGTTTTCCTTGATAAAGTGATGAGACCATTTGCCATTTCAGCACCTTCATATATCCGAGACACTAAAGAATTTATAGATAAATTAAAAAATATTCAAGATGTAACTGATTGTATAATGGTATCTTTTGACGTCGTTTCTTTATATACCTCGATTGACCACCATAGAGGCATTAGAGCAGTTGCAAAGAAATTAGAAAAAACGCATTACAGTATGGGAGCTAAACAGTTCATTATTGACCTCTTAGAAGTAGTTTTGACACAAAGTTATTTTCTTTTTGGAGACACTTATTATTTGCAGTTGGTTGGGACCGCTATGGGGGCAAGAATGGCATGCGCCTATGCTAATACGGTTATGGCAGTATTGGAGGAGGAGTGCATCTATGTATCCCACCACTTCACCAACGTAGTGGAGTGGTGGAGATACATAGATGACACGTTTGTTATATGGAAAGGAACAGAACTAGAGCTTGAAACATTTTTTGAATATCTAAACACAATAGACGATACGATTAAGTTCACGAAGGTCCATTCCAAGTATGGACTACAATTTTTGGATGTATTAGTGAGAATAATTGACAATGAGATTGAAACAACCTTATATGTTAAAAAAACAGACAAAAACAAACTCCTGCACTTTAATAGTCATCATCCGCCAGCTCTAAAAAAAGCAATACCGATAGGGCAGATGCAGCGGATTGAGAGAATAGTGAATAAGGAAGATGAATTGAAATTAAAAACTACAGAGATCCTTAGGAAATTTGAAGATAGAGGATACCTAAGGTTACTATTAAATAGGCAAAAACAGTTAATAAAGAAGAAAGAGGAAAAACCTGATCAAAACAGGAATGCCAAAAGAATACCATTGATACTTACGTTCAGTGAAGAGGCCCCTGAGGTGGCTAAAATAGTAAGGAAGCACTGGCATATGTTGGGGGAATGCATTCCAGATGTAGAAGAGTACAAAAACAGTCCCCTTATGTCATACAGAAAAAATAAAAATATCAAAGACAAATTAATAAGATCGGATTTTGGATCTATGACGAAGAGTCGCCAAACCACTTTAACATTAAGTAGCAGATTGGGATGTTATCCGTGTGTGTCCTGCATCAACTGCTCGCACATGATAAGAGGTGCTCAATTTACGCATGAAGGTATTGACTATAAAATTGAGCATTTTTTAACATGTGGCAGTGATTTTGTCATCTATATGTTAGAGTGCCCTTGTGGTCTTAAATATATAGGAGAGACCACCCTAGAATTCAGGTTGAGGTTTGCTAATCATCGCCACACTGTCCGTAAAAAGAGAAAAGACCTTCCTGTACCTAGGCATTTTCTAGAGAAAAAGCACTCTGAAAAAGATCTCAAATTTAGACTGATAGATATGATACCACAACAGAGACTTGGGGGTGACAGGGCGAAATTGTTGAGAATTAGAGAACTGGAGTGGATCCATAAATTGGATACTTTATACCCAAAAGGGTTAAATGTAGATTACAGATTAAATGTGATGCTAGATTGATCCAAAATGAAACTGGTAATTACCCGGATAACCCCATGGAGAAGTAAATTGGATGTAGAATAATATTAGGTAAGGAGCACTAGTCACAATACAGTCACTAATTGGTACAATTATAAGTAAAAAATAAGTAAAAAATGAATAATGTGAAAATGTGATGCTAGATTGAGCCAAAATGAAACTGGTAATTACCCGGATAACCCCATGGAGAAGTAAATTGGATGTAGAATAATATTAGGTAAGGAGCACTAGTCACAATATAGTCACTAATTGGTACAATAATAAGTAAAAATTAAGTAAAAAATGAATAAGTATGAAATATTGTACCCTGATCTTTTTTCAGAATGTTTGTATGTACTAGTGTTAATATTCTGTCTTATATACTGCAGGTGATGTAACAGTTGAAAGATACCATGACGAAGATAGCGGGATTAGCAGAATATCCTCAGAACTACAGCATATAATAAGGAATTTTGGAGATAAGATTTAATTTTATTAATGTTAACCAATCATGAATGCAAAACCCTAAGATGGAATAAATTTTATTTGAGATGCAGCATATAGTTTGAGCATTATTGATCTTAATATCAAGAAAATGTGAAGTTGAAAAACCTGATTGATCCCAAGACTGGTTGCTATGTAGTGGGGTAAAAAACGTACATAGTGGGCCGACAGGTAAACCTGTAATGAGCGTTGGAGGACGCTATACCAGGGGAACCCTGGGTGAAGGGTTGATATCTTCCAACAATCTTGATGTTTATATATTCACATTAATGCTCATTTTTAGTAAAAATACGATAGATTTAATAATATATAATATGAATAAGCAGCAGGACTAACTTGCAAAGAAAATTGATTGGTTATTAAGTCCAAAAGACGTAATGTAACATTTATGAGAAATCGAGTGATTAGAGCGAGTGTAGGCTTCATAATGCGTACCGCGCATGCGGGCGAGTCTAAAGATGGCGTCGGGAGGATATCCGGTATATCCATAACTACGGCCGTAAATCCTCTGCAATGCGCATGCGCCGGCGTCTAAAGCATGTCGGATGACGCTGCGCACATTAGGAATAGCGATACCTGCCGAAAGTCATGATATCTGGCAGCTGAAGGTGCAGTAGTGGTACAGTAATGACAATAAGGATGCAATGTTAGCATATAAACATTCAGAGCTGTAACACTGGAAGTAAAATGTACACTGGAGGTGGTGCACTATTAGACATATGACTGAGAGTAATGCATGCACATGTATACAATTGATTAACAGGTGATAATATGCAAATTCAATTAGGTGATTGGTGGGGGGTAGTATAAGAACCTCGCTTTAGTTGTGGTAAGTTGCTGGAAGAAGGGAGATTTGTCCCGAAACGTTGCCCTGTACACCTGAAGGCCCAATAAAGGCAAGAGGTTACTAAAACAAGAGGAGTGCTGCAGTCGTTTGTTATTATACTGGAGACAGTAAGTGGATGAGGCTGGACTGAATTGCACCCTAAAGAAACTGTGCTGCTTTCTTTAATTTCATATAAATATATATATATACATACATATATGATACAATAGATGATGCAGGATCACTACCAACAAGCTGGCAGAATGATCTTTTTGTTGGAAACCCTGTAAGGTGTGCATACATATATTATGTTTAATACATGTCCTACGAATATAAACAGTATAGTTGCTAAAAGTGTAAAATTGGTATTCCCAGATATCCCTATGAGGATATAAGATACAATAGATGATCCAGGACTATTACTAACAAGCAGATAGGGTACCTTTACACACGGCTACATTTGTAGCTTGTCACCAGGTAACTTACTGGTTGCAGTGAAATCATGGATACATGGTTCTATCTTGTTGCTGTGTACAAATGGAATCATGTATCCATGATTTCGCTGCAACCAGTAAGTTACCTGGTGACAAGCTACAAATGTAGCCGTGTGTAAAGATAGCCATAGTGTGATTTGTTGGTAACCCTGCAAGTTGTGCATTAGCATATTGTATTTGATACAAATTCTGCTACTATAAAAAGCATATAGCTAAAAGTATAAAATTGAATTTTCTAGATATCATGGGACATGAAACTCACCATCGGAAATCTTTAGATTTCACGATGTCTCTGTTGCCACACAAAAAGTCCATTGATTTCCACCGTCATTCTTGGAACATGAAAAACAGAGGAAAACACAAATGTGAGATGATAAATGCAAACAGTTCAAGAGTCCAAACTTGATGTTGCTATCTTGCAGTAATTAAATGGGAGGAAGAGTCCAAGTTCATAGAAAAACTAATTATTGGATTAGGGAAATTATAATAGGCCAACTCTTCCACCAACCCAACAATCCAATGGCACAGTTTAATCCAATGGAAATGTTCAGAGCTCAGTTAAATGGACAGTCTTCCATATCCTATCATGGATGGGGAAATGAGGAGGTATGCTCCCTGCCATGGGCTGAGTCCAGCAACAATGTTCAGTTCATGTGACTCCTTCTTGAATGTGGTACTGGGCTATGTACACAAGGTGACTGTGAGCCTGCACAATCGCTGACCAGCTTGATAGGTGCCCAAGATGATGAGACCTCAGCTTCCATACCGGTACTTTGGAAGTGCAGTATGTGATGAAAGTTGGTCGGAGATCTTTCCCAGACTCTGGTTCCTTCAGCTCAAGTTCACAATTGGCATCAATAGAGCAAGGATCCTTCGTTCAGCAAACTAGGTGACAGCCACATATTGTGGGCAAGGCTAAATTCTGTTCTCAGTCCTATCCTCCAATCGGCTATGCGTAGGAATGTGCGGATGAGATGCCACTGCTCAGGAGTGACCTTGATAGTTTCTAGCACAGCAGCGCAAAGTTACAGCTTTAGTACAGGGTATTCAGGTTTTGAGGAAAGCTTGACCTTGTCTAGCACAAAACTGCAATATATCTTCTTGCCAGCTTCTGAATCATTCAGTCTGGCTGCTGCAGCTATGACCTCTGCAGATGGATCTTTGAAAATGTGGACTTCAGAGAATAACAACGTGGGACTTGGACTTGCTCTAAGGCCTTCAGAGATTTTCTCCACGTCTCCCACCTATATTGTTTCAGAGATGGCAGTGGAGCATCCCCATCAGTGTTCTCAGCAGTAACTTGTCTTGAATGGTGATGGGTGCTACGAATCCAAGAGGATTATAGATGCTGTTTGTGACAGACTAGACTCCTTGATTGGTAAGAGGTTTGTCGCAGGGTGCCTCTTGGAATGCGAATGTGTCCAGTTTGATGTCTCATAGAAGACCTTGGCTACGTTGTATGGAAGGAACACCAAAACTTTCAGTGAGTAGTAAGTCACTGAGAGAGACGACTTCATTTTGGGCACTGGAGTTGAGCACCACTCTGGTGTGGCCAGGCTTGAAAGGATAATAGATGCCAAGGGGTGGAGACCTTGCAGTTGCTTGTTGCAGGTTGATGGGTAGTCTTTTTCTTGGAGAAAAAGAAGGTGAAACAATTATGTAGATACCCTCGAATCTGATAGTGTAAGATAGGACGAGACTGAGACCAGGGTTTGGGTAAATAATCTGTATTACAAATAAAAAGTTTAAGAAACAGAAACGAACACAGGCAAATCCCAAAATTAAATGCAAGTGCAACCAGCACTAATATGTGAATGTCCAGAAATAACATGCAAGAGTGCAAGCAGCACAATTACTTAAATATCCAGAAATAATATGCAAGAGCATAACCAGCACTTATACGTGAATGTCCAGAAATAGTATGCAAGAGCGTGAACAGCACTAATACGTGAATGTCCAGAAATAATATGCATTAGTGCAAATAACAGTGAAGTGTGCATCAAACAAATGGTTATCAGTTTACTTCTTAGGGGGCCGTCACACGGAACGATATCTTGCCCCATATCGTTTAAGCGATCTCCTTTTTGATCGCTTAAGCGATATCGGGCAAGATATCGTTGCATGTAATCAAGCGATTTACGATGGTAAATCGCTTGATCGTGACATCGCTGATCTGAGGTTCGGTTCTCAGATCTAGCGATGAACGATGCAACGATCTGCATCATCTTGGTGTATGACACCACGATGATCCATCTCCCAGCGACCGCGCCTATGCTGGGAGATGGTAACTATGGTACACGTCGGGTAACTAAGCGACGCGCGGCGCCTAGTTACCCGATGTGTACCATAGTTACCAGCGAGATCGTGGCTCCACATCGCTGGTGAGTCTGTCTGTGTGACAGCTCACCAGCGATGTGAGCGATATTGTAAGCGATTGCGCGTGCACGTGATCGCTTACAATATCGCTAAAGATATCTCACTGTGTGACGGCCGCCTTAGGGTTGAAAAAGTCCTGCTCAAATCCAGCACACAACCTGCACTGATTTAGTCCCGGATTAAGTACACTGATAATTAAACAGAGAATCAAAGTTCTTACAGACCAAGGAAGTACACAAGTAATATATCAATTTTCCTAGAGGTTTTAAAGGGAGGAAACCAACAGCCATGATCAGGGTAATGACTATAGACTGCAGGCAGCTGAGAAGTAATGAGGCAGAGCACAGCGCTAACAAGCGGCAATTGGAAGTCCAGAAGCAAGCTAGGAGTGACTCAGAGACCAGCTAGCACAATATACTCAGGAAGGAATAAATCCTGGACCGGGAATTGTAAACAGGACTGACTGGAAGTTCAAGGGCAAGGCGAAGCACCAGACTCCATCTTAGACGAGGGAAAAGAAATACAACAAGTTCAATGAAAATCCCGAAAACCTTACAGAAGCTAAAAGGACTACCCAGCTGTCAATCATCTTGAATGCATTCTGTATTCGGAACCCTTATGATTACCTTATCCTCCTTTGCAGATGCCAAGTTGTTGCTCTCTCTTGTGGAATTGAACACCGTTGACCAAGTTTGGTGCCCTGAGGAAGGAGACTGTTCATGTTGTGAGGGGTTTTTGTTGCCACTTACTGTCACTCAGCTTCTCCTTCGCCCAACAGTAATCTGGGCATGACTGAAAATACATGCTGCAATCATTTGGTAGGATATGCATCTTGTAGGAAGAGATATTGTTTGGTCTCTTCATCTTGCCTGTGCAGATGTTACCAACGATAACCCAACCTAGATCAGGCACTGAGCAAACGGTGCATCACATGGTCTGCTAATTAGCTGATATGCCTTGTGCAACCGAAAAATGTCTCTGCCGAGCAGAATCAGGATATTTACTTTGTTGTCCACTGCTGGTATCTCACTGGCCATAGTCCTCAGGTGGGCGGAGTGAAGAGCAACCTTTGGGATCTCTTCCCTGTTGGATGGTATCTGGTTGCACTTGACAAATCTGCGTAGGGGTACTTCCACAGCATTCCCAAGAGATGTTATTATAAGGACACTGACCCTTCTCCCGGAGGCTTCTGTAACACTGCTGCTGGTGTCTAAGGTGTAAGGGCACGCATTTCCCCTTAAGTTGAAAAAAATTTAACAATTCGGACCTTGCTAGTGATCAGACGCTCTGATCGTCCAGGCTGGCATTCATCTTCACAACTTTCTCTGTGTGAAGTGTCAGATACACGTATATTGGGCAAATCTTCGCTCAGGACTTGTCCCAAATATCTTCTGCACAGCATTCAGTACATGAAGAAGGTATTTCAAGATGACTTGTTGCTTGATCTATATTCTCCCTGCCATGTCTTATGGTGGGAGAAGGCATAGATGCAGAGTTCGGTTGAGATGGATGGAGTGCTTGTACGTGGGCATCTCTGTCACAATCTAAATACTTAATTACAATGTAACAGTCTTTTAGCAAAGTGTTCAGTAGAGGCACAACATGTGTAGCATACCGTAAACTTGTTTAGAATCTCCTTGCATTCCTGGAGTGGTTTCTTTCTGAAGCCGATGCACTTCTTTAGGGGATGAGGCATCTTATGAATGGGGTACTAATGATTCACGTTTACAACCTTCTCACCTTCATTGCGCTCATCTGGAGCTGATGTTGATGCAGGCAGATCAGCAGTCTATTTTGCTGACAGTGAACCACTGCAGTTTATATCATTTGAGCGCGTGGACTCTAGTATTTAAGAGGAGATGTTGAAGAGCTGCTGGGTGCTTCATAGCAGAAGCTGGTTTTATAATCTGCAATCTCTGATGAAATTGCAGAAGTAGGAGACTAGAGGAAATTAAACTTAATGTTGTCTTTTGTATCTTGATCCTCATGTGATCCATTTTTCTTGCACATTATATCACAGTTTGAAAACTACAGTGTGGGTTGACCCAATGAGCAGTGTCCATGTATCTAAGGCCAGGTAGGTGTGTGTCTGCCTTGGCCAGCTGGAGCTCTAACAGAAAGTCACTGAGCTCTTGGAATTTTGAATTGTCCTTGTTGAATATTTTAGAAAAATCCTGTAACCATTTGAACAGTGTGTTTTCTATGGCTTCAGTTGGTGGTGGTCACCATTTTGGCTTAGTACATAGTCATTTGTGTAATTAAGGGAGTCTTCTGTATGGATTTCACACATACTGATACTGTCTCTTTGACTTCTACTAATTGCTTGTTCAAAGACCTTTAATGTTGACATAGCTGTTGAATGCTCACATTCCTTCTCTACGATGTCTATTTCTGATTTCTTACATTCTGCCTTGGCTTCTGCACTTGCTGTCAACACATCCATTTCTGCCTTCTTGTGGGTTGTTTCATCTTCCATCTCTGACTTCTTGCATGCTAATTCGGCTTCTATCTCTGCCTTCTTGCGTGCTGTTTCGGCTTCGATCTCAGCCTTCTTGCTTGCTGTTTTGGGTGCTGCATTTGCTACCAAGGCATCAATTTCGGCTTTCCTTTGGGCGAAGATGGATAATAGTTAGTGATGAGCGAGTATGCTCGGCGCTACTCGGTACTCGCACGAGTATCTCGGTCCTAGGGGTGCTCGGCGAGCACCGAGTACTGCCGAGATGCTCGGACTGCTCGGTAATAAATAGCGATCTGAGACACATACACTGCTCCCTTCAGTGCACACAGTGAGCTGGCACCATACAGGGAGCAGATTAATTGATAGGATCCCTCTGGGTGCCACAGCAAGGTGTTCTATGCTGCGGCGATTTGAAAAAGCCCACCCTCGCGCCCTTTTCCGGAATTACTCATTTTATAACCGGAAGTCTGTGGGTGGAGCCTGTCACTCATTGACTTACATTGGGCTCGGTGCTCTGGCCGAGTACAAGAGTATCTTGAGATGCTCGGCCAGAGCACCGAGCACCCGAGCATTTTAGTGCTCGCTCATCACTAATAATAGTTTAGTAATTTCTGCTTTGGCACGTGGTCTTATAAACTGCTCACTGAGAGTCGAGAATTTTGATAAACTTGATCTGGATGAATGCTTTGAATATTTAGCAGATCTAGATTTGTGAGATGATATTTGTGGTATCTGTGGAATTCCTGGTTCTGTTTGGCTCTTAATGTTGCATACAGTGCTGCCTCGTTCAGAATTAAGATGCTGGAAGCTCTGTAGTTCATTTAAAGACTGTTGTGTTTAGCCTCTCCAGCAGAACTGTATTTCTCATGATATGGATTAATATTTGATAATATTAATGAGTTGCCTGCTCCTGTCCTAATTGCTATGGACTGATGCATGCATGAAAGAAAAACACCGATAACACAATCAGGTGTAAGCTCTCCTCAGCCCTCCACAAGGCACAGCTCCAAAGTGAGTTTTTATTTGATCACACATGGTTTTAACAAAGCTCTTTAAAGGTACCGTCACACGCGGCAATTTTGCAAGCAATTTCATTGGCAATTTGCTGGTTGCAGTGAATCATGGATACATGTTCTGTTTTCTTGCCGTGTAGAAATGGAACCATGAATCCATGATTTCACTGCAACCAGCAAATTGCCAGTGAAATTGCTTGCAAAATTGCCGCGTGTGACGGTACCTTTAGGGGCTCGGTTACACAAGGAATTGGGACAAATGGAATGCATTTATTGGTGGGACATGGTCTAGTCCATGGAGAGGGATTGTTCATGAGGTCATCAAGGTAAATTAGTCCTTCAGGTCTCCAAAGGTTAGTTTGATCCATGAAGCCATCTGATGAGGTGTCATTCTGTGATTGATCAGTCTTTGTCTTGATTGCAGCTTTGTCTCAGTACATGTGGTGATGTAGAAACGGAAATGGTAGCCATCTTTGTCTGATGCAAACTTATGTAAGGTGAAAATAATACACTTTATGAGTCATTTCTCTCAAGCCCTTATGTCTTATGGTACCTTTACACGCCGCTACAGGATGGTGGAAACAACCGGGTGCTTCACGTGCACGAGCACGCACAAACAGTTGAAAACGGTACCCGCACCACCTTTACACGCGGCAACAAGGTGCACTACGGTAGGTTACATCTATCTCTGGATACACCGCCGGGTGCCACAAGTTACCTTCTGTAGCTCACCTTACCTCATTTACACGCTGCTATAACAAGGTAATATGGGCGGAACAAAGGCAGCAGGGACAACACATAGGCGTGCCACAATTGTGGATTACGAGAATTCTGTACGCTGATAGGACTAGGCAATAACATCATGATTGGGCAGCCAGCGCAGGAAGGCTGACTAATACATGACGCTCGAGCAATTGTGTAGTGTGACTGGTCAGCTCCTTAAATATGCCGCCCTAAGCAGCGACTATCAATCGTAACGCAGGAGCTTCCTCCAATGATCGCTGAAGGGGGGTGGTTTCACGGAGGCTGTGTCACGCCCCGGGGAGTTATCTAGGTGACGAATAAACCTTACCCTACCGTATTTACACGCCGATACAGGCCGTAACCATCGCCTTGAAATCAACCTGTTTTTGAGCTCTGCTCTGAAACAGGTGCCTCAAGTGACGGGTGGAAACAACCGTGTTCACACGCCGCTACAGCGGGTTGATTTGGCTGTGCAAGATACATTTCTCTCATCTACCCGGTTGTTTCCACCAACCTGTAGCGGCGTGTAAAGGTACCATTAAGGTTAATTAAGTATTTTGATCTTAAGGCTCTCCTTAACAGTCCCCCCTAAATACTTTATTAACCTGTCCCTACTAGAGCCTATCACATTTGTCCAATGTGCCTCGCAACTCTTTTTGTGCTGCCCGTCAGACGAGAAATGCTAACCATTTAACTCCCCCCAATACAGACTTCACAATTATGAACCATGTAACCCCCCTTGGTACAGACTTCGCATATATGAAAGATTTGATGTGTCTACCCTAGCTATCATAACTTAGAGAAATAGGGGACCACCTAGTTGGAGACTATAAAAGACTGAAGAGGGCCTAGCTGTTCTAGGTCTACAGAATAACTAACCTTTTGAGCTAGGAAAGTGAGAACTGATGTTTCCCAATCATCTTCCTTACACAGGGAAGGACACAACAAACAATAATAGATGCAATAACTAAGATGACAAGGATAACAAAGCCTATCTAATCCTGGCATCTCTGCCATCCCTTCATCTACAGAAAGTATGGGTCACAGGGATCTTCTACACCTGAATTCCTTTATAATTCCTATCGTAGAGAATTCAGTTTCTGTATGGCTGCTGTAACCCTCCCGGTGGGACCTGTATTATCTGGAATATACATACAATTTTACAAACACCTCCTTATTTTGCTAATAACATGTCCAGGTCCATTCTATTTTGGAACACCATTATCGATGAAGGGCCTAGTTGGTCTGCTAAACCTTGAAGGTCTTCTGTAGTATAATTGACAAATCTCTGTTAATCACAGATGTAATTGATCTAGACCAGTGATGGCGAACCTATGGCACGCGTGCCCGGGGTGGCACGCAGAGCCGCTTCCCCTGGCACGTGGCCTCGCCACTACACTGCCGCTTTGATCTTCCGGCGCGCGCCGCGGCGCCGGCAGTTCAAAGCTGTGTCAGAGCAGAGGAGACATTTCTCCTCTCTCTGACACTTCCTAGCCCCGCCCTCCCGGCCAGCGTCATGTGACAGCGGCCATGTGACGCGCCCGGCATCACGTGACCGCTCTCAGCGCGGGTCGGGAGGAGAAGACTGCAGAAGATGTCTGGAGAGGAAACTGCAGCAGGAAGGTGAGTATGACTTTTTTTTTTTTTCCCATCATCTATTTACAGCAGGATGGGGCATTACTAAGGGGGGGGGGGCAGAATGGGCATATTACTCTGTGCTGGGGGCAGGACGGGGCATTACTAAGGGGGGGGCAGAATGGGCATATTACTCTGTGCTGGGGGCAGGACGGGGCATTACTAAGGGGGGGGGCATATTACTCTGTGCTGGGGGCAGGACGGGGCATTACTAAGGGGGGGGCAGAATGGGCATATTACTCTGTGCTGGGGGCAGGACGGGGCATTACTAAGTGGGGGGCATATTACTCTGTGCTGGGGGCAGGACGGGGCATTACTAAGGGGGGGGCAGAATGGGCATATTACTCTGTGCTGGGGGCAGGACGGGGCATTACTAAGGTGGGGGCAGAATGGGCATATTACTCTGTGCTGGGGGCAGGACGGGGCATTACTAAGGGGAGCAGAATGGGCATATTACTCTGTGCTGGGGGCAGGACGGGGCATTACTAAGGGGGGGCAGAATGGGCATATTACTCTTTGCTGGGGGCAGGACGGGGCATTACTAAGGGGGGGTCAGAATGGGCATATTACTCTTTGCTGGGGGCAGGACGGGGCATTACTAAGGGGGGGGGGGGCAGAATGGGCATATTACTCTGTGCTGGGGGCAGGACGGGGCATTACTAAGGGGGGGGGCAGAATGGGCATATTACTCTTTGCTGGGGGCAGGATGGGGCATTACTAAGGGGGGGGCAGAATGGGCATATTACTCTGTGCTGGGGGCAGGACGGGGCATTACTAAGGGGAGCAGAATGGGCATATTACTCTTTGCTGGGGGCAGGACGGGGCATTACTAAGGGGAGCAGAATGGGCATATTACTCTGTGCTGGGGGCAGGACGGGGCATTACTAAGGGGGGGCAGAATGGGCATATTACTCTTTGCTGGGGGCAGGACGGGGCATTACTAATGGGGGGGCAGAATGGGCATATTACTCTTTGCTGGGGGCAGGACGGGGCATTACTAAGGGGGGGGCAGAATGGGCATATTACTCTGTGCTGGGGGCAGGACGGGGCATTACTAAGGGGGGGGCAGAATGCGCATATTACTCTTTGCTGGGGGCAGGATGGGGCATTACTAAGGGGGGGGCAGAATGGGCATATTACTCTGTGCTGGGGGCAGGACGGGGCATTACTAAGGGGAGCAGAATGGGCATATTACTCTGTGCTGGGGGCAGGACGGGGCATTACTAAGGGGGGGGCAGAATGGGCATATTACTCTTTGCTGGGGGCAGGACGGGGCATTACTAAGGGGGGGGCAGAATGGGCATATTACTCTTTGCTGGGGGCAGGACGGGGCATTACTAAGGGGGGGGCAGAATGGGCATATTACTCTGTGCTGGGGGCAGGACGGAGCATTAAGGGGGGGCAGAATGGGGCATATTACTCTGTGCTGGGGGCAGGATGGGGCATATTACTCTGTGCTGGGGGCAGGATGGGGCATATTACTCTGTGCTGGGGGCAGGATGGGGCATATTACTCTGTGCTGGGGGCAGGATGGGGCATATTACTCTGTGCTGGGGGCAGGATGGGGCATATTATTATGTGATGGGGGCAGGATGGGGCATATTATTATGCGATGGGGCAGATTATTATGGGATGGGGCAGGATGGGGCAATAGTAACGGGGCAGGATGGGGCATATTATGTGATGGGGCATATTATTGTGATGGGGGCTGATGGGGCATATTATTATGTGATGGGGCTGATGGGGCATATTATTATGTGATGGGGCTGATGGGGCATAATATTTAATGGGGCTGATGGGGCATATTATTATGTAATGGGGCTGATGGGGCATATTACTATGTGATGTGGGCAGGATGTGGCAGATTAATATGTGATGGGGACAAGGATGGGGCACATTACTGCTGGATAGGGCATATTACTGCATAGGGCCAAGGATGAGGCACATTAGTGCAGGATGGGGCATATTACTGCAAAGGAATAAGGGTGGGGCATATTAATGGCAAGTGGACAAGGATGAAACACATTACTGCAGGATGGGGCATATTACTTCAAGGGGACACGGATGGGCATATTACTGCAAGGGGAGAAGGCTAGGGCATTACTGCAGGATGGGGCATATTACTGCAAGGGGACAAGAATGTGGCATATTACTGCAGGATGGGGCATATTGCTGCAAGGGGACAAGGATAGGGCATTACAGCAGGATGGGGCATTACTACATGATAGGGGCAGGATGGCGACATTACCACAAGGGACAAGGATGGGACATTACCGAAGGGGACAAGGATGGGGCATACTACAAGGTGATAAGGATAAAGACATTACTACAAGAAGGGGGTCAGGATAGGAACATTACTGCCAGGAGAGGGTCAGGATGGAGCACAACTGCAAGGAGAGGGTCAGGATGGGGCCATAAATGCATGGAGATGGTCAGGATGGATCATATAGCTAGGAGAGGATCAGAATGGAGCACATAGCTAGAAGTAGAGGATCAGAATGGAGCACATAGCTAGAAGGAGAGGATTAGGATGGAGAACATAGTTAGAAGGAGAGGGTCAGGATGGAGCATGTAACTACAAGGAGAGGATCAGGATGGAGCACATAGCTACAAGGAGAAGATCAGGATGGAGCACATTACTACAAGGAGAAGATCAGGATGGAGCACCTAACTGCAAACAGAGGGTCAGGATGGAGCACATTACTACAAGGAGAGGGTCAGGATGGAGCACATAACTGCAAAGAGAGGGTCGGGATGGAGCACATTACTGCAAGGAGAGGGTCAGGATGGAGCACATTACTGCAAGGAGAGGGTCAGGATGGAGCACATGACTGCAAGGAGAGGGTCAGGATGGAGCACATTACTGCAAGGAAAGGGACCAGGATTTCAGCATGAAATCTGCTTGCATTCCATGATAAAATCTATCTTCTATCTGTCTAATATTCTGCATTTTTTCCATACAGATCAATCCACTTGCTGTTTCTAGAAAGGGCAGTGGCAGCGGCTCAGCTTCAATGTGCAGTACACATGAGCTGTCTGACCACTGCCGAAGAGAAGAGAAGACTGCAAAGGTAAGTTTAAAATCAATTAATTGTTAAAATAATTGAATTGATCATCAATGTTTCAGGACTACAAGCACTGCACAGGGAAGAGAGAAGGCAACCGCTTGCTCTCCCCCCTGTGCAGCGCTTATGATTACCACTGCTGCAATTTAGGTTATATTATTGTGTTGGCACTTCGCCATAAATAATTTCGTTTTGGGTTGCGGTTTGGGCACTCGGCCTCAGAAAGGTTCGCCATCACTGATCTAGACTATATACTTACTTATGGCCACTAGGGGTGAGATAAAGGATCCAAAACCTACTTTAACTTGATCTCTGGATTTAAATACATGTGGTATGAATAATTCTTATGAACAATTCTTATGAACAATTCTTATGAACAATTCTGGGTACACCAGGAGGTATATAGGATCGCGCTATCCGCGTCCTCGGGCCTTTCCTACCTGCTTCACCTCAGTTCCCTACCTGGATACCCAGAATTGTATCACAACACTCATCGATGGACATTTCTGTCTTAGGGCCTATATTCTACCACCAGAGATTATTTGGTAACATTTCCCTTTACACATTAACCTGATTACTTTGAAAAGAACATAAAATAACGTAACATAGCGCTTTTACGGCTACATATACAAGTTATTAGAGTAATGTCAGTTATACTCAGTGTTATCTACCCTTGAATTAATGGTTTGCTCAGGAACGTGAATGTTTCTCCCTCACTGAGTCCTCATTTATATCATGTTCCTGTAACCATTTTGCCTTAGTTTGGATATTCCATATGTATATCAGACATAATGTGGAGTTATAAGGTCATATATGTGACAGTGTATCACTATGTGGTGTATGTCAGTGACTATCCTTATCGGAGTTCATCATCTGCTGGTGGGGAGTCTCCAACAGTTGCCGCGTCCTTTTCCCTCAGTCTCCACTGAAGTTGCTGTAATTCAGAGAAGCTGGATCGGCCATCTAATCTCGGCTCACGGCTCTTTCTCGCATCTTTTCAGGATCACCCGGTCTACTGACATGAGACCATGCGCTCCTGACACTGATTTAGGATCTGGAATTGAAGAACACATCTCTTTATCACACATTTAATCAATTATTTAAGGCTTGGACATCGCTGATGATTTCATCTGTGGGAAATAAAGCACAAATTCTGAAGAATATTGACTTTAATTCTCCTTACTTGAAGATAGCAACGCAGTGTTTAACCCTTTCCTAACTGGATACTCATCTCACTGATGCTGATACTGCAGCAGCTATCTATTGACCTGTAGTTCTTACCCCCCATAGGTGAGAGGCTCATCGGGTCCAGTTCATTTAATATTTGCTTAGGAAAATTAAACAAAGCCGTCTTCTCTACCTTGCACCTTTAATGTTAATCTCCCATTCATATTGTCCACTGTCTTATGCATGATACGTATTGTAGAAAGCTGCTGACTTCCAGATACTGTAAAATACCCTTAATGACCTCCACTATAACACATGCAGCTTTACCTCATCAGGAGCCTAATTTCTACATACCACCTTCATCGTGAGTTTCTCAGAAGTAACGTAGTTTCTGCATCCGGATCCTGAAAAGAGATTACCGCAACAGGCACACCCGCATACACCTAATGTGAAAGCTGTCTTTATCATCTATCTGCAATCACTGTAATGGTAGAGTGGACGAGGGGTGCATTCGTGGTTCGGCGGGGTCACTACAGATTCTCTTCCATTATATCAGTCACACATCAAACAAGACTGGGTGTAACTGGCCACCTGGGTACTGAAGCCTGGTGCCACCCAAACCTTGTCCACGAAAACACATGTAGCAGTTAATGACAAATGAGTTAGTTCTTGGGTTACCTGAGCCATCATTGAGAAGAGAGTCGTGGCAGAAAAAGCTTACCGCCTGGTGTCTACAGACCTTCCTCAGCTGGCTCCCTGCGTGTTGCACTCCTTTCCATTCGATCACCTGTTTCTGCGGGAATAAGAACATCAGGAGTGACAGGGGCCCCTGGTGCCCGGGTCTGCCCTGGTGCCTGGGTCTGCACTGGTGCCCGGGTCTGAGACTCTCGACTCTAGGCCTCTTCACAGCTTCTGGCAGCTGCACCTGTGCGAGCATTACCTCTGGCTTGAGCACCAGCTCAGGTGTGAGTACCTGCACTCTACCAGACTTATCTGATCACAGGAGAGCCTCCATACAGGCTCATCACACTCTGCGGTCTCTGTAGGTCTTTATGTGACTCTAGGAAAGATCTGCAGATCATCTTACCCTTTGCAAGCTACCCATTCCAGTGATTGCAGATCCCCATCTACCTCCTCATGGCGATATGTGAAGAGGGAGTGGTTTTGCTTTATTACCTCCCGTTGTATAATCACAGCACATCCAGTGGTAGAATCCACGAACATCTGTAAAATAACTCAAGATCTGCATTAGTAATGAGCTCATTTGAAACATGTTCCCACATCAGAGCAGTGTAATCACGAGGTGTGTGTACTGTGTCTGCTCAGTCCTCTATTTAAGACAAAATATATTATAGAAAACACTTACATTTTACACACAAATGTTGTAAGACTGGTATAATGTACACAATTGTTCTAGGGCTTTCTCTTATGGTAACTAATGAGTATTGAGAAGCAGGCATAGATATAGTCATCATGTGACTCAGCACCTTTTGCCATAAGAAAGACACATTGCAAGAAATTTCACATTTTGCAAATTCTAAGTTCTCCTTGGCTTTCCATGTGGGCTTGATTAGGCGCTTAGACCTTTCACTATATGTTGTTTGGGGATCTGGTTTTCATTCTTATGATTACAAGTCTGGTATGGAATGCTTAGTTTTATCTTCAGCCATGAGCAGGAAATGCAAAGGTGGGGGCTGTTTGCTCCTTGCAGTACTAACAGAGGGAAAATGTGCAGAGATGTGGCTTCACACACAGTTGCTTTGTTGTTGAAACCAAGTGCATAGGCACTGTGTTTGCAAACTCTATGTAAACTGATCTGCCTTGAAGTTAGAGCTGGATTTTTTTTCTGACTATAAGCTATTTACTGGTTCTGATAGCAGGCTACTCTTTTTACTATTCTGGCTCTTTAATGCCCTGGAGTATAAGGTGCCTTAACTATAATTTCTTACGATATTCGTATTCACATGCAAGTTGTCCCCAGATAGTTCAACTCGACCACACACATTTCGTATAAGAATCCAGGAGAACTGGAGAAGGTTTTCACTGAAACCATTGTATAGAGGCACAATGCAGCAGGTAAACAGACTGATTCCTTATAGCGCAATAAAATGTGTCCATACTGAGATGGCTGCAAAACAATTACTGTATTTTATAGATTATAGGACGCACTTTTGTTCCCCAAAATTTTGGGGGAAAGTGGGGGTGCATCTTATAATCCAAATTTACTGGTACTGGAGGGGGGGGGCAGCTCTGAAGTGGTGTCTAAGGGGTGGCTGGGGGCTGCAGAGACAGTGAGAGGTCACGTGAGCCCGCTCATTGTACTCATTTAATATGCACTGCACTCGCCGCTGTCCACCACTCAGTGCTGAAGTTGCGCTGGGAGATTGACGAGGTAGCTGTGCATATTATGTGAACCTGCTCTCACTCCCCATCCTGCACTCACCCCCCACCTTGGATATGGCTCCCTATGCTGCACTCACCCCCTCCTGCACTCACCTCCCCCACACCTTAGATATGGCCCCCGTTGTAAAATAACAAACAGCTGATTACAGCTGATTACTTACCCTCCGGCGCTCGGAGCACAGAAACAGGACGAAAGAGGCGAGATGTGAGCACCAAGTTCCGGAGACTAAGTAATCAGCTGTAATCATAACCATATTCAGGATGGGGGGCTATGTGTACCATCACTGGGGGCCATATGCAGGATGGGGGCTATGTACCATCACTAGGGGCCATCTGCAGGATGAAGGGCTATGTACCATCGCTGGGGGCCATATGCAGGATGGGGGGCTATGTACCATCACAGGGCACAGGGGGCCATATACAGGATGGGGTCTATGTACCATCATCATGGGGGCCAAATCAGGATGGGGGGGTATGTGTCATCACTGGGAGCCATGTGCAGGATGGGGGCTATGTACCATCACTGGGGGCCATATGTAGGATGGGGGGGCTATGTGCCATCACTAGGAGCCATATGCAGGATGGGGGCTATGTACCATCACTGGGGTCATATGCAGGATGGGCTCTATGTACCATCACTGCGGGCCAAATCCATGGTGGGGGACTATGTGTACCATCACTGGGGGCCATATGCAGGATGGGGGGCTATGTACCCATACTAGGGGCCATATGCAGGATGCATGGCTATGTACCATTACTGGGGCCATAGCAAGGGATGCCATGGGGGCCTATGGTGCCAGTATGCTGGGGGAGATATCCAGCATGGGGCCTTGTACCAGTATGGAGGCTATATATGCCAGGATAGGGACCATGTACCAGGATTGGGGACATATATACTGATTGCAAGATGGTCACTAGCATTATAAGATGGACCCCATTTAACATTAACTTTTTTTTTTCTCTTTTCCTTCACCAAATTTGGGGTGCGTCTTATATAGCAAAAAATATGGTACATGGGGAAGAACAAAGGAGTAAACTCACATCACATAGCTACAGGAAGAGTAAAGGGACAAAATACCAAAGGCAATATACAGCAATATACAATACACAGCACTAATAAAAATGAATAATTCTCATTCATGGGACATGACAGTTGCAGCTCTCTTAAGAGGCAGGAGGTATACGTATGTGTGTGACTCAAGTGTGCTCTTATGATGCAGGATTTGAGAGCAAATGGTAGTGGCAGGGACAGATGCGGCAGCAGAACCAGGAGCTGCAGTGAGGACATGAGCCGCAGATGGCACAGGACGGTCGGGAAGGTGAGAGCGGTGGCGTCGCTGCTGGGTGGAGGATGATGGTAGTGCA
The DNA here is from genome assembly GCA_033576535.1 of Allobates femoralis. Lineage (NCBI taxonomy): Eukaryota > Metazoa > Chordata > Amphibia > Anura > Aromobatidae > Allobates > Allobates femoralis. The sequence goes on from JARQOC010000002.1 coordinate 235,517,387, forward strand.
AGGAGATCATACATTTTATTTGCAAATTTTTTTTTCATTCATCAGCAGGCATTCCATATTACAAGCACATTTATTTTTCCTAGGTCTCACTTTAAATCTCCATATGCCCCTATTGAATACCACTCTCTATCGGCTACATTCCCAAATTCCCAGAAGCATTTATAGTGTACACTTTATCATGAGTCATAAACCTGTTAACCGAATAATAAAGACTTTTTAAGTTACGAAAGAGACACTTCAATAACCAATGTTTTGGAATCTCCTGGGTCATATTACAGTACATTATACAATATGCTATTAATTTCATACTTCAGCAAACAGAATTTAAGCAACCTTGGTTGGTGAGCAACCATGTCAACAAACTTGAAAGGGTGAGAATATTTAACCAAGTTAGACTACAAAAGATATCACAGAAAAAAAGCAGCCGTATTTAACAATGCCAGGTCACTACAGGAAGCAACAGGCCAACAGGGATAGGGGGCATTACATTGTGTTGGGTAGGGTAGTCCACCTGATATAATAGAATGGGCTTGACAAGTAGGTTGTAAGCCAGATTGGTGAATTACACGTATCTGTATGACTGGTGCCCTTTACAATGGCATGCAAAACTTTGGGCACCCCTGGTCAAAATTAGTTTAATTGTGAACAGTTAAGCAAGTTGAAGATAAAATTGTCTCTTAAAGGCATACATTTAAAGATTACACATTTCCTTTGTTTTTAGGGGAAAAAAAATTAATCTCTATCATTTTAAAAATTACAAAATGGAAATTGGAGCAAGACAAAAAATTGGACACCCTTGAAGATTTGTTTGCTCAGATAACTTTGACCAAGGTTTACACATTAATTAGCCTGTTATGGTGGGTTTACACGTCCCGATCTCGGCGTCCAACTGTGACCAAAAGTCACGTGGTTCGTGCGTTGGACCCGATATCGTTCGTGCGTTGTATGGTGTAAATGACCAATACGATGCACAACGATATCAAACCGATATCGGGGATCTAATTAGCGTGCTATTCAACGGGCCGATATTGGATGCCGATTGGAGCCGGATCGTGCTGTGTAAACGGCCAACTCCGATATGCAGTACAACGTCAACGTCCCCTATTCACTCCCATGTTAAATGGTCGTTCCTGGGTCGGCCGTAAAAGGGGGCGTACACATCGTAGAGACGTTGTATCCCGATATCGCGCTGTGTAAACCTCCGATGCGATTCTTTGAAATCCGGCCAGAAAAAGCGTGCTCCCGCGCCGTCGGATCCAATATCAGACTGACGTTGGAGTGTGTAAACCCACCATTAGGATTATGGCTTGTTCACTATCAACGTTAGGAAAGACCAGGTGATTTAAATATCACAGCTCTATAAAAAAAAACAGCCTCCTCTAACCTTGTGCCTAAATACAGCAGACATGTCTTGTTCTATCAACCGATAATAGAAGAAATGACAGCACTCACCAACAGTGGAATCTTCATCTTTATTTCATATGTGCTTCATTAAAAACCGGTAAGGGCCATCAGGCCAAATATAAAAGGTAACGTGCCCGACTACACCAAAAAGGTGCTCAAGGAAAAATAATAGTCAAGTGAAGATTGAACCTCGGCACTCAATATCAAAAAAGGAAATTCAAGAGAATTTTCTGTGGTTTAGCTTTTTATTGGTCAGCTGACAGGTATTATCCATAAATAGTCAATGATAAAATGTTTCGGCATAAAATTGCCTTCTTCACAGACTACTAAAAAAAAAATTTTGACAAAGAAAAAACTTAAGTATATGTACAAATCAAATGATACATGAAACAGCATGCCAACACAAACTGATGACAGAAAATGTATATCTTGTCAGATAAATCAAAGCATAAGAAATTAAACATGATAAAATGCACATCTCATGAACATTCCTACCTAAAGTTGTTAGTGCCTTTATTCATAAGGGCAACATAGTATATCACACATCCATGCAGGGTTCTTTATCCCAAAAGGTGAATTTGGGTTACACACTATCTACTTCTGAATAGTGTGTACCTAAATGAAAACAGAGAAGTTTTATAGAAGGAATAAAATGGGGGAAAGGGGGGGTTTAGGGGATAGGAAGGCCCCTAGGGACTATCGGGGACTACCAGTAAAGAGAAAAAAAAGGGAAAACTGGTAAACAAAATCTTTTGCTTTAAAAGAGAAAACAAGGAACGTCCCTTACCATCAACGTACTTCGTAAGGTCATGTTACAAAATTATTTTGATCGTAGTAGCCCTGGTAAACGTATCCCTGGTGTGGTACTATGTTAGTGTTTCACTATAAGGGTATGTGCCCGCAGGATGTTTTCTAAGCAGTCCTGAACGCAGCAAAACCTGAGGATCCTAGAGTCCTTGACAGGAGAAATGCTATGATCTTGTCTGCGTTTTCAGCGCGGTTTTTTTGCATGTTTTTTGCACGTTTTTCCTGCGTTTTTTTTCCTGCATTTTTTCCATTGACTTTAGCAAAAACGCAGGAAAATAATTAACATGTCAATTCTTTCCCATCCACACCAAAAACGCAGGGATTGGACAGTTCTTGACACTTGCAAAACCAATGTGTGGGCACAGCGTTTCTGTGAAACACATTTGTTTTGCTGGCAATCAAAACCGCAGGAACAAATTAGCATAAATTACCATAAAAACAATGGTAAACCGCAGGCAGAAACCGCACAGAAAACGCAGCAAAAACGTCCTGTGGGCACTCACCCTTAAGGTGGCTTCACACCAGGCGACGTCGCTAGCGACATCGCCGAAAAAGTGACGTCACAGCGACGTCGCTAACGACGTCGCGCTGTGTGACAGCGCGACGCGACCGCGAATTATCGCTGGTCGCAGGTTGTCAGGTTTACGGGAAGAACCGTAAACCTGTCAACCTGCGACCAGTGATTAGGCTGGATCGCGCCGTGTGACATCGCCAGAGCGATGTCGCACGGCCATCCGGCCTATACCGCAGCGTTGCTGCGGATCGCTCGCTGGGCTGAGCCCAGCCCAGTGAGCGATGTCACCCGCCCGCATCGCTGCGGCATCGCCGGCCGCAGCGATTCTGTGTGACAGGTGACCAGCGACGTCGGAAGCGAGCGGGCACCCGCTCATCGCTTCCGACGTCGCTGGTCACATCGCCTAGTGTGACGGGACCTTTACAGTAAAGATAGGACATACAAGAAACTTGTCCAAACAATGGAAACATCAAAGCAACTATTGATGGCATATGTCGCTCAAATTATAATAGACCACATACAATGAAGGGTTAACGACATACTGGTCCACTCTATGAGTGGGGGATCAAGAAAAATCTATATGATAAGAATATTCACATGTAAATAAAGCACATATAAAATGTGTCATACCTGGTGATTATAAGAAAATTACCATAAGTGGGAAATATTACCCTCATATATGTGGACCTTCTGTGAACAAAACAACATGAAAAAAGTATTTATGCTTCAAATCCGTATCCCCATACTAGTGACTAAAAGATAGTAATGGGTTAAAAGGTTAACTGCACCTTTAAGAGAGCAGGCTATGTGGAGGGAGTGTGTTTCTGGTCGAGCCGCTTCCTGTCTCCGGTCTATGGAGAGCAGGAAGCTTGCCGGTGGAACGCAGGTAGCAGTTCTGCGCATGCGTGGATGTGCGCATGACGTCGGAGGTTGTCTGTGTCTGCTATGTGACCACTTGGCTCCCACAGTACCTGGATTTCATCAATATCGCTGTGAGAAATGGGAAGAAAACATAAATAGATTAGTCTCTAAGTGAAAATAGGGAGCATTAGGATTATTTATAAGCAATAAAAGAGGTGTGTCACAAAATCAGTGTGACCCCAAATGGATAATCTGTATAGACCTAAGCTACTGGAAAGATATAACTCATGTTAGTGCCATATGCCATATTGGACTAAACAAAGGGTAATGTGTCATTATAACTGAATAAAGGGTCAACATAAGATTGTGAACACAATACCATGTAATGACAAAACACCAGGGAGAAAAAAGACTCTAGATCCGACAAAAGTGAAGACTCATCAGCCTTATCAATTAACCCATTGAGGTAACATTGTGTAGCCAATCAATGAATAATGTAGCTAACACTGTAATGGTACCTTTACACGCCGCGACGGCAGGCTGGATACAGCCCGCTACAGGCTACAAATGTAGCTTGTAGCGTCAATGTAGCCCGTCGTAGCGGCGTCTGAAGACGCGACGCTACAGCCGGCGACAGATACATCTGTTTATGGGCTCTGCTCGAAAACAGATGGCTATATCGCCGATGGTAGCGAGCTGTATCGGCGTGTAAAGAAGCAACGGAAGGGAACTCTGGACACCCTGCGCTGTAGCTGCAATGTAGCTAAGGCGTGACCCTGGCTCCATGTTACCGCGCCCCATGTGCGATCATTGGTGGAAGCTGCTGCATGACGATTGGTAGTCGCTGCATAGGGAGGCATATTTAAGGAGCTGACGAGTCACACTACACAATCGCTCGAGCGTGCTGTATTACTCAGCCTCCTGCGATGCCTGCCCAATCAGGATGTTATTGCTTCGTCCTATCAGCGTACGGACGGCTCGTAATCCACAATTGTAGCACGCCTATGTGCTGTCCCTGCTGCACCAGGTCCGCCCATAATAGCTGGTTGTAGCGGTGTGTAAATGAGCAACAGCTGGCTACTTGAGACACCCGGCGATGTAGCTAGCTATAGATGTAGCGTGGCGTAGCGCACCTTGTTGCGGCGTGTAAAGGAGATGCGTTCACCGTTTGTAGCCGTTTGAGCGTGCTCGTGCACGTGAAGTAGCGCGATGTATCCAGCCTGCCGTCGCGGCGTGTAAAGGTACCATAAGCGAAAGAAGTCAGTACATCACTTAAAATGTGATTTTAGTACTTAATATCTATTTCTCGATTGAGCCCATAGGGTTCAAGAGTCTACAACTGGTGTATCCAGAAAGCTTCCCTAAGTTTGAGCCTCTGGATCCTGTTGCCACCCCTACAGCCAATTTCTACCTGTTCAATAATCTGATAACAAAGTTGTGCTACTGTATGTGTCATCTCCACAAAATGGTGGGGAATGTTTAAAGTAACCTGTCCACACCTAATATTGGGTTCATGTTTGCCGATGCGGTCTAGGGCATGCTGGGTAGTTTCTCCAACATTACCCGCAAACATTGGCCCCTGTTGAGGCTTTCCTATCCAGATATTAAGGAGTTCATGACACCTCCTTGTCATAAGAGACCTGACAACATTCGAAATAAAATTGTGCGGGCAGATGTGGGCTCTTCAATTAGGATACCCAGACAAACTTCTCTTGCCACATCCAGACGTGGCACATTTCCATGTCTGGGATGTGTCAACAGTTCTAACGTTCAGAAGGGCGACACATTCACACACCCTAGGACTAGTAAGTCATATTCTATAAAGGGTTATTATACCTGTAAGAGCGCCTTTGTTGTCTATTTTATTAAATGCCCGTGCAGTCTCGGGTATGTTGGAGTCCCCTTTGAGCATATAGATTTCAAGGGAATTTGCATCCACATGATACTGATACAACTGAATACAACTGAATACAATAGTGGAGCAGTCAGTTCTCTGCTTCAATATACAGTTTGGGAGTACAAATTTTACCACAGCAGGTGTGATAAAGTCACTATCTTGCACATTCCCATGGGTGGCCTCAGTCCACACTGAATAGAGCAAATTAGTGTATCGGGAAACATGAGTTCAGTAATTTTTTTTATCTTTATCTTTTATGTATCTGTCATTGCTTGTGGAGGGCACAATGAGGCAACTTAGTGTGCAAGGGTTGTGTGGGGATTGCATTATATTGTCACTTTGTGAAGAGCTATAGTCACTATCATATTGTGTGGAGGACTCTCATACTGTGTGGGGAACAGTGGTGGCATCATTTACAGCATGTATGGGACTATGGGGCTTCATACTGTATAAGACAATGATACTGTGTGAGAGACTGTGCTGGCCCAGAGTGTGTGAAAGACTCTGGGTGTCATTATACTGTGTGGAGGACGGTAGTGGCATTATACTGTGTGGGGAGATGTGTGAGGGACTGCAGTGGAATCATTCTGTGTGGTGGGTATGGAGGCCATCCTATTATGTGGGGGAACTTTGGTGGCATCATACTATATTAGAGTTATTATACTGTTTAGTAGACTGTGGGAGTATCAGATTGTGTGAAGATCTGTAGGGGAATCATATTGTGTAGGTCAAGGGTCCCCAACCACCAGTCCGCGGACTGGGACCGGGCCATGGGGGTCTTTGTGCCGGTCCGCAGCGTGCTGCCGGCTTCCCCGCCCCCCTGTGACATCCCCACCCACCGCGCCCCTCACTTCCAGCACTACACCGCTGAGCTGAGATCTCTGCCTCAGCTGCGTGTGTAGATGTATGAGGGGAGCTGTCGGCCAATCAGCGCAGCAGCCATGCTCTGATTGGCCCGCTACTGCTGCACTGTTATTGGCCAACTGCTTCGCTTGTATAACTAAGCAGCTAAGAGAGAGGCATGGCCGGAGTTTCATATCTGGTGCTATTTCCAAGCGCATCACGTGACGCTGCACAAGGTGCGCTTGGAAATAGCGCGAGATGTGAAAAAACTCCGGCCACGTCTCTGCCTCAGCTGCTTAGTTATACTGCCAGCAGGAGAGGTGAGCGTCAACTGAAGAGCCTGTGTGTGTGTGTGTGTGTGTGTGTGTGTGGGCAATGACTGTGTGGGGGGGGGATTCAGGGTTCTGTGTGTGTGTGTGTTGGGGGGGGTTATACAAGGGGCAATGACTGTGTGGGGGGGTTATACAAGGGGCAATGACTGTGTGGGGGGTATTCAGGGGTCAGTGTGTGTGTGTGTGGGGTTATACAAAGGGCAATGACTGTGTGGGGGGGTTCTCAGAGATCAGTGTGTGAGGGTTTGTACAAGGGGCAATGTCTGTGTGTGGGGAGTATTCAGGGGTCAGTGTGTGTGAGGAGTTATGCAAGGGGCAACATCTGTGTGTGGGGAGTATTCAGGGGTCAGTGTGTGTGGGGGGATTGTACAGGGGGCAGTATGTCTGTGTGGGGATTATACAAGGGGCAATGTGTGTGTGTGAGGGGTTATACAGGGGGCAGTGTGTGTGTGGTGGGAGAATTTATGCTATATGGAGGGATATAACGCTGCATTAAACTATGAAGAGCTGTGACACTGCATTATATTATATGGAGCGATATGAGGCTGCATTATATTATATGGATGGCTATGAGGTTACATTATAATTTATGGAGGGCTGTGACGTTGCATTATACTATATGGAGGGCTGTGACGCTGCATTATACTATATGGAGGGATGTGAGGCTGCATTATACAATGTGGAGGGCTGTGATGCTGTCCCACACCCCCCGTCCCTCTGGCAAACAAGGCGGTGGAGTCGGCATACTGCTGTCCAACTCCTGCACCTTCAGCCCCATCCCCCAGCCCCCATCCATCACTGTCCCCTCCTTCGAAGCCCACTCAGTCCGAATCTTCTCCTCCTGCAACCTCCAAATAGCCATCATCTACCGCCCCCCCGGACCCACCGCCTCCTTCCTTGACCACTTCACCACCTGGCTACTTCACTTCCTCTCCACTGACATCCCCTCCATCATCATGGGCGACTTCAATATCCCCATTGACACTCCCCGCCCAGCCGCCTCCAACCTTCTTTCCTTGACCACCTCCCTAGGGCTCTCCCAATGGTCCTCCTCTCCCACCCACGAACAAGGCCACACGATTGACCTCATCTTTACCCGCCTTTGCTCCCTCTCTAACCTCACAACCTCGGTACTCACACTGTCCGACCACCATCTCTTGACCTTCTCCGCCCTCTCCTCCCCTGCCACACTACCCCCTCTCCGCAAACTTGATCACCCTCGCCGAAACCTAAAAGATCTTGATCTTCCTTTATTCTCTGAATCACTCCTCCCTCTCACCGACCTACCCTGCGCTGACGACATTGACATTGCCACCACCCTATACAACACCACCATAACGAACGCTCTCGACCTAGCCGCCCCCCTCACTCTCCATGCTCCACGCATTAACAGGCAACCCTGGCACACCACCCTCACTAAAAACCTGAGACGGGCGTTCAGAGTCGCCGAGAGGAGATGGAAAAAGTCTCACACCCCCGAGCACTTTGCTCTATTCAAGCAATCCATCACTGACTTCAAGACGGCACTCGCTACCGCCAAGCAAGTGTTCTTCTCATCCCTTATAACCTCTCTGTCCCGCAACCCCAAGCAGCTCTTCAAAACTTTCAACTCCTTACTTCGCCCACCTGCTCCTCCCCCTTCTCCCCTCATCTCTGCTGAAGACTTTGCGACCTTCTTCAAGGAGAAGATCGACAAGATCAGAAGCAGCTTCGGTCCACTATCCCCACACCTCCCCTTCCCACCTACACTGCCCTCCTCCTCCATCAGCCACTTCCCCCCCATAACTGAAGACCAACTCTCCTCCCTCCTGTCAAAATCACACCTCACCACCAGCGCCCACGACCCGCTCCCATCCCACCTCATTCCCAACCACACCTCCATTTTCATCCCAGCCCTCACCCACCTCTTTAACCTTTCACTTAGCACTGGTACCTTCCCCTCGGCCTTCAAACACGCCCTAATCACGCCCATCCTAAAAAAACCCTCACTTGACCCTACCTCTGTCTCTAACTATCGCCCCATATCTCTTCTCCCATTCGCCTCTAAGCTACTTGAACAACACGTCCACTCCGAACTGTCCTCTCACCTCTACTCGTGCTCCCACTTCGACCGCCTACAGTCCGGCTTCCGACCCCTCCATTCCACCGAAACAGCCCTGACCAAAGTCACCAACGACCTACTGACCGCCAAGAACAAACACTACTACTCCATCCTGCTACTCCTTGACCTGTCTGCCGCCTTCGACACGGTTGACCACTCCCTTCTTCTCAGGATCCTGGAATCCCTTGGCATCACCCACCTTGCCCTCTCCTGGATCTCCTCATACCTAGCGGACCGGACCTTCAGCGTCTCCCACTCCCACACCTCCTCCTCACCCTACCCCCTTTCTGTCGGAGTCCCCCAAGGTTCGGTCCTGGGACCCCTACTTTTCTCCATTTACACTCTCGGCCTAGGGCAACTCATCGAGTCCCATGGCCTCCAGTACCACCTCTACGCCGACGACACTCAAATCTACCTGTCCGGCCCCGACATCACCTCCCTACTCTCGAAAATCCCTCAATGCCTTTCCGCCATCTCATCCTTCTTCTCTGCTCGCTTCCTTAAACTCAACATGGACAAAACTGAATTCATAGTCTTCCCCCCAAGAAATTCCACCCCACCTCCCAACCTATCCATCTGCGTCAACGACTGCCCCCTCTCCCCAGTCCCCCAAGCCAAATGCCTCGGGGTAATCCTTGACTCCTCCCTATCCTTCAAACCCCACATCGAGGCCCTCACCACATCCCTCCGGCTCCAGCTCAAGAACATCTCACGGATCCGCTCCTTCCTCACCCACGACACCGCTAAAACACTCATCCATGCTCTTATCATCTCCCGCCTTGACTACTGCAACCTCCTTCTCAATGGCCTCCCGGCTAACTCCCTCACACCTCTCCAGTCTATCCTCAACTCCGCTGCCCGACTCATCTATATGTCCTCCCGCTACTCCCCTGTCTCCCCCCTCTGCCAAGCCCTTCACTGGCTCCCCGTCTCCAAGAGATCCCAATTCAAAACACTAACCATGGCGTACAAAGCCATACACAACCTGGCTCCACCATACATCTCCGACCTGGTCTCCCGATACCTACCCTCACGCAACCTCCGCTCCTCCCAAGAACTCCTCCTCTGCTCCCCCCTCATCACCTCTTCGCACAACCGAGTCCAGGACTTCTCCCGGGCATCTGCCTTACTCTGGAACTCCCTACCCGAACACGTCAGACACTCTCCTACCCTGAGTAGCTTCAAGTGTCACCTGAAGACTCACTTGTTCCGTCAAGCCTACAACCTGCCATGAGACCCAGGCGAACACCCCATACCTGACATTCCCCCATCCTACTGTATCCTAACCCACCCCTCATAGACTGTGAGCCCTCGTGGACAGGGTCCCTGCCCCTCCTGTACCTGTACGTCCTGATCGCCTAGATTTAGTGTACTTGTTCTTGTCTCCCTCAACCTCATGTAAAGCGCCATGGAACCTAATGGCGCTATATAAATAAATAATAATAATAATAATAATAATGGAGGGCTGTGATGCTGCATTATACTATATGGAGGGCTGTGCCGGTGCATTATACTATATGGAGGGCTGTTAGGGGATATTGTGGGCTGCATGGGGTTGATGGGGATATTGTGGGCTGCAAGGGGATGATAGGGATACCATATTGGGAATGGAAAAATAAGTCATCCCCTGAAAATAAGATGTCATGCATCTTTCGAGGAAACGGGGTACTAAATCAGAACAGGTGCCTATGGGCATGGAAAGCCACGGACAGTACGGATCCTAGCACATCTATACTTCCGGGCTGTGAAGAATAAACTGTGAATGCGCAGTTCATTTGCATAACGCAGTTGTTAATGACATGCCCCCTAGGGGGTGGGTCATTATGGGTCCTACAGATCCATGAACAGTGTGCAAATGGATGCTGCCTGCAGCATCCAGTTTGCCTGTTGCGTGGGAATCAGTGGACATACAGGGTTTTCCTGTATGCCCACAGATTCCAAAATTACCAGTGTGAAAGCAGCCTAAAGGCCCTGTCTCACATAATGATATCGTTTGAGAGATCGTTGTAACTGTGACGTTACAATGATTTCTCCAGCGATGTCATTCTGTGTGACACTTTGCAGCAATCAGGCCCCTGCTGTGAGGTCGCTGATGGCTGCAAAGTGCTGAGGGTCATCTTTTGATCGTTGGCTTCCCGCTGGTCAGCACGCATCGCTGCGTGTGACAGCGAGAAACCAGCGATCAGTGACCTCACAGGGCTGGTAGCCATGGTAAACAGGGGGTATCTAGGCAGCGTGCGCTGCCTAGATACCCGATGTTTACCATGGTTACCAGTGTCCTATCTACTTAGCACTGCCTGTAAGCAGGAAGGACGTTGGTAACTATGATAAACAGCGGGTATCTAGGCAGCGCGCGCTGCCTAGATACCCGGTGTTTACCATGGTTACCAGTGTCCTACCTACTTAGCACTGCCTGTAAGCAGGAAGGACGTTGGTAACTATGATAAACAGCGGGTATCTAGGCAGCGCGCGCTGCCTAGATACCCGGTGTTTACCATGGTTACCAGTGTCCTACCTACTTAGCACTGCCTGTAAGCAGGAAGGACGCTGGTAACTATGATAAACAGCGGGTATCCAGGCAGCACGCGCTGCCTAGATACTGGTGTTTATCATAGCTACCAGCGTACTGCCTGCTTAGCGCTGCCTTACAGGCAGCGCTAAGCAGGGAGGACGTTGACATCACCTTCAGCGATGTGGGAGGTGGCTCCCAGGTCCCTGATCGCTGGGGAGTTCTGCCTGTTTGACAGCTCCCCAGCGATCAGGTAACGATGCTCCAGTGATCCCGGCAGGTCGTTATCGCTGTCGGGATCGCTGGAGCGATCGTTATGTGTGACAGGGCCTTAAGACTTTCTATGTAGACTGCTCAAACAAACTAACACCTAAACAACACAATGTACCGGTAACTCCAAGTTAATCACACTTCAGTGAAATCAACCTGTCCAGTTATGAAGCAACACTGATTGTGAGTCAATTTCTCCTGCTGTTGTGCAAATGGAACAAACAACAGGTAGAAATGCTAGGTGATTAGCAAGAAACCCTGTCTTCTTTCCCCCTATATAAAGGAGCGGTTCTGCAGATGGTGACCACACGACATTTCTCTGTTCTCATCCTTTTTGGCTGTTGTTTTGGTCACTTTTACATTTTGTTATTGCTCTCAGCATGAGGTGGTGTCTACAACCCACAGAAGTTGCGCAGGTAGTGCAGCTCATCCGCGACGGCACATCAATCTGCTCTGTGGTAAGAAGATTAGCTGTGAATGTCAGCACAGTGTCCAGAGTATGAAGCAGATACCAGGAGACATGGAGTGGGTTGCAGGAGGGCAACAACCCAGCATCAGGACCGCTACCTCCTACTTTTGTAAAGAGGAACATGAGAAGCAGTGCCAGAGCCCCTCAAAATGACCTCCATCAGGTCACTAATATTCATGTGTCTGCTCAAACTGTAAGGGTACGGACACACTGGTGTGAAAGTCGGACTACTGCAATGCGAGTTTTTCTCGCATTGCAGTCGGACCAATGTTATTCAATGTCCGAGAGCACATTGGCGAGTGTCTGGCATTTTTCTCTCATCCGATTGATGGCCAAGAAACCAATAGCAACATGCTGCGACAGTATGTGATTCACACGCGAGACTCGCCAATGCAAGACTATGGGTCCGACAAAATCATGGACCGCACACAGACCATCTGAGAGGTATCCATTTTTTTCACTGATACATTATCATTCTGCAGCTGAGAACACTGTAAAATGTTCCTGTAAATGATTATACAGTAAATAGCTGCCGAGAAAAAAAACGCATTGTACATAGACAGCACATGGATGGGATCTGAGAAAAATATCGGACAGCCGCATTGCAGTTGGATGCAAAACAGACCAAAAAAAAATAAGACTCTCGGGAATGGCAATCGGACCGCATTTTTTCTTGTTAGTGTGTTTCCACTCTCAGAAACAGACTCCATGAGGGTGGTATGAGGGCCTGATTTCCTTAAGTGGGTGTTGTGCCTGTAGCCCAACACTGTGCAGGTCAATTGACATTGGCCATAGAACACCAAGATTGGAAGATTCAACATTGGCACCCTACAATCTTCATGGATGAGAGGAGGTTCACATTGAGCACATATGACAGTCTGGAGATGACATGGAGAATTTTCTGCTGCCTGAACATCCTCCAGCAGGACCGGTTAGGCAGTGGTCAGTAATATTGTCAGAACAATTCTTAGGAGGGCAGCACAGCCCTCCATGTGCTAGTCAGAGGTACCATGATTTCCATTAGGTACCGTGATGAGATCCTCAGTCACATTGTGAGGCCATATGCAGGTGTAGCGAGCCCTGGGTTCCTTCTGATGCATGACAATGCTAGGCCTCATGTGGCTGAAATGAGTCAGCAGTTCCTGAATGATGAAGCCATTGATGGTACAGACTGACTGTCCATTTCCCAGACCTGAATCCAACTGAGCTCATCTGGGACATCATGTCTTGTACCATCCACCATGGACTGTGCAGGAGTTGACAAATGCTTTAATCGAGGTCTGGGAAGAGATCCCTCAGGAGAACAATCGCCAACTCATCAGGAGCATGCCCAGGCATTGCAGGGAGGTCATACAGGCACGTGGAGGCCACACACATTACTGAGCCTCATACCCTTGTCTTCAGATGACCTGCCCCAAGGCTGGGGTACTCAGATCCTGAGCTTTGATTACCAGGGATGTCAATGGCGGTCGTTGCTCGGGACCGTGTCCTGGGGGTCGCCGGGTTTGATTGAAGAAGTTGTCACGCCACCTACGGTGTCTGGTGATGACACCAGCGCTGCTGCAGACCTCTGGGGATGATGGATAGGCAGCCGGATGGTGTAGCTCCCCGTAGGTGGAGCGGGGTCCCCGGGGCAGTGATGTAAGATAGGATTTGGCCACAGGGAGGTTGCTCTGCAGGCTGGATATTTCTACAGTCTCTGTATTGGACAGAATCAGGGCTGTAAGAACTGACACACACACTAGGAGTAGTTTTCCATACCTTTACTGTTGTTAAACCGGCACTGTCCAGGGTACACTCCAGGTGGTCGGGATGCACTTCAGGATTTCCACAACGAGTGATTTGTAAGGCCTCCTTGTCCCTTCTCTTACTTGAGTTGCAGCCCTGACCTGTGTAACACCTGACCTGGCCTCCTGTGCGTCTCTCTCTTTCCTCTGTATTTGTGAACCTGGGTAAGAGCCTGCTCTGGATTGCTGCTAACTCCTGATGGATTTCTGCAGGTCCTGGCTCTTTGAGTGGTTATTGTTACGGGTGACTGGGAAACCGAAGTCTCCTTGGTCGTACTGGTGTTCTTCTGGTGGGCTAAATGCTCCTTAACAGACTCGGACTCCGGTATCCGGGTTGCTTCCTTGGGAAGCGGTATGGCTCCTCTGCCCCCAATCTGCTCTTTTCTCGCTAGCCTTGCCTCCGACCCTCACACTGGCTAGGCTGTCCTCTGGTTCGGACCTAGCGCGGCTCTATCACCAGGTAGTCTTCCTCAGCACTGCTCTGTACTGAACTGCCTAACTCCGCCCCCAGCACCGATATTTATAGGGGATCTTGCTTAAAGGCAAGTGGAGCTCCCCCTACAGGTGGGGTGGAAGGTGTTGAGTGTGTAGGTTACCAGTTGTGGAAATCCCTTCATGCACTAGGTTGTCCTGTAGCTTCCTGTTAGGGCAGGGCGCCACAAAGACATTTGATCAGTCTGCAATATGATTTTCCACTTTGATTTTAAGTATTATTCCAAATCCAGATCTCCATGGGATATTATTGTTGATTTACATTGATCATTTTTATGACTCATTGCTCTTAACACATCCCACTATATAAGGAATAAAGATATACAACTGGAATATTTCAGTCATTAAAATCCAGGATGTGTATACACTGCGCTAAAAAAATAAGGAACCCCCTAACTATCACATTGTAGAGCTCAATGACTGAAATAGGCCAGTTCTAAATTCATCCAGTGTGGGTCAGGTCAGTACTGGAGCTCGGCAGTGAGCACTTCACCTCAGTACAGTCACCGTAGTCACCGCACATCACACGGGCGGCTCCACACAGACTCCCTTCCTGTCATAGAGCTGGGAATGCCCTCAGCCAATCCGGTGTGAGAATGGCTAGTGGGCGTGGTCTGTGTAAGGCGGTGACGTCGTTGTGTCGCGCTCAGTTCCTGGATCCTGCACAGAGGCGCCGGTGCTGAGGGGCGGATCAGGTACAGTACGGGAGGTCACCGGGGGGGGTGCTGTGTGCAGGAGGACACACCCTGTAATGTCTTCCCTGACAGATAAGGCTGTTATGGCTGAGGTGCCCGTGTGTGGAGTGTGGGCGGGTGCCGTTACCTCTGAGGTGCCCGGTGATACCGCCACACACACTGCGCCTCCTCTCACCCCAATGATCCAGTCTGGGCTTTTCTTCCCTTTTGTAATGATTCTGCTCTTTAAACCTATTTTTTTTTTAATGTTTATTGTTTAAATAATGTTGTACATTATTGTGACTCTACAGATTGTATTATTTTAAGCTTCTTGTATTTTCACATTTGTATTTTCAGCCTCCTCTGGGCAGGTGAATGTTCTGCATGGTTTACTGTGTTGTGATCTATAGGTGATCTTGTGATTTATTGTATTCTGATCTATAGGTGAAGTGTGTCCTGATCACAGGATTGTTACAAGTATAGCAATACATTGACACATTGCTTTGAGTCACTATGGGGCGATGAGCACCCAGATCTGTGCACCACTGGCATCAAGCTTTATAAAGAGAGCCTGTCATGTCCCCTGGGCACCCAGAACTGTGCACCACTGGCATCAAGCTTTATAAAGAGAGCCTGTCATATTCCCTGGGCACCCAGAACTGCGCACCACTGGCATCAAGCTTTATAAAGAGAGCCTGTCATGTCCCCTGGGCACCCAGAACTGTGCACCACTGGCATCAAGCTTTATAAAGAGAGCCTGTCATGTCCCCTGGGCACCCAGAACTGTGCACCACTGGCATCAAGCTTTATAAAGAGAGCCTGTCATGTCCCCTGGGCATCCAGAACTGCGCACCACTGGCATCAAGCTTTATAAAGAGAGCCTGTCATGTCCCCTGGGCACCCAGACCTGCACACCACTGGCATCAAGCTTTATAAAGAGAGCCTGTCATGTCCCCTGGGCACCCAGAACTGCGCACCACTGGCATCAAGCTTTATAAAGAGCCTGTCATGTCCCCTGGACACCCAGAACTGCGCACCACTGGCATCAAGCTTTATAAGGCGAGCCTGTCATGTCCCCTGGGCACCCAGAACTGTGCACCACTGGCATCAAGCTTTATAAAGAGAGCCTGTCATGTCCCCTGGACACCCAGAACTGCTCACCACTGGCATCAAGCTTTATAAAGAGAGCCTGTCCAGTCCCCTGGGCACCCAGAACTGTGCACCACTGGCATCAAGCTTTATAAAGAGAGCCTGTCCAGTCCCCTGGGCACCCAGAACTGTGCACCACTGGCATCAAGCTTTATAAGGCGAGCCTGTCATGTCCCCTGGGCACCCAGAACTGCGCACCACTGGCATCAAGCTTTATAAAGAGAGCCTGTCATGTCCCCTGAGCACCCAGAACTGCGCACCACTGGCATCAAGCTTTATAAAGAGAGCCTGTCATGTCCCCTGGGCACCCAGAACTGTGCACCACTGGCATCAAGCTTTATAAGGCGAGCCTGTCATGTCCCCTGGGCACCCAGAACTGCGCACCACTGGCATCAAGCTTTATAAAGAGAGCCTGTCATGTCCCCTGGGCACCCAGAACTGCGCACCACTAGCATCAAGCTTTATAAAGAGAGCCTGTCATGTCCCCTGGGCACCCAGAACTGCACACCACTGGCATCAAACTTTATAAAGAAAGCCTGTCATGTCACCTGGGCACCCAGAACTGCACACCACTGGCATCAAGCTTTATAAAGAGAGCCTGTCATATCCCCTGGGCCCCCAGAACTGCGCACCACTGGCATCAAGCTTTATAAAGAGAGCCTGTCATATCCCCTGGGCACCCAGAACTGCACACCACTGGCATCAAACTTTATAAAGAAAGCCTGTCATATCCCCTGGGCACCCAGAACTGTGCACCACTGGCATCAAGCTTTATAAAGAAAGCCTGTCATGTCCCCTGGGCATCCAGAACTGCGCACCACTGGCATCAAGCTTTATAAAGAAAGCCTGTCATATCCCCTGGGCACCCAGAACTGCACACCACTGGCATCAAACTTTATAAAGAAAGCCTGTCATATCCCCTGGGCACCCAGAACTGTGCACCACTGGCATCAAGCTTTATAAAGAGAGCCTGTCATGTCCCCTGGGCACCCAGAACTGTGCACCACTGGCATCAAGCTTTATAAAGAGAGCCTGTCGTGTCCCCTGGGCATCCAGAACTGCGCACCACTGGCATCAAGCTTTATAAAGAGAGCCTGTCATGTCCCCTGGGCACCCAGAACTGCGCACCACTGGCATCAAGCTTTATAAAGAGAGCCTGCCAGGTCCACAAGGCACCCAGAACCAGGAGCAGTTCTGTGCATATATCTATAGTCCCTGACTATCAGTCCCAGCATATAGCAGGACATATAAACTAACACCCCTCTGTAAAGCCGGAGTGAATATAGACGGTGTCCGAGAAGCTGAATACTGACAGATAGGTACATTTGGCTTTGTATAGCTATGCTGATGACGCTGGCTGTTTTAAAGCATGTTATCACGCCCACAGGGTTGTGATAACATGCTGTAGGCTGGAAACACACTGGTGAGTGAAAAAAGGGTCCTATTGATGTATCCAAGAGTCATACTATTTTTGGTCAGTGTGGCTTCCGGGTGCAATCCGTTTTTTTTTACCAGCAGCAATTACTGTATAATCATTTACAGGAACATTTTTTACAGTTGTCTGAGCTACAGAATGATGATGTATCTGAAAAATCGGATGCCTCTCGGATGGGCCGTGTGCGGTCCGACTGTGGTCCGTGATTTTTGTCGGACTCATAGACTTGCATTGGCGAGTCTCGCACCTGAATCGCATATTGTCGCAGCATGTTGTGACTGGTTTATCGTCCATGAAGCGGATGAGAAAAAACTGTCCTACACTCGGAAATGTGCTCTCAGACATTGAGTAACATTGGTCTGACTGCAATGTGAGTAAAAATCGCATTGCAGTTGTCCGAGTTTCACACCAATGTGTCCGTACCCATATGGGCCGACTAGACTAGTCAAAGCTCTAATTGGCATCTCATGAATGTTCTTTAGAAATATTTTTACCAAAGATTAGTTTGTGTGCTACAACAGGAAGGGACTGCTAGGCAGGATAAGAAGTATGTGTTTATTGTCTCCAAATACCTTGCAATAAATAAAAGCTAGTGCTGTAAAAACACAAGGCATTTAGTTCATACCTTTTTTTTTTTGCAAAAAAGTACTTACGCCATCCCACCATGGCAAGGTAAAACACTTTAGAATGGCCCCATACACTAACCATATTACAATCTGCTACTGTGCTTATTGACCTCACAAGTAGGGATTATAAGTATGTAGGGATTTTAAAGGGATCCTGTCACCTCCAGAACGCCTCCTAAGATACCAAAACATGTCCCTGCAGCATCCTATCACTAATCTCACACTCCTTTTGTCTCCTAAAAGCATCCTGTGAAAGTGCATAAAAACATTTTAATACTTACTCATTAGTGATTATAATTAGTAGGGGATATATTCTTTGGCCCTTAGGGCTTGTTGTTTTGCAGCCTGAATGATCCACCCTCTCTCTCTCTGTGCTGCTTTGCTTGTGCAGGCTTTGCGCTCCCCTTCTCTGTCACTCAAAGAATGCAAATCATTAGTCCTGCCTTCAACTCCACATCACTGCAGCACAGAGAGAGGGTGGATCATTCAGGCTGCAAAACAACGCCCTAAGGGCTAAAGAATATAGCCCCTAATAATTATAATCACTAATGAGTGAGTATTAAAACGTTTTTATGCACTTTCACAGGATGCTTTTAGGAGACAAAAAGAGTGTGAGATTAGTGATGGGATGCTGCAGGGACATGTTTTGGTAGCTTAGGAGACGTTTTGGAGGTGACAGGATCCCTTTAAGTATGTGCACAGAACTGCTTGTGGTTTTGAATGCACAGGGGACCTGACAGGTTCCCTTTACATGCCGCGGTGAGAGATCGCCAACTGCATTTAATGGGAATCTATAATGTTAAAGACAACAGCATAAAAAAAAACACTATCAACCTGCAGGTTTATAGCATTATAGATTTCATGAAGGAAAGACGGCACTCACCAGATTTGTGTAGCGGTGGTTCTTTATTCCATGTTTAGTGGTGATACATAGTGCAGGGAGGGAGTAGCGGGATGGACGACGGCTCCATTTCCAGCACAAAACGGTACCGCCGTTCATCCGCTACTCCCTCCCTGCACTATGTATCACCGCTAAACATGGAATAAAGAACCACTGCTACACAAATCTGGTGAGTGCCGTCTTTCCTTCATGAAATTTGTCATGGAATTGTTTTCTCTTGGACCAGGCACCCAGATTGTGCTCATTCCGTGTCCAGCAAACCTGAATGCTGAGTAGCGATTACTATGCTCCATTTCCTCTTCAATTTTGTTATAGCATTATAGGACTGTCTGAAACAGAGAGCCTCACTGCTGAAAGGAAATTTACTTTATACTTCTCGGCAGTCTTGGTCTTTCAGTCATCGGAATGGTGTCGGCACGTCTTTATTCAGCAATTGGTTCATAGTGAGTGGCGGCTGTAACCTCATCCACTGCTCTGACTGCAGCCATCTGTCAGATAGCTCTGGGGCGGAGCTCATTATGCCCTTAGCGATGACTGAAAGCCCAAGGCAGCTGGCAGGAATAAAGTTAATTTCCTCTAAAGCAGTGGGGTTCTTAATATCTTATTCTGACAGCTTCAGAATGCTACTAACCCATATCTGCAAGTTGATAGCATGATTTTTTTGTATTTTTTTACCTTTCAGATACCTCCTTTAAGGGCAGAGACACACATCTGCGAGCTTCATGCGATATCCTCACATGCATCTTGCATGACTCACCCGGCTCGGCCTCAACCTCTCTGAACGACTGCGCATCAGCTGATTGTGTTACTATGCAGCTCCACTCTCCCATCCAGAGAGATGGTGGTCAGGCCGGGTAAGTCATGCGAGATACATGCGAGGATATCACATGCAGCTCCCATATGTTTGTCTCTTCCCTAAGGGGGTTAATAGCAGCAATCTTTAATCGCTGCTGTTACTTGCAGATGCCAGGTGTGTAACACAATCATGTCTCATAAGACCATGATGAAGGCTAGTGTTTAGCCGAAACACACAGACTTGTATATGGGATATAACTTGCTACTGTCATTCACATAATTTTGGATTTTAATGTAATGGAAATAAGTTATTTTTTTTAAAAAGAATTCTTGGATTCAAGGTTCTTTTCTGGAAAACCTCCCCCCTTTTCTTCATATTCTGTTTATTTACTTCCTGTTGTGCTTCAGTTAAGGGAAGTCTCGTGGGGCTGTAGTACTTCTTTGCAGCTTTTATCTCCACTCTTGAAAAAGGACATCAGTTTGGGGTGGCACTGTGGTCACTCACTACAGCTTCTGTCATTATCATCCCCTGATGAGATCTTGTATCATGGGGGTGATGTATAAGGGACCGCAGCTTCAGTGTCTGCCACCACGCTTTATCTGTGCCCTCCTTTTGCATTATTAGTGGCCGCATCCTCAGTCCTTCTTCTGTCACTGCAGTCTTACTCTGAAATGAGGCATCACCACGGGGGCAGTGTTAGAAGCGGGGTTAGTGACAGCAGTGCCATCCCCTAATGACGATATGTATGAGGGTGATGAGAGAAGCTGTGGGTTAACGCTGCTGTCACTTTGCTTGTAACGCCTGCCCCCTGATGATGCTCCATTTCAGGGACCATGAAAGATGTGGGCACAAATGATGGACATCATCATGGGGATGCCAGTGACAAAGTCTATCCTCAAATAAACGGCATAGGGAGTAATGTAAAATAAAAAAACATATCTGGAGATTAGCTGTATAAAGGAGAATGGTAACAAATTTTATAATAAGGCAAATTAGAAAAGTGGTTAAGTCCTAAAGATAGATATTATTAAAAGATTTAATCGGTATCGGACCACCCCTTTTGTGGAATGAAGGTTAACACAGGGTTAAGGGAATGCACCCTGTTCTCTCTTGGACCCCAAGCAATCAGTAAATTATCCTTTATGCGAGAGGTTCCTAACCTTTCTGACATTGAGAGCCACATCCAGCCCTGAGAGAGGGTCACCAGTAACCTCCACCTGCAGCCCCTCTTACAATAATGACATCCAGAGCCTTAGGCTACTTTCACACTACGATTTTGGAGGGAGCTGATGCTGTCCAATAAAATCGGACAGCATCGGCTCTCTGATGCCTGGAATCGGATACCAAGTAGGCATCCGATTCCGACAGAAAATAGGATGCCTGCCCTCCTGTCAGATCGCTGTCACAGCTGTCTCTCCTCTGCTTCCGGGTCATTCCATGTCAAGTGATCCAAAAATTTAATATTTTTTTCCCTGACGTCCTCAGATTTTTTTAATTTTTTTTCTATATGAAGAACAACTTTAGTTAATTACAAAAAAAAAAAGTTTTGAATTTTTTTCTTTATCAGTTAATTTTTTACAGATTTTTAAAGTTTTAAAAAAGTGCGAATTTTGGCCTGGTATGGCTTTACATTTTCTATCATATCTCGGGCTAGAAATAAGATAGAGAAACAAAATAAACACCAATCTACTCAGAACTGTGCAGGCTTTCACCAGATATGTCACAAGAGGATTTTTGTTAATATTTTACCCATGTGATCGCAAGCGCAAAACTTTAAAACGCATTTCCGAAAAATCGGCGCGCTTTAAATATTTCAAAAACTGCCCATGTGTCTGCTATGCTCTTAGCCACATGTGTACCAAATTTCAAGTTGGGATCGCGATGGGATCATATTTTAAAATATTTTAATATTAATAGCGTCAATGGGTCATTCTATATCAAGTGATCTAAATATGATTATTTTTTTTTACCTGACGTCTTTAGATTTTTTTTATTCTTTTTCTTTATGAAGTACAACTTTAGTTAATTACAAATTAAAAGTTTAGAATTTTTTTCTTCATCAGTTAATTTTTTACAGATATTTAAAGTTAAAAAAAGGGTGAATTTTGGCCTGGTATGACTTTACATTTTTTTATCTTGGGCTAGAAATAAGATAATGAAGTGGGAGAGGCATCATTTTACTCAGAACGGTAACAGCTTTCATTTGATATGTTACAAGACTATGTTTCTTTATATCAAATTCAAACTATTGACGGGCAATTGTGAAAAAATGACTGATTGTGTTCTTGGTTATATATTTGTGCAGAGATTCAACTTGAGACCTGTCAAATTTATATATTTTTTATTTTATGGTTGTATGAGTTATCACAACTTATTGAATAAAACATTTATATGCAACAAAAAAGAAACACAAAAAACAAATCCCATAAGTGTCAGGATAAATACATCTTAATCATCAGAACAGCTCAGCATTTTCAACTTGAATGTATTGAACAAACCAAAAGAAGAAAGGTGATCATATCCTCAAGTTTGATTAAACATGATTAAAAGAACCAAAAATGTTAACCCCTATTTATACATATAAATTTGTTTTCTATTCTATCACTAAACATGTGATTTATGAAGTGTTTAATAAGAATAGTACAGTAGTTAAATCATCGTTCTATAAATTATGAACTAATCAAACAATTAATAGTATGTTTTTAAAGTGGCATTTTATCAATTTGTCCCTTCTAGTGGGTGAAATGTAATCTTGTCCATAAACGCTTACTAGCAATCGCCATTTCCTTGTGTGTCAAAGAGTATGTCCGGCCTGTCACGGTGTTAGGCTCCGCCTGAGTTAATATCTGATTTTTGTGCACTTTTAAAATGTCTGGCTTTCTTGGATACACAAAGGATGGCGCTGGACCAGAAGGATGCAATAAAGTCCATTCTACTTCTTCATTTTCACAATCTTTGGAGAGTACAGTAGCCAGCCACCAGCGCCAATCATATTCATATTTTTTCAAAAGGATTGCAACAGTGTCTATGATAAAATGCTGTTTCTTGAGAAGTAGCAGCCATTGCTGTGTGGGAAAAATACAGTTAATATTAAGTAAGGAAGATAGGTAATAAAAATAAAGATTTACAGTACACTTGAGATAGAACTGTATTACTATAAAGTGAGTTTTAGGGCTAGCGCACACAGTTTTTTCTGTCTGCAGATACACGCTGCAGTTTTGGCAGCTTGTTTTTCTACCAAGTTTTTACCACATATGCGTTAGTTTTTTTAATCGCTAGTGAAAAAATGGCAGCTTTTTTTTATATAAATGATAAATGCTGCGTTTATTGCAGCGATTAAAAAGTAGTTCAAGCAGTGATTTACTCACTCTTGAGTGTTTCCAAAAACACTGCATGTGGTGAACCCCATAGAAATCAATGGGGCTGTTTTTCTGAATGATGATCCCTAAGAATAGCACTGTGTGTATTGGCCCTTAATAATAAAAGCATTAAACTATTAATATATTTACTCGCCCATATTTTAGTACACAGCCTTGATGGCTTTGTACAGACTATTGTTTGTTCAGGAGTGAAGATGTCCAGACATGTCAGGACATGAAAGGTCTGAACGAGCTGTCTTACTTCCTGAATGCAGTGGGTAGACACTTAACATGATTGACAGAGCTGCTGGCCTATCATCTGCTCTGCATTCACTGTCTATCCCTGTGCTTTCTCAGGTTGAGCCCTAACAAAGCTTTTTCCTATATGTCCTCTCCTGCTTCTAAGCTGTAACATATCAAAATAATACAGTAATGTCTAAAAATAATGGATTTGATAAATATAGACCCCACGCTTTTAGACCACAGGTTGAACAGATCTGAATTCAAGATTTTTGAATTGACACTATAATAGTTAAATATTTTAAAATATGATCCCATCACGATCCCAACTTAAATTTGGTACAGATGTGGCTAAGAGCATAAAAGACACATGGACAGTTTTGGAAAATTTTATTAAAACGTTTTTTCGGAAATGCGTTTCAAAATGTTGCGTTTGCGTTTGCATGGGTAAAAAATTAAAGTTAACAAATATACTCTTGTGACATATCTGGTGAAAGCCTGGACAGTTCTGAGTAGAATGGTGTTCATTTTGTTTCTCTATCTTATTTCTAGCCAAGATAAAAAAATGTAAAGTCATACCAGGCCAAAATTCACACTTTTTTTAAACTTTAAAAATCTGTAAAAAATTAACTGATGAAGAAAAAAATTCTAAACTTTTAATTTGTAATTAACTAAAGTAGTACTTCATAAAGGAAAAAAAATAAAAAAAATCTAAAGACGTCAGGTAAAAAAAAATATTCATATTTAGATCACTTGATATGGAATGACCCATTGACGCTATTAATAGTAAAATATTTTAAAATATGATCCCATCGCGATCCCAACTTGAAATTTGGTACAGATGTGGCTAAGAGCAAAGCAGACACATGGGCAGTTTTTGAAATATTTAAAGCGCGCCGATTTTTCGGAAATGCGTTTTAAAGTTTTGCGCTTGCGATCACATGGGTAAAATATTAACAAAGATCCTCTTGTGACATATCTGGTGAAAGCCTGTATAGTTCTGAGTAGAATGGTGTTTATTTTGTCTCTCTATCTTATTCCTAGCCTTAGTTATGAGGAGAAACGTAAAGGCAGGCAACAGCGAAATTCGCACTTTTTCCGAACTTTGAAAATCATTTTTAAAAAAAATAAATTTTTTAAAAAAAATTTTCTCTTTATATTTTGCATTGTCTGACATGCTATTATCAAATAACAAAATCTCAAAAGAATTAAAAATATAGAGGTAATAATCATTGGTTCACTTGACATGGAATCACCCTTAACCCCGGTCCTCTCCTATGCTCCCCTGGTCCTCTCCTCTGCTTTCCCGGTCCTCTCCTTTGCTTCCCCGGCCCTCCCCCTCTCCCCTGGTCCTCCCCTCTGCTCCCCCGGTCCTCCGGGCTGATAAAAAAATAAGCAATGTCTGCTCACCTGTCCCCGAGGCCCCCGCCGTCTCCCGCACGGTCCCGTAGGCTCCCGGTGTCTCCCATGTCTGCAGAGGTTGTCTTCTTCTGAACAGGACCTGCCGTGATGTCACAATCACGTGACCGCCTGTTAACATGGTGTAAGCGGCGGTCACGTGAGTGTGAAGTCATGGCAGGTCCTGTTCAGAAGAAGAAGACCTCTGCAGACACGTGAGACACCGGGAGCCTGCGGACCGTGCGGAGACGACGGGACCCGGGACAGTGAGCATACATATTTATATTTTTTTAACCCCTGCTTTCCTAGTTAGGAGCAGTTTTACTGTACTGAGCATGCTCAGTACAGTAAAATCAGGTCCGAGGACACATCAGATGTTTCCTCGGACCCTGCTCCATAGAGCCCCATGTTAAAAACATCGGGTCGGGTCAGATGTGCACTGAATGGTATCCGATTTGGTCCAATTCGATTATTTTCGGTGCAAAAATTGGAGCATGCTCCTATATTTGCACCCATAAAAAAATTGGACAGAATCGGATCAGACCAAATCGGATGCCATTTAGTGCACATCCGATTCGGTCCGATGCCCATAGGGCTGCATGAGGGCCAAAATCGGTCCGATGCTGTCCGATTTTTATCGGACAGCATCGGAAAAGAGAAAATCGTAGTGTGAAAGTAGCCTTAAGGGTGGAAACACACTGGTGTTTAAAAAATCGTTCCGTTTCTCATCCAGGAGAGTTGGATGAGTGGCATCCGTTTTTTGATCTGTGTTGCATGCAACTGCTATGCGAGTGTGCGATTTATTTATTTATTTTCTCAGATAACATCTGAATGGTGTCTGTGTGACATCCATGTGCTGTCCGTGTGCAATGTGTTTTTTTTGTCCTCAACAGCTATTACTGTACAATCATTTGCAGGAATATTTTACAGTGTTCTGAGCTACAGCATGATAATGTATCAGTTAAAAAATCAGATGCCACTAGGATGGTCCGTGTGCTGTCCGTGATTTTGTCGGACCCATAGACTTGTATTGGAGAGTCTCGCATGAGAATCGCATACTGTTGCAGCATGTTGCAACTTTGTTTTTCATCCAGATTCTGGATGAGAAAATAATTAGACGACACATATTAATCTGTTCTCACTCATTCTGTAACATTGGTCCGAGTGCAACGCGAGATTTTCTCGCATTGCACTCGTCCGATTTTCACGTCAGTGTGTCCCTACCCTGATACCTGTATACTGACAGACGAAGCTTTCCACAGAAATCACACTATGGGTTTACACACACAATCATTTGTCCAATATCTGAACCAATCTCTGGTTGCAGTGAAATCATGGACACATAGTTCCATTTGTGGCTGTGTACAACATGAGCAATCTATCCATGATTTCACTGCAACCAGAGACTGTTCAGATATTGACACATGATTGTTGTGTAAACCACATTAGCTGGGTCACACACACAGATATCTGGCAGATATTGTTCACGATCTCTGGTTGCAGTGAAATCATGGACAGATTGCTCCATTTGTATACAGCCACAAAATGGAACCATGTGTCCATGATTTCACTGCAACCAGAGATCTGTGAACAATATCTGCCCAGATATCTGTGTGTGTGACCCCAGCCTAAAGCATTATACCAAGATCCAGGGTTTCATACCTTGCCTTCATTCAGATCTGCTCTTCTGGTTGGTGCTACTCACTTAAGTCACAATGTGGAGATCTGCTCTTCATAGCTGTTTGGTAGATCTTGTGCTTATGCACCAAGTTGGAAGGCAGCCGCGAGCCACATATCATGGGCCAGTCAGCCACATGTGGCTTCCGAGCTACAGGTTGTGGACCCCTGGTTTATGCCATAGGGGAATTGAATTCATAGTTTCTAACTTCTAACCTTGGCACAACTCCTTTAGCCCCTTTGATGTATAGGTACGTCATAGGTTGCCTCCCTCCCTTTGATGCAAGCTCATGTGCTGATTTCGCATCATTCTCTGCGCATGCATGTGATCTGTTCAGCTGACATGCAGCTAACAGATGTGGGTGGATTGGAGATCTGCCCGCTCCTGTTAACCTCTTAAGCGGCCGTCACACGCTAAGATATCGCGAAAGATATCGCTTGAACGCGCCAGATTTAACATCGCGTAAACGATGTCTCTGCGTGTGACGGCAAGATACGATGAGCGAGAAGTGATGAATCGCAAAATCGTGATCTGAGCTCCGGAGCTCAGATCTTGCGATGAGCGATTTCACGATCTGTCTCATCGTGGTGTATAACACCACGATGAACGATCTCCCAGCGGCAGAGCCTATGCTGGGAGATGGTAACTATGGTACACGTCGGGTTACTATGCGACGCGCGGCGCCTAGTAACCCGATGTGTACCATAGTAACCAGCGATCTCGCTGGCCCACATCGCTGGTGAGTCTGTCTGTGTGACATCTCACCAGCGATGTGAGCGATATTGTAAGCGATCGCGCGTGCACGTGATCGCTTACAATATCGCTAGCGATATCTTAGCGTGTGACGGCCGCTTTAGATCACACTGTCAAAAACTGACAGCACAATCAAAGCCATCCCGTCTACCCCTAAGACCTCATTCACAATTCCGTGCCTCTGGCACACGTGCGGTCCATGCCGACACATGCCGGAGGCACGGACATACGGGGACACATGTTCCCCTATGGCCCCCTTCACACTTCCGTATTTCCGCACGGACCGTGTCACTGTGTGAGCAGATGCGTGTCCTTGTGCTCCACACGGCGACATGTCCTTTTTTTTGCAGAGGTACGGGCCGCTTTTGTCCGAAAACGTCCTGCACACGGATGTAATCCGTGTGACATCCGTGTGCACAGACCACGGACAACAGTTACAAGCCTGAAAATAAAGAATTTCATACTCGCCTTGTTCCTGCGCTTACAGTTCCTCTCTTTTCCGTGCCGCTCATTAGGCTCATGAATGTTCAATTCACTGAGCCCAAGAGCGGACCAGAAGGGAGAGGAGCAGCGGCACTGGAGGGAGGTGAGTACGCGGTGCTAACAACTGAGCCACCGCGCTGTGCTAACGACTGAGCCACCGCGCTGTGCTAACGACTGAGCCACCGCGCTGTGCTAACGACTGAGCCACCGCGCTGTGCTAACGACTGAGCCACCGCATACTCTGCTACCCACAAAGCCGCCTGTATACACACAATTCATTTCACCGCACTCCCGTAACTATTAGTAAATAAACTATATATGGATTCTAGACTACCCGATTCTTTAGAATCGGGCCGCCATCTAGTAAATATATATTATTTATATATATGCCAACCCACAATTTAATTGGTTTTATATAGCTAATATAATAAAGGATTAAAATAGCACATATTAATGTATATGTATTTTAAATTATCACCTGACCCAACTAAATCTGTATTTGATTAACTGTTTATGCATACAGATTACCTTATATACTACTAGATGGTGGCCCGATTCTAACGCATCGGGTATTCTATAACAGTGGTCCCCAACCTTTTTTGCATCGGAGACCGGCTTCATGCAAGACCATTTGTCCGCGGCCTGGCGGGGGGCGGGGCTTTGGTCATATGGGGGTGTGGCCATAGATAAGGGGTGGCGTTTAGCACCCTGCTTTCCCCAAAAGATGTGTTACGTATTATTTTCAAGGGATGTTTTATTTTTCCATCCCTTTCAGCCCCAATGTGGTATCCACATAATTCTCTTGCAGCCCCATCATCCCCTTGCAGCGCACAATATCCCCATCATCCCCTTTCAGCCCCCAATACCACATCCCCCATCATAATCCCCTTGCAGCCCCATCATCCTCCTCTTGCAACCCCCATCCTCCTCTTCCAGCCCCGCCATCCTCCTCTTTCAGCCCCCAGTATCCTCCTCTTTCAGCCCCAGTATCCTCTTCTTCAGCCCCCAGTATCCTCTTCTTCCAGCCCCCAGTATCCTCTTCTTCCAGCCCCCAGTATCCTCTTCTTCCAGCCCCCAGTATCCTCTTCTTCCAGCCCCCAGTATCCTCTTCTTCCAGCCCCCAGTATCCTCTTCTTCCAGCCCCCAGTATCCTCTTCTTCCAGCCCCCAGTATCCTCTTCTTCCAGCCCCCAGTATCCTCTTCTTCCAGCCCCAGTATCCTTCTTCCAGCCCCCAGTATCCTCTTCTTCCAGCCCCAGTATCCTCTTCTTCAGCCCCAGTATCCTCTTCTTCCAGCCCCCAGTATCCTCTTCTTCCAGCCCCCAGTATCCTCTTCTTCCAGCCCCCAGTATCCTCCTCTTCTAGTCCCCACCATGCTCTTAAAGCCCCTATTATCTTCTTCAGCCCTAGTATCCTCTTTTCTAGTCCCATCATTCTCTCAGTCCCTATTCTCCTCTTATAGCCCCTAGTATCCTCCTTTTCTAGTCCCCATCATTCTCTTCCAGCCCCTATTATCCTCTTCCAGCCCCCACACATCAGCAGTCACCGCCCCCCCCTGCACCTGCAGCATTACGTTGTCTCGGCTGTATGCAAAGATGTATGGGAGAAGCTCTCCGCCTATCACAGTGCAGAAGCCGGGCCAATCACAGTGCAACAGCCAGTAGCCAATCAGGGCCTGGCTGCATACAGCCGAGACAACATAATGCTGCAGCGGCGGGGGTGGTGACATCACCCCGGGAGGCGGGCCGCGTCCACCGCTCAGAACCGCCGCAGAGCTCAGCACACTGTGTAGTGCTGGTCTGCGGCGGCGCGGACCGGCACACGGACCCCGTGGCCCGGTCCCGGTCCGCGGACCGGTGGTTGGGGACCCCTGTTTTAGAATATATATGTAGTTTATTTATGAAGATTTAAGAATAATGCAGTGAATACACGATATCTATCTATCTATTATCTATCTATGTGACTATCATGTCTATTAAATATTCTCTTGGGCTTGCCTTAGTTGGTAGAGCAGGCTGGCGGCGACCAATCATGTCTATTAAATATTCTCCTGGGCCTGCCTTAGTTGGTAAAGCGGCTGGCGGCGACCAAGCACAGCTTGGCAGGGGTTTTGAATCCCATGCCGCTGATTGGTCGCTGCTGAGAGCGGCGATCAATCAGTGACGCGTGATTCATATTTTCCACCAAGCTGCGCCACTTCGCTGATTGGCCACTGCGGCTTGCGGCGACCAATCAGCAAAGCGTGCTTTAAAACACACGCCAAGTGCGCTGATTGGTCGCCGCGTGATTTTCTGGACAGACAGACACGATTAGGCAACTATATAGTAGATGTTACTATGTTACACAGCCCCAGATCATGAAAAATGAGAATGCTACAGGCCGTGAGTCTGGTGCCAAAGGTGGAAATTTTTTTTTTTTTTTTTACAAACTTCTGATTTTTCTTTTCATGACTTAGATAACAGCATACATTTGGCATCTACAAACTCGTATCGACCTGAGGCATCAAAGTGACAAGTCAATTTTATCATATGGTGAACATGGTAAATTAAAATAATAAAAAAAAATAAAATAAAATAATCGTGACTTTGCACTTTTTTTGCAATTATGCCACACTTGGATATTTTTTCCCATTTTCCTGTTCACTATATGGTAAATTGAATGATGTAAATCGAAAGTACGGGCCACTTTACACACACCAACTTATCTGTCCAACTTCTGAACAACTTACTGGTTGCAGTGAAATCATGGACACATTGCTCCATTTTGTGGCTGTGTACAAATGGAACAATGTGTCCATGATTTCACTGCAACCAGTAAGTTGTTCAGAAGTTGGACAGATAAGTTGGTGTGTGTAAAGTGGCCATACAACTCGTGGCGCAAAAAAAAAAGCCCTCATATGTCTATATTGATGGAAAAATAAAATGGTTATGGCTTTTGGAAGAAAAGGTGGAGATATAATAGAGGAAAATTGCCGGTGGTGAAGGGGTTAAGGAAGTGGTCTGATTTATGTAGACATTTGGTTTTTGAAGTATGGTTGTATGGAGTGC
Organism: Allobates femoralis; assembly: GCA_033576535.1. NCBI lineage: Eukaryota > Metazoa > Chordata > Amphibia > Anura > Aromobatidae > Allobates > Allobates femoralis. The sequence goes on from JARQOC010000002.1 coordinate 235,548,211, forward strand.
AGTTTTTCTCCTCTTGGCTGAGGCAGGGCCGGCTCCAGGTTTCTGTGGGCCCCGGGCGAAAAGGTCTCAGTGGGACCCCTTTAGTACATATCGCGGACTATATACATGTATAGATAGATAGATAGATAGATAGATATTGCCGCACACTTACCGCAAGCCCCATAGACAATGCATGGGGCTTGCTGCAAATGAGTAGAAGTGCTGCCGCTAGGCGGAAAATGCGTCAGATACAGGTTTTTTTTACCGCAAGTGCCACATTTTTAAAAAACCGCCTATGTGAAGGCAGTCTTACAGGAACAGTGACTGCTGAAACCAGCAAGAGCTGTTTCTGACAGCGAGTATATTACACGTTGTTAGGAGCGGGCTAAAATGTATTTGCGTTCCCTTGCGCCTTTTAAAAATACACCCCTTCAAATGCAAAATGTTGCATTTTTGTGCATCTGAGGATGCTTGGTATATACACAAGCGTCCAGAAGAGCATAAATAATTCAAGTAGCTCAATGGAGCCGCACTGCCATATGGGTGGCACCGCAGCCAAGCGGAGTGTCTGGCCGTCCGGATCTCTCTTTCTCCTTACCTTTCTTCTCGCCGCTTCGGTCTCCTCCGGTCGCTCTGCACATATCAGCACAGTGATGACAACATCGTGCCCCGCCATGCTGAGCTGCAGAATGCAGACAGCGGCAGAAAAGACTCTGGAGAAGAATGCTGCTGGCAAAGGTGGCTGGGACTACAGGAGCGGAATCCGCGGGGGGCTACCACTGGTACACATACCCTCGTTACACACTCGGCTCTGCTCCATACACCTTGTACACACTCGCTCTGCTCCATACACCTTGTACACACTCGCTCTGCCCACCTTACCTGCTCTGCTCATACACCTTGTACACACTCGGCTCTGCTCCATACACCTTGTACACACTCGGCTCTGCTCCATACACCTGTACACACCGGCTCTCTCCATACACCTGTACACACTCGGCTCTGCTCCGAACACCTCGTACACACACGGCTCTTCTCCATACCCCTCGTACATACACGGCTCCGCTCCGTACACCTAGTACCCACTCGGCTCCATCCATACACCTCGTACACACACGGCTCCGCTCCATACACCCCGTCACACTCGCTCCATTCCATACACCTAGTACACACTCACCTCTGCTACATTCCACTGTAAATCCTCCTGACCACACATAAACTTCACCTAATTGCCATACACTTAGTACACACTCGCCTCTGCTACATTCACACTGTAAATCCCTCCTGACCCCACACAAACTTGACCTAATTGAGCATCTTATGGTGTCCAGCACAGCAGAGTCCTGCATACACTGAGGAGCTGATCATGTGACCCCTGACTCCTCCCCTCCATTCACATCATCACAGATCCTGTCAGTCCAGAGTGTGCACTGTGCAGCTCTGTCGGCTCCCACGGAGGGGGGAGGAGGGAGACCTTTGGTGCTGCAGGAAGCTGAAAATGACCCCCCAGCTGCCCCATGATCCCTGGATAATGGCCCTGGCTGTGGGGGCCGTGCTCAGGGGCCCCTGAGGCTAGGGTCACACTTGCCCTGTGACCCTAGCCTGATGCAAGTATTTTCGGCTGCAGCGCATAGCATTTAATGCTATGCGCTGGAGCCCATAGAAACCCACAGTTTACCTTGTCAACCACTGGTTGGCAATGTAAACATCGGGTTTCTATGGGCTCCGTTGCTGGCAGCGCACAGCATTAAACGCTCTGCGCTGCAGCAGACAATAATTGCGTCAGGCTAGGGTCACAATGCAAGTGTGACCCTAGCCCGGTGGGCCCCCTCCAAGCAGTCGGGCCCCGGCACTTGCCCGGGTGCACCGGGTGCTGACGCCGGGCCTGGGCTGAGGTATATTCTAAAATCATGGTGGGTTATCTTTTAGTTGAGTTTGAGGCTGCGTTCACACATAGCATATTTTTTCCTGCTTTTTTCTCAGCGCTTTTCCAGAGCCCATTTTATCATTTGGGCAATGGGAAAAGTGCAGGGAAAAAACGCAGAAAGTATTGATAGGTCTATTCTTTTTACGCCGGCTTGTTGCAGTGAAAACGCAAGGTAAAAAAGTGCAGGAATACGCAGTATGTGACTGGATTTTGCCAAAACCCATAGGTTTGGCTGGGCTGCGTATCAACAATTCTGTTTTCACTGCAAAAAACGCAGCATAAAAAAGCGCAAAACAAGGCAGAATACACAGGTAAAAGCGCAAAACGCAGCAAAAAAACGCTATGTGTAAACAGAGACTGAGCCAAATTATACACAAACAACTGACGAATTGGCCAAGTCCATATAAAAACAATGCCCCCCTTCTTTTTTTCCTTCTGCCAAGGGTTCTATAGACAAAAATAAATCTGTAAGAACTCAGCATGGCAGCAGTGCTATATGATTCTGATCTAATGCTCAATCCCTGATAAGATCAGAAAGGACACATGAGTTATGTTAGCTACAAATGCATCAACAGTGTGTACCAGGTACAGTCTACACTACGCACAAGTTTCTGTTCTCCCACACATTTTACCCTTAATAATAAATAATCTTTATATAGCGCCAACATATTCCGCAGCGCTTTACAATACAGTGGTTAATAAACATAAATATACAATATAATAACAGTAAGAAAATACACAATATAATACAGTAATTCCAGTAGAGAAAGAATACAGTACAATAATAGGAAATAATACAATAAGCATAGAATCAATGTAAAAAATACAAAACAATAGATAAAGCAAAAATAAAGGTGACCCTGCTCAAAAGAGCTTACAATCTACAACGGGATAGGGGTTACACAAAGTGCAGGGGCTTATTACACTGATGGTTCAGGCATCTTGAGGAAATGGAGGATAGAAATAAAGTTAAATGAATGGTCACCAGACAATCTGTGTAGACCTTTTGGGTTGGGTGGAGTTTGAAGAAGAGTTATGTCGAGAGAGATAGTGAATGGGCTATATACAATACAAAGGAATTTTGTTAGGGAGCATAGGCCGCCTTGCAAAGATGTGTTTTTAGTGAGCGTCTGAAGCCATGCAAGTTGTGGATGGTCTTGATTTCTTGGGGGTAGAGCATTCCAGAGAATTGGTGCAGCTCGGAAGAAGTCTTGGAGCTGGATCATTTCTGTTTATTAGAAACCTTTTTACTTTGTCCCAGCATAAGTGAATAGTGCCAAGAGTGTTATGTTGACACTACCTCTAATACTATGCCTGCTGTGCTGCCCAAAGCCCTGAAGTACTGCAGAAATATTTATACCATGCAGATAGTCCCAATTAAAAGTTAATACTAACTATCCAGATGGTGCCTCCAACAGCAGTTGTAGTGGAAAACAGGAGCCCCTCTAAAAAAAAAAAAACAAACACAAAACAGTTCTACAAACGTGCTGTAAAAATAATTTACAACATTATAATACCAGATCTAAAATTGGACAGATTACCAGACTGGCGTTATGTCTGTATTTGCGTTTAACGTTATGCATTATGGACAATGCACCATCACATCTGATTATGTACTGTAGTAGGTTTGCTTTTTGGAGAAAAACCCATTTAAGGCCCCTTTCACATCAGCGGTAAGAGCTGATCGCGGCAGTTGCGGTGAAAAAAAACGCATCTGCCGCAGTTACCGCACAACGGCCGCACCTGCGGTTCTCCTGCGGCAAGCCCTATGCTATGTCTAAGGGGCTTGCGGCAGGTGGGTATAGTTGCGGTTTCAGCAGATGCGGCTGCGAAAAAACCGCGGCCAGCCGCGGCTTTTTCGCGGCCGCATCTGCCACAAGTGCTGAAACCCCACCTGCCGCGCACTTACCGCAAGTCCCATAGACATTGCATGGGGCTTGCCGCAAGTGCGGCGTTTGCGGCAGATGCGTTTTTTTTTCACCACAAGTGCCGCGATCAGCGCTTTACTGCTGATGTGAAAAGCCCCTAAGATTTATTTACATAAATGCCAAATTCTTATAGCAGTAAAGACAGGAGTTTATCATATAGGTTAGAAATGAGAAAGGTAATAGTTGCTACATCTTACTTCTTACCAGTGTCCTAGGGCACATGGAGATATTTTCGATCTTGAACTGTAACACACAGACTGGTTTAACGCTCCTGACCCGATCTCACAGCCTCATAGAAATATATAAGTGTTCATGGTCCGGTCTTTAGACCTGCAGCTAATCCATGCATTGTAGTCTGAGATAGAAAAGATTTGTGTGGACATCTACATGAGCTCTGAATGCAAACCCGCACCATTCACTGCAGATGGTGGCTGTATTATACAGCTGACATGCTGTTGTAACTGCTGCTAGCCATATGTATAAAAAAAAATCACTGATGATGATGTTCCTTTGATTAGAGAATATCCAAGAAACTGCAGTCTCTTGTGTTTCCGAAGATTGTTAAATTGACCAGTGCTCTGATTGTATAATGTTTTATCTTCTGTATCTACAATAAGCTACACCCAGTGCGATAATGGACGCATGACTGAAATCTATGTTTTAACTTTTGATGAGCGAATAGTGCAAAATTCGGGTTTGGATTCTTGCCGAATACTTTTTACTATTCGGGTATGCAACTGAAATACCGAACCTAATGCAATTCAATTACTGATGGGCTCCTCCTACACACAGCCAGCCATAAAACAAGCATTTCTGGGAGAGGGAGGGTGGGCTTTTTTGTGTGTTCACAGCATACAAAATGTTACCCTAGCAACGACCCCCCACCTGTGAGAGTCTTCTATTTAAACGGCTCTCACTGGGGTACCAGCTCCCCTTGTTCACTGAAGGGAGCTGGCGATTTGTGTCAGAATGTTCATGATCAAAATCATTCTTGAGCACCCATGATACTCGCCGACTAACGAACATCCCGAAATACCTTAATATTCGTGTGAGTAACGAATACTGCCGCATATATTCACTCATCACTAATGTTAACCCTTTCAACTTGCATGCAAAAACCTGCTGCCAGATTCCCTTTAATCCTCTACAAACGATAGTTCTGTTTGCTGAATTCATATATCTTGGGTTTAACCCACTGACAAGGTTTTATTACACCTTAGTAACCCGACTGAATGTCGCTATTATTGCAAAAATGTGCTAATTTGATTTAGATGATTCTCTTTGGTACTTAAATAGCAGAGAATGTTACATATGTTTTTGTGGGATACAGACTGACCTTTGTTTTAAAGGAATATATACAATTTTGTTTAACCAATACCAAGTTATACATGTGGGAAAATATATATCTTTATTATTCTATAAATATTAAAGTTGAAACCTTTTTATAACATTTTTTTTTCACATTTAAAGAAGTTATCCAGAACAATATAAATGTTTGCTTTTGGTGTAAGAACTAACAGGCAGGTAGGTGCTAACTACACAGGCAGGTAGGAGAGGGAAGGCTGGTTTTACATTGCGTTTTAGTTAAATCCGATGCTGTCTGATGAAAATCAGACGGCATCGGATCCAAGCTGATCCCTGCAATCAGATGCCAAATAGGAATCCGATTCCGGCATTTTGCAGGATCAGTTTGGTCTCCTGTCACCTCGCTCCCCCTCCTCTCTGCCTCCTGTCATCTCGTTGTCCCCTGCTGTCCCCTTTTTCTCCCTGTTCTCCCTCTCTTCTCCTCTTCTTCCCGCTCCTCCTGTCATTCCAACATGAAAAATCTTTATTCTCACCTGCCAGCGCTCCCCCGGCGTCTCCATCAGCTCCCGATCGGTTTTACAGGACCTGCGATGATGTCAGAAGCGTCATCGGGTCACCCTGTTTGCTCCTGCAAAAAATCGGGCAGAATCGGATCGGAGGCAAATTGGATGGCAATTATGCCAAATCCGATCCCCATTGGATGACATGGGGGCTGATTCGGATATGATGCTGTCCGATTTTCATCGGACAGCATCGGATTTAACTAAAACGCAATGTGAAACCAGCCTAAAACAGCAATTCTGGAATTAGATTTTGTCTTTTTGTTTTCACCTCTTGCTATTGGCAGGTTAAAGGAGTATTGTCATATTTATGAGTTCCTGTCTATATCCTAGGATAGGGGATAACTTTGTAGTTGCTCTGCATTCAATGACTTGAGTCCCCACCAATCACCAAGAAAGCCCCTTGTGAATGGAGTTGTTGTTGATCAACCATTGCTCCAGTCATATGGGGCTCTTTCTCTGGATAGGTTGAGGTTCAAAGGTCATAACCCTAGCAATAAGGTAATTATCCCCTGTATAACAGGATAAGGTGATAACTTCCAAACTTGAAAATACCCCTTCTGTCAGAGCTCTGAACTTCAGGATGGGTAGGGTCAGCAGGGCTGCTGCTAGGAATTTTGGGTCTCCTTACTGGTAAAATTTTGGGACCCCCTGAGACTCCGCCCAGCCTCCACCCCAGCTCCACTTCCTCCCAGGCTCCGCTTCCACCCAAACATAAATACACACACATACACACACATTTGAGACTGCTTAGGGCTGAATACGGATTAGAGACTGCTGCTGGCTGTACATACAATAGAGACTGCTGTAGGCCATATACACAACAGACTGCTGCTGGCTATATGCACAATAGACAATACACAATAGAGACTGCTGCTGGCTGTATGTACAGTGGAGACTGCTGCTGGCTGAATGCACAGTGGAGACTGCTGCTGGCTGTATGCACAGTGGAGACTGCTGCTGGCTGTATGCACATTAGATAGAGACTGCCGGCCAGATGCACATTAGAAAAAGACTACCGGCCAGATGCACATTAGATAGAGACTGCCGGCTGTATATCTTGTATACACAGCACCATACTGTATATACAGACTCTGCAATACAGGATGTAGTGTGGACCCGTATATACAATATAGTGCTGTGTAAAGACCGAGACGGTGAGACACACATCATACTCTCTATCACAGGACCTGTGATAATGTCTTATGGAGGGGAGGAACCAGTGGTCACATAATCGGCTCAGGGAGGGAAGATGGTGGGTGGGCCTGGGATGTGCTCCTGTCAATCCTGATTAGTCTGAGCGGGGCCCTGCTTTGAGGAAACAGCCCCGCCCCCCTGCACGTCCATGGCCCTGCCCCCTGCATTCCGCGGCTTGCCGGGTCCCTCTGCTTCAGCGGACCCCTAATGGGAATCGGGCTAGTAAGCCCCTGATGGTGGCCCTGAGGTTCAGCAGCTATCCAGAATTTTTCTTCTATTCTTAGTACTTTTTGTATCTGGTGAATATTTCTAAACTTGAGAATACCTCTTTAACTTTATTCTCTGTAGAAGTTGCACAATGCACTGCTTTTGTCCAGCTTACAGACCGGAATAGTGTATGTAAATGCTGGTAGCTTCTGCACTCATGAGATATTCAGAAGAGCACATGAAACTGCACTCAGATCCAATCATGTCTACAATTTGTGAAAGTGGCTTGCTCGAGTTTTCATTTGCTTGTCTGCAGCCAGCCTAAACCAGATAGGCATGCCACACGAGTTAATAAGTAACATTTACCACATGTCCACTTTACATCAGGAATGTTCTTTAAACAACTTTCTTTTGTTAGGATGCTAAAAGGTTATCAGCAATTTTTCATTTTTTTTTTATTGAATTACATTTACAAAACCTATATATTTGGGTCTACTTCACTTTGAGGGGGTCTATGTTCCAGAAAAAAATGGAAACAAGACCAAATTTTAACCCCGTTCATGACCTTAGCCTCATTTATATGTCCTAGGTTAGAAGTACTTACGAAACTGATAGGGAATTTAGATTGTGAGCCCCAATAGGGACAGTGTTGTTGATGTCTGTAAAGCACTGTGAAATTAACAACGCTTTATAGATTGTTATCCTTATTATTATTATCATCATCATGCCTGCAGCATGATCCCTGAAGCTTCTGATAGTGAAGCTCTGACAGAATGCACTGCATTGCAATGATCAAGCATTGCAATACAGTGCAAATATGATCAGAGCAGTAAAAGTAATGTCCCATATATAAACAAAGTAAAAAAAAATTTAAAAATATTTTTTTAGAAAGCAGAAAATGAAGAATACAAAAAAACTCCAACATATACGGTATTTATGTAAAAAACATAGAAAACACCCCCAAAAAAAACTACGTTATGGTCGTGTCCATAATGACCCACTTTATAAAACTCTTACAATTTAACCCCTTCAGTGAACACGGTATTAAAAAGTATCAAAAACTAATTTCATCATACAACTAACAAAAAAGTTGAATAAAACGCTATCAAAAAGTCATATAAATAATGGTACAGCTGAAAACATCATATTGTCCTGCAGAAAGCAAGCCTCCATAAACAGTAGCTCCATCAGCGAAAGAATTAAAAAATGCTATAGCTCTCAAAATACAGCAATGCAAAAACAATTTTTTTTCTATAAAATAGTTTTTATAATGTAAAAACAGCAAAACATAAAAAAACTGTATAAATGTGGTATTGCTTTAATTATACTGACCTGAGAATAAAGCTAATTTATCACATTCACGACATGCAGAACGACGTAAAAAGAAAATCCTGCATTGCTGTTTTTTATATTCTGCCTCCAAAAAGCGAAATAGAAAGAGTCCAAAAAATATTGTTTTTCAAAATGATAACACTATAAACTCGAACTCATCACACAAAAATCAAAGCCTCACAAGACTATCGGCAGAAAAAATATACCGTAAATACTATAGCCGTCAAAATTTAGTGATGCACAAAACTTTATTTATTTAGTAAAAATGTGTGATACTAGCCAACCCTAAAACAAAAATGTATCAATCTGGTATCACTCTAATCATATACAAAAACTACTAGAAAAGCAGCATCAAAAACTTACCATCGATGCCATAGACAAAAACCAACATTGCACTTGCAGGACGCAGTCAGACCACACTTGTGTAGCAGGTCCAGATGCAGGCTAATGAATCGCCTCAACCAAGGTATGGGAGGCGACTTGCCATGCACACTGAGGGCCTGCATAGGGCACCATTCATACTGATACAAATAGTGCAGAGTGTCTGAAAGCAAACCCAAGCTCTGCTGCCTTATTTAGCCTGGGCTGCACAGTACAATGATTCTGCACCACTAGATGAATGGCGCCCCCAAGTGGCCCAACTACATCCTGAAATGAATAAAAAGTGCAGAAAAGTTTTCTGTATGATGAACAAAAAACCTTTATAGATGGGATATTGGTTCATGTGTTGGCCAAGACACTTAAGCTGGCGATCCACGACACGGATTCCCATGCTCGCCAGTCCTATCAAAAATATACAAAAACTTTTCTGTACTTTTTTATTCATTTCAGGATGTAGTTGGGCCACTTGGGGGCGCCATTCATCTAGTGGTGCAGAATCATTGTACTGTGCAGCCCAGGCTAAATAAGGCAGCAGAGCTTGGGTTTGCTTTCAGACACTCTGCACCATTTGTATCAGTGTGAATGGTGCCCTATGCAGGCCCTCAGTGTGCATGGCAAGTCGCCTCCCATACCTTGGTTGAGGCGATTCATTAGCCTGCATTTGGACCTGCTACACAAGTGTGGTCTGACTGCGTCCTGCAAGTGCAATGTTGATTTTTGTCTATGGCATCGATGGTAAGTTTTTGATGCGGCTTTTCTAGTAGTTTTTGTATATTTTTGATAGGACTGGCGAGCATGGGAATCCGTGTCGTGGATCGCCAGCTTAAGTGTCTTGGCCAACACATGAACCAATATCCCATCTATAAAGGTTTTTTGTTCATCATACAGAAAACTTTTCTGCACTTTTTTATTCATTTCAGGATGTAGTTGGGCCACTTGGGGGCGCCATTCATCTAGTGGTGCAGAATCATTGTACTGTGCAGCCCAGGCTAAATAAGGCAGCAGAGCTTGGGTCTGCTTTCAGACACTCTGCACCATTTGTATCAGTGTGAATGGTGCCCTATGCAGGCCCTCAGTGTGCATGGCAAGTCACCTCCCATACCTTGGTTGAGGCGATTCATTAGCCTGCATCTGGACCTGCTACACAAGTGTGGTCTGACTGCGTCCTGCAAGTGCAATGTTGGTTTTTGTCTATGGCATCGATGGTAAATCACTCTAATCATACCAAAGTGACCACTAAAGCCGCCTAATCACTTATCCTGCAAAGTCAACAGCATAAAAAAATAAAGGCAATCCTTAAAATGCTGTTGATTTTGTTCATCCTGCCTCTCAAAGATCACAGTAAGGCGCAACTCATATTTATCCAGCACTGTACGCTGAGTGCTTACCCTGGGAATTATGTGTAAATCTTTGAAAAATGTGATTCAGCCAAAATTCCCAATGGAGAATTCACTGTAATGAGGCAGAGGGTGTCACTTTGAATTCCTGTCTTTCCCATTGTCAAACAGTGTCCATCTTTTTACCCGTCTTTTTGTGCTTCTTTGTAAATACGGACGCCACTGAATAGAGACTAAACGAAGTCCAGAGTAACTCTGCTGCCTCATTAAAGTGAATTGATCCATTAAGGGTGTGTGCCCACATACCGGCTTTGTGCCGGTGGGCGGCTGGGCGGACCCGCCAGGAAGCTCTGCAGGCGTCCGGTGGCTTCCTGGCGGGTATGTGAGGCGGGTGCGGGCGGGTGCTGCGGGCGGGTGCACAGCGGGTTAGCGCCGGCGGTTCTGCAGCGGCTGGAAGCAGCACATGATTCTGCTTGCAGCCGCTGCAGAACCGGCCGGTTTATAGGACATGCTCATTCTTTGCTAACCCGCTGGGGACCAGCGGGTTAGCAACAGATGAGCATGTGTAAACCGCCGCTGTGTGCACAGCGGGTGTCGGTTTACATAGGTTTTAATGTTAATCCAAACGCCGGTTTGGATTAACATAAATTTACATAAAACTTATGTAAACCGACCGGCGGTTTACACATCTAAACCGGCCCTAACCCGGCATGTGGGCACACAGCCTAAGGGTTTCACCCAAATCACGTATTTTGGAGATGTACTGTAGCTGGAAACCCAAATATAAGAGCTCAGCATAGAGCACAGAATAAGTGTTATCTGTAGTAAAATATTCTGCGCCAAAATCGCCACCAAATAGCATTCAACTCAATCTACTTTGCACTGTGAGGATTTGCAGGTTTTTAAGACTGGAACAGGCTCAATTATGCAGCATGCATGTTCCCGGAAACATAACTAGTGGGCGTGGCCTCGCTTAATACAAGTGTATGGAGTGGGCGTGTACGACTACTGAGAGTGGCAGTTTAGTGGATGCAGCATTGCTCCATACACTTGTGCTGAGCGAGGCCACGCTCACTAGTTGGAGGTTCTGGTCGGGAACATGCATATTGCGTAACAGGTTCCCAGTCCTTGCAGTGCAGGTGCTGCAAGGTTTAATAAATCTGCACTCACAAAGAGTGACTGCAGAATTATGGTTTTAGACTGGACAACCCCTTAAACAATTTTGTGTGGTTTAACCCCTTCATGACCACTGTATCGACTTAAGGGTACTTCTTCCTGTCAGCCTTATTAATGTGTCTGAAAGGAAAAAATCTGCCACTCCTACTGGCGTATTTGTGGTTTCAGCTACCGGGGGTGGCTGAAACCCTGGAGATTAGGAATTGGGCCATTTTTTCCAGTACCTGGTCAAGTGATTGCTGATATACACTGTGTACAGATAGTCACGTGAAAGTAAAGGAATGCGCCAGTAAAAAATTATTTCTCCCCCATAAGACATGATCAATAACCAAGGCCTTTCCCACCCTGAGAAAGCCACATCCCAGCGGATAGTTTCAACTTGGCTGGTGATCTAATTTTGGGGGGGATCCCATCTCTCCTTTTTTTTTTTTTTTTTTTTTTTTTTTTTATATATAAATAAATAATTGAAAAGAACAGTGTGAGGTGATCTCTGTTTTGGATTACCAGCCAAGGAAAAGCTGCCAGCTGCGACCTGCAGGCTGCAGCTGTCTGCTTTACCCTAGCTGGCTATCAAAAATGGGAAAGTTTGGAGTAAAAAAGGGAGAAGCTTGGAAGCCTAGGAACACCATCCCAACTGTGAAACACTGGGGTGGCAGCATCATTTTGTGGGGTTGTTTTGCTGCAGGAGGGACTGGTGCACTTCACAAAATAGATGGCATCATGAGTAAAGAAGATTATGTTGCAATACTGAAGCAACATCTCAAGACATCAGCCAGGAAGTTAAAGCTTGGGCGGAAATGGGTCTTCCAAATGGACAATGACCTGAAGCTTAATACTAAACTGGTTACAAAGTGGCTTAAGGATGACAAAGTCAATGTTTTGGAGTGGCCATCACAAAGCCTGATCTCAGTTCTATTGAAAATTTATGAGCATAGCTGAAAAGACAGGTGCGAGCAAGGTGACCTACAAACATGGCTCAGTTACACCATTTCCATATTTCTACCAACTGTTGTGAGAAGCTTGTGGAAGGATCCAAAATAGTTGACCCAAGTCAAATACTAATGAAATGTATGTAATCTTGTGACTTTGCCTTAAAGCATTCTTTTTCTCATTCTGGCATTTGGCAAATATTAATAATTATGGAAATCATAATTGACCTAAAACGAGAAAGTTTTATTCTGATGCATGTTTTTCTCACTATCTGACATGAAATATGTCTCTTTTTATATACTGTATGTATACCACGGGTTTCAGTTGTAGCTGTTTGACATCTATTTAGCTATCCTAGCTAAAATTCTCGAGAGGCCTAGTTTGCAAAATGTTTATTTTTTTTTTTGTGTGTGGGAGTTTTCTTTTCAGACCTTAGAAGCCCTGCAAATGTGACATGGTGCCAGCAAACTATTTCAGCTTTTCCAAATTTCAAACAGCACTCCTTCCCTTCTGAACCCTCCCATTTATCCAAATAGAGGTTTCTGACTTCATGTGGGGTATCATCCATTCAGAAGTAACTGGGTATCAAATTTTAGGGGCCAATTGTTCATATTGTCCCTCATAAAAGTGAATAAATTGAGGCTAAAGCAATATTTTTATGTAAGATGGAAATTTATTTTTTCATTCCACTTTGCATTCACTTTTGTGAAGCACCTGAAGGCTTAATAAATAGTGATGACCAAGTAGATCAATATTCAGCTGTGGATAAGTCTAACAATACTTTTTGCTATTCAGATATTTATCCCGAATAGTGAACATAATGCAAGTTAATTGGGAACTCAGATATGTGTCTGGGGAAGCTTTTATAATAATAATAATAATAATAATAATACTATTTATTCATTTACATAGCTCTATTAATTCCATAGCACTTTACATACATTTGCAACACTGTCCCCATTGTAGCTCACAGTCTAAACATCTTATCAGTATGTCTTTCAAGTGTGGGAGGAAACCGGAGTGCCCGTAGGAAACCCATGCAAACACTGGGAGAACATACAAACTCCTTGTAGATATGTCCTTGGTGGGAATTGAATGAAGGACCTGAGCGTAACCACTGCTGTCCATCTATACAAAGATTATTTGTGTATATGGTTCCCCAGACAAATATACCCCATAATATCCAACATAGGTATGATTTTATCGATTTATAAGAGACCTATAGATCCTAGAACTGCAGTGTACAGCTCTGCTTCATCATGTAGAAGGGCAGGGACTGTACTAAAAAGTTTTCTCTCACTGGAGTTCCCCTTTAACGTCTCGAGTGCACAGATGCTCCATATTACTAGGGGGTTCACTCCCATAAGATACAAGAGAGAAACATGAATCAAGAATGTGACCCGCCCCAGGGCCATGGGGTACACGCTTCCGGGCACGGTAGTTCACCGGGAATGTCATGTTTTTTTTTTTGCCCGGTCCCATAGCTCTGGTGGTCGCTGAAAAGAGTCAATTAAAAATAAAATAAAGGATGATTCATGACGCCCACCTACGGTTTATTACTGGTTCTGCAGGACAGACCTCCGGGGTGATGGTGGAGCAGCAGGATGGTTACGCTCCCCGTAGGTGGATCAGGATCCCCGGGGCAGTGCTGGAAGTTGATGGTTTCACACAGGGATGCAGCTACGCAAGCCATTGTCTCTCATCCTCCCCCCTGCTGCGGTTGGCGCCTCCTCAGGTGGAGATACAAACGGATGCCACACAATCTTTTACTCTGTACAAATTTAGTGGCATTTCTTAAAAACACAGTCCTTTCGGGTCTGCCTCTCCTGGGTAGTCACCGGGAATTAAGATGCTTTATTCAGGACCCTCAGTGGAATGCCTGCCGTTCCTGTCCGTTCCCTTCTTGCACTCTCTCCTGTCTCCCTCAGCGCTCAGAAGCTAGTGCCTTCGGTTCGTCGGCTCGGGGGTGAACAACCGCACCGCTGTCGGAGCCGGTCCTCCGTTCTGTGACTGAACCTCTCCTGTCGGTAGTTGGTCCAGATTCGGGAGCACCGCAACACCTGGTTCTCCTAGGGTCCCTCTCTGTCCTGACGGCTTCTCTGCTGTCCTCCACTCCTCGCTCCCCAACGGAGCTCTCTCCCTCTCACTTTGGCCTCACGTTCCTCCCTCCCACACACACTTTTCTAACCTGTCACTCCTCCCATTGGACTGGGTCCTCCCTCAGCGGGTCCACCCACAGTCCCCCTACCTAAGGTGTGTATGGATGTGTGTAATGAGGATCCCTTATGCAGCATCCCAATTCCTCAGTCACAGGAATACTACACACTCCTTTATGGGTGCAGTACCCCTCCGTAGCGTCCTGACCAGTGGGGCGCCACAAATGCAAATTGGGGGATGAAAATGAATGAAGACTGCAGACTGGAGTTTAGTGCAATATTATCTAAAATCATCCACTACGATATGTAAAAATATTTAGTTTTTTGTGCTTTAAGTGTCTTTAGGTATTAACCTCTCACTTACCTGCTGGTTTTGTATTTTTTTCATCATGTACCCCTGGTTTTGACCTTGATTCTATTTCTGTTCTAATTTTTGCCTGTTAATTTTGTCCTTGGTAACATCCCTCTCGTTTTGACCAGGATTGTTGTTTACTCACTTATAACTTCCTCCTTTGGGCAGCAACTACTTTGTGGATGCAACCCAGGGGACCTTTGCAGCAAAGGCCAGACCACTGTGCAGAATGAAAGAGTGAACATCAATGTATTTACTGGGAACTGCTAAGTAGAGTGGCAAGCACAGAAACGTTCCATTGGTGCCCTAAAGGTACCTTTACACGCCGCCACTGTCTCTAGCAACCGGTATCAACCGCACGTGCACGCGCACGTTTTTGACGGTTGATACCGATCACTGATGCCGCATGTGCACGCCGCCATTGCGTTGTCAACTGAAGGTATCTTTGTTCCCCGGAAGTTCCGACAGATCCTGCGGATAACTTCCTGTTGAATACCTTCGCTGCTTCACACGCCGCTACCACAAAGGAATATGGGCGTACATCTTTCGCGCCACAAGTACATAGGCGTGACAGAGTTGTGTATTCCGTGATGCTAATACGCTGATTGGACCACGCAATAGCGTCATGATTGGCCAGCCTGCGCAGGAAGGCTGGCTAATACATGACGCCATTCCAATTGTGTAGTGTGAACGGACAGCTCTTTAAATATGGCGCCCTGTGAAGGGACAGCCAATGGTTGCACAGTAGCCCCCACCAATGATCGCTGATGGGGCGCGGTATCCATGAGGCTGTGTCACGACCCTGGGAATTCTCTAGGCGAGGAAATTCCATCCCTGTGCCCCATTTAGACGCCATTACCATGGCAATTGTGCCTTTGTGTTGTCTTGGGTTTTTGGGCACGGCTCAGCAACAGGTATCCGATTCAACATCGGGTAACGCGATCAACTTCCCAATTTACACGCCACCATTTCGTAGCAATTTCGTGGCAACAGACACAAAAATCACCAATGCCAGGCAGTTGCTGCCGCCAATGGCGGCATGTAAAGGTACCCTTAGAGTTGGCAGAATACATGTTTAGTGCCCATACCATCTATCCACTGAATAGGAGACTAGGTGGATCAGAGACAATCTGATCACTGAGAAGTCCGCAATCACTAGAATGAGCATCTTTTGTCCCCCCGCTTTTTTTTTTTTTTTTTTACTTTTATAGGAGCTGTAGTTGAACTTTTTAACTTGTTCCTTTGTCAGTTCCATGAACTTTGAGGCAGCTATTGTTCATGTTCTGTAGCCACTCCATTCAAAGTTGTCTTCCTACTGATCTACCAGTTATCTCATATACAGTGAATAATTGCTAATTTGTTATTTCTTGTAAATATCTCTAACAGTAAAGTGCCATCATCAGTTTTTTACAGCAATTGCAAAAGTGTAAAGTATTTCTATTAATTTTAATTTCCAATATTATTTTTTAATGGAATAAAATATAAAAAATACATTAAAAAAATGTGACATATTTTACTTTTAAACACTGGGGGGAGCAGCTGGTTGAAATCCTAATGTACAGACCAGCTCTGGCATACATTACGATGTGCTGAAAATGTGGGTTGGATCTGCTCCATGTGTCTGGTGTTTCCCCCACTCCCCTTCTGGATAAGAGCGAATACATTTTAGTCTAGAGCTTTGTTGAAGACAAAGTGATACTGACACAACTACATTCCGATCCTGAATAAGTATCCTGAAAGTTTGTGCACAAGGTGCTTTTTTTTCCTTTGCAGATTTGGTGCATAAATAAATCTGCAGCATGTCAATTAGGCTTCCGCATCATTGATTTTCGTCAATCGCGGCAGACCTGGGAGTTTTGCTGCATCTGCCGCGTAATGGATCACTTGCGTCAAGTTTGTGTCCAGCCCAATTCATTCCCTATGGGACTTGAGGTCATGTGTGGCACTTGCGGTTTTGGCAGATCCAGCAAACTCGGCACATGCGGCAAGTTAAAAAAAAAAAACGCTGCTAGCAGTGTTTTCGTAGTATACTTTTACTTTTACATACCGTGTTTCCCCGAAAGTAAGACCCTGTCTTACATTTTTTTGGGGGCCAAAAGTGGCCCCCTGTCTTACTTTCGGGGGGGGGGGGTCTTATATTGGCAGCCCCAGCCTACTCACATACACACACACACACACACACACACACACACACACCGTATATACTCATGTATAAGCCGAGGGTGGGAAATACAGCAGACCGCCACCCCGGTATACAGCCCCCAGCACAGGTATACGGCCCCCAGCAGTGTGGTATACAGAGCAGCAGTGTGGTATACCGCCCAGCAGTGTGGTATACAGGGTATACAGCCCAGCAGTGTGGTATACAGCCCAGCAGTGTGGTATACAGCCCAGCAGTGTGGTATACAGCCCAGCAGTGTGGTATACAGGGTATACAGCCCAGCAGTGTGGCAGTGTGGTATACAGCCCAGCAGTGTGGTACACAGGGTATACAGGCCCCAGCAGTGTGGATACAGCCCCAGCAGTGTGGCATACAGGCCCCCTTCTGCTGGCACACTGCCCCCGAACAGTGTTCTGGGCCCCCCCCCCCCCCCCGCTGCTGCTCACATCTTACCCTCCAGGGTCTTCTTGCAGCAGCCAGCGCGTCGGTCCTCCGTTCCCGTCTTCAGCTGTCTCCCGGATCATGTGACCCGTCGCACCGCATGACGTCATCGCTAGTGCGACCGGCCGGTCACATGATCCGGGAGACAGCTGAAGACGGGAACAGAGGACCGACGCGCTGGCTGCTGCAAGAAGACCCTGGAGGGTAAGATGTGAGCAGCAGCAGGGGGGCCTTACATTAGCCCCCCCCCCCCAACGGTTGTAAGGCCTTATATTCGGGGGAGGCCTTACATTAGCAGGCCCCCCCTTTACCCCTAGGCGGCCTTACAATCGGGGGGGGGGGGGGCTTACTTTCGGGGAAACACGGTAAGTGGTGAAAAAAAATGTAGACATTTTTAAAGAAAAAGAATAGTGTTCTTGTTGTCATTTTCCGTGACTCATAGTGTTCTCATTTTTCAGGATCTGGTGCTGTCTTATTGCTTATTTTGATCTTTTTTATGGGATTTTTTTCATAGTTTTTAAAACTTTTTTTTCACTTTTTCTTTATTTTCTACTCCCCCTTAAGACGACTCGGCACTGCAGACTCTCAGCGTTAGAAGTGCAGAGAGATGCTTCACCATCCCTCTGCACAGCACAAATTATCACATTCTGCCAGTCTCTCTCCCCATCCCCCCTGTGCTCTCTCCCCCCGTGCTTACTCTCATTATTACCCCTCTGCGCTTTCTCTCCCCTGTGCAGTCTCTCATCATACCCCCTACGCTCTCTCCCTCCATGCAGTCTCTCTCACCAGCCCCCTGTGCTCTCTCCCCCACGTGCAGCCTCTCTCCCCATCCCTTGCGCGCTCTCTCTCCTGTGCAGTCTCTCCTACTTTGCCGTGTCTCTCCATCTCCCTGTGGTCTTGCATTCCCCCCCGTGCAGTGTCTCACCATTCCCCTGAGCTCTCTCCTGTGCACTCTCCTCCCCACCCTACTGCACACACTCACCATCCCCCTGTAGTCTCTCCCGTGCAGTGTCTCCACATCCTCTCCAGTCTCTATCTCCCATGCAGTGTCCTCCCATCCCCCTGCGGTCTCTGCCTCATGCAGTGTCTCCCCATACCCCTGCGGTTTCTCCAATGCAGTGTCTTCCCATTACCACTGCAGCCTCTTCTCTGCGCAGTATCTTGCCATTCCCATGCACTACCCCCTTCCCCCCCACCCGTGGTCTCTCCCGCCATGCAGTGTTTCCACATCTCCCTACGGTCTCACTCCTGTTCAGTGTGTCCCCATCCCCCCTGCTGTCTGTCTCTTGTGCAGTCTCTCCCACGTGCAGTCTCACCATCCCCCTGCACTCTCTTCCCTCGTGCAGTCTCTTCTCCCCCTTCCCCCATGCAGTGTCTCACCATCCTCCTGCGCTCTGTGTCCCATATAGTCTCTCTGTCTTGGCAGCTCCTGTCACTGCTTGTGATGAGCACAAGAGTTGCTGCCAGGATTGGAGGTGCCAGGGGGAGGAGGAGATGAGGAGCATAGGTCGGGGGGCCAGGAACTGTCCCCCCATCCCCCTGCGCGCACTCTCCCATGCAGTCTCTCCTCCCGTGCAGTGTCTCCCCATCCCCCTGTGGTCTCTTTCCTGTGCAGTCTCTCCTCCATGCACTGTCTCCATCCTCCTGCACTCTCTCCCGAGCAATCTCTTCCCCCCCCCCCCCCCCCCCAGTGCAGTGTCTCCCCATCCCCCTGCGCTTTCACTCCCGGGGAGTCTTTCCTCCTGTGCTTCCCTTTAAAGAAATAATGTGGTGTGCAGCTGATCTATCTATTGGTAAGTGTTTACATATTTTTTGAAGCTAGCACCCACTAAAAGAGGTGTGCGCCCATACTGACATATATTTAGTTATTATATTTGGAGCTGCACCCCGCCCAGTGACTAATGTGAGAACATTCACACAGGTGTTACACAATCCCTTTAAAAGCAGGGTTTTAACATAGTCTTGACACATTCCCTTTAAGATCATGATTTTAACTGCACAGGGCATTTTCCCATTCACATTTCCAGGTTGCAGACATTGAGGGTGAGAATAGGACCCAGTATTAGTGAAAGAACTCTGTAAACAGTTACTGGGCTTATGATTTCATGGCTATGACATCAACTAATGCTTTCACATTTATCTTTTAGACCAGGGCCAGCTTTCAGTAGCTGTATAAATATTTCTTTGTTTCTTATTATATAATGCAATAAATTCACACAGCCATTTTGGCATTCCCTTTAAAGAAATAATGTGGTGTGCAGCTGATCTATCTATTGGTAAGTGTTTACATATTTTTTGAAGCTAGCACCCACTAAAAGAGGTGTGTGCCCATACTGACATATATTTCCTCCTGTGCTGTGTTGCCCCATCCCCCTGCACTCTCTCTCCTGTGCAGTCTCTTCTTCCCATGCATTGTCTACCCATCTCCCTGCACTCTCTCTCCCATGTACTCTCTCTAACCAGACAGACAGCTCCTGGCCATGCTTGTGCTGAGCACAGGAGATGGTGCCCAAGTGAGGAGGAGGCGAGGAGTAGGGAGCTGGGAGCGGGTGTCAGAGGTCCAGGGAGCGGAGCTGCCAGGAGTGGAGGAGGCTGGGAGAAAAGGTTCGGGAGCCTGGAGTGGGGGTCAGAGGTCTGTAGCTGGGACCGGGGGTCAGGGTGAGCAGCAGCGGTGGGATAGAGGTGATTGCAGCCTGATATCATTAGTATAATATCGGGCTGCAGTTTCGCTGCTGCTGTGCTTAGGGGAAAAAGAAGAGTGGAGCTCATGGCATAAACTATGGGCTCCACAAAGATGTTGCCGGTGTCCTGCCATCTGTGATCTGGACAGCCCATGTCCAGATCACTGATACAGTGCACGGGATAGGGTCGCCGCCCGTCCATTAGTTCTTATGTACAGGGCATGCTATATTTGGAGGGGGTAACAGTATCTGTCATTACACACCTGCAATTGTAAGATGGCAGCCCCCAGTGTCTGAAAAAAACAAGAATTAATAAACTATAAATACAATTAATTTAATTTTGTATAAAAATAACTGTTTACATAATCAGTAATTACACAACCCTGCAAAATTGAATTTTTTGAAAAATACAAGAGAAGTTTTCACTGATTTTTATGTAATTTGGTGTGCTGATTACGAATATGACCTCCATTTTTTTCCATCATGTAAGGATTTTTTGTAAAACCAAGATCGATGTTTTTGCTGAAATCCTATTTAAAAAAGAATTCTGTCAAACAATTGTACATGTAATATCTGGCAACAGTGGTTTTTATCCATTTAAATTTATGTATAAATATACAGAGGCCCCCCTGCTGGCACACGGCCCCCCCATCGGTATACAGAGGTTTCCCTGCTGGCACACGGCCCCCCCATCGGTATACAGAGGCCCCCTGCTGGCACACGGCCCCCCCCTTCGGTATACAGAGGCCCCCTGCCTCCGCATTGATCTCGCCCTCCGATGTTCGCAGGCACCCGGGGTCCTCCATCCACTCTCCTCGCTGTATGCCGGGTTTGCTGAGAGCGGCGCAGCAGGGATGACGTCATCACTGCGCCCGACGGTCACATGTAGAACCCGCCGGCATACAGCGAGGAGAGTGGACATCAGAGAGTGAGATCAATACGGAGGCAGGGGGCCTCTGTATACCGAAGGAGGAGCCGTGTGCCAGCAGGGGGCCTCTGTATACCGATGGGGGGGCCGTGTGCCAGCAGGGGGCCTCTATATACCGATGGGGGGGCCGTGTGCCAGCAGGGGGGCCTCTGTATACCGATGGGGGGGCCGTGTGCCAGCAGGGGGGCCTCTGTATACCGATGGGGGGGCCGTGTGCCAGCAGAGGGGCCTCTGTATACCGATGGGGGGGCCGTGTGCCAGCATGGGGGCTTCTGTATACCGATGGGGGGCCATGTGCCAGCAGGGGGGCCTCTGTATATTTATACATAAATTTAAATGGATAAAAACCACTGTTGCCTGATATTACATGTACAATTGTTCGACAGAATTCCTTTTTAAATAGGATTTTAGCAAAAATATCAAACTTGATTTTACAAAAAATCCTAACGTGATGGAAAAAAATGGAGGTCATTTTTGTAATCAGCACACCAAATAACATAAAAATCAGTGAAAACTTCTCTTGTATTTTTTTCATCGCAGGCCTGTGTTATTAATACAAAATGTGTAATCGCAGCACCTTCCCTTTAAGGGTATGTGCACACAGGAAGGTTTAGTGGAGGTTTAGCAGCGAAAACCGCCGGCGGTTTAGCATAGGTTTTATTTAAATTTATGTAAATCCTTAGCAGCTTTAGGACTTACATGTAACCCTATGCAATTTAGAAACCGCTGTGCACACATAGTCGGTTTATGTGAGTGGATCCGCCCGCGGTTGAGCGGTTTCCGAGCGGTTTAGCAGCATACAGCATGTCAATTCTTCTCAGCGATTTTGGATCGGTTCCATGAACAAAATCCTTCATAGAAAACCGCTGGAAAAACCGACTATAAACCGCTGTGCACATGCTGTAAAAAACTGCCGGAAAACCGCCAGAACACAGCTGGAGACTTCAGAGCTCAGATCTGATAATTTCCAGCGGTTTACTGACGTTTTGAACGCCACTAAACCTTCCTGTGAGCACATACCCTAAGGGCTTAATCATTGTTTTATAGGAAAACCGTTCCAAAAGAAATGTTTTTTTTTTTTATATTTTTTAGGAAGGAAGACTCATCTGCATGTTATACAAGTGTACAGTTTTATCCTAATGTTGATTATCAGCATCCTTACTTATATCTTTGTTTTTTTTTCCTTCCAGGCATCACTAAAATGTCTCCAGTATGGTGTAAGGTTGGAGGAATTTGGACAATTTTCTTGATTTTCTTATCACAGATAAATTGCATTAGGGGTAAGATTAATGTTTTTCAACTTGAACTGGTTTTGCTGTGAATGTTTTTCATCACCTTTTTATTAAATGTGCCCCTGCTTTATACTTTACTGTGTAATGGATTGTCTGACCATGCAGGAACATGGTCTGATCATACCACACCTGGGCTGGGAAGGAAACAAAAGGGCAGCTTAATTCTTTCTGTTTGGTGAAGCATCGTTTTTTTTAACAAGTCTGGAAACTTTTGACCCGACAAAAAGCATCATCAGTGACCCCATGCTGTAATATCTGTTTGCGCTCCAAAATCCAAATGTGCCCCTCCCTTCTGAGCCCGCTGTGTGCGTAAACCACATTCAGCATCTATATTTGGTATTACTGTAGTCAGGAGAGCCCACTTAATTTACAGGCTGCGTTCCTCCAGAAGCTCAAGCTGGGCTCAACATACTAAGTACTACGAGGGAAATCTGTGCTCAAATAGCACTTCTTCTCTCCTGATACTCACCCTGTGGCTAAGCAATATTGTACAGACACATGTAGGGTATTGCCATGTTTAGCAGAAATTGTGTGACAAATTTTGGTATTTTTTTTTCCCCCATGTTGAAATGTCAAATGTGAGCTAAAACCAAATTTTTTTTTGTAAAACTCTAATTATTTTTTATTTTTCACCACTCAATGGTATAACCTTCTGACACATCTGTGATGTTAATATGCTCATTGCACCCCTAGATGAATTAATAAAGGTATGTGCCACATACTGTGTGTATGCAGCATCTACATTTATACCGTATTTTTCGGACTATAAGACTCACCGAACCATAAGACGCACCCAGATTTTACAGGAGGAAAATAGGGGAAAAAAAAATAAAGCAAAAAATTTGGTCATATTGCAATGTTATGGGCGGGCGGGGGATCTGTTGCCAACACATATGGGGGTAAAGTGCCCATCCTGCGCCTCTTCCAGGTGATATATTAGCCCCTCCATCCTGGTTAATAAGCCTGTCCATCGTGGTAAATGCCCCCCACCCTCCACCCCTTCCTGGATATGGCCCTCCCATCCTAGCGCACACACAAAAATAATAAACGATGTAACACACCACTCCGTTGCTTCCTGCTCCCAGCACTTCGCGTTCTTCAGTCTGTGCGGCATCGACCTGTGTGTGCCGATACCCAATCATGTGGCCAGCACAGTGACATCATTGCTGCATGCCCCGGTCACATGATAAGATGCCGACATACACCGGAGGACGCCGCGCAGACCGGAGGATGAGAAGTGCTGGGAGCAGGAAGTGACAGGGAGGTGCGTTGGATCGTTAATTATTTTTGTGTGTGTGACAGGATGGGGGGGAGGTGTGTACATAGGCTCATATAATATGCACTGCTTCCCCTGCCCACTTCTCAGTGCTGAGAGGTGATGGACAGGGGATGCAGTGCATATTACATTAGCCTAATGAGTGGGCCCCACATGATCACAGGCTGCCTTTGCAGCCCTGATAGCCTCTTCCAGCCACTCCAGAGCCGCTGCTCCCCACAGCACAGCCGTATATCCGAACCATAAGACGCCCCCCCCCACGTTCCCCCACAATTTGAGGGGAAAAAAGTGCTTCTCATGGTCTGAAAAATACGGTAAATGTCAGATAGGACTGCTGAGCCTGCGCAATGAGCATTGTGAAGATGCTCGGTGCAGACGTGGAAATGATGCCATATGGCGTCATACACGCAGAGAGGGAAATGTGAATCACAGAGCCTGGGTCACACCAGAGAAATCAATGATGACGCCCAGCGGGGCATAATAAGAGAAGGGAGGGGGGAAAATGGAGCCCTGGGGACTGCCCATGTCAGTCTACAGATGTAGACTGGAGGCCTCATTACCATGGAAATATGTAAGGTACTAAGTTGTTTTTTTTTACAAACATTATAGTCTAGTTTTAGCTCAGAGTGGGATGGTTAGAGATATGCTAGCAAGGTGCAGGGACAGGTAGTGATAGTACAAGGGTCTAAATCGAACTGACAGGTTTTCTTTAAAGGAGAAGACACCTGGATATCCAGGAATACTGCCAGATTGTGCTAAACATATTCTTGCGGTTTTTTCCTGATTTGGAAGATCAGGAAAACACCTGATTCTTACAGGATTTATTTTTTTTTGCCCATTCTCTTTAATGATTTCAGCAAAAAAACCTGAAGCAACAAGATTCTTAAAGTGAATGTGCAAAATACTGTAAGAATCGGGTTTTTTCCTCATCTTCCAAATCAGGAAAAAAACGCAAGTGTGAAAGGCCCCTAAACATCATAACAAGATAACATTTCACATCTTACAGGTTGTAACAAGTGTCAAAACTAGAATTGTTTTCTCTTAGTGAACCTAAATAGATAGAATACTACGAATTAAGGAAAATGGCACCAAAAGGGCAAATCTGTTTGCTGATAAACTTCTTAATTTCTTCCACCACTTAGATAACAGTAAAAGTATACATGTATGGTATCTACAAACTCGTACTATCCTGAGGCATTCTACTGACACGTCGGTTTTACCATATTGTGAATATGGTGAATAATCCCCCTCCTCTTTGCTTTAAAAATTCCCTACAGCTCTCTACACCATCTAACATCTAATGTATTATTATTTTATTTTATTTTATTTTTTTAAATCCTGGTCTTATTGTGTGAGTGCCCCAGTGCATGCTGGGATGCACACAACAACATCGAGCACGGGGAGAGGCCGCACTTCCTCAGCCTCTGACTCTCACTGAATCAAAGTGTCACTGACTCAGGCTTCAGGGGCCAGGGCTGTCAATTACTTGAGTAAGGAAGTTTCCAGCACCGGACCAATTTTCAATTCTTCACATTTTTATTTGTGCATCGTACTATAAAACTCACGTCTGAGGGACGCAGCCTGCTCCAAAAAATGCTGGACTCGTTTTGGACAAGCGTCCTTTCTCAACAGCATAAAATCTTGACTAAACTAGTCCTCCTTAAATGGAGGAATACATCTACCGTAAATTAATACACATAGGTGAAAAGAATTATAATTAACCGTAACATAGGCTGAAGTACACCTATAGGAACTTGTATCAATGATAGGCTGACAAACTAAACAGATAATAATAGCTTTATCTCCTGACCAACATGCACTGCATGTTTCTTATACATAACAAATATCATTCAATATAATGTCATACAATGCTGTGTTATGTTCAGTCTTTATTATCTATGGAATATAAATCAATTTTCATTGTTTATTTATTGATTTTGTTTTTATTTTTCATTTATATTCCCTTTTATTTATTCTCCATGAATCAAAAATACCTACATTTCTCCAAACATTCACTTATTGGTTTATTGTGACCCAGACTTTTGTTCGTAAAAGTATGATAAATCCAACTGCAGGTTTAATCCCTCTGGCTGTCTTGTAGTAAGGGCAAGTATCCACTGAGCTTCACGGGATAAGACTTCACGACCTATATTCCCACCTCTCCTTGAGCCTAGGACACGTTCAATGCCTTTCACCATTAGGCTGCTCATGTCACCATTATGGGTGTCAAAGTGCCGTGATAGGTTGGACATGCCACGTCGACTAGCCCGTAATTCCGGATTGATGGCAGAGATGTGTTCCCCTATTCATTTTTTTAGGGGCCTCGTAGTGCACCCTATAGTCCTTTGCACAACTTTTACAAGATAGGTTTAATTATCGCTCTCCCCACCGGACACAGTGTTGTTTCATCCTGTTTTGCCAGATCCTCTAAACATGGTATGTTTTTTGTTAGACAAGAGAGATTCCCCCATCTCCTGGGGCTGTCAATGTTGCATCCTCATAGGTACTCCTCATCCCCTCCTTTACTTTTGCATGTTAAAGTTCCCTTCCTAGCCAGCCCTGTATAATATAATTCTCTAAAATCAATGTGAACAAAAAAAAGCATTTATTTCCTTGGTTTTCCATAGGCCATTTAAGTCTTTGACTAGTCGAAGAGGCGTTGTTTCTTCAGACTAGCTGGCGTCTTTGCCCCTGTGGGCCTATTAGCACGATTTCCATGAGCCAATGTCATTGTGGCAGCTGTAAATTTTGTGCATGCGCGCAGCTCTTTTCAGCAGCTTCACCATGCATGATCGGAAATGCATTTATTACAAGGTCATGAGATATATTCAGATTTGAGATGTAGGTAAAGGTTGGATGTCTGGCAGCATAAGGTTTTACTGTCAGTTATAATTGTTTTGTGTATATTTAATAGGGATATATTTAAATAGGGATCTTTATTAGTGATGAGCGAGTATGCTCGGCGGTACTCGCACGAGTATCTCGGTACTCGGGGTGCTCGGCGAGCACCGAGTATTGCCGAGATGCTCGGACCGCTCGGTAATAAATAGCGATCTGAGACACATACACTGCTCCCTTCAGTGCACACAGTGAGCTGGCACCATACAGGGGGCAGATTCATTGATAGGATCCCTCTGGGGGCCACAGCAAGGTGTTCTATGCTGCGGCGATTTGAAAAAGCCCACCCTCCCGCCCTTTTCCGGAATTACTCGTTTTATAACCGGAAGTCTGTGGGCGGAGCCTGTCACTAATTGACTTACATTGGGCTCGGTGCTCTGGCCGAGTACAAGAGTATCTTGAGATGCTCGGCCAGAGCACCGAGCACCCGAGCATTTTAGTGCTCGCTCTATCACTAATCTTTATATAGGGATATAGGTATAGGGATAGGTATAAATGGTCCTATTATAGGGATAGGTATAAATGTTCTTATTTCTAATTGATGTTTAAGGGTATTGATTAATCTACTGTTAATAGAACAGTATATATTTACATACTCGGTAGTACTCCTCTGTAAATGGACTTTATCATCATCTGCCTCTATTCTCTTACAAACTGCTCAAACTCGCCTCTACCCCTGTCTGACCATAATCTACTGATATTCTCTTCCCTCTCCTTTCCTAGTGCACAATCCCCACTTCACAAACTCACGCATCCTCGCAGAATTCTCAAACGCTTCGATTTACTTTCACTCTCTAACTTCCTTCTCCCTTTTACAGACATAGCTTCCTTACACGCCACAGATGCTGCTGCCACTTTATATAACACCACAATAACAACAGCGCTAGATTCGGCCACCCCCCTCATGCATGGCAAACCTCGCACAATCAACAGGCAACCCTGGCAGAACAGTGTGGCTAAAAAACTGCGATGGGATGCCATTGTTGCTGAGTGGAGATGGAAGAGATCCCATTCCACCGAGCACTTCGTTGCATACAAGCAGTCCCTTGCCAACTTCCAGTTCACGCTCACTTTCGGACAAAACAAAACTACTTCTCATCTCTCATATCCTTACTGTGTCACAACCCTAAGCAGCTATTCAATAACTTCATAGCCCAGCACCTCATCCCTCCCCTCTTATCTCGGCTGAAGACTTTGCCTCTTTCTTCAAGCAGAAGATTGATAACATTTAGAGAAAGCTTTAGTCTGCAGTCCCCAGAGTCCCTCCTACTGCTCATTTCTCTTCTTCCAAAACCAGCTTCTCCAACTTGACCGAAATTCGCCTCTCCTTTCTTATGTCAAGATCATCTCACCTCCTGCGCGCTTGACCCGCTCCCATCCCCCCTCATCCCCAACCTCATTAGAGTCTTTATCCCAACCCTAACACATCTCTTCAACCTATCACTGACAACCTTTCCTATCACTTACCTTCATCCTTTAAACATGCATCAATCACACCATCCTCAGAAAGCCCTTCTTTGACCCATCCTTTGTGTCTAGCTATTGCCCCATATAACTTCTCCAATATGCCTCAAAACTGCTGGAACAGCATGTCCATCTAGAACTGTCCTCCCACCTCTCCTCCTGCTCCCTCTTCAACCAGTTACAATCTGATTTCTGACTGCATCACTCAACTGAAACTACCCTAACAAAAGTCACCAATGTCCTACTAACTGGCAAGAGCAAGCGACACTACTTTGTCCTCCTCCTGAACCTGTCTTCTGTCTTTCACACCGTGGACCACTTCCTCTCGCTACAGATTCTCTCATCTCTTGGTATCACGGACTTGGCTCTATCCTGGATCTCTTCATATCTAACACACTGCACATTCAGCGTTGTTCTCTCCTGCACAACTTGTCTGCTCGCCCCCTATCTGTCGGTGTTCCCCAAGGCTGAGTTCTAGGTCTCCTATTCTTCACTCTCTACACTTTCATCCTGGTTCCGCTCATAGAGTCCCATGGGTTTCAGTATCATCTCTACGCTAATGACACACATCCACCTTTCTGGACCTGACATCACCTCCTTACTTAGCAAAATCCCACAATATTTGTCCACTATATTATTGTACTTTACTGCTGCGATGAAATTGCAAAAAAAAAAAGTGCAATTCCACATTTGGTGGGGGTTGGGGAGGGGGTTAGTTACCATGTTCACTACATGGTAAATTCGGCGTGTCGCTATGATGCCTTGTGTCGGTACGAGTTTGTAGATACCAAACGTATACTTTTACGTAAGTGGTGAAAGAGAATTCAGAAGTTTTTAAAGAAAAATAATTGTGCTTTTGGCTTTTTTCCGCTACCTGTAGCATTCTGATTTTTCGGGATCTGGGGCTGTGTGACTGCTTGTTTTTTTTTGCGTTTTGAGCTGACATTTCAAATTATACCATTTTTGGGTAAATATAATGTTTTGATAACCTGTTATTGCATATTGCTGCAATGTTGCAGTGACAAAAAAAACCATAATTTTGGCGATAGACCTGGGTGGGTTGATATTTGAACTTTTGTGTTTTTTTTTTTTTCATATTTGTAAAAACGTTTTTTCTCCTTTACTTTACAGTGCCCCCCAGGGGGCCTCAGTGGTAAAGAGTGTAGTTGCTTCTCCTATACACAGATGGGCTTCTGCACGTCTGTACACAGGAAAAATGATAGCTAACTGTGGATGCCGGCGCTTGCCAGCCATCCACGGGAAGTGATTCCAGACAGCATCCGGGGTTATCACCAGACCCCAGGCTGTCAAGGTAACAGTGGGGGTCCGTGATCTTTTCACGGGACCTCCAATCACAGCAGGGAACGGCGCAATCCCAGTTCACGGTGCTTTGAATCACGCTATCAGTCACTCACAGTGTGATCAAAAGTGTTAAAGGGAACCTGTCAGCTAGTTTATGCCTCCCCAGCTATCACTGTCTGTACCTGCAGCTTCATAATACTATTCTACTCATCCCTGTCTGAGCTCAAAGTGTAATGTGAGAGGTGAAAAAAAAGCATTTATACACTTATATTTCCTTATGTAATGAGGCACTCAGTCCCCAGCTTGGAGGACAGGGACTGTTTGGCAGGTTAATAGTTAACATTTCAGCCTTGTGCTAGAACATGTTGGGAGACCTGATGTGATGTCACAACCATGTGACTACAATAGGCGGAGCCAAGTTCTCATAGAACATAATACGTTTGCTGGCTTAGCTCCACCCACTATGGTCACATGATTGTTACATCACACAGGTCCTTTAGCTATCCAATTAAAAGTGAGTTAACTATTATCCTGCCAGACAGTCCCCTTCCTCCAAGGTGGGGACTGAAATGTAAGTGCATAAATGCTTTTCATTCACCTTTCACATTACACTGTGAGCTCAGACAGGGATGATTAGAATAGTACTATGAAGCTGCAGCTACAGACAGTGATAGCTGGAGGGGCACAAACCACCTGACAGGTTCCCTTTAACAGCAGCTGATCAGATCAGTTCTGTTAGGCTGCTTAAGCATCAGTGTTTCTGCCTGATCACGCCAGATCCAGCATCTTTACCGCATCTGCCACGTAATGGCCAATTTGAGGCTTGCCCCACTCATTCTCTATGGGACTTGCGGTTGGGTGCGGCAAGTGCGGTTTTGCCAAATCCGGCACTTGCGGCCGTGCACAAAAAAAAACCTCGCTGCTAGCAGTATCACCACTTCCATCCAGTGTACATACACTGCTAAAGCGAAATAAAAGAAAGCAATGATGATAAAAATAAGAGAAAAAAATACCTCTCTGCTGACAGCGATTGGCGTCCATGTCCAATCGCTGCAGTACTGGAATCAGCTGACTGGCAGCGCACCAATCAGCTGATGTGTCACCTGAGAGCATCAGCTGAGCAGTTTAAGCCGCCCGCCAAAACTGATCGGTTTTGGCGGGCAGTTTAAACTCTCAGCTGATGATGACCCGTCACCATCAGCTGATGATGTCACGTGACACATCAGCTGATCGCTACCGGCCAATCAGATCATTCAGGTCCTTGCAGCGATCGGACGTCTTCCCCTCGGGTGCTGGCACAGCCGGAGGAGAGGTAAGTGTTTTATTTTTTTATTTTAAATACCTTTTGCTCACTTTTATTTATCTTTCGCAGTGTATGCAGATACAATAAGAAAGCGAAACTACAGCCGCGACATGTCACACAGGGGGAGGAACACAGGATTATTCCTGCCCCCGTGTGACATCACTTCCCCTTGCGCCTGCACTTAGGCGCTGGAATACAGCATTGTCTGAACGACAATGCGTATTCCAGCTCCTTATAATGGCGCCTGTGTGAGAAAGTGTTGGCTACGCTATTAACCGCAGAGAATTAACATGTTGATTTTTTTAATGCGCGCCTTCTCCCATATAAGCGTGGCTGAAAAGAGTGCAGCGTCTGAACGGCAAAATTGAAAGGCAGAATAGGGAAATATGCTACGTGTGAACGTAGCCTTAAGGCTATGTGCACACTGGGCGCACTGGTGGGCGGGTTTGTGTCGGCGGCGGCTGGCCGGACCCGACAGGAAGCTCCAGAGCCGCCCACCGGCTTCCTGTCGGGTATGTGCGGCTGTGTGCGTCGGCTTTGCGGCGGGTGCACAGCGGGTTAGCCGCGTCGGTTCTGCAGCGGCTGGAAGCAGCACATGATTCTGCTTGCAGCCGCTGCAGAACCGATCGGTTTATAGAACATGCTCATTCTTCGCTAACCCGCTGGGAACCCAGCGGGTTAGCAACGGATGAGCATGTGGAAACCGCGGTGTGTGCACACCGGGGGTCGGTTTCCATAGGTTTTTATGTTAACCCAAAAGCCGCTTTTGGATTAACATAAATTAGCATAAGCCTCATGGAAACCGACCGGCGGTTTCCGCTGCTAAAACGGCCCTAAACCTCCCTGTGTGCACATAGCCTTATACCTAACCAGTTGCTATTGGGAACACCCCTCTCTAAGTCCCTAATCAGAGCATCTGATACTTTGTTACATTGACAGTGTTTGCATGTTTGTCATTCACAGCCATGCATAAGCTGCTGGGGACCCATCAGTGCTACTCCACAATACGGCTCGATAACTGCTATTAAAAATGTGTTGTTTTTTCTTCTGTTTTTCTGAAATGTCGCAGTGATTCAGAGTGAACATGCAGCCAGTGGCTGATGCATGCTGCCCACTGTTTAGGCAGCATGTGTTAGCGCAGACAGGTTCCCTTTAAATGGCGTAACTGTAAATGAATTTGCACATTGAGTATTTATTGCAAAACTCATGATAAAAATATATATAGAAAAATACATTTACATTGTGGGTTAATGGGGTTTTAACAAGACCTTAAGATTGCCTAATCTTCCATTGTATATTTTCAGGTGATTCCAACACTGTCTTGAAGAATGCCTCACCTTATTTTTTTACTGTATATTATTGCATAGTCTTTTTTATATTTAAAGTGTTTTTTTTCCCCTCCAGCGGATTGTGGGCCACCTCCAGATAAACCAAACACTTTACCAGTTGAAGAGACCTCTGGAGTCCCCGGTGATACTGTTGTCTATGTGTGTGATCGCAACAGTGGGTACTATGACATTCCTGGCAAAGAAAAAACCATTACCTGCAAAGATGACAACACATGGTCATCAATCCCTGACTTCTGTGCAAGTGAGTGTGCATTTATTATTTAGCATTATTTAAGGTTGCTATTTATTTTCTATTTGATATGAGAAAGTTTATAGTGATTTTCCAGGATCAGGGTGCTGCCTGACCTTGTTGTTGGTGAATACTGTAACAAACTTGGTGGATAGTCCTTGTCCTAGGTCTCCCCAAAATAACAGGTGTGGGAGACCATCCATGAGCACCACTTCGTCC
The DNA here is from genome assembly GCA_033576535.1 of Allobates femoralis. Lineage (NCBI taxonomy): Eukaryota > Metazoa > Chordata > Amphibia > Anura > Aromobatidae > Allobates > Allobates femoralis. The sequence continues at coordinate 235,580,521 of JARQOC010000002.1, forward strand.
TTTCCCTGTTTGGTTCTCCAGTCCAACTGCATACATGATGGGGATGATCGAGCACTGACCCTCAGCAATGGATATGGTCACTTGGTGGGCTGGTACATGTTATTCTTGGGGGACAATATCTGGGTTGACCAGGTTGATGGAAGACTCAAAATCCTGAAGTCCCTGGGCCTGGATGTCGCCAATCTCGAATGGCTGGATGTGGCAATGGAGGTTGGCTGGTGTAGGGGTACCAACCTGCCATAGAATGTGGTAAAGCAAATTAGCACGGTCTCTTGCTGGGCGCTCAGATCAAAGCCAGGAATCTTGATCAGTGGAAAGTCCTTTATTAAGATAACCTCCGTCACCACGACATGTTTGATCTGAGCGCCCAGCAAGAGACCGTGCTAATTTGCTTTACTAGATTTGTTCTCTCCTGGGGGGCACGGCAGGAGCTGCTTGTTATTAGCTTAAGGACCTTTATCACTGTGGCAACGGCTTAGCATTGCAACCACAGGACCTTTCTGACGTCAGCACGCCCGGTCACATGGGACGCGAGGAGGCGGAGCCCGTGCAATACTAGGAAGTTATTTGGGACGCTGCGGCCGACCGGCCTGGAGCCGCAACTTTTCCTTTTTACATCCACTGCAGATTATCCAGGACAGGAGGGAGACCCTTGTCGCTGATCACACCCTAACCAGTGTTGTGCATGGCTTGCACAACACTGAAAGGTTAGTAATCACACAGCCACTAGTTAACCGAGTTGTTAATGATATTGCACCATTGCGCCCCCTTTTCTCTTTTGTCTCCTGCCATAGAATGTGGACAGGGTATATCACTTCCTCCGCTGCTAGTGTATCCTGAAGGAAGTGTCCCCCGGACCCGAATGGCTCGTCTCAGCAAATGTTAACTGGCTGGACCAGCAGATAGATTCCAGGCATGGGGCCATAACCCTAGAGATAATCTTTGGTTAATTGTCCATAGTGCCTACACATATAACAGCACCATGAGTTGTGCAAATCCTGGGCCCTACTTGTAAACCTTTGTCCTGGGCTTCTGCTAGGTAGTGGGATAGTCCTGTCTCAATGGTAGGTGGCCACTCAAATCACTGGTTTAGGGGTCTTCTTGTATTGGTGGACATATCGGGTCTCCAGAAGGGTCGATTGCCTGTAAACTTGTTGGCTGTTACCCATTCTGGTTTTTCTGGGGCTATGCTCTCCATGATTTTCTCAAGCATAATCATGTACCAAAGAGCTGCTGCAAAGTGGGCAGCCTGACCTACAAGCCAGCAGATGTTGACTAACAACTTCTACACAGGAGTCTTCCTGATGAGACAAAGTCCGGAACTTTGCATGATATCTCTCGTGCTAGAATGCCTAAACTTTCTTTACTGTTTTATATTAAAAAATGGGGGTTATTTATTTGTTATATCTTGGCTCAGTTCCAAGACTGTAGAGGAAGGAGAAGGGATGCTATCTACAGGAAGAGTAATGAGGCATTCTCTGTAGAAATCACTTTTTTGTAACGTTAGAAGCTGCAGCATTTTTAAATTCATTTTTAATTCAAATTAAAAGCTTCTTTTTACAGTACCAGCAAAGGCTATGCAACATCCGTAATCTCATGCACACGATAACAAATTCCCTAGGTACTGATATGCATTTTCCTGAAAATAAAAACTTGCCCCGTATATAAGCTCTAGCACATTTTTCGGAGCAAAAAATATAAGATACTGTCCTATTTTCAGGGAAACATGGTATATAAGACACATGTGAAATGCAAATCGAAGGACACGTCTTTAACTCTTTATCCACTGGCTTTATGTTGTACAATGGCAGGCTTAGTGATTAGTGCCTTCTTACAAGTGGTTGTTCGAAACTAATGGTATTTTCACACATTGCTTTTCTGCCGCTTTTTTCTGCAACAAAACCTGTTTATGACACTAAAAAAGCTGCTTCCAAAAAGCAGGTTCGGCTGCGCTTTTTTTTTTTTTTTCTTTGCTGTTTATGCAACATTTCTTCAACTGTCTTTTTGATGGGTCATTTGTCTACACGACATATTTAAATAATGTTAGCTTGCTTCACTATAAAAGCAGCAAAAACGTAGCAAAATGGGGTTAAAGAGACAGCCTCCACACTCTGTTAACCATGTAGATGCCATAGTTACTACCGACAGCAGCATATAAAGATTAATCCACTATGGTCGGTGCTAACTGATGCAACAGGTTGTCAGCTATAGTGTACAGCTGCTATATATTCACCTGTCATGGGATGCTATTCACTTACACCTCAGGTCAGTTTTAAGTCGTATTGTTGATTCGCTAAGAGGTTAAAATAAAAGCTATTGTAGCAGGAGGATGATGGCTGATGGAAAAAGCAAGTCAGTTGCAAACATGCTCATTTTCATTACATGAGAATAACCTTTTTAAAATGAACCTGTCACCCCTCTATGACCTATGCTATGCAGTCTGAGTGCAACAGCCAATCAAAGACGCTCTCCCAGTCAGACTGCGCTCCCACAATCTGTACCGATGTCTGCGATGGGTTACTATACACAGATGTGTATGGCAACTAACCTGCCGTCATAGTTTGTTAAATAGATTAATTTTTAAAAAAATGCATGGGGCTTCGCAGTATTTTTAGTCTAGCCCAGTCAAAGCAGACAGCTATGAGCTGCCACCCCCAGCTGCCTAATTATACCATGACTGGAAAAAAAAATGCATAAGGCTCCACCTTATTTTTAATTGCCAGCCAAGGTAAAACTAGGCAGCTCATGACTGTTTTTTTCAGTGGGGTGAAGCCCCATTGTTTTAGGGTCTCCCCATGCTAAAGAATAGAAGCCTGCAGCAGCCCCTTAAAATGGCGCATTCATTGTGGCACTATTTCCAGGCACTATACCAGGCTCTTCTAGCCCAGGTGTGGGTGCCACGCTGAGTAATAAGGGGTTAATACCAGCTTTGTATTGCCAGCTGGTATTAAGCCCTGAGATTCTTAATGTCGGGCCAAGTTAGACCCCGCCATTAAGAATCTCAAATAAATAGTAAATAAGACACAATGCAGAGCCACTTAGTGACCCCATCTTTTTTATCTCCTCCCCACCCTCATACCCATCCACTATCCTTGTGTCCTCTCTGTTTGACACATGCAGCTATTTTATATCAGAGACCGCGGGGATGAAGAACACAGTTCTTTCCACTTGGTCTCTGATCACTGAAGGACAGAGTCGCGGGGACGACAGGGAGGTCACCCGAGGACAGTGTTGAGGTTACTATGGGAACGGTATCCTCGGATAACTTCCCTGCTTACGGACGCACGGCGAGATTCACACCCTGGTGTCTACATCAAGCATAATGCTAAACAGGGCAGGATCAGGCGCCTGCGTGTAGTGCAGTCAGACGCTCTGAACGAGAGAAGAGGAGGCACTGACAAAAGAGAAGAGGCATACGAAGACTAGCAAGGCGGTGAGGGTTGGGAACAGTGTGAAGACCCAACGGATCTGTAAGTATCAATTTACATACAGAGTGGGAAACTTTATAAAGTGATTATTTATGTGTACAGGGGGGGGTAAAGGGATTATAGTCAGTGCGGGCGCTGGGAGGATTGATGTTTCTACAGTAACACAGAGCGATTGCAGAATTATCGTTTTAGACTGGACAACCTCTTTAAACTCCAGGAGTGGTGAATGCATGGACAATATGACTGAAGATGGGCTATTTATTTGTTTTACTCAAATAGCGCCATTAGATCCACAGGCTTTTACAGACATCATCATCACTGTCCCCATCGAGGCTCACAGTGTAAATTCCCTTTCAGTATGTCTTTGAAGGGTGGGGGGAAACCAAAGTATCCTGAGGAAACCCACGCAGGCACGAGGAGAACATACAGATTTCTTGCAGATGTTGTCCTTGGTGGGATTTGATAGATATTTGTTAAATTCAAATCTTGTAAATTGACACTCACATGATATTTTGTAATAAATAGTGCTTTAGGCCCCCTCTGAACTCCTGTTAGGTGATATTAACCCCTTAATGATCACCCATATGCCATTCAGTAGCATTCGTTAAGGGACTTTTTTAATGGCGCTGAGGAATAAGTGTATACCTCCCTGTGGCTAATAACTGACACCCATGAGCATCGGCCCCGACCAGTTTTGGAACTACGGGTTGCGGAAAAGGCACCAAAAGTGCAATTTTTTTCCACCACTTTGATAACAGTACAAGTATACATGTTTGGTATCTACAAACTCGTACCAACCTGAGGCATCATTCCAACATATCAGTTTTACCATACAGTGAGCATTGTGAATAAAAAAAACAAACGAGTAATTGCACTTTTTTTTTGCAATTTCACCACACTGATTTTCTTTCCCATTTTCCAGTACACTATACGGTAAAATAAATCATTTAATGCAAAATTACAACTTGTCCCGTATAAAATAAGCCATCATATGTCTATATTGACGGAAAAATAAAAAAAGTTATGCCACTTGGTAAAAAGGGAGAGAAAAACAAATGAAAGGGCAAAGGAGTTAAAGTCTGCTATCAATCACAACAGTGGTATCTATGAATTTAAATGGGGTTTCAAAGACCATCTTTCACCAGATCAGCCCCCTGTGATCGCAATCATGGGGGCAGATCATTACCATGGTACCTTTAAGGTCATCTTATGACCCCGGGTTGTGGTGACCTCTAAGATCCTGCTATAAACAAGCTCTAATGGGCTCTGGATAGTGATGAGCGAGTGTAATCATTACCATTCGCTACTTGCACGAATAGTACGGTATTCGGAATACTCATTACTCGGCAAGTATTGTTGGTGCTCATGAGTGATGTGTCGATCGTTATCGATTTGACATGAATTGACAGCTCCCTTTGTACACAAAGTGAACTGGCACCTCTGTGAGAGCAGATTGAATGTTAGGCTCTCTCTGGGGGGCACTGCAAGGTGTTTTAGGCATTGAAATTGTAAAAATGCCCACCTTCCCGCCCTGTCCTGCAATGACTCATTTTTTTTAGCCAGATGTATGTGCGCGGAGCCTATCACTAATTGACTAACATTGGACTCGTTACAAGTATAACGAGTGTGAATATTTCTTTACTCGCTTATCACTAGCTCTGGACAAGAAAAAAGTTAAGTTTAAAGGGAACCTGTCACCTGGATCTAAGCCCCTACACTATGACTACCTGTCCCTGCACCTTCCTAGCTGCTCCCTATCTATCCCTATCTGAGCTAAATCTGCCCTATAAAACAGCAGAAAAATAACTTTTAACTTACAGAAGTCCCTGAGGCTGGGGACTAAAAAGGTGGGCCCAGGCTCCATTCTGCCCCTCCTCGATGCAGCAGCACTCGCCCCGCTGGGTGGCGTTATCCTTTCTTCATCGCCACCTCCTCCATTTGGAATCTCCCACCCGCTTTACACTGTATGGTAGCAGTTAGGATCGGCACGACAGAAGGCAGTGACTCAGGTATTTACTCACACAGCATACAGTTTAATGGCACAGTTCAGGTATTCACAGACCTCCAGGTTCTGTGGCGCAGCCGAATACAACCTCATACAATCCCAACAGCTGATATAGAAGCTCTCTACCTTCCCCCGGGTAGGCTGTGTTAGGTCAGCGCACAATCTTTCTCTCCTCACCGTCCGCTCATTAGCCTCATGAACGTCCACTCTGAGAGAGCTCACAGGCTGTGTTAAATCTTCACACAGCTCTCTACACAGCAGCTCCTGCTGCTGTTCTGACACCCTCCACCCCCTCCCCACAGCCCAGGGTAGCTCATATCATCTCCTATTCACCCGCACACTTGGGCGTCAGTGCTTTCAATCAACACTCAGCTCCAGTAGCAGCTTACCTTGTGTGTGCTGCTACCGAGCAGAAGATACAATCTCCCATATGCTGTGTCCCGGTCAGGGGACACATCGAGGTCACATCACCACAGCATGATAGGTGTAAAGCAGGCAGGAGATTCCAAATGGAGGAGGCAGCGATGAAGAAAGAATAACGCTGCCAGCAGGGCGTGTGCTGCTGCATCGAGGAGGGGCACAACGGAGCCTGGGGCCGCCTTTTCAGTCCCCAGCCTCAGGGACTTCTGTAAGTTATAAGTTATTTTTCTGTTGTTTTATAGGGCGAATTTGCTCAGAGAGGGATAGATTGGGAGCAGCTAGGAAGGTGCAGGGATGGGTAGTGATAGTGTAGGGGCTTAGATCCAGGTGACAGGTTCCCTTTAAGGTAAGCTATGAACAAATAAGTTTCTAATGGGCTTTGTCTGTTAGGCACTGACAGGTCTCATGTACTGCAATAACATAGTCCTGCAATTCATGAGACCAACGATGAAAGCGAAAAATATTCATGTCCCACAGTATTCATGTGGGACTAAGTAAAAAAAAACAAAAAACAAAACACGCAAATCACAAAAAGTTGTTTTGACACTAAAATCGCAAGTTTTGTGTTAAAAAGAAAATATACACATACAGGTGCAGGAATATCATCAAAAAGATAATTTATTTCCGTAATTCAATACATAAAAGGAAATGCATATATTATATAGAGTCATTGCAAACAGTGTTCTATTTCAAGTGCTTACTATAACCATCACATTTACAGAAATAAACACTTGAAACAGATCACTCTTTGGAATTAATCTATATAATATATGCGTTTCACTTTGTGTTGAACTACTGTCAATAAGGCTATGTGCACACGGGGGCGGGTTAGGGGCGGCGGCGGCTGGGCGGACCCGACAGGAAGCTCCGGAGCCGTCCACCGGCTTCCTGTCGGGTCCGTGCTGCGGAAGACTGACGGGTGTGCGGCGGTGCACAGCGGGTTAGTGGCGTCGGTTCTGCAGCGGCTGGAAGCAGCACATGATTCTGCTTGCAGCCGCTGCAGAACCGGCCGGTTTATAGGACATGCACATTCTTTGCTAACCCGCTGGGGACCCAGCGGGTTAGCAACGGATGAGCATGTGGAAACCGCCGGTGTGTGCACACCGGGTGTCGGTTTCCATAGGTTTCTATGTTGATCCAAAAGCCGCTTTTGGATTAACATAAATTTGCATAAACCTGATGGAAACCGACCGGCGGTTCCGCTCCTAAACCTTCACTAAACCTTCCTGTGTGCACATAGCCTAAGACTACCAAGTTATTTTTTACCCACAACACTGAAAATAAAAATTATAAAAAAAAAACCTTCCAAAATTTTCATTTTTTTCATCATAGTGCCCCATCGGTGGTGTGCTTCAGCGAAATATCGGCCGTGTGAGGTAAGAGCGATTGATCTCCTAGCAGTGGGCTTCAGGAAAATAGTGTTGGAGGCTTTGCATTCACAGATTGAGGTCTCGGTTTGCACCATTTCCCTGAAGTCCATTGCTGGAAGATCAAATAGCTCCCTCTTCACACCTACACATTTTCCTGAAGCTGAGGGATCAATGGCTCCTGACTCGCACGTCCAGGACACCCTCTCCCCCCAGTCCAGGGCCCACAGCATCACCCTACTTCTGCCGCCACTGGTGGCTTCATTCAGCACTGCCTCCTTTGACCCTGGTCCACCGCTGGGACCCGTAAGTTACATTTGGACTATGGCATGCCTCCATTTTTTTTTTTGGTGGGGGGTGGGGAGGGTGTCTAGCCTGCCAAATACATTAAACCTAATATTGCTGTAGTGAGTCTGATCTGAAGAGTAAGGCCGGAGTCACACATGTGACTCTAGGGAGTCTCACATGTCATCACCCAGCACTGCCGCCCGCTCTCTGAATTTCTATGCCTGCAGTTGTGCCTGGTAATGCAATAAAGGACTCACACGAGTCTCATGCACATGGTGACTATGGAATAAAACTGGAACTCTTTTATCACACAGTGAACCACCCCCAAAAAAATAATACTAAATAAAAAAAACCTACTTAAAACTTGGTTTAGCTGACGACTAGCACAGCCAAAGCTCTCTGGGCACTCATTGCATGCTTGGAGGTCGTCAATGCTTCTTCATCGTGACTTCTGACGCAGCAGAGATGAATTTAGGCACTTAGGATTTCTGTATATGGAGTCTGAAAAGTATTGTAGGAAAATCTGTGCTCCAAGTGCTGCTTCCTTCCAGAGTTTTGCCATCTGGCCAAACAGTAAAAAAGAGCCACTTATGAGGTATTTGTCAAGTTCTACAGACATTATGCGACGCATTTTGGTGCCATTTTTACCCTTCCTCATAAGAAAATTTAAAGGGAACCTGTCAGCTAGTTTATGCCTCCCCAGCTATCATTGTCTGTAGCTGCAGCTTCATATTACTATTCTAATCATCACTGTCTGAGCTCATGGTGTAATGTGAAAGGTGAAAAAAAAGCATTTAGACGCTTACATTTCCTTATGTAAGGAGGTAGTCAGTCCCCCAGCTTGGAGGAGGGAATGTTTGGCAGGTTAATAGTTAACATTTCAGCCTTGTGCTAGAACATGTTGGGAGACCTGATGTGATGTCACAGCCATGTGACTAGAATAGGCGGAGCTAAGTTCTCATAGAACATAATATGTTTGCTGGCTTAGCTCTGCCCACTATGGTCACATGATCGTTACATCACACAGGTCCTTTAGCTATCCAAGTTAATAGTGAGTTAACTATTATCCTGCCAGACAGTCTCCCTCCTCCAAGGTGGGGACTGAAATGTAAGTGTATAAATGCTTTTCTTTCACCTTTCACATTACACTATGAGCTCAGACAGGGATGATTAGAATAGTATTATAAAGCTGCAGCTACAGACGATGATAGATGGGGAGGCAGAAACCAGCTGACAGGTTCCCTTTAAAATCTAGGGCTAACACTCCTTATTTTTTATGTAGTTGAAATGTAATTAATTATTTTTCTTCAATGCCCAATGGTATAAATTCTGTGACAAATCTGTGGTGTCAATATGATCATTGCACCCCTAGATGAATTCATTGAGAGGTGTAGTTTGCAAAATGGGATAAATTATTGGGGGCACTTTTGTAGTGGCAACTCTGGCTCTGTCAATGTGACATGGCCCCCACAAACCAGAACAATAAAATCTGTGCCATGATATGAAGCTCCTACCCTTCTGAGCTTTGCACAGTGTCTGAAAAGTAGTTTCTAGCCAAATATGTGATACTGGTGTATTTAGAAGAGAGTTCACAACAAACCGTTTGGTCTATTTTTTTTCCTACTAGCCCTTTTAAAAATTTTAACTTTCTAAGTCAATCTGGAAAAGAAAACAGCGCACATAGGGTATACCTGCTTTAAACAATGTTGACGTTATGAGTTAGTATTGCTCACCTTTTGTGGTTGTGAGCGTCACAACCACTTAAATGCTCGTGATATCTGTTTAGTTTCCTGGCATTGACGGTCTGCAGCAGTCTCCAACGGGGCAAATTCATAGAAGGTTCCAAGATGTAGAAATGGGACTATGACCGCGCTTCTGTCCCAAATAAACACTTCTTGTGATAAGTCAGATTTTTATGATTTTATTTCTACGCGTTGAGGGGCAACTAGGCCCCTTCCTCAGGCCTAGTTGCCCTGATACGTTTATCCTAGTTACCCCGAAATGCATGGAGATAAGGTCCATCTGTGATTTGTCTTGAGGAAGGGGCCATGTTTACCCCAAAATGCGTAGAAATAAAATTAAATAAATCCTTATCACAAGAAGTGTTTTTTTTGAACGGGAGCGCGTCATAGTGCCATTTCTACATCTTGGAACCTTCTGTAAAAATTTAAACGTGGCACCAAAATAACGTTTTAGTGAAAATAATATTTTTTCACTGCTCAAATTCTGTGAAGCACTTTCGGTGTCAGTATGCTTACTGCACACCTAGATTAATTAATTGAGGGTGTAGTTTGTAAAATAGAATGATTGCAATTTGTAAAGAGAAAATAAATACCGTATATACTCGCGTATAAGCCGAGTTTTTCAGCCCAAAAATTGGGCTGAAAAGTCCCCCCCTCGGCTTATACGCGAGTCACTGTATACACTGTATACAGTGTATACAGTATACAGGCCCGCCCCCATCAGTATACAGGCCCCTCTGCCTTGTGCACAAACCTGTAAAGGAAGAGATTAGTATACTTATCACTGTCCCGCTGCCGCTGTCCCGCCGCCGTCCTCGCGCTCCTCCGTCTTCTTCAGTCTGCTTCCGGATTCCTCCGGCGGCGCAGGCAATGACGTCATTGTCTGCGCGACCGAGGAGGAAACCGGAAGAAGACGGAGGAGCGCGATGTCGGCGGCGGGACAGCGGCAGTGGGACAGTGATAAGTATACTAATCTCTTCCTTTACAGGATTGTGCACAAGGCGGGGGGGCCTGTATACTACCACTGGGGCTGCTTGTATACTACCACTGGGGCTGCTTGTATACTACCACTGGGGCTGTATATACCACTGGGGCTGCGTGTATACTACCTCTGGGGCTGTATATACCTCTGGGGCTGCTGTATACTGATGGGGGGGCTGTATACTACCACTGGGGCTGTATATACCACTGGGGCTGCGTGTATACTACCACTGGGGCTGTATATACCACTGGGGCTGCGTGTATACTACCACTGGGGCTGTATATACCTCTGGGGCTGCTGTATACTGATGGGGGGGCTGTATACTACCACTGGGGCTGTATATACCACTGGGGCTGCGTGTATACTACCACTGGGGCTGTATATACCTCTGGGGCTGCTGTATACTGATGGGGGGGGCTGTATACTACCACTGGGGCTGTATATACCACTGGGGCTGTGTGTATACTACCACTGGGGCTGTATATACCTCTGGGGCTGCTGTATACTGATGGGGGGGCTGTATACTACCACTGGGGCTGTATATACCACTGGGGCTGCTGTATACTACCACTGGGGCTGTATATACCTCTGGGGCTGCTGTATACTACCACTGGGGCTGTATATACCACTGGGGCTGCTGTATACTAACTACTGGGGCTGCTGCTGTATATACCACTGGGGCTGCTGCTGTATACTACCACTGGGGCTGCTGTATATACCTCTAGGGCTGCTGTATACTAACTACTGAGGCTGCTGCTGTATATACCACTGGGGCTGCTGCTGTATATACCACTAGGGCTGCTGCTGTATACTACCACTGGGGCTGCTGTATATACCTCTGGGGCTGCTGTATACCACACTGCTGGGGGCTGTATACCTGGCTGGGGTCCACCCTCGGCTTATACACGAGTCAATAGGTTTTCCCAGGTTTTGGGGGCAAAAGTAGGGGGGTCGGCTTATACACGGGTCGGCTTATACACGAGTATATACGGTAATAAAAAAGATTATTAAAAAAAAGGAATGGACTTATGGAGGGCTCGGCTATTCTGGCACCTCCAGGGCTTTGCCAGTGGCACATTGCACCCTCAAACCATTCCAGCAAAATCTGAACACCAATGTGGTGCTCCTTCCCTTCTAATCTTTGTACGTGCCTCAAAAGTAGTTTTCAACCTCATATGGGGTATTGAGTACTCAGGAGAAATTGCATAACAAATTGTCAATTGATTTTTCCTATTACGCTTTCGAGAATTAAAAACTTGAGGTGAAAGCAACGTTTTATTGGAAAATATGATAATTTCACTTTCTCAGCCCAATGCTATACATTTCTGTGAATTACCTAAGGGTTAAAAATGCTCACTACACCCCTAAATGAATTCTGTGAGAGGTGTAGCTTTCAAAATGGGATCACTCGTGGTTGTTTCTGCTGTTTTGCCATGTTAGGGGATTTTCATATGTGACATGGCATCCACAATGAATTCCAGCCAAAATGGCACTCCAAACTTCAAATGGTGCTCAAATTTGGGGCTAAATCTACACTTCTGTGGCAAACATAACTTTTCTCATCTTCATGGCTCATTGTTATATAATTCCATGATGTACATGTGGGTACAAGGTGGTCACCACACCTCTGGATACATTTTTTGAGGGGTGTATTTTCCAAAATGGTGTCACTTGCGTGGGGGGGGGGGGTGGTCCACTGTTTTAGGCATATGAGGAACTCTCCAAACGCAACATGGCATCTGCTTTCTATATCAGCCAATTCTGCACTCTATAAGTCAAATAATCTTCTTCCCTAACGAGCCCTGCTGTGTGCCCAAACAGGAGTTTTCCATTAACTATGGGAAATCCGGTAAAATTGCACTACAAATTGTATGGTTTATTCTTTATTTTTTTCCTTCAAATATGTCAGATGGCGGAGAAATATACTCGCCTTGTCCCTCAAATCCTCTGGTACCTCCAAAGTTCGCCTCCGCCACCTATTCATCACTTGCATCCCACACCCTCCAGTCTGACCCCTTTTCATCTCCATCCCTGCAATCGGTCTTGCAGCTCTTCACCTCCTGTGCGAGCCTTGCATCTCCTTCAGGGTTGGCCACCACCTGAGCACAGCCTGCTCTGCCCTTCCAGGGGAATGACAGGTCATGCAGTCAGTGAGGTCATGCCAGGTCATGATCTCCCAGTCAAACAGGGATCAATTGTGAACCCATGGTGATCTCCAGTGCCTGTTTTGGGGATCATCATTAGATTACAGTTGTGTGACCCGAGGATCGTGACCTATCATGAACTCCTTGAGTTCATGACCTGTCATTCCCCTCTGCGCGGGGTGCCTGATCTCATAGCATATGGAGGATGCCCCCATATGCTGTAAGACTGAGATTTTATTGAGGGACCTCCCAATGAACTACGTCAAAATTTTTTTCCTTCTTCAATAAATTGGGGAAAAAGGGTTTGTGTTGGGAAATGTTTTTTCAAAAATGTATTATTGTTTTAGTGTGTTTATTTGTGTCCTTACTGATTTGGTTAGTAATGTCGGGAATCTAATTGACACCTCGACTTTACTAACCTGTTGGATTGATGCCAGCGATGATTCCAGCTAGCATCAACCCCAAATACCACTACCCTGACTGCCACCGGCTCCAGGGCTATGTGAAGAGACAGGGTAAGCGCCAGAGTTGACACACCTAATGAAGGTGGCAGTTCTCGGGCGACTGCGGCCAGCTATTTTTAGGCTGGGGAGGTCCAATAAGCATGGCCCTTCCCATTCTTAGAATATTAGATCCCAACTACTGGCTTTACCTCGACTGGTTTTCCAAAATTGTGGGGGAGACCCTACTCATTTTTTTTTTTCAAATTATTTATTTATAAATAATTTGAAAAAATAGCTTGTGGTGACCTCTGTTTTGGATTACTAGCCAAGGTAAAGCTGTCAGCTGTGGTCTGCAGGCTCCAGCCTTCGGCTTACCCTAGTTGATGACCAAATATAGGGGGGAACCCACGTCGTTTTTTATTTTATTTTATTTTGCTAAATTCAAGGCTAAACGTTCTTTAGTGCCACTTGAAAGGCACTAAAGAATGCAAGCTTACAATATGAGGAGATTGAAACATTATATAACTGTTTGACATCTGTGTACCTATTTAGCTATCCTAACTTTTTAGAGTATATAAAAGTTAGTGTAAAAAACCCATTATGTGTGTGGTCTGTGTGCTGTATGTTATTCTCCCACTTATTGAAAGGTAAACTCCAGCACTCAGAGTGAAAAAAAAAAGTCCAACAGAAGAATAAACGTGTTTGTTGCTTTTTTTTTGGTATGTTCAAGGGTTACATCCAGATCTGACATTTTGGCCCCAACATGGGCCTTCATCAGGATGATAATCTGAGAGACAGGAGATAGTAATGAGTGAGTAGCGAAATATTCACACTCGCTATACTCGCGTAACGAATAGTTTTTATTACTTGCATATTTGTCCGAATAGCGAGTCTAATGTTAGTCAATAATAGGCTCCGCCCACACACTTCCAGCTATAAAATGAGTCTTTCCGGGACAGGGCGGGAGGGTGGACTTTTTTTATGATTTCAATGCCCAAAACATCTTGTAGTGCCCCCAGAGAGAGCCTAACATCCAAGAGGCTCTCCCAGAGGTGCCAGCTTACTGAAGGGAGCTGTCAATTTGTGTAAAATTTGTTAATACACCGGAGCCAGCTATATATTGCTGTGACAAACGTTGCTGCCAAGAGCTTAGGGGGTGCCACGTATGTCCCACCTAAATTTTATATATAGATACTAAATTTATGTGACAGCTCTGCGCTAACGTTATAACAAGGGCGACAATAATTAATAATAAAAGTTGGTGTTTCTGAAATTTCATATACCTTAATTTATTACATATACAGTATGTACTGTACTATTAATTTAGTTAAAACGTTTAAAATATTTTTAAAAATATTAAAATCAAATATCTTTTGCATGTAGTCTTTAAATGTAGAGGTTCTAGGTTCTCCTGTAGACACACAGGTGTCTGTTAATGTTTTCCAACAGAGGTCCTGGTGGTGCCTATAAATACATAATATGTTGATGAAAGCTTGTGTTTAAAACCTGCAAACTCAAAAAAAAAAAAAAAAAAAGGATTTGCTGGTGAGCTTACCAGTGTGTAGCAGTTTTTATCCGTAGCAGTCTCAATCTGTACTGTTGTAGAAATTAGCGTGCTTCATCCTGAGGGTATATGTCATGTAGGGTGTTCGGCGCTAAATACAAAAACACAAACCATTTGTTGTATCTGAAACTATGTAGATATAAGGCAAAAATGTATATGTATATCTCTCACCTTGTAAATATTCAAGGTGTGCAGTTCTCAGTGCTATATATGATGTGATTACAATCTTGAGCTTTATAAATCATATAACCATGAGAAAGTAAGTGCTATTGCTGATTGAGTGTTAAATAGATTAATTTACAGCCTCTTACCACTTCTGGGCTGGAAGTGCATGGTAGTTAATTTAATCAAATGCAAGGTCTGTTCGTTAATCTGTAATCAAATAATATCACAAATAACTTTAGTGGATGTCAGTCATTTGTTACAGGTGGCACTATAAATATTAATGATCATAGTATGCCACATTCCGCCCAGTTCAGGTTCCTAGTATTATAGATGAGAATGAGCATATCACTGTACCTTCATCCTATGTTCTGTACCCGCTGCTCAAATTGGCAGATTAGCTGTGCCTTATCACTGCTGCTGTGTAGGGAGACAGCGCTGAAAGATCACGCCGTCACTGAAACTGGCTTTCACTTCTCCTGCTCGGTGTGTGCTACTGTGTGTGCTCTCACACTTCCTGAAAGCAGCTACCCTCACACCTGCGTCACGGTCAGCTCTCAGGGTACCTTTACACGCGGCTACATTTCTAGGGTGGCTACAGGTAACTTACTGGTTGCAGTGAAATCATGGAGAGATTATTCCATTTGTACACAGCAACAAGATAGAACCTTGTCTCCATGATTTCACTGCAACCAGTAAGTTACCTGTAGCCACCCTAGAAATGTAGCCGCGTGTAAAGGTACCCTCAGAGTCATGTGCTTGAGGGCTGGATTCAGACAAGGCTCTGAGTGTGGATGAGCGAATTCCCAGGGAGCTCTATTGAGGTTAGAATAATCACTATCTATGCATTTCAAAGGCCTTCTTCAGGGTATCTTTCATTTATATAAAAACACATGAATCTGTGATGTCCCCAAATATCCATTCATGTTATATAAAAAGCCATGAATCCATGTGATACATTAAATCCTGTTTTGAATGTGTCAAAAGTCGTTATCAATTTGTATTCCCAAATTCTTCTCTCTCTCTGAGATTTGAAGTTGCTTTTTAAGGAGGCCGTCACACGCTAAGATATCTAGAACGATATTGTAAGCGATCACGTGCACGCGCGATCGCTTACAATATCGCTCACATCGCTGGTGAGATGTCACACAGACAGACTCACCAGAGATGTGGATCCGCGATCTCGCTGGTTACTATAGTACACATCGGGTTACTAGGCGCTGCGCGTCGCTTAGTTACCCGACGTGTACCATAGTTACCATCTCCCAGCATAGGCTCTGCCGCTGGGAGATCGCTCATCGTGGTGTTATACACCACGATGAAGCAGATCGCTAAATCGTAAATCGCTAGATCTGAGGTCCGGACCTCAGATCTCGATTTTGCGATTTGATCATGAATCGCTTGTCGTATCTTGCCATCACACGCACAGACATCGCTTACGCGATGTTTAATCTGCCGCGTTCAAGCGATATCTTGCGCGATATCTGTGCGTGTGACGGCCGCCAAAGATGAGCAGCCCCATATCAGTTTCACTGTGGTCGGGGCTGGAAAAATCTTTTGCTACAGGTAGATCCATTACACTTTTCTTTTATTGAATGGCGATGAGAATTCATTCTTGTCCTGAATTTTTGCCCGGTCTCCCCTACGTACATGCCACCTGTTGGACATTTGGTGCATATGATTAAATGCACCACATTGCTTGTGGTGCAACTGAAGTTACCTGGGATCTTGTAGTCCTGATCTGTCCCAGGAATTCTTATCTTGTCCATTAAAAGATATGAACCACTGAGGACTCTCAGATTCTAATATTTTTCTATCTGCTCGCTAACACAGTACGAACATTTTTTGCTATAAAAATGAGAAATTGCTGGTGAATTTTGAACCCTTCTGTCTTCCTAACAAAAAAAACTGTTTTCAAAATTGTGCTGATGTAAGGACACGTGGGAATTGTTATTTATTAACTATTTTGTGTGTTGTATAACTATCTGGTTTAATGGAATAAAAATGAAAAGTTGAAATAGCAAACGTTTCGCCAAAATTCAGTTTTTTTTTTTTTCACAAATCAAAGCAAAAAATATTGTTCTAAGCTTACAACTAACATGAAGTTCAATATGTCACGAAAAGACAATCTCCGAATTACTGGGATCCGTTGGAGCGTTCCACAGTTATTGCCTCATAAAGGGACACTGGTCAGAATTGTAAAAGTTGGTCTGGTAATTAAGGTGAAAATTGGCTCTGTAACAGAGTGGTTAAAATAGCAATCATGTGCTTGATATTTCTGAAATCTGATAGCATTTACTGATACTGTAAAAAGCAGCTTTTAAATTGCACATGAAAGCATCAAAAATACGATGCAGAAAACGCAACATGTGAACATAGCCCTAAAGGGGTACTCTGGAGAGCTAATAAAATGTTCAACTATCCCTCCCCTCATCTACTTACATAATCGCGAGTTGGGAATTCGGGCGTTGTCGCCGAATCCCAAGCTCCTTTGCGCGACTGCGAGTGATGACGCGCAGCGTCATCACGAGCCGCAGCCGCACTACAGTTAAAAAAAAAAAAAATTCCTCACCTCTCCCCGAGCCCCCGCCATCTTCCGCCGCCTTCCTCCAGGCTTCCGGTGGCTGCCGCAGGCTCCCGGTGCCTGCAGTGCTCTTCTACTCTTCTACTGCAGTCCAGGACCTGTGCTGATGTCACAGTCACGTGACACCAGCTTACTCCATGGTAACCGCGGGTCACGTGACTGTGACATCACCGCAGGTCCTGAACTGCACTAGAAGCAAACTGTGCAGTTACTATGGGGTCCTTGGAGACAGGGACCCTGATTTTGATAATAATATATTTTAGTTTCCCCCCACCAATGCCCGCTACACGCGCCGGCTCCCCGCTACACGCACCGGCTCCCCCGCTACACACACCGGCTCCCCCGCTACACGCATCAGCTCCCCTGCTACACGCACCGGCTTACACGCACCTGCTCCCCCGCTACACACACCGGCTCCCCCGCTCCCCCGCTGCCAGGGCCGCACCGTCCGTTCCACAGTGCGAGCCCTCAGGCAGAAGCCAGGGGGAGCGGCTTTACAAAACGGCCCGCCGCAACCATCTGCGGCCGCCTTCATCAGACACTGTGCCCGCCGCTGCTTCCCCCAGGTAAGATGCCAGCGGCGGCGGCGCACTCTCATTGCAGCCTGCAAGCCCACCGGGGCTGCAGTCTGCTATAACCCCACGCTCCTCAAGCTTCCAGGGACGCCGGCCTCACATCGCGGCGCACTCTCATTGCACCCTACCCCCCTATCCCCCCCACTGCCCCTGATTACCCCCTACTCTCCCACACTGCACCCACTTACCCCCTACTCACCCACACTGCCCCCACTTACCCACACTGCTCCTGATTACCCCCTACTCACCCACACTGCCCCTGATTACACCCTACTCACCCGCACTGTCCCCACTTACCCACACTGCCCCTGATTACCCCCTACTCACCCATACTGCCCCTGATTACACCCTACTCACCCACACTGCCCCCACTTACCCACACTGCCCCTGATTACCCCCTACTCACCCACACTGCCCCTCATTACCCCCTACTCACCCACACTGCCCCCACTTACCCACACTGCCCCTGATTACAACCTACTCACCCACACTGCCCCCACTTACCCCTGCTTACCCCCTACTCACCCACACTGCCCCTGCTCAACCCCCCACTCACCCACACTGCCCCTGCTCATGCCCCCACTCACCCCACACTGTCCCTGCTCAGCCCCCACTCACCCCACACTCCCGCTGTTTACCCCTTTCACCTCCCCACTCACCCCACACTGCCCCTGCTCACCCCTCTTACCCCCCCACATGCCCTCACTCCCCACACTGCCCCTGCTGATGCCCCAAAGGGTAAAGTGACAGCTGCTGCCCCCAATGCCAAACAGCCCGCCCCATCTTGATGTCACCCCACTCCCGATGCCATAGCATCGGGCCTTTATATAATCGTGACTTTGGAATTCGGGCACTGTAGCCCAACTCCAAAATTTTTTGCCGCACTACGAGCGATGACGCAATAGCGTCATTGCGAGCCGCACCCGCACGAGCTGACACCGCCCCCATCCTGCCAACCGTCGGCCCCGCCGCGACCGATGACCCAATACCCACATCACCACCGCCCTCCGCCAGCTCAATGATGCCGCCGATGCCTTCCGCCCCTCACCGCTCTCTCACCGCTGGGGCCTCGCTGTCCCCATGCTGGTGGAGTAGCGCTTTAGGGGCTGTGGCCGGGTGCCGGAAGCCACTGACGTCGTCCTGTGGGCAGCGGCGGACAATGGGAGTGAGCAGGCCGTGTCAGCCTGCAAAGCCTGACACGCCCCACTCACTCCCATTGCCCGCCGCCCCTGCAAGCGGCTTGCCCGCTCTGTTGTAAACGCAGGACACCCAGCCCATTGCCCAGGACTCGGCGTCCTGGACCAATCGCATGACAGTACTGTCTTTACCACACAGCGCCCAATCCGCTGATCCTCTCTGCAACCCCCACCCCGCCGCACAGGACAATGCCGTGTCACTGGGGCTGCCATCAGCCCCAGCACGCAGCCACGTCCTGCCGCCCAGCCCTAATGTCGCCCCTCCATCTGCACCTCTCCTCACCCCTCCAGCCTCTGCTCTCCTCACCCCTCCAGCCTCCCACCACATCATACTCTGCTATCCACAGAGCCGCCTCTATACTCTGCTACCTACAGAGCCGCCTGTATACTCTGCTACCCACAGAGCCGCCTGTATACTCTGCTACCCACAGAGCCGCCTTTATACTCTGCTACCCACAGAGCCGCCTGTATACTCTGCTACCCACAGAGCCGCCTGTATACTCTGCTACCCACAGAGCCGTCTGTATACTCTGCTACCCACAGAGCCGCCTGTATACTCTGCTACCCACAGAGCCGCCTGTATACTCTGCTACCCACAGACCCGCCTGTATACTCTGCTACCCACACAGCCGCCTCTATACTCTGCTACCCACAGAGCCGCCTCTATACTCTGCTACCCACAGAGCCGCCTGTATAATCTGCTACCCTCAGAGCCGCCTCTATACTCTGCTACCCACTGACCCGCCTGTATACACACAATTCATTTTACCGCGCTCCCGATGCAATTGCATCGGGCCTTTTTACTAGTAAATTATAAAGCTGAGATACACAATGTTGTTCTTTATACTCATACTGCCTCT
This sequence comes from Allobates femoralis, assembly GCA_033576535.1. Taxonomy (NCBI): domain Eukaryota; kingdom Metazoa; phylum Chordata; class Amphibia; order Anura; family Aromobatidae; genus Allobates; species Allobates femoralis. The sequence continues at coordinate 235,600,281 of JARQOC010000002.1, forward strand.
AATTTTGTGAGACTGTGGAGCTGCACTTTTCAGCTTCCCGTCACTTCTGGGACATTACACCACACATCAGGGGTGTGGCCTGCTTCATTCTTCTGGTAACAGCCAGCCCCCTGAGCATATCTAACTCCCAGCAGTTCAAGAACAGGGGGGTGTCATAATGACTGTTACCAAAATTAAGGAGCAGGCCATGCCCACTGATGTGTGATGTAACGTCCTAAAGGGGAGGAGGACCTGCAAAATAGTGTTCACCAAATTACAGATGGTGTGAGGATAATGAACAGCATTGTGATCATCTTTATAGTTTTGAGGGCTAGGGTAGTAAGACTTTATTATTCCCCTAGAGCAGAGGTCCCCAACTCCAGTCCTCAAGGCCCACCAACAGTGGATGTTTTCAGTAGAGTTGATAATTGAATCACCTGCACAGGTGTGTGATTCCAACCCCTGTACAATATTAAGGAAATCCAGAAAACCTGCACTGTTGGTGGGCCTTGAGGTATTGGGGCCCTCTGCCCTAGAGTATCCCTTTAATGTCTCCAAGTACTATCTAACTGCATATGAGTTGTTAATTTGCAGGTTAAGACCCCATTTTTGCTGCATAGTTTTAAGCACAAGCTCATCACAAACCAGGAGTGGGGTGATTAAACATATAAGTGGAGCACTTGTTTCTATTAGGGCCCCTTAGACACACAGATATCTGTGTCCAATTTCTGAACAGATCTCTGGTTGCAGTGAAATCATGGACACATTTATCCATTTTGTGGCTGTGTACAAATGTAACAATGTGTCCATGATTTCACTGCAACCAGAGATCTGTTCAGAAGTTGGTCACAGATATCTGTGTGTGTAAAGCGGCCCTATGACCTTTCCCCTGAGTGTGCCACTCCCGGTTTTGATTGTTCCACTTCTGGCTTTTTTTGAGCTTGTGTGTAAAAATACGCAGCTAAAAAAGCAGTGTGGGCCTAAGGCTACGTTCACACATTGCGCATTTTGCTGCGCTTTTTTACGCGCGCTTTTCAAAATACGCAATGTGCCTTTTGTCTGCCAGCAAAGTGAATGTGAAATTCACTTTGCAGTGCAGACATTGCGCAAAAATACGCACTGCGTTTTCCGGGAGAAAGCGCAGCTCCGTAAACAATTGATATGTCAATTGTTTACGCAGCTGCTCCTGCGTATTCTCCCAGAGGGGAGGAAGAATCCTGTTTCCTCCTCCCCTCTGTGACAGCTGTGGCCGCCCATTAGATTTCACAGTGTATTAATATACACTGTGAAATCTAAATTAAACAGGCAAATGTATGTAAAATAAAAAAGAATGAATACTTCACCTGTCCGACGCCTTCTCCCGCTGTCTGGTCTCCGGTTCTAAGTGAGAGATGTACTGACAGGACCTGTGGTGATGTCAGAGGGGCGTTCCCGGGCACTCGCGGTCATGTGATACATATCACATGACCGCGAACAGCCAATCAGCGCCGGGAACGCCCCCCTCTGACGTCACCACAGGTCTTGTCAGTACACCTCTCACTTAGAACCGGAGACCGGATAGCGGGAGAAGGCGTCGGACAGGTGAAGTATTCATTCTTTTTTATTTTGCATACATTTGCCTCTGTTTAATTTAGATTTCACAGTGTATATTAATACACTGTGAAATCTAATGGGGCTGTCACAGAGGGGAGGAGGAAGCAGGATTTTTCCTCCCCTCTGTGACATCACTGCGCTTTCTGGAGTAAAGAAAGCGCAGTGTGTGAAAGCCCCTGCGTATTTTGTTGCACTTTTTTGCGCGGCAAAAAAAACGCGGCAAAAAAGCGCAGCAAAATACGCAAATGTGTGAACGCAGCCTAACAGTGTTCTGAGGCTATCTGGCATTGAATGACAAACTACTTAGAGAAAATCTACTTTATTCCTTCCGGCAATCTCTGACTTTTAGGCAAAGGCTTCAGTTCCTCAGTACATAGTCCTATGCCAGGATATCCTACAGTTGCCGTTCACTAACAGATAAATTTTGACTTGCACAGAGACAGCTGCAACTCGGTGTGCTGGGTCATGCTTTTAGCTGCCACTCACTATGTACTGAGAAGTCACTGAAGCTTCACTCTATGGCTAAAATCTGAAAGCTGCAGGGAGGAATAAAGTTAATGTCCTCCTAGTAGCTGAACTTTCAGTGCTGGAGAGCTTTATAGCAGCTGGGTCTAATGCATAGCAGCTGTCACTCAGTATGGGGGATGTGATTATACCCGCTGCTCTCAAAACACAGAACCATGTCTGAACCAGCGCCGGCTCCGCCACCAGGATTGAAAACTGACTGCTGCTGGTAGGATTAAAGCTCATTTCCTCCCAGCAGCGGGGTTTAATGTGCAGGTGCCCAGGTTCACAATGCTGGTAACCTGCAGATTAACCCTGTAGCATGTTTTCTATGTGACCGGTTCCTTTTAAGGAGGTGGGAGATATCCAAATTTTCTTTTACACTTTTATCCATTAATATAAATTTTTATGAATTTTTTCATTTTTTTTCACAGAATATTTCATTTTGACCTGCATGAAGTTTCCCTCATATATATATCTAAAATATAAAGCTGAATGTGTGTGTGTGTGTGTGTATGTATGTATGTATGTATGTATGTATATCCGGGATTGGCATCTACACCGTCGCAACTACAGCCACAAAATTTTGCAGTCACACGTCTGGACCCGAGAGCGTCATAGGCTATGTTGTGAGGCGAAATTTTAACCCCGCGCATTCCAATTCACCAAACAATTTTGCCCCTATCTACATAATGGGGAAAAAGTGACCGTTGTGAATGAGAGGGGCTTAATGATAGCGCCAAAGACTAACCGCATATACCATCATATAGTCACTAAGGTGGGGCCCCAATATGAGATATTTACCACGCACGGGGACATGTATACACACCACACACACACAGAGTAACAGCAAGTGTATAGTCGCTAAGGTGCAGCCCCAACATTGGATACTCACCACGCACCCGAACAAACACACACACACCACAAAGAGACACACACAGCACAGACACACACCCCCACGGGGACACACACACACACCCTATAGCGACACATGCACTCACCCCACAAGGACACACACACACCACAAAGAGACACACACACAACACAGACCCCCCCACAAGGACACACACAGATAGCCACCCTATAGGGACACATGCACTCACCCCACAGGGACACACACACACACACACACCACAAAGAGACACACACAACACAGACCCCCCGACAGGGACACACACACACATACACACCCTATAGGGACACATGCACTCATTCCACAGGGACACACACACACTCCACAAAGAGACACACACAACACAGAGACACACTCGCCCCACACAGACTTCCCCCCCCCCCCCCACAGGGACACATACACACCCTATAGGGTCACATGCACTCACCCCACAGGGACACACACACCACAAAGAGACACACACAACACAGATGCACACACACACACACCACACAGACCTTCCCCCACAGGGACACATACACACCCTATAGGGACACATGCACTCACCCCACAGGGACACACACACACCATAAAGAGACACACACAACACAAAGACACACACACCACACAGACCCCCCCCCCCACACACACGGGGAGACACACACATACATGCCCTATAGGGACACATGCACTCACCCCACAGGGACACACACACCACAAAGAGACACACACAACACAGATGCACACATCACACAGACCCCCCCACAGGGACATACACACCCTATAGGGACACATGCACTCACAGGGACACACACACACACCACAAAGAGACACACGCAACAGAGACACACGCCACACAGACCCCCCCCCCCCACAGGGACACATACACACCCTTTAGGGACACATGCACTCACCCCACAGGGACACACACATACACACACCCCAGTGACACACACACACCACACAGACAGACACAGATGTGCACAAGTCACCTCACACAACTCGCCTCATACGTGTGCTATCTTTAATTTCCAAACATAAACATCTGATTAAAGACAGCCAATGTGCAACACGTGCCATATAGGGAATTAAGGCAGATGTCAGTCACATGAGCTGTCTATTATGTGTATGTGTGAGGCAACATATACTGCCCGGCCAGGGGGAGGGTTTACTGTTGGCTGGAGATTTATTAGGCTGCCAATAGCAATCAATAACAGCTCAGCTTCTATTTTCTTACAGGTCATTAATATGACATATTCAAATTCTATTTTGTTATAGCTAACATCAGTTATTTATTAACCCGGGCGTAGTCGGGTACTACAGCTAGTATATATATATATATATATGTATATATATATATATATATATATATATATATATTATATATATATATATATATATATATATATATAATTGTGCTGAGTGGCATTTTGACTATATGTCAGGTGTTTACTTCCAGAATATATATTGTTTTTGGGTTTAAAGGGATCCTGTCACCCCCTAAAACGCCTCCTAAGCCATCAAAACCTGTCCCTGCAGCATCCTATCACTAATCTCACACTCCTTTTGGCTCAGAAAAGCATCCTGTAAAAGTGTAGAAAAACGTTTTATAACTTACTCATTAGTGATGATAATGAGCTGTATTCTTTAGTCACTAAGGCGGGCCATCTTCGTCCTAATATCACGCCTTAATAGGCGTGATCTTCAATGCATATTGTAATTAGTGCCTCCCAGCTCTCCTGGGCGCTGCCTGGGCTGCAATGGGGCTGTAATGACGCGAATCGCGTCATTTCCAGCATCGGGTGTTGTGAGTACACCCATGCCGCATGCGCAGTGCGGTGCTTGAAGCCTGCAGAGCGGCGCGGGTGTACTGACGTCACCCGCTGCCGTAAATTACGCGATTCGCGTCATTACAGCCCCATTGCTGCCCAGGCAGCGCCCAAAAGAGCTCGAAAGCGCTGATTACAATATGCATTGAAGATCACGCCTATTAATACGTGATGTTAGGACAAAGATGGTCCACCTTAGGTACTAAATAATATAGCCCCAGCTCATTATCATCACTAATGAGTAAGTTATAAGACGTTTTTCTACACTTTAACAGGATGCTTTTCTGAGCAAAAAGGAATGTGGGATTAGTGATGGGATGCTGCAGGGACATGTTTTGATAGCTTAGGAGGCGTTCTGGAGGTGACAGGATCCCTTCAATATCAATATATTATTTAGTAACCATGGCTTTATATGTAGGTCAAAAGTGTGATAATTGTCCGTGTTGCCAAAAGTTGAGAAACCTGGCAGTGAAGGGGTTAAGAGTTATTCAATTATCCTTATTTTGTGTAGTATTTGATATATTATTGATATATTAATTTTTATTTTCCTGTACTTGTTTTATTAGGAGCTTGTGGTATTCCTGAAAGGCTCCCTTATGCAGTGCCTAAAGAAAATGACCTTTCTAAAGATATCTTCCTTCCTGATACAAAAGTGAGCTATGATTGCAGACCAGGCTACCGGCGTGTGTATGGCATAGCCCCTTCAGTCACCTGCCATAACAACTTAACATGGTTAACACCAGAAAAGGAATTTTGTACACGTAAGTAAATGATCTGCCATAACGTCTTGATCTAATTAGATTGTATATGGCAATATAGAAGCTGAGTGTTTGGCACAGTGTGTGGAGGTTACTATATGACCTCGATAATGCATAGGGCATCTGTACATGAATAAATTATGGCTTTGTTCATCAGCTATATAATTATGACCATGGACGAGATGAGGACAGATTTTCTGGGCGAACATTTTAAGGGTGCATACTCACAATCTGGTATATCAGTGTTTTGGACGCAGAGTATTGTCGCTGTGTCCAAAACTCTGAGTTGTACAATACCAGTATAGTGGATGGGATTTCTAGAAATCCCATGCTCACTATGCCTCTCCCCAATGCAGCGTTATTTCAGCTGCGGTGTGGGTTGCCGCACATTCTCCCAGAAAACTGAGCGTGCTGATCACATCCTACTTTAAAGGGACACTGTCAGGTAATTTTTCAGTATGATACTAATATTACCCTTGAATAGTGCCTGGGTAGACATTTTAAAAACATGTAAAATCATTATTGTACCGTTTGTAGTTTCCATGTTATCAGCATTGTCAGATCCTGCAGAGAGCTCCTGGATTAGTCCTGTCCCATTATAAGCAGAGACAATTAGTCCTGTGCTGTGTAAACGGTCATGTAATTATGCACTCCTCTACAGCCCTCTCCTCCCTCCTCCCTTCGCTAAGGCCACGTGCACATGCTGAGTATTTGATGAGTTTTTTACCTCAGGATTTGTAGACAAAACCAGGAGTGGATAATTAAATACAGAAGTGGTGCAGGTGTTTCTATTAGACTTTTCCTCTGATTGTTCCACTCCTGGTTTTGGCTACAAATCCTAAGGTAAAAAAGTAATCAAATACTCAGCGTGTGCACGTGGCCTAACAGTGCAGTGTCAGGTTTCACTTACAGATCTGTTGAGTTGATATCATCATGGTGGAGAGAGCTACTGCAGGTCTGCCTATTCTAGACTCCATTTGTTTCTGTAAGGGTGGAGGCACACTATCATGCATCAAAAACGTCGCGTTTTTGATGCATGACATTGATGCGAGTGCTGTGCGTGTTTGTGGGTGCGTATGGTGCGTATGATGAGTGTGGCTGGCTGTATGTATGTTAGTGTGCTGTGATTGTGAGGTGTGAGTGCGTGTGTGGTGCGTGTTTGTGATGCTGTCCACGGTCCTGTAGGACCGCGGGCAGCATTTGTCGGGAAATTAAAGCTCTGCGGCTGTCAAAGCCACAGAGTTTAAATTTCCCGCTTTGCCAGTACAGTAAGTAATCATCTTGCACCGCTGTGTCAGCGGTGCCAGATGATTACTAAGCACCCAGCTGATGGGCAATTTTGTATATTTTGAGGGGTTAAATTGCATATGCAGCATCTGTGCAGCATATGAGCACAAATGCTGCATATGCGGCAATGTTCCCCGGTCCTAAATGGTTAATATGTGGCAATTAACTTGTCACCATGTCTCTAGGGATTGCCCCCCTCCCTAGAGACATGGTGCTTATAATCATTGGTGGTTCAGGGGTTAAAGTGCTCCATTACTGAATAGCCGGCATTTGTCGGCTTTCAGTATTGTGCTCTGACAGCTGGCGGGTCCTGGCTGTCAGAGCGCGGTAGATACGCTCTTAGCGTATCTACATTGCTGGGCAGCGTCCTCAAAGAGGAGCTGTCCCAGGTACTTAGAATAATAGCGTAGTTAAGCCGCCGCTCTCCATGGAGGTGATGCTGAAATGTTCATCTCCATGGAGATGGATGAACATTTCAGCATCACCTCCATGGAGAGCGGCGGCTTGACTACGCTATTATTTTAAGTACCTGGGACAGCTCCTCATTGAGGACACTGCCCAGCAATGTAGATACGCTAAGAGCGTATCTACCGCGCTCTGACAGCCAGGACCCGCCAGCTGTCAGAGCACAATACTGAAAGCCGACAAATGCCGGCTATTCAGTAATGGAGCACTTTAACCTCTGAACCACCAATGATTATAAGCACCATGTCTCTAGGAAGGGGGGAAATCTCTGGAGACATGGTGACAAGTTAATTGCCACATATTAACCATTTAGGACCGGGGAACATTGCCACATATGCAGCATCTGTGCTCATATGCCGCACAGATGCGGCATATGCAGTTTAACCCCCTAAATTAAACAGAGGTGCCCAGCAGCTGGGTTAATCATAATCATCTTGTACTGCTGACACAGCGGTGCAAGATGATTTATTACTGTATTGGGAAACCGGTAACTAGAATTTAACAGCACAGGGTGCAAGTATCGCACCGTGTGCTGTGTGGGTGTGAGTTTGACTCGCACCCATAAACTTTTAATGGCCCCTCGCGCGAGGGAATCGCGTGCAATCGCAGCATGCTGCGATTGCACTTGCATTGCCCTCGCAAAGCGAGAGTAATGCGTGAAACTCGCATTGGTGTGACCTGTATCATTTAAAGATACAGGTCCGAGTGCAGTGCGATTTTTTTCACGCATTACACTCGCATGAGTTTTGCGCCAGCGTGCCTCCTGCATAAAGCAGATACCCTGCTACCTCTTGTGATGCTGCACACAGAGACCAGAGAGGATAATACAGGGTTCCCCCGCCCCCCCCACTGATCTCCTGTGCTGTGAAGTGACATGCATATTCATGCATGGGGAGTGGACAGCAGAGAACTAAGTGGATCACTCACTGTGAGTGACAGATGGAATGATTCTCTTTACTTGCAGTTTACAGAAGATAGGAGGGGAATATACATAAAAGAAATACATCAATAGAGAGTTTAGAGGGAGGAATTAGAAAATTATATCAGATACATGTGGAATCTTGACCTGACAGTTTTCCTTTAATTAAAAATAAAAAAGGCTATGACATTTGTGAATGATGTGTGCCTCATGTATCTAATTGGAGAGTGACAGGTATGGCTTTTATATAATGGCATATAATTTTTTCACGCCTGCATAATTAAATAACATTGTATTGTAAAAATTGTATTTTAGACTATGTATTACAGAATCCTAAATCTATTTTGCAGCATAAGTCTTTTTAGATCAGCAGCTTTCTCTGCAGCTTATTCCTTTCTTTTTTACCTGACAGTCAGAGATTGTGGACATCCTGGAGATATAGATAACGGCGAATTTGAGGTGTCGAATTTGTTCTTGTTTGGTTCTAGAGTGACGTATAAATGTAATGAAGGGTGAGTATGAATTGGATCACCGTACGCTATCTCTTTTTGGTCAAAAGCAATTTTCACATGTTGCGCCATTAAGGCTACTTTCACACTACGATTTTTTAAAATCCGATGCTGTCCGATATAAATCGGACAGAATCGGATTCTTCTGATGCCTGGAATCGGATGCCAAATAGGCATCCGATTCCGACATTTTATCTGATGCCTGCCCTCACCTCCCTCCTGTCAGCTGTCATCAGCTGTCCTCTCCCCCCGGTGCTCCAATATGGTCCCCCGTTCCTCCCCTCTTCTCCCGCGTCCTCCATTGCGCTGCCCCTCTTGTCCCCCATTGCGCTCCCCTCTTGTCCCCTTTCTCCTCTTTGTCCTCCTCCTCTCCTCTTGTCCTCCTCCTCTCCTTTTGTCCTCCTCCTCCTCTCCTCTTGTCCTCCTCCTCCTCTCCTCTTGTCCTCCTCCTCCTCTCCTCTTGTCCTCCTCCTCCTCTCCTCTTGTCCTCCTCCTCTCCTCTTGTCCTCCTCCTTTCCTCTTGTCCTCCTCCTCTCCTCTTGTCCTCCTCCTCCTCTCCTCTTGTCCTCCCCTCTCCTCCTCTCCTTTCTCACCTGTCCACGACTCCTGCACGGTCCCGCGCGTCTCCCGGTATCTTGCTGTTCTGTCTTCTGTGCTGCCAGGACCTCTCGTGATGTCACAATCACATGACTGCCGGCTATTGGTTCCTGGCAGTCATGTGATTGTGACATCACGGCAGGTCTTGTCAGCACAGACGGCAAGATACCTGGAGACACCGGAGACGCCGGGAGACGCCGGGGGCCTCGTGGACAGGTGATCATAGATTTTTTTTTTTTTTAATTAACCCATTCATTCACTTTTGGAGCGATTTTAGTGTACTGAGCATGCTCAGTACACTAAAATCGGTCCGAGGAGACATCAGATGTTTCCTCGGACCCTTCTCCATAGGGCCCCATGTCAAATTGATCGGGTCGGATCGGATGTGCACTAAATGCCATCCGATTTGGTCCGATCCAAGTTTGTCCGATTTTATTTTCGGTGCTAAAATCGGAGCAGGCTCCGATTTTAGCACCGATAATAAAATCAGACAGAATCGGATCAGACCAAATCGGATGGCATTTAGTGCACATCCGATTCGGTCCGATGCCCATAGGGCTGCATGGGGCCCAAAATCGGTCCGATGCTGTCCGATTTTTATCGGACAGCATCGGAACTGATAAAATCGTTATGTGAAAGCACCCTAACCAGGCAGGTTTTCAAATTAAATGTCAACTTGTTTGAAACAGGATCTTGTTTTAGAATTGGTTGCGTGCAGACAAACCCCTCTGCTATCCTGTTTCTGGTCTATTCCTAAATGGCTTACCCAGGCTTTGTTTTTTATCATTCTTATAACTTACAGGCATATAGCTGCTGAAACTTGTCTGTTCTACCCGGCGCTGCTCTCTGTCAGCTCAGTGTGGTAACAGACTACTCCTGCCAGCGATTCTGCGGACTCTGTTGCCATCACGTCAACAGAACAGCTTCTCCTTTTCCATTCTGCTCTGTTGACAGGGCATCTCAGCCAATGTCATGCTGATTGACAGCTGACTCCCCACTGCTGTCAATCAACAGAGGATTGTTGACAGAGGAGACTAGAGGAGGAAGAATCGCAGACAGGTGCGGTCCTTGAATGCTCTTAGCTGACAGCGATCGGTGCCAGTCAGAACAGGCAAGTAGTTAGCAACTACCTGACAGTAAGTTCTTAGCACCATAGGGAAAAAAATACTTCCAAAATAGCAGCTTAAAAAAGAACTAGACTATGGGCAGCATTAGGTGGTAACAGTAACTTTTAATAGATTCAGGCATGCGCAATGCAGGGACCTCGGTCTTGTATTTGTACAGAATGGACTTTATCTGCTTAGTGACACTTCAGTTGGAACGATTTCTAGTTTTTAGCAGCATAGCCTAGTCATCCTGCTAGTGTACAGATCTGCAATATAGTGTAATTCTACCTTTCTCTGGTGCTGTATCTGTGGGTTTTCTGAGATAAGATATTAAAACATTCCTTTGTAAGGCAGAGACCTGTTTGGTAGCCTCCCTGGCGGTCTGTTTAGGTCTAGAATTTTTTGCTAAAAGCGGGCTACCCGCGTTCGCGGCAGATGCGGTAAAAAAAACGCATCTGCCGCACTTGCCGCATAGCTGCCGCACTTGCGCCGCACTTGCGGCGCGGTTGCGGTAATCTGCATAGGAACCAACCACCTCGGATGACCCTCATACACTGTTAACATGTGCCCCTGCAGCCTAGTAAACCATTAGCAGCACTGTTTTTGTGTGAAAAGTGGCTGCAGTAGAAGTGAGATAATGATTTTATACACTTACATGCCTGCGTACTTGAGGGCGTCTCCCTGTGTGTGCTGGCACTTGTGGGCTGTGCTCATCATGTCTGCTCTCCCCCTCCCTTATGCACGCCCCCTCTCAGCCTGCTATAGTGATGTGAGGCTGATTGCGTCATAATGGGGCGGGGCTACCGGGATGCCGCGATTTAGCCCCGCCCCTTTATGACGCAATCAGCCTCACATCACTATAGCAGGCTGAGAGGGGGCGTGCATAAGGGAGGGGGAGAGCAGACATGATGAGCACAGCCCACAAGTGCCAGCACACACAGGGAGACGCCCTCAAGTACGCAGGCATGTAAGTGTATAAAATCATTATCTCACTTCTACTGCAGCCACTTTTCACACAACAACAGTGCTGCTAATGGTTTACTAGGCTGCAGGGGCACATATTAACAGTGTATGAGGGTCATCCGAGGTGGTTGGTTCCTATGCAGATTACCCAACCGCGCCGCAAGTGCGGCGCAAGTGCGGCAGATGCGGCAGATGCGGTTTTCTCACCGCATCTGCCGCGAACGCGGGTAAGCCCGAGCCTGACTCGGGGTTAACGCTTCTGGTAGTGAATGTTAACCCCGAGTCAGGCTCGGGAATAACGCTAGGAAGGTTAAAGGGAACCAACCACCTCAGATGACGACTATAAGCAGTTAATACATGTCCCTGCACCCTACCTACACCGTTCCAGCTATGTTTTTGCTAAGAATATTGATAAATGCAAACCGAAAGAAACACTTTGTAAACTTACATTCCTGCGTACTTGAGGGCGTCTCCCTCGGGCTCTCGTACTAGAGGGCTGTGCTCATCATGTCTGCTCTCCCCCTCCCTTATGCACGCCCCCTCTCAGCCTGCTATAGTGATGTGAGGCTGATTGCGTCATAAAGGGGCGGGGCTACCGGGATGCCGCGATTTAGCCCCGCCCCTTTATGACGCAATCAGCCTCACACAGTATAGCAGGCTGAGAGGGGGCGTGCATAAGGGAGGGGGAGAGCAGGCATGATGAGCACAGCCCTCTAGTACGAGAGCCCGAGGGAGACGCCCTCAAGTACGCAGGAATGTAAGTTTACAAAGTGTTTCTTTCGGTTTGCATTTATCAATATTCTTAGCAAAAACATAGCTGGAACGGTGTAGGTAGGGTGCAGGGACATGTATTAACTGCTTATAGTCGTCATCTGAGGTGGTTGGTTCCCTTTAATGGGACAGTTTTCATTATAGTAATTGTAATAATGGGTTAAAGGGAACCTAACCCCACAAACTGACCCCCCCCACATCTTTAGACCTGTCCCTGCACCCCCTCTTATCATTTCTAGCCATCCCTTTTGCAGAAAAAATCGATTGTGTAAAGTAGAGAAAAGTTTATATTCGCCCCGTCCTGTGTGAGTTCTCTGTTTCTGAATTAGTCTCAAAGGCTGGCCTGTCTGCTGCTCCCTTGTAATTATGCACGCCCCCTCTCAGGTTGCTGCCTTGCTAAGAGCCTGGCTGCGTCATGAAAGGGCTGGGGCTCCGGTATGACACGATTTAGCCCCGCCCCTTTCATGACGCGGCCAGGCTCTTAGCAAGCTGAGAGGGGTGTGCATAATTACAAGGGAGCAGCAGACAGGCCCGCCTATTGAGACTTATTCAGAAACAGAGAACTCACACAGGACGAGGTGAATATAACCTCCTCTCTACTTTACAAAATCGATTTTTTTTATGCAAAAGGGATGGCTAAAATGATCATAGGGGGTGCAGGGACAGGTAGAAAGATCCGGGGGGGCAGTTTGTGAGGTCAGGTTCCCTTTAAATGAATAAAACAAAATACTGGAGCTGGTACAGAAACGGTATAGACACAACAATGGAGGTGTCTAAATGATTGGGTATGCTGCAGGTAGGCCCTGTGTGATAGCCTATTTTTAATAAAAATAACTTATATAGAAGGTAGGAGAATAAAACACTCCCGGAAAAAAAGGCAAACAAGGCAAACTACATCCACAATGGAGAAGTGTGGCTATGTGGTAGTATTATCTGAATCACTGTGGTCTCATTGTATATAAATGAGCTTATAGTTAGCACACAATTAATGAACCCCCATCTACTTACATAATTGCCTTAACCCATCTGTCATCAACTTCCAGGATGACCTACTATCATGCGCACTCCACTTCCATCCCGATGCCTGCCTGTCTCCCGCAGGCCCCCTCCCTCACCCGATCTCCACACTGCTTATACTGTGCAAGTGGTGGAGGTGATTCCAGCACCTGCGCAGTATTGTTTCTCCTGCTGCTGTCACACTGTGTAGTGTCAGGCAGGGCTGGGCTAAGAAGTGCATGTAGGTCTGGGAATGCTGATTAAACAGCTCAGTCCCAATTACCTGTAAGGAGGAGGGACAGTCCCAAGTATCATGGCAAATGCTGTTGCTATACATAGAGACATCTCTCCTATCAGCTAATTGGACAACTCAGTCCAGTCATCTGTTTCAGCGAGTAGGAGCGATCTCTGCCATTACACTTGCTTATTTCTTCCTTTTACAGAGTTTCTGTCATCATACAGCTCTGTGTGAACACAGAACTGTGTAAAGGAGGGAGATGCAGGTGTAATCACAGCACTTACAGAGGAAGGGAGGGAGAGATCCACTTACTGCTCCACACAGGCATCATGCAGCAAAATGCAGGGGATGACTCGCCCTCCCTCTGTGCTGCCCTCTGTGTCAGTGCATCGGTGTCTACAATAGAGGAGGGGGAAGGGGACTTGCACTGCTCCAGGAGACAAACACCAAGGAAGAAAAAGGTCTGCTTATAGGAGTAATGTGCATGTGCTTGCTCAGAGCGGGCCAGAGAGTGCATGGGGGGCACAGAGAGAGGACAGAGAGAGCGCACAGGGGGCAAAGTGTGATGGGTGTGCAAATATGGCATCTATTGGCGGAAATTTGCATGTTGCTGCTGCCATTGGTGCCACAATCACCGCCCGCAGCCACTGACACATCACCTCTTGAGTAAATGTACATGCGTATACACAGTGTGTATGCGCACATACTCCGGCAGCTGCCATCTTAGGACACCTGGCATGCACTCACGCTGCCAATTTTGGACACCACAGGTGGAGACAAAGAACAGGGGGGAAGAAAGAGCACACAGGGGAGGGGCGAATGCACAGGTGGAAGAGAGAGTGCACAGGGGGAGGGGCAAGCGCACACGGGGTGAGAGCTCAAATGAGAGAGTACAGAGGGGAGAAGATAGCTTGGGGGGAGAAAGGAAGCTGATTGGCGAGAGCACGGGGGGGGGGGGGGAGAGACAGCTGCTGTGGCTGGTGCCACAGAGGCCGCCCCCATTGTGAAATCACTGCCATCAGTCTCTCGTCTAGTGTTTTAATAAAGGTGTAGGTGGCCATATGATTACCAATGACGGACAACTATGCTGACTGTGGCAGGAATGTGTATTCAATAAAATCTGATATAGGTTTTAAGTTGGCATGACAAGTATACTAAAGAAGACAACCTATGTATAGAGCGTAAATGCAAGGATCGGTTGATTAATGCCACTAAGGTGCTAGTGCCTGCATGCAAGAAAAAAACAATAATAGTGATGTTGCAGTGTACCTAAAAATCAATATGTTTGCATAGAAATTCAGTGTCCCATGGAATCAAGTTATAAGGCAATCACAGTAAACACATGAAGAAGTCCTGGAAACAGGGCCTGTGGTCCGCAGGTTGTTTGGTAGAAATGAAGAGCACTGATCCCTGGATCCTTTGTGTGATGCACGCTCCATTCCCTGAGGAAGAAGAACGCATACCCTTTGAAATCTGATGGAAAGTTTGGACTGGCTAGCATCCGTAGCCTCTCCTGTGATGTCAGACTCTGCAAACCTTGTTTTACTTTCAGTGTTGACTCAAACAGTTCTATTGCCATGTATAATTATGAACGCCTTAAATGTTTATATATACATTGTTGTAATGGGACAAAATGCCGAGTTGCCCGCGCTGCCACCAGGAATCACCAGGAAACAAGGAGTTAACTGGGCAGATGTTTCTTTATTTTATCCTACGCGTTTCAGAGCCTCTATCCGAGCTCCTTCCTCAGGGATGTTCCCTGAGGAAGGAGCTCGGATAGAGGCTCTGAAACACGTAGGATAAAATAAAGAAACATCTGCCCAGTTAACTCCTTGTTTCCTGGTGATTCCTGGTGGCAGCGCGGGCAACTCGGCATTTTGTCCCATTACAGCATTCCTGTTTCCACGGTCATCGTGAAGGTGCGGCCCTGCAGCAGCCATTCTCTACAAGCCATCTTACAGGCGATTATACCGGTTGTGGGTGACACAACTGAGCCAGGTGAGCAGTTCCTAATATACACCGCTACAAACCTTTGTTAAAAGGATAAGACCCTATGCGCATTTATCTCACGTTTACAGGTTATATATACATTGTGGAAGTGAAATGTAAGTGAAAGCAAGTGTTAAAAATAAAAGAAATTGATTCTCACCTGTCCAGCGATCCCCCGATGTGCGGCATCTAGCTCCGGATGCTGAAAGGACCTGGCTGGGCAGGGCTACCCGCTCAGCGTCATCGATCACATGACTGGTTACCGCGGTAACCAGTCATGCAACTGTGACGTCATGCCAGGTCCTATACATCCGGAGATGCCGACGGCGCTGGATCGCAGGACAGGTGAGAATCAAAATTTTTTTTTTTTTTTTAACACTTGCTTTCACTTAAATTTCACTTCCACAATGTATATATACATTGAAGAAGTAAAATTAGATGGTTAGGGGCGATTTTAATGTACTGAGCATGCTCAGTACACTAAAATCGGGTCCGAGAAACAATCCGATGTTTTCTCGGACCCGTGCTACATAGGCCCCCATGTCATCTCTCGCGGATCGGGTTGGATCCGATTCAGTCCGATTTGATCCGCTGTGCCCAAAATCGGAGCAAAAAATCGGACCGAATCGGATCCAACAAAATCGCATGGCAATTAGGCCAAATCCGATCTCCATAGGGATACATGGGGCCCAAATCGGATCCGTGGCTGTCCGATTTACAATGGACAGCCACGGATGGTAAAAATACACAGTGTGAAACCAACCTAACACTTTAAACCACTTGGCTGGATTCAAAAAGGAAAAAGTGTTTTTTCCACCAGGAGTCCCTATCTGCATTGTGTTTTTGAAGCCATTTATCTCAAAGTTCAGGTTCAGATTGCCTAGGGTCAATATAATGACAATAGGCAGGACCAAATATCTGACACATTCCACCCTCCTTTACTATCAGATAACACTATAGTAAGCTGGTTAGGGACTATATTTAACTGTTTCTGTATTGTGATTAAGGACCTAACGAACCTGGAAATTGTGATCATCCAGATAATCATTGGCCTCTAATCGCTTGTCCCACATTTGCATTATGAATTTGTAGATGAAAATAACACTGAATACTTGATTTACTTCCCCATTTCTACTACATGAGGCTTCCCATTTGGCTGGGGTGCATTGTCTGGTGCCCATTTATTCAAGGTGTGAACTGGGACTGCTGTTATCTCTACTTTATTATGAGAAACTATAAGAATGATTGGTGTTAGGGGCCTTTCACACTTGCGTTTTTTTCCTGATTTGGAAGATCAGGAAAAAACCTGACTCTTACAGGATTCATTTTTTTGCCTATTCTCTTTAATGATTTCAGGACAAAACATGAAGCAACAAGATTCTACCTGACAAAATTCAAGTGAATGGGCAAAATACTGTAAGAATCGGGTTTTTTCCTGATCTTCCAAATCAGGAAAAAAACGCAAGTGTGAAAGACCCCTAAATCTAGCAAGTGTGCAAACCCCTCTTATGCCTGGACTCACCCATTTGTAAGTGTGATGTCCACAAACCAATATTACTCCTTTTTGAATAATACAAAAATGATTTTGCGTCTATAAACAATTAATTCAATTCAAAATCCCCTTCATTACTTTATGTGCACACTATGTATTGTTCATTTTTTTCCCTCCATACCATAGATAAATGTAACCGTCTCTCCCCTATATATTTTATCAGTAAACGATGACTTGCAGTCCTCAACACCCTTCTGGTACACTGTTTCATTAATCCAGGTTAAATCATCTGTATGAAACATCTATTGTCTTCCCCACAGTGACCTGCACCAGTGTATTGAAGACTGAACCATAATCAATCAGGAGGAATGGGGCCTGAATGAGGGTTATTAGTCCTCCCTCTGGTCACTATCCCTTCTATATCCCAATCCTATTTTAAACATCATGACTATCCCACAGGTCGTGTTGCATTTGACTGGAACCAGGGATTAGTGCCCCATCTGGCTATAGTAAAAGTGGCAAAAATGTCACAAGGTACATTTCCCCAAAGCCAAGATGAGTCCAGGTTTCATTATGTATGCAGTCTGGTATTAATACCTCCTGCGATTCCAGAGGTAAGGCTAAGTACGGCAGTCTTTGAAGAGATTGGGCTATGTGTACACATCCAACAGTTCTTTGTTTTTTTTCCTTCCATATCCTCAATAAGAGTGATATGGTATCAAATTTGTTAATTATCCCTGTTCATATCTGAAAGTTCATTTAGTGTCTTTGATGGGTGTAATACTCCTGCTACTCCCAGAAGGATAATTAGCAGTTCAGTCATTCTGCTGGTGGATTTACCTTTTTGTGACTGGCATGAGTCCAGGTAGGCTTTTACCTCAACTTTTACCAAGGTAGATTTGGTCAGCTGGACTTGGAATGGACCATCAAACTGTGGATGTAAGCTCCGTCGCGTGTGTCTGGTCTGCGTATGACGCCCAATTATCTGGATTCAGCTGATGCACCTCTACACTTGCATTGGGATCTGGACAGGGCAAAGAACATGTTTATGCACCACATTAAGGCTTTCCGGCAAGGCCTGGACATAGGCTGTCCTAGTATCATATAAAACCAAATTACCTGTATCACACCTAATGTCCTAGTATCATGTTGGGCACTGCCAAAAATGAGTTAAAAAAGGAAACAAGCATGTTTTTCTACTTGGAGTGTCTGACTGAAAAGAATGCAGGTGATTATCCAATTCTTTCCAGTATCCACCATTGCAGAAAAGAGAGCTACATAGATCAGGACAGATTAATATATTTCTATCTTTGTAGCTATATGTATCTATCTGCAGTCTTAATTTAGACAAAACTAATGAACCATGCACACAGTGAACACGTCTATAGGACAGTGTTCACACCACCAGAAGACTGAATCACAAAAAAAACAGTCAAACAAACGTGTAAAAATACTGTGTTGTAAAAAAAAAAAAAAAGACAGTAAAAAGCAAGTGCTGCTGAAAAAGTAAAATACAGGGTATTTAGTTGATATGTTTTTTGCGAAAAATGTATACTAAGCTGCTCTACCAACTTCAAGGTGACCCTTATCAGAGCAGTCCCTGTCTGATGTATTTAAAACCTGACCACGTGTATTGGTACTTAAAATGAGCAGGATCCAGACAGGTCCAATGTCTGGCTTGGACTGACTGCAGAAGACAGCTTTTTATGTGCAGGGCTCTAACGGATGGGTGGGAGACTCCCCAATCTTGCAGAAACAAGGAATAATTTAGACACATGAACATAAAAAGCTGTCTTCTGCAGTCAGTCCAAGTCAGACATTGGACCTGTCTGGATCCTGTTCATTTTAGGTACTAATACACATGGTCAGGTTTTAAATACATCAGATAGGGACTGCTCTGATACGGGTTACCTTGAAGTGGTAGAGCGGCTTAGTATACATTTTTTGCAAAAAACATATCAACTAAATACCCTATATTTTACTTTTTCAGCAGCACTTGCTTTTTACTGTGTTTTTTTATACAACAGAGTACTTTTACACGTTTGTTTGACTGTTTTTTGTGATTCAGTCTTCGAAATAAGTAGTGTGGCCAGGGTACTGCTCTCTTAGGGAATTTTACTGTTTTACTTGGCCTGTGTTGTGCACAGGATTGTACATGTTTGACGTCATCAAGGAGAAGCATCTGAATACCGCTCCAAAAGCGAAACGTACGTAGGAGGTCCTGTTTTCTGTGCGTCTTGGAGCCTACCTGCGGGGTCACCAGACAGTGGAACACTATGGGTATGATGCCACAATTACAATGGACCTTATTGGGCCTGCTCCCAGAATTTTATGAGTATCTAGATGACCAATTGTGTTTTAGCTCGGTTTCCCCTTGTCCCCTTTCATTTTAAGGGTGGGGTTTACTGGACCTTTGGTATCTTTAAATGCATGCAATTTTTATATGTTAAAAATCTGGGTGTGCTATATTTTCCGCATGATTTAAAGGACCTATCCGACCACAAAACTTGTTATTTTAAAAAAGCTAATCTGTGCTGAATTGTATTAAAAAAGCCTTAATTAAGAATCAATAAAATTTGACACCATTTTTTGCACAAAAACGCCAAAATTGTTCTATTTTTTAAAATTCTGCAATGGAGGTGCCTTTTATGGCTATATAATTTGAAAGGTAGCATTATGACGCTCCTTTTGGACCTTATGTTACTAATCCAATATACAGTAGAAGGAGTAATGCTAGTTATTGAAATGAACAGTCAGCTAACCATCCCCTTTCACACACAGTTTTGGTTATGTGCTTACACAGCAATAACGAAAATAACTATGTTTTTATAATTGTATTTTATTGGGTCTTTAAAAAAATCCTGTGTGGATTGGTGCAAAAAGTGCTAGTGTTTTACAACGTGTATCCCTCCCCCCACACAAAAACAAACATAAGACAAACAAACATTTATACAGATATGAACCTCTGTTGGTTCAAAGGGTTATGAAAGCACTAGTCCTAAACCTAGATATCTGGGTCTTAAGGAGAGAATCCTCCTGGAAACAATCCGTCTCCTTAGGGGGTTCAGACCTAATGACACGTAATCGTCTGGTCAAGTCTTGTTGTTATTGGGTGTTGTCCCAATCAACTAATAGTGTCTGTCACCTCTATTTCAGTCAGAGGTCCTATAATCGTATAGACCTGGTACTCATCGTTTTTTTACACAGTATGTGTCAGTACTATACCCCGCCCGACGCGTTTTGCCTCTCCAAATTACATGAGAGGTCATCAGGGGCTTTGGAGATAAAGAGAATGATGTGTGGATCGCACTAGTTATATGTGATCTACCGATGTTAGTCTGATGTTCAGACAATCGGCTGAGAACTGGAAAGGATTTTCGTGTACTGTCCTCTGTGGCATTAAGGATTCGGGTATGGTTATTATTCTTGGATGTATCTGTCGCAGTCCAAGTTTTGCCGTATTTACAAGTTCCATCCTTTTTAGTAGTTTTGCAGTTATCCAGTGATTATCGAGTATCCTTGAAAGTTCCCTTGCTCTGCACAAACAATATGTGCGTTTTGTGGCTGTAGCACTGGGCCTGTCTCTGTCTGTAATTTGGAGAGGCAAACGCGTCGGGCGGTATAGTAGACACATATGTGTAAAAAAACGATGAGTACAGGTCTATACGATATAGGACCTCTGACTGAAATAAGGTGCAACACTATTAGTTGATTAAGACAACACCAATAACAACAAGACTTGACCAGACGATTACGTGTCATTAGGTCTGAACCCCTAAGAGACGATTGTTTCCAGGAGGATTCTCTCCTTAAGACCCAGATATCTAGGTTTAGGACTAGTGCTTTCATCACCCTTTGAACCAACAGAGGTTCATATCTGTATAGATGTTTGTTTGTCTTATGTTTGTTTTTGTGTGGGGGGAGGAATACACGTTGTAAAACACTAGCACTTTTTGCACCAATCCACACAGGATTTTTTTAAAGACCCAATAAAATACAATTATAAAAACATAGTTATTTTCGTTATTGATATATATTAATATAACTATAAAACTATAACTCGGTGAACAATTTCAAGGTTATGTGCTTACGCAGACAACTCTGGTCTGTGTTAGGCCCCCTTCACATTACGATATTTTCCTGTCCGTGGGGATCCTGTTTTTTGCAGGACCAAACCGACAGGAACGGACAAGCCCGCATGTGAACTCCGGAGGCCATTTCTGTGTCTGGATCCGTGATTTTGATGGATCTGGACACAGAGAGAGCTGGGAGGAGCCGAGGCTGCAAAGCGCAGGCAAGTGGTGTCGGGGCTGTGATGTCACACGGGGGGAGGAAGAATCCTGTGTTCCTTCCCCGTGGGACATGTCAGGGCTGAAGTTTTGCTTTCCCAGTGTATCTGCATACTGTGAAATCAAAATAAAAGGTAAAAAAAATGTATTAAAAAATAAATAAATAAATAAATAAATGCTCACCATTCCGCCACTGTAAGGGACCCGAAGAGAAGATGTCTGATGGCTGACAGGACCTTAAAGATCTGTAATTGGCCGGTAGCAATCATGTGACATACCACCTGATCGCTACCAGCAAATCACATTTTAAGCTCCTGGCAGCATTCGGACGTTTTCATCTTGGGTCCCAGACAGCCGACGGAGAGGTGAGGATTTATTTATTTTTTAACACATTAATGTGTATGTAGATACACTGCTAAAGTGAAATACACTGAACAGAGCAGTTTTAGTGTATTGAGCATTTGAGTATCCATTTTACAACAGATAGCCACGGATCCCCAAAAATCGTGATGTGAATGGTGCCTTAGGCCAAATTCATGAGTCTATGAAACATGGTCGCAACATGGTTCAGAATTGTACCAAATTTAAAGTCTTTCTCCAAGAAATGTCATAAAATAAATACTGGACATTTAAGTTTTAAACAATTTTAACCCCGTAGTGACGAAGTCAAATTTTCTAACCTATCACTACCTGTCCCTGCACCTTGCTACTACATCCCTAACCATCCCTGTCTGACCTAAAACTGCTATATAATTTCTGCAAAAAAAACAAATAGTAACTTGCATATTTTCATGCAAATGAGCTTTCCAGTCCACGTCCGTAGACTGACATGAGCTGGCTCGAGCACTCTGTTTCCACCCCTCAATGCGCTTATCACACCCCGCTGGGCATGACAATAGATTTCCCTTGCGCGCTCTCAGCTTTGCGATTAAATCTTTTCCCTCTGTGTGTATGACGCCGTGACGGCGTCATTTCCGCATCTGCGCAATGTAAAGACTTCCTGGGTGCACTGAGCGGCTTCATTATGCTCAGTGCGCATGCCCAGAAAACCCAAGCCATCAGGTAGGACTTCTGGGTATGCACACTGAGCATAATGAAGCCGCTCAGTGCACCGAGGAAGTCTTTACACTGCGCAGCTGCAGAAAGGTGTCATACACACAGAGGGGGAGATTTGAATCGCAGAGCCAAGAGCGCGTGAGGAAAATCTATTAACACGTGCAGTGGGGCGTTATAAGGGCAGAGAAGAGTGGAAACAGAGCACCAGAGCCTGCCTATGTCAGTCTAAAGACGTGGTCTGGAATCCTCATTTGCATGAAAATATGTAAGTTACTATTTCATTTTTTTTTTGCAGATATGTTGCAGTTTTAGGTCAGACAGGGATGGTAAGGGATGTGCTAGCAAGGTACAGGGACAGGTAGTGATAGGTTAGGGGGCTAAAATGAGCTGAGATGTTCCCTTTAATGACCAAATCAAATTTTACAATTCTGACCAGTGTCACTCTATAAGGTTATCACTCTTGAATGCTTCAACAGATCCCAGTGATTCCATGATGGTCTTTACGTGACATATTGGACTTTATGTTAATGGTAAATGTGGGACTATATTTTTGGGGTTTAATTGTGGGAAAAAAAGCGGAACTTTGGCAAAAACGTAGCAATTTTCAACTTTTGAAGTATTATATCTTTAAACCAGAGAATTATATTGCACAAAGCAGTTAATAAATAACATTTCCCACGTGTCTACTTTACATCAGCTCAATTTTGAAAAAAAAATTTTTTGTTCAAAGTTTATGAGCAAGTTCAAATTTTTACATCATAATTTAACCTCTAGACGACAGCCTTACGTCTACAGACGTCGGAAAAACAGGGTACTAAAGGCTAGCCGACGTCTGTAGACGTTGGCAGGAAAAAGCCCTGTAGCGCCGCCCCTGGAGCTAATACCTCTAGGGTGTCAGCGTACCGATTGTAGCTGACACCCTAGAGATCAGTAATTAGCTCCTTTTGTACCCGCACCTGTAATGTGATGACCGGTAAACACCGTTTACCGATCATCACATTACAAAAGTGAAAGTGCTCTGTAAAAAATGCTTTCACTTTGATCCGACATGAAAACACATGTCGGATCAAAGTGATCCATTAACCCCTAAGGCCCCTAAGACCCCTCGAGCCCCCCCCCGGGCCCCCCACACCTCCATCCACCCCCCCCCCCCCCTCCCGTACAAACAAAAATGGCGGCGGTGCGCTGCCTTCCCTGCATCTCCATGCAGCCTGACATGTCACACATGTCAGGCTGCATGGGAATGTCCTCCCCCGGTGCTCCCTAGTCCCCTGCAGGGATCCCCCCAGCCTCCGGGATCCCCCAGCCTCCGGGCATCCCCGGGCACCGGGCACCCCCCGCCCCCCTCCCCTGATACCTTGTGCCCGGTGCCTTTTCCCTAGAGGCCCCGCCGACTCTAAACTGTTTGTAGGGCCCCCCCCATGCCCCAGTAAAGCCCCCCCTCACCACTCTTACCTACCAACGATCCTGATTCCGGTCCCGCGGTCCTCCGGTCCTGGGGCTTCTCCTGCCGGCGGCTCCTGCTTCTGTCTCCTTCGGCGCTCGCCTCTTCTGTGCGCGCACCCTGGTGTGCGCGCACGCGTGCGCCGCTGTTATCCCCTGCTGTGCGGCCCAGGGAATGACAGGTCATGAACTCAGTGAGTTCATGACCTGTCAGAATCCTCGGGTCACAAGGGGTTAAGTGTGCTGTTCATGGTGCTCTCCACATCAGATCACCATCAGTGGTGATCTATCAGGATCCTGGGATCCCATAGGGATCCTGGGATCACCACTGATGTTGATCTGATGTGGAGATCACCATGAAGAGCACAGTTAACAAGGGGTTAAGTGTGCTGTTCATGGTGGTCTCCACATCAGATCACCATCAGTGGTGATCTCAGGATCCCAGGATCCCTATGGGATCCCAGGATCCTGATAGATCACCACTGATGGTGATCTGATGTGGAGACCACCATGAACAGCACACTTAACCCCTTGTTAACTGTGCTCTTCATGGTGATCTCCACATCAGATCACCATCAGTGGTGATCCCAGGATCCCTATGGGATCCCAGGATCCTGATAGATCACCACTGATGGTGATCTGATGTGGAGACCACCATGAACAGCACACTTAACCCCTTGTTAACTGTGCTCTTCATGGTGATCTCCACATCAGATCACCATCAGTGGTGATCCCAGCTGCCTAGTTGTACCTGGCTGGCCCAAAAATATGGCGAAGCCCACGCCATTTTTTTTAAAATTATTTCATGAAATAATTTTAAAAAAAAGGGACTTCCCTATATTTTTGGTTTCCAGCCAGGTAAAACTAGGCAGAAGGGGTTGGTGGCAGCCCGTAGCTGCCTGCTGTACCTGGCTGGACCAAAAATATGGCGAAGCCCCACGTCGTTTTTTTTTTAAAATTTAATAAAGAAATACAAAAAAAAATGCAGGGGAGGAGACGACCAGGACACGGTGTCTCCGTGTCTTGTGCACATGCTCTAAAAGTGAGAAATTGCGTGAAAAAAAGAAAATGTTCAATATGACATTATCAAATTCTGTGAAGTAGCTGTAGGTTCCAAATGCTCACTATACCCCTAGATATAATCCTTGAGGTGTCTAGTTTCCAAAATGGGGTGACTTGTGCGGGAACTCCAATGTGTAGGCACATAGGGGCTCCCCATATGCTGCGACATGGTGTCCGCTAACTATTGGAGCTAATTTTCCATTCAAATTGTTAGCGGACACCATGTCGCATATGGAGAGCCCCTGTGTGACTAAACATTGGAGCTCCCCCACAAGTGACCACAGTTTGGAAACTAGACCCCAAGGAACTTATCTAGATGCATAGTGAGCACTTTCAACCCCCAGGTGCTTCACAAATTAGTCTGTAAAAAGGAAAAAAAGAAAATTTTTTGTGAAAAAAAGTACTTTTTCATTTTTACGGATCAGTTTGTGAAGCACCTGGGGGTTCAAAGTGCTCACTATGCATCTAGATATGTTCCTTGGGGTGTCTAGTTTCCAAAATGAGGTCACTTGTGGGGGAGCTCCAATGTTTAGGCACATATGGGCTCTCCATACGTGACATGGTGTCCACTATGAATTGGAATTGTAAGTGGATACCATGTCGTGTATGGCGAGCCCCTGTGTGTCTAAACATTAGCGCTCCCCACAAGTGACCCCATTTTGGAAACTAGACCCCCAAGGAACTTATCTAGATGCATAAAGAGCACTTTAAACCCCCAGTGCTTCACAAATTGATCCGTAAAAATGAAAAAGTACTTTCTTTTCCACAAAAAGTTTCTTTTTTCATTTTTACGGATTCATTTGTGAAGCACCTGGGGGTTCAAAGTGCTCACCACCAATCTAGATAAGTTCCTTGGGGGGGTCTAATTTCCAAAATGGGGTCACTTGTGGGGGAGCTGCAATGTTTAGGCACACAGGGGCTCTCCATACGTGACATGGTGTCCGCTAACAATTGGAGCTAATTTTCCATTCAAATTGTTAGCGGACACCATGTCGCATATGGAGAGCCCCTGTGTGTCTAAACATTGGAGCTCCCCCACAAGTGACCCCATTTTGGAAACCAGACCCCCCATGGAACTTATCTAGATGCATAGAGAGCACTTTGAACCCCCATGTGCTTCACAAATTGATCCGTAAAAATGAAAAAGTACTTTCTTTTCCACAAAAATTTTCTTTTTTCATTTTTACGGATTCATTTGTGAAGCACCTGGGGGTTCAAAGTGCTCACCACCAATCTAGATAAGTTCCTTGGGAGGTCTGTTTCCAAAATGGGGTCACTTGTGGGGGAGCTGCAATGTTTAGGCACACAGAGGCTCTCCATACGTGACATGGTGTCCGCTAACAATTGGAGCTAATTTTCCATTCAAATTGTTAGCGGACACCATGTCGCGTATGGAGAGCCCCTGTGTGCCTAAACATTGGGGCTCCCCCACAAGTGACCCCATTTTGGAAACTAGACCCCCCAAGGAACTTATCTAGATGCATAGAGAGCACTTTGAACCCTCTGGGGCTTTACAAATTGATCTGTAAAAATGAAAAAGTACTTTTTTTTTCGCAAAAATTTTCTTTTGCCTCAATTTTTTCATTTTCACATAAGCAACAGGATAAAACGCATCCTAAAATTTGTTTGCCAATTTCTCCTGAGTACACCGATACCTCATATGTGGTCATAAACCACTGTTTGGGCGCACGGTAGGGCTCAGAAGAGAAGGAGTGCCATTTCACTTTTTGAATGGTAAATTAGCTCCAAAAGTCAAATTGCGCTCCTTCCCTTCTGAGCCCTGCCGTGCGCCCAAACAGTGGTTTATGACCACATATGAGGTATCAGTGTACTCAGGAGAAATTGGCCAACAAATTTTAGGATGCATTCTATCCTGTTGCCCATGTGAAAATGAAAAAATTGAGGCTAAAAGAACATTTTTGTTGGAAAAATTAAAATGGCCATTTTTTGTTTCCACGTTGCTTTAGTTCCTGTGAAGCACCTGAAGGGTTAATAATCTTCTTGAATGTAGTTTTGAGTAGCTTGAGGGGTGTAGTTTTCGGAATGGTGTCACTTTTGGGTGTTTTCTGTCATGTACACCCCTCAAAGAGACTTCAAATGTGATGTGGTCACTAAAAAAAAGGTTATGTAAATTTTGCTGGAAAAATGAAAAATTACTGATGAACTTTGAACCCTTATAACGTCCTAACCAAAAAATTTTTTTTTTCCAAAATTGTTGCTGATGTAAAGTAGACATGTGGGAAATGTTATTTATTAACTCTTTTGTGTCACATAAAGCTCTGGTTCAACAGAATAAAAATTACAAATTTGAAAATTGTCAAATTTTCAAAATTTTTGACAATTTTTTATATTTTCACAAATAAACACAAAAAATTATCGACCAAAATTTAATACTAACATGAAGCCCAATATGTCACGAAAAAACAATCTCAGAATCGCTAGGATCTGTTGAAGCGTTCCGGAGATATAACCTCATAAAGGGACACTGGTCAGAATTGCAAAAAACGGTCTGGTCATTAAGGTGGAAATTGGCTCCGTCACTAAGGGGTTAAAGAACCGTATTTTAAGGACCACATCACATTTGAAGTGACTTTGAGGGGCCTATGTGACAGAAAATACCCAAAAGTGATACCATTCTATAATTTGCACCCCTCACACTGCTCAAAAACACATTCAAGAAGTTTATTAACCCCCTCAGGAGGTTCAGAGGAATGAATGCAAAGTGGAATGATAAAAGAAATACATTTACATTTTACCTAAAAATGTAGCTTTAGCCTCAATTTATTCACTTTAACAATAACAAGGCATAGCATGACAAATTAGGGCCTAAAATTTGTTACACAGTTTCTTCTGAACACAGTGATGCCTCACATGTGATCAGAAACCTGTTTGAACAAATAGAAGGGCTCAGAAGGGAAGGAGCGCTAATTGAAATTTGGAACACAAATTTGGCTGCGATAGATTGCGTTCATGATGTTCCATTTCACGGGCCCCTAAAGTACCTAAACATCGGAAAATCCCCACAAGTCACCCCATTTTGGAAACTAAACCCCTCAATGATTTCATCTATTGGTATACTGAGTATTTTGAACCCACAGATGCTTCACAGACAGAAGTTTATAACAATAGGTTGTCATATTGCAAATTTTCTTTCTTCACAAAAGTGTTGCTTTAGCACCAATTTTTTTCACTTTGATGAGAGTTAACACCAAAAAGTGGACCACCACGCTTAGTTTGACACTTTGTTATGAGCGTGGTGATGCCCTACATGTAGACAAAATATTTTGTTTGGATAAACCGGAGGGCTCAGAAGTGAAGGAGGGCTATTTGAAATATGGAAATTTGGAACACGAATTTGGCTGAAATAGATTGCATTCATGATGTTGTAGTTCAAGGGCCCCTAAAGTACCTAAACAGCTCCCCACGAGTCACCTCATTATGGAAACTAGACCCCCTTCCCCCAGGGATTTTTTCTAGGGGTATAGTGAACATTTTGAACCCACAGGTACTTCACAGATTTTGATGAGATATAGGTAATTATATTGAAAATTCTTTTTTTCTTGTTTTTTAGCACCAATTCTCTCACTTTTGCAGGAGATAACACCAAAAAGTGGACTCCACACTTTGTTACCCACTTTTTTTTGTACAGAAGTCTCTTCTTAGTCAAATTGAAGGACTCTGAGTGGAAGTAGGAGTAGTTGTATTTGAAAAAGATTAATTAAATTGCGGGCACAATGTCACATTTGCAGGGCCCCTAGGGTACCTATACAACAGAAACCCCCCACAAATGAGCCTATTTTGGAAACTAGACCCCTCAAGGATTTTATCTAGGGGTATAATGAGCATTTTGAACCCACAGGTACTTCACAATTTGATATATATATATCTCAAATTATTTGACCCTGCGTCTTTGCTTGCACCAGTTCACACTAGTCTGTGAGTGCTGTGCAGTTTTTCCTTGTTATTTAACATATGGAGTTGCAGGCTCCTTGCTGCAATGTGCACCCTCATTAACCTACAGGTGATCGAGGGTCTAGAAGGAGTCTGCCCACTGAGAAGTGGGGGGGTGGACAAGGAGGATAGGGATATCGGAGTAGGACTCATCAGACCTGAAGTCACTTTGTCGCAGTTGATGAGCAAGCAGACATTGGCCAATGTTTGTACTAAGAACTTCAGAAATAAAAAATTTGAATTTTTGAGTTTTTTTGAAAAAAACGTAAGTTTTTAAACTTTTTCCTCATATACATATAGCTTATAGCATTTGTACATCATTGGTAGTAGCTGTGTGCTGCAAGAATTTTTTTCAAATTATTTGACCCTGCGTCTTTGCTTGCACCAGTTCACACTAGTCTGTGAGTGCGGTGCAGTTTTTTTCTTGTTATATATATATATATATATATATATATATATATATATATATAACATACACATACATATATATATGTATATACACATACATATATATACAGTTAGGGCCAGAAATATTTGGACAGTGACACAATTTTCGCGAGTTGGGCTCTGCATGCCACCACATTGGATTTGAAATGAAACCTCTACAACAGAATTCAAGTGCAGATTGTAACGTTTAATTTGAAGGGTTGAACAAAAATATCTGATAGAAAATGTAGGAATTGTACACATTTCTTTACAAACACTCCACATTTTAGGAGGTCAAAAGTAATTGGACAAATAAACATAACCCAAACAAAATATTTTTATTTTCAATATTTTGTTGCGAATCCTTTGGAGGCAATCACTGCCTTAAGTCTGGAACCCATGGACATCACCAAACGCTGGGTTTCCTCCTTCTTAATACTTTGCCAGGCCTTTACAGCCGCAGCCTTCAGGTCTTGCTTTTTGTGGGTCTTTCCGTCTTAAGTCTGGATTTGAGCAAGTGAAATGCATGCTCAATTGGGTTAAGATCTGGTGATTGACTTGGCCATTGCAGAATGTTCCACTTTTTTGCACTCATGAACTCCTGGGTAGCTTTGGCTGTATGCTTGGGGTCATTGTCCATCTGTACTATGAAGCGCCGTCCAATCAACTTTGCAGCATTTGGCTGAATCTGGGCTGAAAGTATATCCCGGTACACTTCAGAATTCATCCGGCTACTCTTGTCTGCTGTTATGTCATCAATAAACACAAGTGACCCAGTGCCATTGAAAGCCATGCATGTCCATGCCATCACGTTGCCTCCACCATGTTTTACAGAGCATGTGGTGTGCCTTGGATCATGTGCCGTTCCCTTTCTTCTCCAAACTTTTTTTCTTCCCATCATTCTGGTACAGATTGATCTTTGTCTCATCTGTCCATAGAATACTTTTCCAGAACTGAGCTGGCTTCTTGAGGTGTTTTTCAGCAAATTTAACTCTGGCCTGTCTATTTTTGGAATTGATGAATGGTTTGCATCTAGATGTGAACCCTTTGTATTTACTGTCATGGAGTCTTCTCTTTACTGTTGACTTAGAGACAGATACACCTACTTCACTGAGAGTGTTCTGGACTTCAGTTGATGTTGTGAACGGGTTCTTCTTCACCAAATAAAGTATGCGGCGATCATCCACCACTGTTGTCATCCGTGGACGCCCAGGCCTTTTAGAGTTCCCAAGCTCACCAGTCAATTCCTTTTTTCTCAGAATGTACCCAACTGTTGATTTTGCTACTCCAAGCATGTCTGCTATCTCTCTGATGGATTTTTTCTTTTTTTTCAGCCTCAGGATGTTCTGCTTCACCTCAATTGAGAGTTCCTTTGACCGCATGTTGTCTGGTCACAACAACAGCTTCCAAATGCAAAACCACACACCTGGAATCCACCCCTGACCTTTTAACTACTTCATTGATTACAGGTTAACGAGGGAGACGCCTTCAGAGTTAATTGCAGTCCTTAGAGTCCATTGTCCAATTACTTTTGGTCCCTTGAAAAAGAGGAGGCTATGCATTACAGAGCTATAATTCCTAAACCCTTTCTCCGATTTGGATGTGGAAACTCTCATATTGCAGCTGGGAGTGTGCACTTTCAGCCCATATTATATATATAATTGTATTTCTGAACATGTTTTTGTAAACAGCTAAAATAACAAAATGTATGCACATGATACAGAGACACTGTGGCCTAGTTCCAGTGTCTCCTCTCCTGCGTGTATGCCGGGAATCTCTACAGGTGAACATAGCTGCCCTGTGCCTGCGATCTTCATTCAGTGTACGGCGGCTATTCCCTGCATTCACCCACAGAGATCGTCTCCGACTCCACAGCGCTAAATTGACATGCTGTGGACAAGCGTCAGTACCTAAAGTGCCCCGTGGGTCAGTTAAAGCTGTGGAGAAAACAAGCACAAAGGCCACAGGATTTGTCTTTTTAATCCACTGTGCTTATACTGTTCAAGACAGCTGTTTGAATATATTAATAAAACGCATCCAAACACTGATCACAAATACTGATTGTTGAACTTACCCTTAGGGTTCACTCACATCTGTTTAAAAAATCTGTGAGTGCAATATGAGAAAACATTGCATTGCACACACACCAATAGGTCTGAGCATATCTGCTAGTCTTTCATGTTAAATACCTTTTATTTAGCATGAAGGTGTGTTTTATCTAATGAACTCTGTCAGGATTTTAAAGATGGCAATCACCATAAATCTGTGCAGCCTTTCCTAGATTTCAGAAAATACACAGTAGTATGACTACATGAAGCACAACACGGATGCACCAATGCTGTCAGGCTGAATGAGACAGAAGTTTATTCTCATTCAACTAAAGAAACGTATTTATCTTTTTTAGGGCCACGTCACACACACAGATATCTGTGCAGATATTGTTCGCAGATCTCTGGTTGCAGTGAAATCATGAACACATTGTTCCATTTTGTGGCCGTATACAAATGGAACAATGTGTTCATGATTTCACTTCAACCAGAGATCTGCAAACAATATATGCACAGATATCTGTGTGTGTGACGTGGCCCTTACTCTGATGCCTCTTAGTATCATGTCGGGTTGACCTAACAGAGGTATGGGAATTCGCAACGCCTGGCAGGACACTACTCTGATGTGACCTTTGTGTCAAGCACATGTTCTTCATAAAGCCTGTCTCAGCCCTCTGGCCTATTACCGTTATATTGATAATATTGTAATCATCTGGATGAAGTTTGAGCAACAGCTAAAGACGTTCCATGAACACTTTAATGGGATCCTGTCACGCCCAAAACACCTCTTAAGCTATTAAATGCTATCCCTAGAGCATAGTAACGCTTACCCTACACTCCTTTTAGCTCCTAAAAGCATCTACTGAGAATGAAGATAAACGTTATTACAGTACCTCATTAGTGATTATAATTAGTGACTATTGTATGCATAGTCACCCAACCAGGCTCTCCCTCTTCATGATAACACGCCTCAATAGGCGTGATCTTTATCTCTGATTCAAATGCGCCGCCTCCCCGCTCTGTTATGCGTCGGGCGTGCTGCAGTGGGGCTGTGTGACGCGAATCGCGTCATTTCCGGCGCCGGGTGACTTATTACACCCGCGCCGCTCTGTTTGCTTCAAGCCCCGCACTGCGCATCTTCAATGGGACAGTTTTATCCAAAACACATATTCTTTATTGTGTACAGTCAGGCAATTAGATACAATCGGATATGTTCCAACCCTACAGATAGAAACATTCTAGGCCTCAGTAAGACCTTTTTGAATCAGGGCTACCATCCAAGAGAAATTGAAACCAAATTACAAGAGCCACCAGAACATCAAGAAATCATCTCCTACATTATAAAACTAAAGAAGAAAACAACCGGGTCCCTCTTGTAGTCATCTAGAATCCAAATCTGGAGGTGTTAAGAGGAGCAGCATGGATACTACAACCACTACTACAAAAAGATGTCCGAATAAAATCTATATTTCCAGAACCCCCAACTTCTGTGTTTCAGGCAGCCCTTGAATCTAAAAAGCATCATTGTCAGAAGTGCGCTGTCCTCACCAAAAATCAGAGGCCATGCAACCATAACTGGTGCAAAACCTACCTATTTATTATGACAATGGACAAGATAAAGATTCCCAGCACAGATCAGGACTACAAGATTCCAGGTAATTTCAGCTGCATCACAACCGAAGTGGTGTATTTAATTATATGTAGAAAATATGAGGGGGAACCTGTATGTTGGGGAGACAGGACAACAACTCAGAACTATGATGAACGCTCATCGCCACACAAAAGAAGAAAGAAGGATAGATATGCCTGTGCCTAAGCACATCTGTAACCCTGATCACACAATATTGGATATGAAAATAGTAGTCTTGAAAGGTAACTTCAAATCTGAAAGAATCAGAAAAGTCTGGGAATATAAACTTGTGTTGACTTTTGACACATTCAGAACAGGAATGAATGTGTCGCATGGATTCATGGCTTTTTACATCAATTGAGTAAACTTCAAATCTTGGACCACTAATGAAAGGACAATAAGCTATCACACGTGTTATCTTTGAACTCTAGTACTAATTGCCCAGATGCTCTTTATCTTCCCCCTCCACTATGCCCTGCTTATTCAACCCTTTATAGGTATATATATGTGTGTGTGTGTTAATGTGCCATTATTAAGCCTTAAGAAGAGACCGGCGTTGTGTTGAAAGCTTGCTATGTTTGCCATCTTTTCAGTTACCCATTAAAAGGTATCAACCACTGAGGACTCTCAGATTCTAATATAATTTTGTATCCCCTGAAATTTGGATTGTGATTCATGGCACCTGCCATCTTAAAATCCATACGATCACAACATAAAGCATACCCTATTGCTAAATGAAGGTACTTAAATAATGTTTAATTTTTAAATGTATACTTTGTTACATTTCTTTGAGAACTCCTTTAAAGGAGTTTTCCCACAAACTAGGTTAATTTAAAGTTCATTTTAATCAATAGATCCTGTAATAATAATAATTTCCACAATTGGATGTGTTTAAAAAAATGTTTAAGGCTGGCTTCACACTGCAGTTTTTCACTGATCAGTGTCCATTTGGTGCCAAAGCCAGGAGTGTCTCCAAAACTCAGAACAGGTGTCAATCTTTCAATTATAGTTTTTCTCTGCAAGTTCCTTTCCTGGGTTCCTCTCCTGGTTTTTGCACCCAAACACTGATGGACACTGATCAGTTAAAAACTGCAGTGTGAAGTCAGCCTAAGTGCTGAGATAATCTTATATATGTGTCCCTGCTATGTAAAGTTTTATTGTTGTTTCTGACCGTTCATGAAGCATAGTCTGATCATACAAGGTCTCCTGGGCAGGGGAGGAAGTTAATAAGTATACAGACATTACAGCAAGGGATCACACCTGATTCTTTTTTGAGAGGTAAAACATTTCCCTGCCTGTTTGTAAAAATTGTTTTACCTCTAATAAAGAATTATTTGTGATTCCTGTGCTGTAATGTCTGTATAATTTATTGCAAGAAATTCAGTGAAGATACAGTGTCATTGCTTCAAAGTGCTTTATTGTGATATATACATTAAAATCATCACAAACCCTGTAGGGTCACACTATATGCGTTTCGGGAATGCTACCCCTAAGTCGTTCGCATGATAATACGTATTAACACACAGTTGAAATACATATCATAGACACTACACAGATGTGAACTATTAACAATTGCAATAAAACACACTTTAACCCGCTTATACCCACATAGTTGCAGATGGTGGACTTTGGTTACTCACTTCTATCGTCTCTCAAATTTACCTTGAAATGGATACAAGTTTACTTATGACGGGAGAATACATACCATATAAATCATATTAGTTAAATATAAATAAATTATAATAGCATGTATTAAACAAATATCAAAAAAGTGATCTAAAGCATATGGAGCGCTGAATAAGGATCGTCTCACCCACACATCTCATATTGATCATCATGGGAATAGTTTGTCTGAAATTTTGCAACAATCGACAACTATCAAATAGGATAAAAAAAGATTTTGTGTACTCACCGTAAAATCAGTAGGAGAAGCAGTGTTAAAAATTCTAAGATACTGGTCTAATGGATAATACGAAGTAAGGGCGGGTGCTGTGTCCCCCAATGATGGCTCAGAGAAAGAGATTTTACGGTGAGTGCACACACAAAAATCTTCTTCAAATAAGATGAAAAAGCACTACTTACTGAACCGCTGCTTAGAAATAAACAAATACACAAATCTATACATGTTAATTTATGGATTATTGATGGGGAAATTTTGCTCTTTATGATTGGAAAGCTGTATGGGTATTGTTTATTATAACAGCATATTGGCATTTATTCTGAAGCTGGTCAAGGAATATCGTGATCAGCATAATAAATTCGCCATATCGCTCACTACACACATCTCAGCAGTTCAGCTCTGATTGCAATATAACATATTTTGTGCTAACATTCTAATAACGCAGTATTATAATTCAAGATTCTAAGTAGCGGTTTAGCAGTGCAGTGATTCAGTGATGATGGCAATACAATATACACTATACATTGTATTTTGAAATAAGTGGCAGCTCTGCTGAGATGGCAAGGTAATACTTTCTTTGTTGTAACATTTCAATACATAGTATTACATTTAAAGATTCTAACCAGCGGTTCAGTGGTGATGGCAATATAACACACTGGATTACAGCATTATAATGACATGCTATTACTTTTCAAGATGCTAAATAGAGGCTCAGTGGCGAAGGCGATGGCAACATAATGCACAACTTGTTGCAATATTATAACAATTATTGTCTCAAGGTGATATCTGTAATCTTCATGTAGTTGTATATTATTTGGGATATCAATTCCCACTATTACATTTACATTCTACAATACTTATGATAGCGTAGCAGTGACGGTAACAAACCTAAATGGTTCAATATGGTGATTTCTCGATCACTTCATTGGGGGACACAAGATACCATGGGTGTATGCTTTCTATCACTAGGAGGCGACACTAAGCTAATTAAGAAAGCTGACTCCTGCTTAGTGTCTCAAGGAGGCACATGTGTTCTGCTTACCAGATCAAATCCTTAAGCATTTTTCCTTTATTTGTAATTTTTTCTTTAAATTTTCTTTTAGAATTTTTACAAAGCCCTCTTTAGGGGTGACGGGTCCTCCAAGGACTCCCGATTCCCTTTTTTTCCCCTGCATATGACAACGTAGAGGGCCACCTCCACACGCCGGGATCACAACAGTGAAGCACATGGTGGTCGTGCAGCCCCCACTGCATTGCCCTGATAGAACGTGGCGTTGTAAGGATGTAGATATTTCCTCTCCTTCTCTCCATCCAAGGAGAGAGTGGAATGAGGAGAACAGACCAGCACTGCAGGCCCCTCTCCTCCTCTCCATCTAAGGAGAGAGAGGATTGAGGGAAAACAGATCGGCACCACTGGCTCCTCTCCTCCTCCTCATCCAAGGAGAGAGTGGATTGAGGACAACAGAATGGCGCTGCGCTGGACTTGCAGCACCAAAAGAGCCCTCTGCAGCTGCGGTGGCTCCATGCCGGGATGCACACCATCTGTAAGAACAAAGTGCACACCCAGGCCAGGGAACAAGGAACCACCACGCAGGAAACTCAACAGAGGCAAAACTGCTTTAATCCATGGTCCCTGCAGGAATTGCGGCGATCCATCCCAGGTCTCCCACGAACTAATTATTAAATACATAAGGTTCAATATCATCATCTCAAATATTGGCTAGTCTCATGTAGCACCTCCAACCATCAATTTGAAAATCAGGAGAACAAAGGAGTTTTTTTGTGCAAAAGTATATCAAATTTATTTAATTAATAGACATCATAAAATCTTATACAAAATACAAAATTACAGGACACGACACAGGAACGATACATTTGGTGGGCACATAAAACATATAGGAACCTAATATAAAAAGCCTCTGAACATCAGTAAAATTGACACCAGGTTAGGTACAGTGACCAGATAGAGAGGATTCATATATCAAACCAAATACCATACATCATCTTTAGACCTCTTATGAGGAGACCATTACATTGATTTTATCCTACAACTGGTTTTGGAATTTGCATAGCTATATCTCTCTTCATTGCCAAGTGGGCACCAGTAGTGTCTAGTCATATAGTTCATGAGTACATTTAATATAGCTCACCACAGCCCTTGGACAACATTCAACAGGGTGAACCATGACCTTAATTCACTATGACGTAAAAAGAAGTATTTTTCAAAATAAAATAGTCAAAGATAAGGTTACCCATGTAGTCCAATTGATGTGGGAGAGATATCAGGTTCTGGACAGACAGAAGGACGGGACAGTCATCCTACACGTGTTTCGCTTTCATAGTGCTCGCTTCCTCAGGGAAAAACCTATACACACCCTGTGGTCATGGTCTTATATATCTTGTAATTGTCCACAAATGGACTTCACCTGTCCTTCCTGTTCGCCAGCTAATGTGGCGCACGCGTACTGCAGTGACTGCCGCGCCGGAAGCCCTCCCCGCGTACCGGAAGTGCGCGATGTAATGACGCGCATGGAGTCAGGCAGTTGCCATGGCGCCATGCGCGTACGCACTAGATGGTCGCGAGTTAGGCCGCCGGAGAGGCGCAGCGCAGCACGCATGCGCACGCTGAAGAAGAGGAGAGGAACACGTTTTATAAAGTAATAGAGCGAACTCGCCAGCCACCCGCAATATACAGGAATGATTCCTTAGGGGGTAATACAATCTCATACAATAAAGAGACACTAGGTAACAGTATTTAGTCATCCATAGGAATCCTAGGGTTGTTGCTGGTCGGTTCTCTCATAGATAGTAAAATCCAATAGACAAAGCAGATGTAGACATATATATTAGAGGCCATGATGATCCACAGACTAAAAGAAAGGGGGACAGAAAAGAATTTTCTGGTTACATAAACACACAGACAAAAACACCAAAGGTCAAGCAATATTGGTGCTGGATGATAATGTCGGACATACCCACAGTTAGATGAATGGAGCATAGCTAATCACTTCATTTAGTCCCCTGGGTACTAGGGTGTCGAGAGTGGAAATCCACTTCGCTTCACACCTAGCAAGCATACCTTTCAGGTCACCCCCTCTAATCCCTGCACGAATGACATCGATGCCTCTAACCTGTAGGCCCCTAGCATCACTATTATGGTGGATTTTGAAATGTCTAGGTAGAGTTTTGAGTACGGTGATGTCCTCGGTGTCTGCAGCTGCCTCAATCCCCCGCACGTGTTCCCTCACTCTAACACGTAATTCACGTGATGTTAGTCCCACGTAAATACGTGGGCATTCACATGTGGCAAAATATACCACATGAGTGGAACTACATGAGATGTAGTGCCGTATCTCATATGTTCTCTTGTTGTCACTAGAGTGAAAGGTTCCCGTGCGGAGGATATTGGGGCATGCAATGCAATCACCACAGGGATAACACCCCAAGCGTTGAGTTCGCTGCCCAAATGGTAATCGTTTCTGTGGAATGTAGTGGCTGTCCACAAGGAAATCTTTCAGATTCCTCGCGCGCCGTGCAGTCATTAGCGGCATATCGGAGATGGTTTCAGCCAAAACGGGATCCGTCTTTAAAATCGACCAGTGTTTTTTGAATATGGTTCTCATTTCATCCCACCCTTGGTTGAATGTACCGATAAAGCGTATTTGATTTGTCTCTTTGCCAGAAAGTTTACCACGATATTGTAAGAGTTCAGATCTCTTAGTTTGTTTGGCCCTAGCATAACTCTTTTTAAGAGAACGCTTGGTGTATCCCCGTTCTACAAAGCGACTCCGCAAATCTCTTGCCTGTTTCTCAAAATCCTGGTTGGACGAACAGATACGTCGCATTCTCAGATACTGGCCAGTCGGGACGGCCTTGATGGTCGACCCTGTATGTGCAGAGGACGCATGCAGGAGAGCATTAGTTGATGTTTCTTTTCGGAATACATCAGTTTGAATCATCCTAGATGCGTCCAATTTAATTTTGATATCTAAAAATTCTATCTCAGTGGGGCTATATTTTAATGTCAGTTTGATATTCATATTGTTGTTATTAAGCTCACCCACGAAGGCATCGAGCTGCTCCGCGGTG
Organism: Allobates femoralis; assembly: GCA_033576535.1. NCBI lineage: Eukaryota > Metazoa > Chordata > Amphibia > Anura > Aromobatidae > Allobates > Allobates femoralis. The sequence continues at coordinate 235,639,062 of JARQOC010000002.1, forward strand.
CCCTGCCACAAGATCAAGATGTCATCTATATATCTGTACCAGCACTGCAGATGGGCGTCAGCCTGCACGCCTCCGCCGCCAAAAATTAACCTCTCCCAGAAACCCAGGAAGAGGTTAGCGTACGAAGGCGCACAGGCCGCGCCCATTGCAGTGCCGCGTAGCTGAAGGTAAAACTGATCTTTGAAAACAAAAAAGTTATGTGACAGGGCAAAACGGAGCAGCTCGAGTACCAAGTCGCCCATCTTACCGCCCCGACCGCCAGCATCCAGAAAAAAACGAACTGCTCGTAAGCCATCCTCGTGCCCTATCGAGGTGTAGAGGCTTTCTACATCCAAGGTTGCGAAGAGAGTATCATGGTCCACAAAGATGCCGTCAACACGTCTCAGGACGTCCGTCGTGTCCTTCACGTATGAAGGAAGTATTTCCACTAGAGGTTTTAAATAGTGATCGATGAAGCGACAAATTGGTTCGCATAAATTATCGATACCGGACACGATCGGACGTCCCGGAGGGTTGACGGCATCCTTGTGGATTTTTGGGAGGACATAGAAGGTCGAGACACGTGCTGATTTCATGGTCAGTCCCTCTTTCATCTTTTTATCTATTACGCCCTGATTAAATGCTTTATCTAGGATCCTACCTAGTTCTTGAGAAAAACCAAATAGAGGATTAAAGGAAAGTTTTTGGTATGTTTCTTTGTCCCTCAATTGCCTAAAAACCTCACGCTCATATTTGGTTTTTGGCCATATTACTATATTCCCACCCTTGTCCGCCTGTTTGATAACTACATCGTCCATCTCACACAATTGTTGTAAGGCTGAGCGATGTTCACGTGTCAGGTTATCAAAGTTTCTCCGTGTGGATATTTGTTTAAGTTCTTCTGATACCAGTCTAGTGAAAATATCCACTGCTGGACAGACGGACAAGGGTGGGAAGCGTTTTGATTTTGGCAGGAGGGATTTTGGAAACTCACTTTTAGCTGCAGTGGTCTCGTTATCCAGGAGTTCCTCAAGAGCTAGAATCGCCTCTCTCTCAGCCCGATTCACCGGATCTCCAATGGGTCTTTTTTGATATAATTTGCGTAGGAGTAACTTCCGTGCAAAGATATTGAGGTCTTTTAAGGCTGTGAAATAATGAAAAGGGTTAGTTGGAGCATAATTTAAACCTTTAGAAAGTAATTCCAACTGAGAATCTGTCAGAACGTGAGCAGAGAGATTAATCACCTGAAGGCGTCCTTGACTTTTTTTATTTGATGGTTTACTATTTGGGTTCTGTTTGTTGTTATTTCGCCCTGCGCCAGATCTTGTCCCCATGCCTTTATGTTGGTCTCCCTCTGTCGTTCCCACTGAACTCAAGGAGGAAACGCTTGGAATTGACCCCAATGATGCAAGTGAAGTAGATCTAGAATCTCCATCCGCTGGGTCGCCGTGGTTGCCCTGTCCTCCAGGACCGCCACTTCCACCCTGGCCTCCGCGGCCTCCACGTCCGCCTTGGCCCTTTGGTTTTATTGGTCTAGGGCGGGTATTCCATTTGAACACCTTATTATTGGCATAATCCTGTGAATCTCTATGTAGTTTTTTCAACTTATACTCTTTGAGGTCCTTCTCCCACTTCCGGTACGCGGGGAGGGCTTCCGGCGCGGCAGTCACTGCAGTACGCGTGCGCCACATTAGCTGGCGAACAGGAAGGACAGGTGAAGTCCATTTGTGGACAATTACAAGATATATAAGACCATGACCACAGGGTGTGTATAGGTTTTTCCCTGAGGAAGCGAGCACTATGAAAGCGAAACACGTGTAGGATGACTGTCCCGTCCTTCTGTCTGTCCAGAACCTGATATCTCTCCCACATCAATTGGACTACATGGGTAACCTTATCTTTGACTATTTTATTTTGAAAAATACTTCTTTTTACGTCATAGTGAATTAAGGTCATGGTTCACCCTGTTGAATGTTGTCCAAGGGCTGTGGTGAGCTATATTAAATGTACTCATGAACTATATGACTAGACACTACTGGTGCCCACTTGGCAATGAAGAGAGATATAGCTATGCAAATTCCAAAACCAGTTGTAGGATAAAATCAATGTAATGGTCTCCTCATAAGAGGTCTAAAGATGATGTATGGTATTTGGTTTGATATATGAATCCTCTCTATCTGGTCACTGTACCTAACCTGGTGTCAATTTTACTGATGTTCAGAGGCTTTTTATATTAGGTTCCTATATGTTTTATGTGCCCACCAAATGTATCGTTCCTGTGTCGTGTCCTGTAATTTTGTATTTTGTATAAGATTTTATGATGTCTATTAATTAAATAAATTTGATATACTCCCACGAACTAAGCCCGTCAGTGACACCAGGGCGGTTCAGCTCTCAAGGGCCTATGTGGCAGCACCAGTCCGTGCGCCCACAGTGGAGGGCCCTCGCGTCTATAGCTGACAGCACTGGCCGGTAGCCCCCACAAATTAAAGCCCTGACTTGGGCTTGACCGCTTGTTCTGCAAGTCCCCACCCTCCTATATGACACGCTATGACGTGCACTTCCCGCAGCACCGGCGAGAATTAGAGCGTGCCTCAGGAAGCAGTGATCCCACGTGGATGCCTCCACAATGCACAGCACACAAAAGGCCAAGCATTGTGTAAATAGCCCACTGCCCTTGACCTCCCCCTGCACTCTTGAGGCAAACAACTCAGTGCTCTTAAGCAGCACATAGACTAACGCTAGTTTAAGCACTGTTCCCCATGGTTTATTTAATAATAGACTACAGACAGCGGGTGAGTGCAGAGCCCCAAATAATACGGAGATCTTCCTCATCCGGCAAAACACCCTATTGCTACCGGCACCTCAGCACACACATAAACTTAAAACCTAGATCCCCACCCCTCATAACCAGGAACGTTAATGGGGCATCGGTTCCTTGCCTGGCAGCTGGAGCTCTACCTTGCTGAAGCAAGCTACTAGAGCAAGCATCCCTGTCCACCTCCTCAAATAGGCGCTAGTACTCAAGTAGCTTACACCAGCCCACCTTACTGCCCTACAGAATACATCAGGAGCACCCCTAAGAAGTCACGCCTAACACTCATATGCTCACCTTACATACTAAGTGTTTCACCCAGTAACATCAGCCCAGTGTTTTTCAACTAAGACTCTAGATTTGTAGCCGTAAGTAGAAACCTCACACAAACAGCCTCCAGCTACGTGAGGCAATCATACGTTTGGATTCAGGCTTCAAAACCCGCCGCTCCCCTTTTCTCAAGAGTTACCGAACAGTCCCATAGACTGCCGATGCGTCAGGCATTTTCTTCCTCTTCTTTTCCTCGCTTATACACCTGTGCTTGCCTCAGCAACATATATGCTAGTCTTAGCAGACATTGACACGATCCTAACGAGAGCTGGTTACCGCTCCCTCAAAAATCACATCAGTTTCACGGCAGCTATTGGTCACTGGTTTCCAACAGCATCATCCGATGCTCCTCAGTTTTCCGGTGCTCCAGACGTTGCCACCTAACCTTAAGACTCTTCACTATAACGCTAACGTAGATCTCGCTGCTTTTTCAGATTTATATGCAGTATTCAATCACTCACCAGTTAGGTCGAGTCTAAAGAAACCTGGAACGAACTAAACCCTGTCAAACAAGGACAAAGACATAGCTCTAAGTCTCTAGGCAAGACTCAGGTTTTGCCCTTTTTAGTGCAGTTGTCCCGAAGACCTATTTCTGGAAAGCAGACTCAGAAAATCTACCTATTTGACCACAGGTTTTCAGCTGGATCTACTTTGATACACTGCCTACTCGTTTTAGACAGGATCCAAAGAACTCCCTCAGTCCCTCAGTCTCTTCCTCCTAACTTATCCGCTTACTCACAAGCACCCCTTCTTCACCCTTCCTCCGCAAGGGTGCAGCTTCAGGCTCGCGGAGCTGACTTCTACGCCCTACATCTGATGGAAGACTACATGTTCCTGTCTTCACTTACGTCTCTTTACTATGACAAGAACAGCCTGCCCCACACAGCGCCTCTCCTTTTTCCTGCTAAGATAGTCTTTTTCTTCATATAAAAAAAAAGTCCCTTCCTTAGGGCCAAGAAATTCTCCGTAACTTCCCATTTAGGGATGCTAGTTATGCCATTACTTACATCGGGTGCCTCACTCCAAAAAAGGCGGCCCTCGACTCCCACCCATTGGTCTTTTTATTCCCTCCCTTGGGGACTGCTTTAGGACGTCCCATGGTGTCCTGTGTTCCCCTATGAAGCAATAGAAAAGAAGATTTTTGTATGTGCACTCACCGTAAAATCTCTTTCTCTGAGCCTTCATTGGGGGACACAGCACTCACCCTTACTTTGTATTATCCATTAGACCAGTATCTTAGAATTTTTAACACTGCTTCTCCTACAGATTTTACGGTGAGTCCACAAAATCTTCTTTTTTTTAATCTTATTTGATAGTTGTCGATTGTTGCAAAATTTCAGACAAACTATTCCCATGATGATCAATATGAGATGTGTGGGTGAGACGATCCTTATTCAGTGCTCCATATGCATTAGATCACTTTTTTGATATTTGTTTAATATATACTATTATATATTTTTATTTAACTAATGATTTATATGCTATGTATTCTACTGTTATAAGTAAACTTGTATCCATTTCAAGGTATATTTGAGAGATGATAGAAGTTAGTAACCAAAGTCCACCATTTGCTATGTGGGTATAAGAGGGTTAAAGTGTGTTTTATTGCAATTGTTAATTGTTCAGATCTGTGTAGTGTCTGTGATATGTATTTAAACTGTGTGCTAATGTGTATTATCATGCTAACGACTAAAGGCCACGTTACACACACAGATATCTGTGACCAACATCTGAACAGATCTCTGGTTGCAGTGAAATCATGGAAACATTGTTCCATTTTGTGGCCGTGTACAAAATGGAGCAATGAGTCCATGATTTCACTGCAAACAGAGATCTGTTCAGATGTTGGTCACAGATATCACAGATATCTGTGTGTAACGTGGCCTTTAGGGGAAGCATCCCCGAAACGCGTATAGCATGACCCTACGGGATATGTGACGATTTTAATGTATATATCACAATAAAGCACATTGAAGCAATGACGCTGGATCTTCACTGAATTTCTACTATTCGTTTGGTTGCCAAGCCAGCACACCGGTGTCGAGAATCCAGGGAGCAATTGGTGAAGGAGTTGTGTCCTTCTCCCTTTTCCTGACTTATTCCATAATTTATTTCTTCCCTCCTTGCCCAGGTGATATATTATGATCAGACCGTGTTCCATCCATGGTCATAAATAAAAATGAAACTATACATAGCAGGGACACATATATAAGATTATCTCTGCATTGGAACATTTTTTTTTAATGCATAATGTGGAAATTATTATTACAGGATCTATTGATTAAAATGAACTTTAAATTATCCTTGTTTGTAGGAAAACCTGTCACGGGTCTGTCAGAAGGCACGGATGAGACTGTAGAGATCACTCGCAGAAGGTCCCAGCGTTTGATCAAACAGTCCACATCCTAAAGAAAAATGTCTCTGTCGCTTTAAGAGGCAAAGCCTTTTAGTTAAAGATGGAGGTCACTAGGACCCAGCTGATTCCTTACCTTGGAGCTGCCTATATATTTCCCTGGACTCCCAAAATGCACTGCTGGTGATAGCCTCAGGTGTTCCTGAATGTTTCTTGGATCAAAGCAGTGTTTCTTGGAGCCTGCTGGTTTGCTGCTTGGATCTGCTAAAGCTAAGTGTAACTCTTCCCACTTGTATGTTTTCCTTGTGTGTTTTCTAGTTGCTATCTGGGTTGCCTAGTGTTCACCCGCTCTGAGCCCTGTGTAGTGGTAGTCCAGGGACAGTCAGGGAATAGGTATCCTGTCGGAAACTGTATAGGGACATTAAGGGAGCCAGGTGTCAGTGCTAGTTGTTTTAGGGGTCACCATCCTCCCTTTTTGCCCTTAGTATCAGGGACTCCTTTCCCCTCCCCTGTCGTCATCCAGCACTGGGTGTCTCCCTACACCCAGCGTCACAAAACCCTTTAAGCTCAACAGCCTCATAGGCATATGTGAGGTTGTCAAGTTTGGGTCAAGAGACCCATGACAAGACCATTCATAATGCTCTGTACTCGTACTCTGATGCAGAGAAGTGTAAATGAGGCCTTCAACATAGACAAGTAATGATGCAGCTGAGACCATAGCTGATAGTTGAAGATCAGGGCACTATGCAAACCTTAACTATATTTGCAAGATAATAATTGAAACAAATAAAAATAACTTTTTTAAGCTTCAAAAACTCATTTTAAAGTCTGTACTGCAGTTAAAATTTTAGCATAATAAAAAATTTTCCAAACTGCGTCACTTTGAGGAGTTTATGTGTTGTTTTTTTTTTTTTTATTTCAGATTCCGTTTAGGAAGTAAAAGAGCTTATCGAGAATGCCAAGCAGATGGAACATGGAGTAATATTCCCCCAGAATGTTCAGGTAATATAATCTGTAAAAAAGAGGCCTTCCTTATTTTATTATAACAAAATAAAATTGGGTATGTACACACAACTAAGAAATTTTTAGAGCCTGCTCAAAAGAGCTTGTCTGGTCAGAGAATGCTGTTGATCTATCCTTAGGATAGGTAATCAATATAAAATTGTTAGGGTTCCAAAACACAATGCCCCCCATAGATCAAGAGTTATTTTCTCTGATGGTCACCGGATGTAAACAGATTGAATAGAGCTAAAAAACGCAGCTTTGGAGCTGCAAAACGAAGCAGTTAGGCTATAGGCACACTGGGCGTTTGTGATCTGGTTTTTGTGCTGCGTTTTTGCCAAAAAAAAACTGGTAAATTTTTGACAGACCAGCAAAGTTTGAGACTTCTGAAATGCTGTGCCGACGGCTGTTTTTTGTTTTTTTCCTTATTAGGTTTTGCTGCAAAAACCTAATCGGGAAAAGAAGTACCATGTCAATTAATTGATTCAGATCTGCAGCAATACTCCCCCCTCCTCAGTGATCCCGCAGCGTGCTCCTTTAATTTCTTCCTCCCGGTGCCCCACAATGCTTGTGTTTTTTTTTTCTTATCAGATAACTTTTTATTGAAATTTTTCAAAATTACAGATACATAACTGTAAAAATACAACATACACAAAACCCAGTGTACAAAGATAAACTCGCCAACCATCCTCCCTTCACACTGCCCCAGAATGTTTTTCTAAATGAGATCTACAAATCCCTACAAATGCTCTACAAATCTTTAACAGTACTCGCACAATATATTATACCATATGTCCTATGACCCTGCCCATGATCAAGAGGCCACTGTATAATGAACATCAGGACTGACCCTCTCCACATAGAAAGCAGTACAACAAATATTTTAATAAACTAGCTTGTGATTTAACAGTTTGCACTGCACAATGTCATGTCTACGTATTGGGGTCAGCCTGGAGGTATCCAGCCATAGTGCTCATATTTCTTCCCATTTCCTGGTTATTTGCCTCTTCTGATAAACATGTTTTTCCATACGGATATTAGTTATGACCGCATTGATGATCTCAGCCAACACTGGACAAGTAGAACCTTTCCAATGAGCAGCAATCCTCTTTCGCGCTTTGTAGAGAATGCGTGAGATCGCTAGTTGATGGTCTTCTGACGGGTATATCCACCACATAGCCCAGGAGACCTATTTTAGGGTCCAATTTTATCTGACAATGATAGACTTTACTGATCAAATTTGCCACATCCACCCAGAATCATCTCAAGCGGGGACAGTTCCACATCAGATGAATGAAATCTGCATTCGGCATTCCACACTTCCAGAAATCAGCCTCTCTTGCAAATCCCATTTTCATTAACAGTGTAGGTGTTCTGTTTACTCTGTGTAGCAAGAATAGATGTGATGCCCTACCTGCTTCACTGACCAATACCCGAGTCATATTTTCCCACATTTCTTTTGTAATGTCCCCCACATCCATCTACCATTTGGCCTTCAAAGAACTCATATCCTTAGATTGTTCCCCCAACATCTCACTATAAATGTGTGATATTATCCCTCTCGTACTACCTCCCATCACCACCCTATCAAACAACGGGGTTTTCACTATCCGAGATAACAGGATATTATTGTGCTGTGTATTGCAGGGATGACGTAACTAGAGATATTAATAGAATTTATTATTGGGAATTTAACATTCTTTTCTCCTTCGCATCATTGGGGGACACAGGACCGTGGGTGTATGCTTTTCTGCCACTAGGAGGCGACACTAAGCAAAGCTTAAAATAGAGCCCTCCTTCCTGCAGTATACACCCGAGCGTGGGCGTAGCTATTCAGTTTTAGCTTAGTGTCGCTGGAGGCACATGTAGTCTGTAGTTCAGACCACATCTACCATCTTTTAATTTTTATTTACAATATTTCATTCTCGATTTTTTACTACGACTCTCCATGAGAGCACAAAGGACTGAGGGCAGCGCATCACACAGGGACGACGGAGCCTCAGAAAGGACCCCGCTCTCCCAGCCCAGAGGCAGCAACAGCCACGGGTCAAAACTGCATCCCCCTGCATGACAGAGGGATGCACAGACCGGCTGCACTCACAGGGCACGATGCACCCCCCCTGCAGCACACCACATGGAAGTTCTCACCTCCTCCAGCAAAGGAGGCAGGTGAGGAATTGAAGCAGCTTCCACACCCCGCTCACCAAGCCATCCCTAAGGGCTGTGGTGCAGCAGGGGCAGCAGGACCCTCACCGTCCTAACAGGCTGGCCATGGATCCCAGAAGCCCCAACGCGGCAGCCACAGGCTGGGACGCGCACCGCCAGTAAGTAGGGATGCGCGCGCAGCCCTGGAGCCGCACCATCCACGGGCGCCGCCACCGCAGCATCGCGCATCCCATCCGCGCGCCCGGGGCCGCAATTAATCGAGGCCCCAGTCTGGGCCTATATCCCGGCGCTGCCTACAGCCCCAGCTGATAGGCCGTAGGCGCGAGCGCGTCATCGCCGCGTCATAGGGGCGGGCGCGATGACGCGACAAGCGGCGCTCTCATTGGCCTCTGAGCCCGCCACTCAGGGCCAGGCCACAGCTATTGGCTGAGCGCCGCAAGCCACCGCGCCAGCCAATGACAGCAAAGGGGGAGGAACAACCCTACGCCCACTGCAGCGTGACTGCCCAGAGGGCATGTCACTCAAAGCCCAGGGGCACAATATAGCAGCTAAAGCCTATTCAAGGCCACAGCCCACAAAAACACGCCCCAAAACCGGCGCGAAAATTGAACAATGCTGCTGCACACTGCAGCTACATATAGGTACAGCCCTCAGGTAATAAACCTGGGCTGATACCTAACTAGCCCCCATGGAGACAGGCTGTAGTAGGGTGGGCTTAGCCCCCTCCCAGGGGGGGGGGCACACAAAGCCCACATACTACCCAGGGACACTTTCAGGTCACAGTCCTTTGTTCCAGTGCCTCTTCAAAGGAAGGACTTCAGCACCTCAGGACGGCATAGCAGGGGACACAGGATCCGGGTAAGCTCCATAGGAGACCCTCTTTCCTGCAGTTATTCACCCCTGCCCTCATTACAACCCAGTCTGATCACCGCAGTGCCATCGCTGACAGTAATCTGGTACGCAATGGCAGATACAAAACCGTCCAAAGACAAAAGCAAAAGCAGTGCAGGGAACAAGGCATCATGCACTAGCTGCCAGGCCACGCTTCCACGCAAGCATACGTCACAATTTTGTAAGGACTGTGAACCTGAAAGTCTCATAGAGGCTGCCTCTGACGCAGGTACCAGTGCGCCCGACATTCCTCCATGGGGTATAGAATTGTCACAACGGGTGGACACCATAGTCCAAATGCTGCAAGCCCAGGCTAAGTCTCACGCAACCAGTACCCTTAAACGTCACCGCTCCCACTCCAGCAAGGAGCAGCCCGCGGACGCCCTTACCAGTAAAAAACGGACGGATACCAGGCCGTCCCGGGAACAATCCCCAAACGCTTCATCAAGTGACAGGTCTCGCTCTCCCTCACCCCGCCAGTCCGAGTCACGCTCCGAGGGCGAACTATCGGACCCCGACACACCATACGAGAGCGAGACCACGGACATCCAAACCCTGGTTGACAGCCTCATCGAAGCTGTTAACATGACACTGGATATCAAAGACGAGCCTGTCACCACGCCAGAGCACAGTCTCCTGTTCTCTAGCACTAAACGCTCTCACCGAGTCTTCTCTAACTCTGAAGGGATCGTCGGCTTTGTACAACGACACTGGGACCGGCCTGACAAACGCTTCGCAGGCCGCAAGGCCATCGAAACGAGATATCCGTTTACCCCAGACCAACACAAGAAATGGGCAGAATCTCCGGCCGTAGATCCCCCGGTGTCGCGTTTAGCTAACAAAACCCTACTTACCATCACAGATAACTCGTCTATCAAAGACCCCACTGACCGCCAGCTCGACTGCTTAGCGCGCTCAATCTTTGAGGCGTCAGGGGCAGCGCTGTCGCCTCTGTTCGCCATAGCATGGGTGGCCAAAGCAGCGGAATCCTGGATCCACAACGTTCAGCAATCACTGAAAGAGCCTGACCAAGACCAGGCAGACCAACTCGATTTGCTGGCAAAAGCAATCCGTTATTTCTTGCTAGCATCCACAGATGCAGCCAACTGCGCCGCACTGGCGGCAGCAAACGCAATCTCCTCCCGCCGAACCCCCTGGCTTAGAGGCTGGCAGGCTGATCCAGCATCAAAAAGGTCACTGATAAACGTACCGTACCAAGGAGATCGCCTATTCGGTGAAAAATCTTGACCAACTCATCTCTGAGACTACCGGGGGCAAGAGTAAGTTCCTCCCCCAGCAGAGGTTCAAGCGGCCCTTTCACCGCCCACAGTCTAACACACGCTCCCAAGCCTCCCAAGGATCACCGAGGTGGGCCAGCTCTAACGTCAGCACTAACGCAGGTCGGCCGACGCGCGGGGCCAACAGCTACCCACACTCCTTTAAAACCAACCGAACATGGAAGACCCGGCCTAAACAAACTTCTTTTAAAGGTGGAAGGCCACAGAAAGTTAGCACATGACTCCCCCCCCCCCACAGCCGCTCGTCACCGACATAACAGGCGGACGCCTTCAGCTGTTCCGCCAATCATGGCTCAAGGTCGTACACGACAATTGGGTCAGAGAACTGGTGTCGTCCGGCTACAAGATAGAATTCTCATCCCGGCCCCCAAATCGCTTCCTCCTATCCCGCCTCCCAAAGGGAAACACCCTACCGTTCCTCGACGCCATCAACTCACTGCTCAAGTCCGGCGTCATAAAACCGGTACCAGTAGACGAACAATTCAAGGGCTACTACTCAAACCTGTTCGTCGTCCCAAAAAAGGACGGGACAATGCGCCCCATCCTGGACCTCAAACTTCTCAACAAGTTTGTAAAAGTTCGACATTTCAGAATGGAATCCCTACGCTCAGTAATTGCGTCCTTAGAGAAAGGAGAATTCCTAGCAACCATCGACATACAAGACGCGTATCTCCACATACCCGTCTCGGCATCCCACCAGAAATACCTGCGGTTCGCGGTACAAAAACGCCACTACCAATTCGTCGCCCTGCCCTTCGGCTTGGCAACCGCTCCCAGAGTCTTCACAAAGGTCATGGCGGCTGTCATGTCCATCCTCCACGCACGAGCAGTCGTCGTCTTACCGTACCTAGACGATCTGCTGATCAAGGGACCATCCTTCCAATCATGCCTCGAAAGCGTCAGAATCAAAACGGACACTCCCTCCCACCTAGGATGGCTCATAAACCGGGAAAAATCATCCACAAAGCCTGCCCAAACAGTTCACTTCCTCGGCATGACCTTGGACACCGCAAGAGGGCTGGTCATACTCCCTCAGGACAAGGCCACAGCGATTCAAAAAGGCGCGCAGGTTCTTCTCGACCGCTCGCCCCAGTCCATACGCTTCGGCATGAGTGTCCTGGGAAAAATGGTGGCCGCAATGGAGGCAGTCCCCTTCGCCCAACTACATCTCCGTGCCCTACAGCTCTCCGTCCTCTCGGCCTGGGACAAAAGCCCCTTCGGCCTCAACCGAAAGCACCGACTATCCGCCAAGGTCAAAACATCACTCAAATGGTGGACACAGCCCACATCCCTCTCGCAAGGAAGATCCTTCCTCCCTCTCCAGTGGCTGATCGTAACCACCGATGCCAGCCTACTCGGCTGTGGGGCCGTCTACCTTCACCACACGGCTCACGGACGCTGGACACCCCAGGAGTCACGTCTCCCAATCAACATCTTAGAGCTACGGGCAATTCGCTTAGCACTCCAACACTTTCACCATCTCCTAGCTGGTCGCATTCAATCGGACAACGCCACGGCCGTGGCGTATATAAATCACCAAGGCGGCACACGCAGCAAGGCAGCGATGCACGAAGTAGAACACATCCTACGATGGACCGAAAAGAACCAGTCAATCATATCAGCAGTCCACATCCCGGGAGTGGACAACTGGGCAGCGGACTTCCTAAGCCGCCAAGGGCTGGCCTCAGGAGAATGGTCCCTTCACACGGAAATTTTCCAACAAATCTGTCAACGCTGGGGAACGCCCGACGTGGACCTCATGGCATCAAGAATGAATGCGAAAGTCCCGGCATTTGTGGCCAGATCCCGGGACCCACTGGCTCTAGGAGTGGACGCTCTTGTCCTCCCCTGACGCCAGTTCCACCTCCCGTACATCTTCCCGCCACTCCCCCTAATCCCTCGAGTAATCAGGAAGGCCAAGGCAGAAAGAGCGCAAGTAATCCTTATTGCCCCAGACTGGCCACGGCGGCCATGGTACGCAGAGCTAGTACAGCTACTCGCAGACGCGCCCTGGCCACTCCCAAACAGGCCGGACCTCCTGTCTCAGGGCCCCTTCTACCACCAGAACTCGGGAGCCCTGTCTTTAACGGCATGGCGATTGAGTCCTGGGTCCTGACCCAGGCAGGGTTCACACCTAAGGTCATAACCACCATGATCAACGCCCGAAAAACATCATCCTCTCGCATCTACTACCGCACCTGGAAAACCTATTTCAGGTGGTGCGAAGATCTCAACCGTAACCCACTCCTCTTCTCCATCCCCTCGATCCTGGAGTTCCTCCAGAATGGCCTCGATGCGGGCTTAGCACCAAACTCCATCAAGGGCCAAATTTTGGCCTTAAGTATTCTTTTCCAACGCAGGATTGCGTCAAAAGCACAAGTCAAAACATTCATTCAAGGGGTCTCCCACACACGACCTCCCTACAGGACACCCGTGGCGGTCTGGGACCTAAACCTAGTCCACGACGTGCTCCAAGGCACACCATTCGAACCCCTCAAAGAGGTTCCTCTAACCCTTCTCTCGCACAAGGTCGCCTTTCTCGTCTCTATTACATCAATTAGGCGCGTGTCCGAACTGGCCGCCCTATCCTGTCGGCCCCCCTACTTGTCCTTCCATAAGGACAAAGTCGTCCTACGACCATCTCCTTCTTTCTTACCCAAAGTGGTATCTCAATTCCATCTCAATGAGGACATAGTACTCCCGTCCTTCTGCCCAACTCCAATACACCGGGTCGAAAAGCAGCTCAATACCCTGGACCTGGTGAGGGCTCTCAGACATTACATCTCCCGAACAGCCCCTTTCCGCAAAACAGAAACGCTGTTCGTCATTCCCAAGGGCCCTAGAAAGGGAATGGCTGCGGCCAAATCCACGTTGGCACGATGGATCTGCTCCACGATCCAGGAAGCCTACCGTATCAAGGGAATGCCAATCCCAGAAGGTATTAAGGCACACTCAACCCGGTCAGTGGGCGCCTCATGGGCCATTCGCCACCAAGCTTCGGCAGCTCAGGTCTGCAAAGCTGCAACCTGGGCCAGCCTACATACATTCACCAAACACTACAACATCCACACCCAGGCCTCTGCAGATGCAAGCCTAGGCAGGAAAATCTTACAGGCAGCGGTCGCGCATCTGTAAACAGCTAGCGCACGATGCCCGACCACCACTGCTAGATCCCCACCCAGGGACTGCTTTGGGACGTCCCACGGTCCTGTGTCCCCCAATGATGCGAAGGAGAAACAGGGATTTTTGTGTACTCACCGTAAAATCCTTTTCTCCTAGCTCATCATTGGGGGACACAGCACCCACCCTTAACGCTTTAAAAGCACACCGCTATATGCAAGCATACCTAACAAGCACAGCATTGTACCTTACACCATTCGTACCTTATTACCAGCTCTCCTACTGCTTTAGTACTAAACTGAATAGCTACGCCCACGCTCGGGTGTATACTGCAGGAAGGAGGGCTCTATTTTAAGCTTTGCTTAGTGTTGCCTCCTAGTGGCAGAAAAGCATACACCCACGGTCCTGTGTCCCCCAATGATGAGCTAGGAGAAAAGGATTTTACGGTGAGTACACAAAAATCCCTGTTTTTAAGCTCCTGAAAGGATTTAAACAGTCCATCCATGTATATCTGTGAAATCAATTTACTGTATATACTCGTGTATAAGCCGACCCGTGTATAAGCCGACCCCTCTACTTTTGCCCCCAAAACCTGGGAAAACCTATTGACTCGTGTATAAGCCGAGGGTGGACCCCAGCACAGGTATACAGCCCCCAGCAGTGTTTTATACAGGCCCTCCCAGTGGTATACAGGCCTCCCCAGTGGTAGTATACAGCAGCCTCCCCAGTGGTAGTATACAGCAGCCTCCCCAGTGGTAGTATACAGCAGCCTCCCCAGTGGTAGTATACAGGGCCCCAGCAGTGGTATATACAGGGCCCCAGCAGTGGTAGTATATACAGGGCCCCAGCAGTGGTAGTATATACAGGGCCCCAGCAGTGGTAGTATATACAGGGCCCCAGCAGTGGTAGTATATACAGGGCCCCAGCAGTGGTAGTATATACAGGGCCTCAGCAGTGGTAGTATATACAGGGCCTCAGCAGTGGTAGTATATACAGGGCCTCAGCAGTGGTAGTATATACAGGGCCCCAGCAGTGGTAGTATATACAGGGCCCCAGCAGTGGTAGTATATACAGGGCCCCAGCAGTGGTAGTATATACAGGGCCCCAGCAGTGGTAGTATATACAGGGCCCCAGCAGTGGTAGTATATACAGGGCCCCAGCAGTGGTGGTATATACAGGGCCCCAGCAGTGGTATTATATACAGGGCCCCAGCAGTGGTGGTATATACAGGGCCCCAGCAGTGGTAATATAGACAGGGCCCCAGCAGTGGTGGTATATACAGGGCCCCAGCAGTGGTGGTATATACAGGGCCCCAGCAGTGGTAGTATATACAGGGCCCCAGCAGTGGTGGTATATACAGGGCCCCAGCAGTGGTGGTATATACAGGGCCCCAGCAGTGGTATATGTCCCCCAGGCTGCGGCACTCATTAAAATAACAAACTTTTCATACATCACCTTTCCGGCGACCGCTGGCTGGCAGCGCCGCTCCTCTGCTCCTCCAGTCCCGGCTTCTTCCTGCTTGTGCCGGCTTCTATTCCTGTGGCCGACGCAGCAGATGACGTCATCGGCTGTGCCCGGTCACATGACACCCGCACAAGCAGGAAGAAGCCGGGACCGGAGGAGCGGCGCTGCCAGCCAGGGGTCGCCAGAAAGGTGATGTATGAAAAGTTTGTTATTTTAATGAGTGCCCAGCCTGGGGTTCAGATATTGAGGGGGGGGGGGCTGTAGATCACTGATGGGGGGCCAGTGTATTGCAATATGCACGGCATCCCCCCGCCGCTGATGGACGGGGGATGCCGTGCATATTCATTACACTAATGAGGCGGCCCCACGTGACCTCCTGCGGTCACTGCGGCCCCTCCAGCCCCCAGTTACAGCCCTCCCCCCAAGCATATACCGAGTGACTCGAGTAAAGCCGAGGGGGGCACATTTCAGCACAAAAATTGTGCTGAAAAACTCGGCTTATACTCGAGTATATACGGTAACTCCTTTCCACTACCACAGTTCGAAACCCATGAATTTGGCTACCTCCCCAAAGCTCGGATTTCTTTAGATCAAGGCGTACTGTGTCACCTCGCAAAGCTAAATCAATTATTTAGCGTTATGCCAAATTTTGTCCATAGTAAATATGGACAGATATGGTCTGCTCTGCTGTAAATGAAATGGAGGATGTCCAAAATAGAAATTATAGGTGCCTTTATTCCATGCCCTACGCGTTTCAAGTCCATCCCAGCCTCTTCCTCAGGAGCAACACCATCAGTAATGACCAGCAAGTCAAATAAACAGACATGTATAGATTACAATAGCCATTAAAAACAGCCACATTACAATGACGTGTCTGGAGGAGGTATTCAGACATAATATAGATTATTGTTGTATGTATCAGTGAATGTTTAGTAATAAGTGATGTGTATTTAAAAATATATTTATAAGGGATGGATGAATCAATCAAGTGGTGGATTATGGTTTTTAGGTGATATTTTATATGTGTTAAAACAATATAAATCAGTAGAAAGATTAATAAAAAATTATTAAAAGGTCTATCAGCCTCACCAAGTGGTCAATTGATTGCCCTGAAACAAAAGAATCCTCATTAGTGTTTTGCCGGTGTGTAGTGCATGAAATCAACTCTAGATGGAGACATACCGTAATGAAATGGACTATAACTAGGAACATGTTTTTAGAGAGTGCATTCATTTGGCAGTTCGAACACCAAAACTAATATTTCTGTGATAATTTTTTTTTTATATTTTATTTATCAATTTTTGCTTATTGAGTTATTTGATTAAATTGTAGTATATATATATACAGTATATACTCGTGTATAAGCCGACCCGTGTATAAGCCGACCCCCCTACTTTTGCCCCCAAAACCTGGGAAAATCTATTGACTCACGTATAAGCCGAGGGTGGACCCCAGCACAGGTATACAGCCCCCAGCAGTGGTATACAGGCCCCAGCAGTATGATATACAGCAGCCCCCAGTGGTATATACAGCAGCTCCCAGTGGTATATACAGCAGCTCCCAGTGGTATATACAGCAGCCCCATTGGTATATACAGCAGCCCCAGTGGTATATACAGCAGCCCCAGTGGTATTGCAGCCCTATATACAGCAGCCCCAGTGGTATTGCAGCCCCAGTGGTGTATACAGCAGCCCTATATACAGCAGCCCCAGTGGTATTGCAGCCCCAGTGGTATTGCAGCCCCTATATACAGCAGCCCCAGTGGTAATGCAGCCCCAGTGGTTATACAGCAGCCCTATATACAGCAGCCCCAGTGGTATTGCAGCCCCAGTGGTATTGCAGCCCCAGTGGTATTGCAGCCCCTATATACAGCAGCCCCAGTGGTATTGCAGCCCCAGTGGTGTATACAGCAGCCCCTATATACAGCAGCCCCAGTGGTATTGCAGCCCCAGTGGTATTGCAGCCCCTATATACAGCAGCCCCAGTGGTATTGCAGCCCCAGTGGTGTATACAGCAGCCCCTATATACAGCAGCCCCAGTGGTATTGCAGCCCCAGTGGTATTGCAGCCCTATATACAGCAGCCCAGTGGTATTGCAGCCCAGTGTGTATACAGCAGCCCTATATACAGCAGCCCCAGTGGTATTGCAGCCCCAGTGGTATTGCAGCCCCTATATACAGCAGCCACAGTGGTATTGCAGCCCCAGTGGTGTATACAGCAGCCCCTATATACAGCAGCCCCAGTGGTATTGCAGCCCCAGTGGTGTATACAGCAGCCCCTATATACAGCAGCCCCAGTGGTATTGCAGCCCCAGTGGTATTGCAGCCCCTATATACAGCAGCCCCAGTGGTATTGCAGCCCCAGTGGTGTATACAGCAGCCCCTATATACAGCAGCCCCAGTGGTATTGCAGCCCCAGTGGTATTGCAGCCCCTATATACAGCAGCCACAGTGGTATTGCAGCCCCAGTGGTGTATACAGCAGCCCCTATATACAGCAGCCCCAGTAGTATTACAGCCCCAGTGGTATTGCAGCCCCTATATACAGCAGCCCCTATATACAGCAGCCCCAGTAGTATTGCAGCCCCAGTGGTATTGCAGCCCCTATATACAGCAGCCCCACACAAATGCTGGCACACGTCCCCCCCTGTTGTAAGGCCCCCCTGCTGATTACTTACCATCCTGGTCTTCAGCAGCACCTCCGCGCGGTCCTCTGTGCTCCGGTCCTCCGTGGTCCCGTCCTCTGTGCTCCGTTCCCCGGCTGCATCCGGGGTCCCCGCGCGTCGCAGAAGCGATGACGTCATCGCTTCTGCGACCCGGCCGGTCACATGATACAGCCGGGGAACGGAGCACAGAGGACGGGACCACGGAGGACCAGAGCACAGAGGACCGGCGCAGAGGTGCTGCTGAAGACCAGGGATGGTAAGTATTCAGCAGGGGGGCCTTACAACAGGGGAGGACGTGTGCCAGCAGTTTGGGGGGCATTATCTACAGATATGCACTGCTCCCCCTGGCGCTGATTGACAGGGGGATGCAGTGCATATGTAATGAGCGGCCCCACGTGACGGGGCCGCTCAATATACAGTATCCCCACCGCCTCCTCCTGCCTCCCCAGCCCGACACAGCCCCCACCCCACTCACCCTGTATAGTGACTCGTGTATAAGCCGAGGGGGGGACTTTTCAGCCCAATTTTTGGGCTGAAAAACTCGGCTTATACACGAGTATATACGGTATATTATATTTTTATCTTCATTGAATTTGTTGTATTTATCATATTGAATATGTTTCAAAGCTGTTTTTATCTCAGTTCACACACACCCTTCCTCTGCACGAATCAGAACTATGTAAACGTCACTTTATACCTCCTCCAGAGACGTCATTGTAATGTGGCTGTTTTTCATTGGCTATTGTTATCTATATATGTCTGTTTATGTGACTTGCTGGTCATTATTGATGGTGTTGCTCCTGAGGAAGAGGCTGGGATGGCATTGAAACGCGTAGAGCATGGAATAAAGGCACCTATCTTTTCTACCTTGTACGTCCTTTATTTCATTTACAGCAGTGCGGACCATATCTGTCCATATTTAGTGTGCATTCACCGCCTCGAGCGGGGGTCCTGCAGCAGCTGATACCAGGCACTGATACCAGTTGTGGGTCTAACAACTGTACAAGGTGAGCGGTTCAATTATTTGTCTTTCCAGTAATTTGGGAGATTCGACCCTTTGCGCCCTTGTCTACCCCATTTCTAAACTTTGTCCATACAATCTAGCATTGGAGGAACAGGAGTCAAGGCTGACCAGAATTCTTCCAGAGTCCAACATCTGTGCATGCAATTCATTCCCCACCAAATGTGACAGCATACGCATCGAAGATCCATCTAAGGCACCATCTCCGTCCCCAACTTCAGAAATGTTGTAGCTGCACTTATATGTAATACAGGAATGGGTCCAGAATTACCAAGCCACCCCCATCTTTTGGCCTATGTAACTTTTCCAATAGTATCCTTGGGGTACCTGTCTTCCATATGAGCGCTCTATGTCAATCTGATAAAATATATGCATGGGAAGTCAGACAGGAATGTTATGAAGAATATATAGTGCTTGTGGCATCAGAATCATTTTTACTAGGTTTGCCCTACCCACTATTGACAACGGCAGTTTGTAGCAAGCTTTGACTTTTTGTTCAAATTTGGTTAGCAGTGGAGTAAGATTCAGCTTCTTGTAATCCTTTATATTTTCTCCCACAATTCCCAAATATTTAAAGAGCACCTGTCAACCCCGGTGCTTTCCAAAGTGAAAGCACCACTGAATGTAGCGTGTATGCTGCATTCAGGGAAGGTGTGTATCATGTCTCTACCCCCTTGTAACTTGAAAAATACACTTTGGTTAAGTTAAGAGGTCCGAGGGGCTTATCTGATTATGCTGTGCTCGCTGCTGGCACAGTCCTCCTCACCTCCTGCCTGTGTGTTCTGCCTCCTCTTGTGTGGGTTTGCCCTCCTCTTCGGCTCCACACGCAGACACACACGCAGGCAGGTGGCGGGGAGGATCGGGCTGGCAGCGAGGACAGCATCAGATAAGCCCCTCGGACCTCTTTTTTTTAATCAGATAGTTTTTATTAATTTTAAAAGTCATGCAAAACTGAATAATATACATGGAACATATGTACGTTCATGTACAAAAAGATAAAGCATAATAACAAGGCACGTATAATAAACCCTCCTCCACAACCCAACTCCCCCCCCACCCCTCCCCTCCCCTCCCCTCCCCCACAGGTCTGATAGATAGAACCGAATAATTACAGTTGCACAAGATTTAAACAAGTAAATAGGTCGTCGCGAGCCGTCTCAAAACTGTATACACATTAGAATCTGTCACTCAGCTCATCCGTCGGTAAATCAAACAGTACAAGCCAACCTCCCCAAAGCCTTTCAAACAACCCGGGCCTGCCTCTTTTCATATAAATATACTTTTCTCTAAACAAAATATGGTTTAATCTGTTAATATATTCTTGTCTAGTAGGTGCTTTTTCTGATATCCAAGTGGATGCAATCAATTTCCTGGCAGCGAATAGCATTCTAGCAACCGTAATTTGAAGACATTCATCCCCCCGAACATCATCTACATAACCCAGGACACATACCACAGGGTCCCTAGGTATCTCCTGATTGAGGACTATAATCCAGAATGCCTGCAGGCAGGGGCATGTCCACAGCATATGTAAGATATCTGCCCCCTCCATTGAACACTTGGGGCAGCACGAGTCTTGCCTCAGTCCCACGTCACATAACCACTTAGGCGTTCTGTACACCCTATACAACACGTATATCTGCGATAATCTACTGGGTTCACTAAGAGACAGCCTAGGAACCATCTGACGGATATGCTCCCACTGCTCCCCTGAGATCGACCCCAATTGCTGCTCCCACTTCTGCTGCGCTCCCATTGGATACTTTGGCAAAACCATGCTGGACAGGCCATTGTATATAAATGAAATAAGACCTCTAGTTGATGATACACCAAGGATATTAACTATGCAAACCTGCTGAATAACAATAGGGGAATTTCTATTCTGGATAGTATAGGCATGTCGTAGCTGTAGATATTGGTAAAACATACAATGCTGCAAAGGGAACTCCTGCCGTAGTTCTTCAAAGGACTTGAAAGATTCTTTCCGCAATAGTTGCGACAGCCACCATATACCAATCCTCCTCCATTGTGCGAACCCTTTCAATGACCTCATTGCCGGTAGATTGCTATTGTCCCATATAGGAGAGTATTTTGTGAAAGCCGTGATATTTCTGATCTGTTTGATCTTGTCCCAGACCCTCAGCATAAGGGCTACAGTCGGGAATCTGGAAGCTAGAGGGCGAAGCTTACCCGCCTCCAAGCTAGTCAGCAACGAGCCCTGCCCCAGTAAGTACCTAAGGACGGGTCTCCCGCCACCCTCCATTCTACCCTCGCTGTTTTCCATCCCCCTCGCCAAGTGCTGACATTGGGATGACAAAAAGTATATCCATGGATTAGGGAGCGCCAATCCCCCTTCGTCTTTAGGCTTCTGTAAGTGCTCCAATTTAATCCTGGCGCCACCCTTTAACCATATCAATTCCCTGAATATAGCGTTAATTTTATGGAATCTACCCAAAGGCAACCAAATAGGGGAGTTGTGGAGGAGATATAGAAGCTGCGGCATAATTACCATTTTTAATAGATTCACCCTTCCCACCACTGACAAATGCAACTTGGCCCAGGCTCTAATTTTCTGTTTGATCCTCGCCACCAGCGGGGACAGGTTTAAATTCTCATAGTCCCCCAAATCGGTGGATATTGTCAATCCCAAGTATTTAAATTTAGTCACTACTGGAATTTGTACAGGTATGTCCACACCTGGATCCAGCGCGAGCACAGCGGACTTATCCCAGTTAATGACCAACCCCGATATCTTTCCAAAGCCATTAAGAAGAGTCATAGTATTTTTCAAGGAGCTATCAGGGTCAGCCAAAAACAAAAGCAAATCGTCCACGTACAACGCTACTTTCTCCTCAGATGGTCCATATCGAAAGCCCACAATACCTGGATCTCGTCGTATAGCTGATGCCAAAGGTTCAATTGCCAAGGCAAACAGGAGCGGGGACAATGGGCAGCCCTGCCTCGTGCCTCTATACAGATGGAAGGGATCAGACATTGAGCCATTTGCTCGGATTCTGGCTTGTGGGCCCGTATATAGAAGTCTGATCCAGCCTATAAAGCCCAGACCAAAGCCCATACACTCAAGCACAGCCCACAAATAATTCCATTCGACACTGTCGAAGGCCTTAGGCGGCATCCAGAGACAGGACCACCCTCCACCCCGCATTATCCGCCCGCACCTGCATATTTAGATACAGACGCCTGATATTGAGGGCCGTCGATTTCCTGGGCATAAAGCCTGTCTGATTAGGATGTACCAAGGATTCGATTACCTTTGATAAACGATTGGCCAAAACCTTGGCCAATAATTTAGTATCCACCGTGAGAAGGGAGATAGGCCTATACGACGCTGGCAGCGTTGAATCCTTATCTTTCTTCAATATTAATACTATAGTTGCTTCTCGCATGGATGGTGGGAGGATGCCGGAGGACAGACTCTCATTATACATGTCCAATAATGTCGGAAGCAACATCTTCTTATATTTCTTATATATTTCAACCGGCATCCCATCAACACCCGGTGCCTTGGGTCTGTCAAGGCTACGCCCAGTGGAGTTAATCAATTTAGGAAGGCCAGCAGATTCTAGAAATCTAACTATATCCTCCGCTGTGGCCGTAGTGTGTGACAAATACAGGTCTTTATAAAAAATTTTCAGGACATTCAATATTTCAGGTGTATTCCCTACCAACCTACCCTCAGAGTTTTGGAGCTGAGCTATAAAAGAGGACCCCCTTTGATCCGAAGTAATAACAGAAAGCAGATGCCCCACACTCTCCGCCTCCTGGTACGACTGTACTGATTTAAATAATCTCTTTTGAGCCGCCTCCTGCATAGTTATTTTTGTCATTAGCTTTTGGGCTTGTTTCAATCGCTTCCTGGCGGGAAGAGTGAAATCCAGCGCAGCAGCCTTTTCCGCCTCCCCAAGCTCTCCCATGGCCCGCTCAGTGTGCGCCCTATTCCTCGTCTTTGCCTTTGATATTTCCCGTATGCACATGCCCCTCAGGTAAGCCTTTAATGTATCCCACACCACCAAACCAGAAGCAGTGCCCTGGTTGAATTTAAGATATTCTTTCAGCTCTAGAACAAAATGGTCATCTTTATCTATTATTTGCAACCAAAATGGATTTAACCTCCACTGACGTCTTACACCCCCCGCGGCAGGCCCTCCCCCAATTTCAATAGACATGGGCGAGGGATCCGAAACCGTACGCGGCAGATAGTCAACATTCAGAATTTTCTCTTGCATGGACCAATCCCCCAGGACCATATCTATACTGACAAAGACGAATAGCTAGACGAAAAACACGAGTATTGGTAAGTGTTCGGGTTGCGGCTTCTCCAAACATCCACCAAGGCTACTTCCTTGAGCAATATACTGAATGATGTACCATTACCTCCCAATTTAAGTGGCTCACGATTTCCCTTATCCCAGTGAGAATCCTGTATGTTATTAAAATCTCCCACCAGCAAATATGGAATGTTTGGAAAGTCCTTTAACAGGTGAAGTATCTGTTGCATAGGTCTACTGCTGTATGGCGGGGGAATGTATACGGAGACAATCACAATTTGTATGTTGTGAATACTACAGTATAGGAAGACTAACCTTCCTTCTGGATATGTAATTACTTTATGACACGTAAATTGAGTCCCCGAGTATACCAAAATACTCACTCCTCTAGCATATTCAGAGTATGTAGAATGGTATCCCTCCTGTACCCATCTCTTCTCCAGTAAATTAATAGTGTCGGCAGTGAGGTGAGTCTCCTGCAGACAGATTAATGCCGGTTTCTGAGCCATAAGGAAGGCAAAAATTGCCTGTCTCTTTACTGGAGTTTTTAAGCCCCTAATGTTCCAACTAATTACCTTAATAGACCCCATTACTCCAGTATACTGCCATCAGAGCTCGAGACCAACCCGTCTTATCATATCTACAACCTATGATCATAGAAAAACCAGCGCCCCTACCAGACCTGAATCCCTTTCCCCCCCCCACCCCCCTCAACATTCCCCGAAAAACAATTTGAACCATTAACTGTAAGAACGATATCATTGTCCTTTTTCTCTCAGGTTGTATAATGAGCGCTTCAATGCCCTTATGCTCCCCTTTCCTTTTAGGATAGCACCCCGCAGCACGGCATAAACATTCAACTCTATCCCATACAATACTCGCATGGAACCAAAACAAATCATTGCGCTCTTCTTTCGTAGGGCACTCAATAGAAAAATACCAAACGGAAGGAAAATTATCAGTTTGAAACTCAATAACCCAAATATCTTGTGATCTATACAAGAACATGGAAAGTCTCCAAGAAACCGGATATCACGATCGGATCTCCCTCATCCATGTTCCTGCTCCTCTAGTTCTTTCCTCAGGTGCCTTTCATTCCCGTCAATCCAGTTCATCGCGTCTGTTGAGTCCAGAAAAAAATGAGTTTTGCCTCCAGCCTCAATCCACAATTTTGCCGGAAAGATCATAGAGTATTTGATTGCAAGTGACCTCAGCCTCTTCTTGACCTCACTGAATTTGGCACATTTTCTCTGGACTATCAGGGAATAGTCTGGGTAGAACGAGAATCTAGAGCCATCTGCAGAGAGATCTGGATGATCCTTAGAAAAACGGAGTATATTATCTCTGTCTCTGTAGTGCAGCATCTTCACTAGCTCCGTACGTGGCTGGTTCCCTGGAGGGGGGGGGCGAGCAGGGACTCTGTGCACGCTCCACAGCATATAAGTGTGTTAAGTTGTCCGCCCCTATCTTGTCCTTGATCCATGCCTCAAAGAACTCGGTGGGGTTTTTCCCCTCATATCTTTCGGGGACTCCCACTATACGCACGTTATTGCGGCGTGGCCTGTTTTCCAGATCGTCAGTTTTGGCCCATAAAGCAGAACTGTCCCTTTTAGCCTCCGTCTGAAATTTCACTGCAGTAGTCAGGGTACTTTCAGCAGCAGTAACTCTTTTCTCCAAGTCCCCAGTGCGGTCTTTAACCCTGTGCAGGTCATGCTTCACTGTTTGTAATGATTCTTGCATGTGACCGAGCTGGGTCAGTACATTAGATATAGCTGAGCCACACTGCATGACAGCCAGTAAAACGTCCTTTATAGTGGGGTCTGCTGGCATTTGCATCTGTAATTTTTGCATCTGCTTGCAATTCTGATCCACCAGCTTGCCCCAGCCTCCTGCTGCCTCGTGGTTTCAATCTCTTCCTCCTCCTCCTCTCCAGCCTCCTGAGCACCTTGTGTACCTTCACTTCTGTCCTCCTCGTCCGTCTCCTGAGCCGCTTCTCTCTCCACCTCCTCCACTCTGGCATATTGCTGCAGCCGGGCTGCCACTGCTCTGTTTCTGGCCGCGCTCTCCTCTGCAGCCTCAGCTGTGGAGCGCGTCTCAGCTCCGGCGCCATCTTGGATAAGCCTCCCAGCCTCTCCAGTGACCCGGCGGCGGCCGCCTTTTACCATGGCCTCGGTCCTGTGAGAGCGTGCCTGTGTGTTCCAGGCAGTTCCCGCCACCTTCTCCTTTGCACTCGGACGGTTCTCAGCCGCGCTGCGGGGACTTAACGGCTTCTGAACCGGAGTGTGTGCGGGAGCTCAGCGGTCCTGCTGCCTCTCTTACATGCCGCTAGGCCACGCCCCCCTCGGACCTCTTAACTCTAAACTTTCCAAAGCTTTTTTTTTGGTTACAGGGAGGGTAGAGACATCATACACACCTTCCCTCAATACAGTATACACGCTGCATTTAGTGGTGCTTTCACTTTGGAAAGCACCAGGGGGGTGACAGGTTCTTTTTAAACTCAGTTACTATATTTAACTTCAGTCTATAGAAAAAAGAGACGACACTCACTGGTTTCTTTTGCTCGCTTTAATCCACTATATGTGGGTTACATCTTGTGCTGTCTCTTTTTTTTCTATAAACTGAAGATTATATTCAGCACTTTAACACTGAGCAACACCAGTACAGGTGATAAGCCAAGGTGATTAGGTGGGCCAGACATGGTCCTAAAAGAAGGTTTGGGAGGAGTTAGAGTCCTACACGTTACCGACATACGGGAAGACTTGTCCCAGTTGATGGACAATCTGGAAAGCAGTTTAACACTAGAAGTCCCAGAGAGGGGTGATTTAACATTTCTACCTTTGGAACCCAGAGACGGGTCGAATGACCTGAAGGATTTTAGCTAACATCCTCTAATCAGTCTTTTGTTCTGTAATTAAGGCCATCACTGTCGCACCACAGAGGTTGTTGTTTTCCATTGAGTTTAGCCATTTAGTTTCTAGTTAGTTCTATTCAGTTTGGACGAAGGGTCATTTGATCCTCTTTCGGGACTTCAGGGGGAGCTCGAAATTTCTGGGACTTCTAGTGTTAAATTCATTAATTAACATTGCCTCTGGTAACGAGTTTGCCTAGTCCCCAAGAAACAGTAGAATATCGTCTGCATACAGAGCTATCTTTTGATGCAAATCCGTGTCTGAACCCCAGTATATTTGGTGACGCCCTAATTGCTGACACCAAAGGCTCTACAGTAAACAATAGAGGGGACAGGGGGCAGCCTAGCCTAGTTCCCCTATATAGACAGAACCTATCCGACATCTCTCCATTACCCTAACCCTAGACTCCGGAGCCAAATAAAGGAGTTTTACCCAGGCTAGAAATTCCCTCCAAAAACTCATACTAGACAATGTCACCCACAGATATGCCCATTCAATGCTATCAAGTGCTTTAGCTGTGTCTAGGGACGTAATAGCTCGAGGCTTTTCACATTCCGATGAGATTTGTAAATGTAAATAAAGTTGGTGCACATTAATCGCTGTCGACTTGTCTGGCATGAAGCCAGTTTGGTCCAGATGAATAACAGTGGTGATAATTTTGGATAACCAGGTTGCCAGCACTTTTGCTAAAATCTTAATATCTGTGGTCAGTAAGAATATTGGTCGATAAGATCCAGGCAAGCAAGGATCTTTATCTCGTTTAGGCACTACTACCAAGATCGCTTCATTCTTTGAATGGAGCAGAAATTCCCCTCCTTGCCGTATTATACTTCAATAATGAGGCAGCATTATCCCACTATATATTTTTTAAATACCTTAGTCTGCAATCCATCCGCCCCCGACATCTTATCCCTGGCCATAGACCCAAGAGCCTCCTCCATCTCCTCTAGGCTAATTGGGGTCTCCAACATTTCAGCATCTGCCACCGAAAGTATAGTAAGTCTAACTTTACACAAAAGTCTATCTAGGGCCTCCTCCGAAAAGGAAACTCGTGATTCATATAAAGAACCAAAGAACTCCCAAAAAACTGTCAATATATCTGCTGAGGACTAAACTATCTTTCCATCTCTTACCTTCAACTTCCCTCTGAAGAAGAATCCCTGTTGTGTCTTTAATATTGTTGCCAAAAAATGTCCTGCTCCCTCACCCTCTGCATAATATGTCTGCCTCTAAAAATAAACATTTATCCTCTGCCCTCGAGATCATATGTTGGGTCAATTGTCTTTCCGCCTCCTTTTAATCTGGAAAGATTGGAATCCGAAGGGGCCTCCAGGGACCTTCCTTCTGCGGAGGTTACTTTATCCTGCAGGGTGTCCCCAAATGCTCTTGACCTATTTTGTATTGCATTTACTTCCTTAATGAGGAGACCCCTTAAAAAAGCCTTGGATACATCCCAAGCCATCCCACTAGTTGTTGTTCCTTTGTTAATGTGGTAAAATTCTTTCAATAGGTCAGGTATCCTATCGGAAGTGGATATAATACTGAGCCAGAATGGGTTAAAACAACAGGGTGCATGCTGTCTATTCTTCTGCTCCCACCACCTGAGAGTTAACCCAACTGGATCAGAGACACCCCTGGGAAGGTATTCCACTTTCTGGGACAGTTGGGTCAGTTGTGAGTTACACAGCTGTAAGTCAAGCTTTGATAATGAGTTATATGTGCGGGACTGACAGAAATAAACCCTCATCGTAGGGTTTCAATTTCTCCACAAATCCGTCAATTAGCTCTACCTCCTCCAGCATCCTGACAAAAGGAGTCTTACCTCTACTCATCCCAGGTGACCTTTTGAACCTGTTCAGTTATTCATCTATTAGATTATTAAAATCCCTTGAAACTACCGCAGGTATTCCCTGGAATTGCACCATAAACTGAATGAACTCTCTTAACACTAAACCAGAGTATGGAGGCGGGACATATACAGCAACGATCACACATTCAACCTCCACCAGTCTACCCATCAAACACACAGCGACCATCTCTATCTATCCTAGACTCAGAGCACTGGAATGGAACATTTCAACGTAATAACACACTCGCCTCACTCAAGTTGTGTATGTAGCATGATAACTCTACCCCACCCACTTAGCTTTTAAAGATTGGGCCCTAATATCCCCCAGGTAAGTCTCCTGCAAGCACATCACCTCTGCCTGAGATGCCTTCACATAGTCCAAAATTGCTTTCCACTTGTTTGGGTCATTCATCCCTCTCACATTCCATGTCAGAATTTTATGTGACTGAGCCATTTTGCTGGGCCAAATATGAACTTGTCATTACTATTCGTTTGTTTCCCTTCACATATGTATATATATATACCCATACATGCAAAATACTATTATGTACTCACCCAATAATTGTAACACCTCTCCTCCCCTCACCCCTTCTCACACACACCCCTTCCCTAATACAAAAAAACAAACATTACACTGGAAGCTGGGAGTCTCTAACTACTTGGTACTCCCGGAGTCAAGACCTATTATCACAAGCTCTTCAGTAGGAGCCAAAATTTCAGCCACTGCCACCTTATATGCATTGGGAGAGATAGAAAATATAGAAATCTCTCACTGGAAACCCTATGCTCCTGAATCTGTTCAACATGTCCTTACAGATCTCATATGACCTTTCAAACATAGCAGTCGAACGGCTAAAGAAGGGGAAGGACAGGAGACCAGGAGAGCAAAAAATAAAAAGGAGCAACGAGGCCAGCGCCCCGCACACATCCAGCTTTTATGTTCCTCCCATGGCATCCAAGAAAGAGAGAGGCGGGACACACAACCATCAGTTTCACAGAGCACTAGTACAAAAATGACCATATGAAGTAACTCGTCCATTATGGAACCACACCTAGACTGTGCAAGAAATCTCATATATCATCTTTGGTTCAGAGTTCCGTAGCACTCTTTCATACTTGTTCAGCCAGGTCGATGCGTCCTTAGGGGAATCAAAAAAAGTAGGCAGTGTTCATGACTGCAACACGTAGTTTAGCTGGATATAGCATAGAGTAGGAAACTTTAAGTTGGTGCATTCTGAGCTTAATGTCTTGAAATAGATTCCTCTTTTTTTTTGCACTTCTATAGAGAAGTCTCGATACAAAGATATCTTATGACGGTTGATAGATAGATCCATCTTATCCCTGGCTGCTCTCAGGATGGCATCCCTATCTCTTTAGTTTAAGATCCTGATAAGGACTGTGCATGGCAGGGCCTCCGGAGGTAGCGGCCAATTGGGAACCCTAAGGGCTCTTTCTATAGCGAATAACAGGGAGAGGACGTCCTTTTCAAAAGATTTTTGTATTCTGTCCTCAAAAAAGCTCAGCAACTTTAATGCCTTCTACCCTCTCTGTGACCCCCACAATCGGGATAATATTTATACGCAGCTGATTCTCAATATCATCCTCCTTAGCTTTAATTGACTCCATAACTCTTGCATGTTGTTCCACACGTGTTCTCATTGGCCATAGCACATCCTCTACCGCACTCATTCTTTCCTCCAGCTCAGTGGTTTTCTCTGTCTGCAACCTTTTCGGACATTGGCCAGCTTATCCTTAATGTTTTTCATCTGAGCTGTGAGCAGCACAAAGGAGACATTGCCCTGAGCCACTGTATTTAGCAGATCAGTGTGGGTAGGGGATCTTGCAACTTGTGGGATGTGTGAATACCAATTTCGTTCTGAGCCTGCAGCTCCACAGCACTTTCCTCTCCCCTCCCTTCTCAGTATTCTCCTGTTGCCGTGCCTGTGTTTAGCAATCTTCCAGGACCTGCACACCATGTGACCACATGTCGCATGGTGCGCAGAATCGTGCAGTACTGAGCTTAAAAATGAGGCTGCATACTAATGATGAGTATATGCAGCATTTTGGACGCAGTGTCTTGCCGCTGCTTCCAAAACGCTGCGTAGTACAGTACAAGCATAGTGGATGGGATTTGCTGAAATCCCATGCCCACTATGCTTAACCCGACCTCAGCGTGTTTTCTCCTGCGGTGCGGGTTGCCAGCATTCCGCTCCTCTGCAGCATGCTCATTTCATACTACGGAGTCAGAAGCGGTTGCCATTGGGTGCACAGAGGGAGAAGTGAGTACAGGGTGGCTGCGGTCTCCCTGCCGCCACCTGCGGGTTCACTCAGGTTAGTCCAACACGCTGCTCCTCTAGACCGTGAGCACATACCTAAGAAACCACCGGTCACCGCAAGACCGCCGGGGGGGGAGGGGTGAGAAAGTGTGTCTGTATGTCTGTAAATAGAGTCTGTGGAGTCTCGGTTAGGAGTCTCAAACACAGGACTAGCCATATATCCCTCCAGGGAAGGACCCAGCCAAGGGGTGGCTCCTTGCGGAGAACACCATAACCACCAAATGAAGTGGCCCTTTAAGTCAATATCCAACTCTTTTACAAGTTTACAGATATGACAAGGGAATACCAAGCCCAGGTATCCATCCACATACAGCTGTTTCGGGGTGTTGCCCCTCATCAGTGTGGAGTAGGATTCTGGCTAGGTGGGAGCAAGGCCTAGTAGACCAAGATTGCAAAGTATTCACTGATCTCAGGGAGACCAGTCCAAGAAAACACTGCGGGCAGCTGGCTAAAGCGCTCAAACACAGTGAATTCCTAGGCACATTGCCCCCTGGGAAATATGAACATGCAAATAGAGTCTGTGGAGCCTCGGTTAGGAGTCTCAAACACAGGACTAGCCATATATCCCTCCAGGGAAGGACCCAGCCAAGGGGTGGCTCCTTGCAGAGAACACCATAACCACTAAATGACGTGGCCCTTTAAGTCAATATCCAACTCTTTTACAAGTTTACAGATATGACAAGGGAATACCAAGGCCAGGTATCCATCCACATACAGCTGTTTCGGGGTGTTGCCCCTCATCAGTGTGGAGTAGGATTCTGGCTAGGTGGGAGCAAGGCCTAGTAGACCAAGATTGCAAAGTATTCACTGATCTCAGGGAGACCAGTCTGTATGTCTGTATGTCTGTCTCTTTGTCCCCTTATTTGTGCTGCATTTGTATGTGCGTAAAAGTAACACATACGCAGCTGTAAAAGTGACCTGTTTTGTGCTGATTTTTTATTTATTTTTTTAAATCTGATAAGATTTTTCTGAGCTCACACAGATCACTTTTTTTTAAAAATCAATTGTTTTTTATTCAAAATTAAGGCATGTTACAAAATGGGAACAGTCAGGCCACAATAGCCAAAAATCAAAACATATATATGGAAGAAACTAACGAGAACCCAAGGGGAAGGGAGGGGATAGGAAAAAAAGGAGGGGAAAGCAAGGGGGTAAGGGGGGGGAATTATTCAGCAAGCGGTGGGGAAAGGAAGGGGTAGAGGGGGGGATGCAGCAGTACTCAGAATATACATTAATAAAGTATCACATATAAGCAATGTTAGCAATGTCAATACCACTCAGAAAGAGAGAGATAGCGCGGGGCTCAACTGAAGCGAGGAGTGTAACCACCTTTAGACATGGTGACCATCGTGGCGGTGTGCGTACTAGTCCGGGATGGAGACAGTATTATGGGAAGATGTAATCCATGAGTCCCACCAGTTAAGGACCTTCGTCTTGTGTGGGAGGTCATGCGCCAGCAGAACCTCATGAGTCAGGTGAGTGTTTAGGCGAGTAGTGGTCTCTGTGAGTGTCGGAACCGAAGGGGATCTCCATTTGGCAGCAATGGACAAGCGCGCCGCTACAAGGACAATAGAGATCATAGGTCGTAGAATAGAGGGTAATGAGTGTAGGCCAATGCCCAGGAGTGCCAATGGGGCAGAGAGGTTGAACCGGAGGCCAGTCAGTGAGTGCAATAGTGATTCAATAGACAACCAGTAGGGTCGAATATGGGGGCAGGACCACCAAACATGTGCGTCAGTACCCGGTAAACCACAAGTCCTCCAGCACAGGGGGGAGGAAGTGGAAGTCGAGTGACCAAATTTCGCCAGACGAGAAGGGGTCAGGTACCAACCCATAGTTAGCTTTTTAAATTGCTCCAGATGGTTCACGCATCGAGTGTATTTGGCAACATGATTCGAGGCTCTATGCCAGTCCTCAAGAGAGGCTGAAAATCCAAGTTTAATTTCCCAACGTGTCATGTAGGGGAGTTTAGAGGATGCACGAGCCGCAACTATGGCTTTATAGATGACAGACACACCTCGTTGGGAATATCCAGATTGTTTAAAGAGGGATTGGAGAGTCAAGTCAATCGAAGAGGGATCCCACGATGGAAGCGAACAGGAATTCAGAAAGTGTCTAACACGTAAGTACGAGAAGCAGGTCCTGGCCGGGATAGAAAATTTAGATCGCAGAGTAGGGAAGGGTGTCATTTCAGCCCCAGAGAAAACGTCCGATAGAAGCAGAATACCAGCTTCTCTCCAGTCTCGAAGAGAAATGTCCACCATACTGGACTCCAAGGCTTGTATAGAGATATACCTGGCAAGGAAGGGGAGATGGATCCTCGCCAAGGGATACCATACTGCCACCAGGGCTTGCATAGACTTCAAGGGGGTGGAGGGAGGACAGGACGAGAGATAAGCCATTTCCAGAAGGACAGTTGTAGAGCGAAAAGGAGAGAGAGCAGATTCAATCTGGAGCCATCCAGAGGGCGGTTCCATGGACCACCAAATTTTGGCAACATCCAAGTGTATAGCCTTGTAATAAGTCAGGATGACCGGCATCCCCAAGCCCCCCAAGGCGGCAGGTAAGGAGAGTGCGGATAGAGCTACACGGTGAGGTTTGTCACACCAGACAAATTTCCCAAGTAGGGATTGAAAAAGATTCAAGTATCTTCTTGGGAGGGTCAAGGGGACACACCTGAACATATAAATCAATTTGGGTAATAACATCATCTTAACTAAATTTATTCTGGGGCGGTTCCATGGACCACCAAATTTTGGCAACATCCAAGTGTATAGCCTTGTAATAAGTCAGGATGACCGGCATCCCCAAGCCCCCCAAGGCGGCAGGTAAGGAGAGTGCGGATAGAGCTACACGGTGAGGTTTGTCACACCAGACAAATTTCCAAGTAGGGATTGAAAAAGATTCAAGTATCTTCTTGGGAGGTCAAGGGGACACACCTGAACATATAAATCAATTTGGGTAATAACATCATCTTAACTAAATTTATTCTGGCTATCCAAGACAGCTGGGCCTTAGTATATTCAGCGCAGAGAGATTTCAGCAAGGAGACCATCTCTTCGCAGTTAGTCTTAGCCATTATCGGGGTAGAGATAACCCGGATGCCCAAGTACTTGAAGCCATTGGGGGTCCACAGGAAAGAAAACCCCGAGCGGAGTGTAGATTGTGCAGACGGGGGCAGGTTTATAGGGAATAAAGAGGATTTAGTAAGATTCAATTTATAGAAAGAGATAGCCGAGAATGTTGAAAGGAGAGAAACTACAGCCGGGACAGAAACTAAAGGATTCGTGCAGACGAGAAGGACATCATCCGCATACAGGGAAATTTTATGTTCAACTTGGGCCACGACCACTCCTGAAATATCGGGCTGCGCCCTAACAGCTGCCGCCAGCGGTTCCATCACCACAGCGAATATGAGAGGAGAGAGGGGGCAGCCTTGTCTTGTCCCGTTAGTTATGTCAAAGGCGGATGAGGTAAAGCCCCCCGCCTTCACATAAGCCCGAGGGGAAGAATATAACGCAAGTATTCCAGAGCGGATACTACCGCAGAAGGAAAATTTATCAAGAACAGCTGCCAGATATCCCCAGTGCACTCGATCAAACGCTTTCTCGGCGTCAAGGGAAAGAAGATCACTGGGGGTCCCTCTCTGCTCAAGGATCTCTAAGAGGTCCACGACCCTCCGAGTCGCATCTCTCGTCTGCCGACCAGGGATAAAGCCCACCTGATCTGGGGCAATCAGGGAGGAGATGACGGTCTGGAGACGGTCCGCCAGCAGCTTCGCGTAAAGCTTAATATCGCAATTCAAGAGGGCTATTGGACGGTAGTTGCCCGGGAGTGTGGGAGACTTGCCAGATTTGGGGATGGTAGAAATGGCCGCAGTCAGACCTTCCGGTCTAATGTGTCCCTCTCGTTGCCAGAACCCAAAAAGGTCTAGTAGACGGGGAGCCAGCTGATGAGCAAAGGAGGAATAATATAGGTAAGAAAAGCCATCCGGGCCTGGAGCAGAGCGCTTTTTGGACGAACGGATCGCATCCAAAACTTCTGTTAAGGAAAAAGGTCTGTTTAGGTGGGTCTGCTGTTCGTTGGATAGGCTAGGAAGATGTAGAGATGAGAGGAAAGAGGAAATGGCATCAGAAGAAGGTTGAGGGGTAGAAGGCGAGTTAGAAAGGTTATATAAATCAAAATAGTAATCACGGAATTGTTCTGCAATTTGAATCGGGTTGCGGATATGTTCGCCAGATTGAGAAAGAAGAGAGGCGATCCTAGAGCACCTCTCTAGTTTCTTGACCCTGCGCGCTAGGAGGGTGCCGGCTCTGTCGCACATCCCATAGAAGTGGGCACGTGTTTTCTTCAGCTGATGTTCAACCCTAGAAAGAAGGAGGGTGCGTAAGCGAGAGCGCGCAGTAGTGAGTGCGGCAAGGGTGTTTGGGTCAGAGGTAGATAGGTATGTCCTTTCGAGAGACTTGACCTCCTCTGTCAGCAAGATGAGAGAGCTAGTAAACAATTTCTTAGAGTGGGCTGCCATTTTTAGGCAATGCCCGCGAATAACTGCCTTATGAGCGAACCATAAACCATCTGGAGCAATGTCAGGTGTGTCATTCATTTAAAAAAACTCTGTGATGTGAGAAGACAGAATCTCTTGGTTTTTCGGGGAGGTGAGCAGGTACTCATTCATCCGCCAAGGGGCCCCAGGAAGGCGTGGTGCTGAATCCGCGATCCGCAGGGAAAGGGGAGCATGGTCTGACCAGGAGATAACGTCTATGTCTGCCGACAAACAGAGAGGGAGAAGGGAGTTATTAACTAGGAGGAAATCAATCCGGCTAAAGGTTTTGTGTCTGGCAGAGAAAAACGTATAGTCTCGTTCATTACCATGGAGGTACCTCCAAACATCATGGAGCCCCGCTGACGAAATAACAGGAGATAGGTCCGTGCGGTAAGAATTAGGGGAGGAACAGTCCATACTTTTAATTAGTGGGGCATTAAGGTCACCAGCTACCAGCGCATGACCCTCCACCAAGGGCATATATGTCTCCAATAGATTTCTAATAAATTTAAGTTGATTTTCATTAGGGGAGTATACAGCCAGGAAAGAGTAACATATTCCATTTAGTTTGGCAATAAGCAGGAGGAACCTGCCCTCCGGGTCAGAAACTGTTTTGATCAAATCAAATGAGAGAGATGAGCTAATAAAGATTGCCACCCTCGCTCTTTTCCCACCAGCATTGGAGAAGAATTGGTGTGGGTAGTGCGGGGACGCCACACGCTTATTGTCTCCTTCCAGGAGGTGTGTCTCCTGCAGGAGAACTACATCCACATGAGATTTTTTGAGTTGAGCACGTAGGAGTGATCTCTTTTGGGGAGAGTTGAGCCCATTAACATTAAGCGCTAAGACGGATACAGGCATAGTTAACAATAAAATAATAGCATATCAACAATTGCCAATATATGTGAGGTAAGAATTGCATCAAGGAAGGGGGGGAGGGGAGAAGGGGAACAAACAACGGTCTGGCAAAAACATCAGCCCTTACCACCGGTGCCCAGTATGGCCGGGGGAGCGAGGCCGCAAAGCCAGAAACCAAAGTCAAATAGAGTAAACAAAACATAACCAAACAAAAGGGTTCCAATAAGGGACCCAGAGAATACAGCGTCATATTAAGGACGCTGTTGCGATGTAAAGACATCGCAGGTAGGAGCATAAAAATTCGCTCGAAGGGGGCAGTGTCACCTTTCGGTCGCAGGACCAGAGATTTAAAGAGTGAGATAGAGAGGGGATAAAGACGTAGAAGGGTTACAGAAGACGAGGGAGTAAGGAGAAGAGAGGGAAAAGAGGTGAGTCCTACGACCTGAAAGGAATCACTCAATGGCCAGGAAGGCGAGCCCCAGGAGAAACATCAAAGGATTTTTCGGCCCAGACGGCCATTGTGTGAACTAATCAGAGTCAGGCGACATCCCATTCCGGGTCTAACTTCTTGCGTCGTGACCGGGGTTTGGATCGTTGGTCTTGCAGATCACGTCGAGCCTGTGAGGTCGGAGCAACAAAGTCCAGCGGGAGTAAATCCCACTTTTTCAACAGCGCCTCTGCTCATGATGGTAACTGACACACGTGGAAGGTGTCGTTCCGTCGAACAATAAGACGAGTCGGACGACCCCAATGGTACGAGATGTTATGGTCCCGGAGAATGGTGGTGTACGGTTTATAGGCACGGCGTAGTACTAAAGTCCCTGGCGACAGATCCGGGAAAACTTCTAGGTCGGCGAACCGGTCCGTAAGTGTCGGTGAGCGACGTAGAGCTCTTAAGAAGTCCTCCTTTGTTTCAAAGAAGTGGATCCTCGCTATGACCTCTCTAGGCAGCTCAGAACGCACTCCAGGTGGTTTTCGGAGCCGGTGTATGCGATCAATTTTACAGTCTCTAGGATCTAAATCAGGCAGGACCTCCTTCAGAAAGTCAGTAAGAAGACCCCGGAGATCAGAATCCGGGACCGCTTCAGAGACGCCCCGGAGACGGACGTTGTTCTGTCGATTTCGGTCTTCCATGTCATAAGCCTTGGCCTGCGACGCTAACATATCGTCCTGGAGGCGCTCATGATCGTCGATGAGATCGTTGTGGGACCGGACCAGCTCAGCCATCTTATTTTCCAGGCGATCTGTTCTCCCGCCCAGCTCCGCCACCTCTCCCCGTAACTCCTCCACCATGTCCCGCATGTCATCTTGGAGAGAAGTCCGCAGGTCAGCAAGTAAGTCTGTCATGAGAGATTTCATCAGGGCATAGGTGACTGGTGAGTCAGCGGAGATCTGTCTGGTTCCGGTCTCCAGCGTGTGCTGCTCTCGGCGGGAAGCGCGCTCAGCCCTGGGGGAGGGGGCGCCATCTTGGAAGCGAGGGCTGAGTCAGGGGGGTCCGCTGAAAAATAGTCTGTCACACGCTTAGGGAGCGCGGAATGCTGCGGTCTCACCTTCCCCATCGGAGCTTGGACGGTTCACGGTGTGCCCGGGTGGATTTTTGCTTGTGGTGGTCGTCTGGGGAGCTGGTTAAAACGCTATAATCTCCCGGGGGCCCGGGAGCTCCTGGCTTATGCGACCTTCCTCATGTGGACCTAGGCCACGCCCCTCACAGATCACTTTTTTTGTGTGTGTGAATATAGCCTTAGCTCCTTCCCGACCTATGACATCGTGGAACGTCATAGAAGTCGGAGCCTTCCCTACCTGGGACATCCCACGATGTCATGGCGGGAATGGGGCCTGTGACATGTCACTGGTGCCGCGGGAGCATGAGGACCTGTTCTTTTACCTGGGGGGTGTCTTCTTCCCAACCCACGAACCTAACTCTTCCCCCCCCCCGGGGCTAAATTCGCTCTTAATGGCAGTTTAAAACTTAACTGCCAATCAGAGCAATTCACCCCTCCGAATTTGATTGGAGTTCTCCAATCAGGTTTGGAGGGGTGGGTGCGCGGGTGCCCTCCCCAGCCCCCTCCCACTCCGAGTCAACCCTTGTCCCTTCCCTGAAAGCCACCCACCTCCGATCTCCTCTGTTCCCCGTTCCCCCCTGCACCGCTCCTGCAGGTTGGCGCAGGCGCCAGCGGGTGCACAGTGCTCTCAACCCTCCCGCCCCGGATCACCCCTCCGTCCCCCCATCCCCGAACCCCCAATCCCCATGTCTCCTCTCACTGGTCTTCCATGGTGCCGCCTCTCCTTGTGTGTGGCGCTCCTCCTCCTCTCCCAGGCTCCTCTTCCTCACTGAAGGATCTTGAGAGAGAGGTAAATATGTGTGAGTGTGTACATGGGTGGATGGATGGGCGCATGGGTGCGTGCATAGGTGGATGGATGGGTGCGTGCATGGGTGGATGGATGGGCGCGTGCATGGGTGGATGGATGGGTGTGTGAATGGATGGGTGCGTGCATGGGTTGATGGATGGGTGCGTGCATGGGTTGACGGATTGGTGCGTGGGTGCATGGGTGCATGCATGAGTGGATGGTTGAGTACATGGGTGTGTGGATGGATGGGCGCATGGGTGGATGGACGGGTGCGTGCATGGGTGGATGGAAGGGTGTGTGCATGGGTGGATGGATGGGCGCATGGGTGGGCACATAAGTGCATGCATGGGTGGATGGATGGGCGCATGAGTGCGTGAATGGATGCAACAAGGGATCAAGTGTCCTCTTGCTGTAGTTTCTGGGGTCAGTCATTGTGCACGGTACGGCAGATCATTGCCATACAGTGCACCATGACTCTGACCCCAGAGACTACAACAAGAGGACGCTTGATACCATGCTTCATGACTGTGACCCGAGAGACTACAACAAGGGAATAGGTGTCCTCTTGTTGTAGTCTCTGGGGTCAGAGTAACCCCAGAGACTGTAGGAAGATGACACTTGATCCCTTGCTGCAGGGATCAAGTGTCCAGCAAAATTTGCAAAACCATTTTTTTTAGTGTCCACATCAGATTTAAAGTCCCTTTGAGGGGTGTACATGACAGAAAACACCAAAAAGTGACACCATTCCAAAACCTGCACCCCCTCAAGCTACTCAAAACTACATTCAAGAAAATGATTAACCCTTCAGGTGCTTCACAGGAAGTAAAGCAACATGGAAGGAAAAAATGGACATTTTCTGGTCATCATAATGGGAGACCCAGACAATGGGGTTTAGGGCACTGCCCTCCGGAGGTCACACTAGGTACTACAAGTTTGTAGACACCGCCTCCTCCGCTTATAAACCCCTACCGCAGGGAACATCCTCAGTTTTAAACTTAGTGTGCTCGGAGGATCACGCTTTGCTTGCACTTCACTGCATTCTCACAGCTTACGTGATGGCGTCTGAAGACAAGGTAAAATGGTTCCGGTCGGGACCTGCGACAGCCTCCCCGCTCACCCTTGTGGAACACGCAGGTGGAGGTACCGGAGGGCCTTGAGCCTGGACACTTTGTGTTCTCCCGGTACGCTGTCGCGCTCCTTTCCATCCCTCTCTGGGGGGCTCTGGAGAGTGGGAGATGGGAGCCTTGCACAGCTCCGCTCCGTCCGAGGCCTCCCTAAATGGTGCTTACAGACCGGACTGGAGCCAGCCCAGTCCGAGGCCTCCCTAAATGGTGCTTACACTCCGGACTGGTGCTGAACCCCCGTCCGAGGCCTCCCTAAATGGTGCTTACAGACCGGACCGGCACTGAGGCACTCTGTGTCTCCTGTAAAGTGCCTGGGGGTAGTGTCGGTCACTTTATGTGTCCTGACACTCAGACCGCGCGTTACCCTCGGGTCCGCGGATCTGCTGGTGTACCCTGTGCTGGGGTCACCCTGGCTGACCGCCCTGTGTGTCACAGGGGCTGAGGCCGTGGGCTGCGGATGGTTGTTTGTGTGCAGTCTGTGTATAGTATTTTACACTATTTCCCGCGCTGCGGGCTCCGGCACCCTCATGCTGAGGCTGCTTGGAGGATGGGAAGCAGCCTGTGCGGTGACGTCATCGCTGGGCGTGTGTGTGTGTTTCCCGCGTGTTTTCGGCGCCGCCCACAGTTTCTCTGTCGGCGGCCATCTTTACCCTCACTTCCCGGATGGGATCTGTATGCAGCGTGCGCCTGCACTCCAAGGGGAGACCGGAAACCGTCGCGGAGGTCACACACACACACACCGCTTCCTCCTACCGCTTTACTGCGGTCGGTAAGCCACCGGGATTCCCGGTTTTTTTGTCTGCAATTTGGCTTATTTTCCCCTACTGTGGCGATGTCCTCAGTTAGGAAGCGCGCTGCTAAGGCGGCAGAGACCACCATTACCTGTGCTACATGCAATGGAACACTGGTGGAGGGGTCCTGCAATAACTGCGGACGCCCGGAGGCCCGGACTGACACTGCTGAGTCAGCAGCTCCGGTGCTATACCCTGAGGTTCAGGTGATCTCAGGGCCATGGGAGACGCAGAATAAGATCAATGAATCTCTGTTGTCCCAGCTGTCCTCCATGTCGCAATCCCTGGAGGCACTTAATAGGAGGCTGGATAGCCCAGTTACTCCGTCCAGTTACCCCCGGGCGTCTCCCTCTTCTGCTGGGAGACCCCTTAAGCGGGCTCGTCGTGAGGAGTCACCCGAGCTCCAGGCTCTCTCTGAGGAGGAGCGTTCCTCTGATGGTGAGGAGGATGATGGGGGGTCTACTCTCGGGTCTGTGTCTGAACCTCCAGATGGGGTGGAGGATCTGGTGTCCTCTATCAACGAGACCTTACGTCTCGTGACACCCCCTGAGGAGGTGACGGTGCACCCGAAGGAGGTCTATCAATGGCTGAGGCCGGAGGCTAGACCGAGTGGCTCCTTCATGGACCACACTAATTTTGGAAGGGTGGTTAGAGCTCCCAGGTTACATCCTGGGCGGCGTTATGTCCGTAAACCCAAGGACAATCGCTTCCCCTTCCCCCAGGAGGTGCTTCAGGAGTGGTCGCAGTCCCCGAAGGTGGATGCTTCCATGACCAGGATTGCTGCACGCTCCCTTTTCTCTGCCTCTGATAGCTCCTCGCTGAAGGATGCGACTGATAGACTGGTCGAGCAACTCGCCAAGTCTTCCTATGAGGCTGTGGGGTCTTCATTTGCTCCTAATTTTGCTACGGTCTGGACCTTACAAGCGATTACTACCTGCTTGGATGGTATCTCTGACCTGGCAAGATCCAGTCCAGAGGTCCTGGCACTTACCGAGAGGGCAAGGGCCTATGCGGACTACGCCAGGACGGCGACTCTGGAAACCGCCACTCGCTCAGCTGTGGCTTCGGCCAATGCTATAGCGATCCG
The DNA here is from genome assembly GCA_033576535.1 of Allobates femoralis. Lineage (NCBI taxonomy): Eukaryota > Metazoa > Chordata > Amphibia > Anura > Aromobatidae > Allobates > Allobates femoralis. Next base: position 235,680,299 of record JARQOC010000002.1, read on the forward strand.
CAGATTGTTGTGGCTGCGTCTTTGGGACTCAGATACCACATCCAAGAAGATTTTGCAGAATCTTCCGTTCGCTGGTGACAGGCTTTTTGGCACTGAACTGGACAAGCTGATAAAGGATTCTGCTGAGTCTAAGATACCGCAGAATAAGCCTAAGCCACGGTATACCGTTAAAAGGAACCCAAAACAGTGGTCCTTTCGTTCCAGTTCGCAGTCATCAGCACCGTCCGCTCGCACGGACCGAGGGGGAAAGCCCACTTCGCAGTGGCGTTCTAAGAATCGCCCAAAGAAGACGGCGGGGGCGGCAGCTGCCACCCCCAAACCCGCCTCTACATGACTCGCTCTCCCTTCCTGCCTCCCCACAGGTGGGGGGCCGCTTGTCTCGCTTTCAGGACAAATGGCTGCTTCACGTTCGAGATCAGTGGGTTCGAGACGTGATCTCGCGAGGTTACAGGATAGAGCTGACGTCAAAACCGATATCCCGATTCCATCGGTCGGTCCCATCACCAGAAAAGGCTCAGGCTTTTTTCGTGGTGTTGGAGGGTCTCCGCAGGGACGGAGTGGTGATACCGGTGCCGTCCGGGGAGAGGTTCAGGGGTTTTTACTCCAACCTCTTTATCGTCCCAAAGAAGGACGGATCCTTCCGCCCGGTGCTGGACCTGAAGTTGTTCAACCATCACGTGTTAGTTCGGAAGTTCCGTATGGAATCACTGCGCTCCGTGATCGCAGCTGTGTCACAGGGGGACTTCCTAGCGTCCATAGATATCCGGGACGCTTACCTTCACGTGCCCATTGCACCAGCTCATCAGCGCTGGCTGAGATTCGCAGTGGGGGAAGAACACTTCCAATTTGTGGCGCTGCCGTTCGGGTTGGCCTCGGCACCGCGGGTGTTCACAAAAGTGATGGCCTCCATGATGGCTCTCCTGCACGTGCAGGGACATGCCGTCATTCCCTATTTAGACGACCTACTGGTCAGGGCGCCATCAGAACACCTTTGTCAAGAGAGGCCTGGATGTGACCATGAGGTCTCTGGAACAGTTCGGTTGGCTCCTCAATATTCAGAAGTCAACGCTAGTTCCGACCCAGTCTTTGACATACCTGGGCATGGACTTCAACACTGCCTCAGCCCTGGTGTCTCTGCCACGAGTCAAACAGATGGCGATCCAATCAGGAGTGCAAACAGTCCTCCTGTCTCTACAATCATCCCTGCGGGTGTTGATGATGCTGGTGGGGCGCATGGTGGCAGCAATAGAGGCGGTGCCTTTTGCACAATTTCGCCTCCGTCCTCTCCAACTGGAGATCCTCCGCAGGTGGGACAAAAGGTCGATTTCTCTGAATCGGCTGGTGACCCTTTCCCAACCGACCAGGGATTCCCTGCAGTGGTGGCTCCAGCCACATCACTTGTCTCGGGGCCGGTCCTTCCTGAAACCATCCTGGTTAGTGGTGACCACCGACGCCAGTCTGAAGGGCTGGGGTGCGGTGTTCTTACACCACAGGGCCCAAGGCCTCTGGACTCAGTCGGAGTCGGCGTTGCAGATCAACGTGCTGGAGATCAAGGCGGTCTATCTGGCACTCCTGGCTTTTCAGAGATTCCTCTCAGGACAACCCATTCGGGTTCAGTCCGACAATGCGACGGCCGTCGCTTATATAAATCATCAAGGAGGAACCAGGAGTGCAGAGGCTCTGGCCGAAGTCCACCGCATTCTATCCTGGGCGGAGGACAACAACTGCCTGATATCCGCAGTTCACATCCCAGGGGTCGAAAACTGGGAGGCCGACTATCTGAGCCGACAGGGGATGGACGCCGGAGAGTGGTCTCTTCATCCAGACGTCTTCCAGGACATCTGCAGCAGATGGGGCACTCCGGACGTGGATCTGATGGCCTCACGGCTGAATCATCAGGTGCCGCAATACATGGCGAGGTCATGGGATCCCCAATCTCTGGGAGCGGACGCTCTGGTCTTGACTTGGTCCAGATTCCGTCTGCCGTATGTGTTCCCACCTCTGGCTCTGATTCCCAGGGTGCTGTGGAAAATCAGGTCGGAGTGCAGGGGAGCCATTCTAGTGGCTCCAGATTGGCCCAGGAGGTCCTGGTATCCGGACCTGTGGCAACTGTCAGGCGGACACAGGTGGGCTCTTCCAGACCGCGCAGATTTACTCGCGCAAGGCCCATTCTTCCACCTCAATTCCAGGGCCCTCAGATTGACTGCATGGCTCTTGAGGCCTGGCTACTGACATCCAGGGGTTTCTCCCCTACGGTGGTTGCCACTATGAATCGGGCTAGGAAGCCAGTTTCAAGGAAGATGTACCACAGGACGTGGAAAATCTTTTTTGCTTGGTGTGCCTCTGGTGGACGGTCCCCGTGGCCCTTGGCCATCCCGACATTGTTGGCTTTCCTACAGTCGGGTTTGGAATTGGGATTATCCCTTGGCTCCCTGAAAGGTCAAGTATCAGCACTTTCAGTGCTGTTTGACAGGCGATTGGCGCTCCTCCCGAAGGTCCGTCAATTTCTGCAGGGGGTGTCACGGATGGTTCCGCCCTACAAGAGACCTTTGGACCCTTGGGACCTTAACATGGTCCTGGCGGCATTACAGAGACCACCGTTTGAGCCGCTAAGAGATGTTTCTCTATCTCGTCTGTCTCAGAAAGTGGCCTTTCTGGTGGCAATTACGTCTCTGAGAAGGGTCTCAGAATTGGCTGCACTTTCGTGCAAGTCGCCCTTTCTGGTGGTTCACCAAGACAAGGTGGTGTTGCGTCCTCGGCCAGAATTCTTGCCAAAGGTGGTTTCAACTTTTCACCTGAACCAGGAGATTGTTCTCCCATCATTTTGCCCCGCTCCCGTTCATCAGGTTGAACGCGACCTCCATACTCTGGATCTCGTGAGAGCTATACGCATTTATGTGTCCAGGACCGCCTCCTTTAGGAGTTCGGATTCCTTATTTGTTCTTACGACAGGTCGCTGTAAGGGGTCCGCGGCATCAAAGTCGACTTTGGCCAGATGGATTAAGGCTTCCATTCAAGAGGCTTACCGGGCTTCTGGGTTGCCTCTCCCGGTGGGATTGAAGGCTCACTCTACCAGAGCCGTAGGTGCCTCCTGGGCTTTGCGACATCGAGCGTCTGCTCTACAGGTGTGTCAGGCAGCCACCTGGTCCAGCCTGCACACTTTCTCTAAGCACTATATGGTGCATGCCCATGCCTCTGCGGATGCAAGTTTGGGCAGGCGGGTTCTCCAGGCGGCGGTTGCCCACCTTTAAAGGGAACCATATGTTATCCGTCTTGTTGAGGAACTCTTCCCGCCCTGGGGTATTGCTTTAGGACATCCCCATTGTCTGGGTCTCCCATTATGATGACCAGAAAAAAGAGAATTTTGTTTACGTACCGTAAATTCTTTTTTCTTTAATCATCAATGGGAGACCCAGCACCCACCCAGTTGTTCCGTTGCATGTTTTGCATTTACTCTGTTCTCTGTTGAGACAGTGTTTGCCGGGTTGTTAAACCGTCTGTGCACGGCATTCTTCCGGATGTTTCGGGTGTGGTTTATTTCCTCCTCGCAGCTTATGGACCAAACTGAGGATGTTCCCTGCGGTAGGGGTTTATAAGCGGAGGAGGCGGTGTCTACAAACTTGTAGTACCTAGTGTGACCTCCGGAGGGCAGTGCCCTAAACCCCATTGTCTGGGTCTCCCATTGATGATTAAAGAAAAAAGAATTTACGGTACGTAAACAAAATTCTCTTTTTTTCCAACAAAAATGTTCTTTTAGCCTCAATTATTTCATTTTCGCATGGGCAACAGCATAAAACGGATCCTAAAATTTGTTGGGCAATTTCTCCTGAGTACACCGATACCTCATATGTGGTCATAAACCACTGTTTGGGCGCACGGCAGGGCTCAGAAGTGAAGGAGCGCAATATGACTTTTTGAATGGAAAGTTAGCTCCAAATGCCCAAACAGTGGTTTATGACCACATATGAGGTATCGGTGTACTCAGGAGAAATTGCCCAACAAATTTTAGGATCCATTTTATCCTGTTGCCCATATGAAAATGAAAGAATTGAGGCTAAAAGAACATTTTTGTTGGAAAAATTAAAATGTCCATTTTTTCCTTCCATGTTGCTTTAGTTCCTGTGAAGCACCTGAAGAGTTAATAATTTTCTTGAATGTAGTTTTGAGTAGCTTGAGAGGTTTAGGTTTCGGAATGATGTCACTTTTGGGTGTTTTCTGTCATGTACGCCCGCACCTCAAAGGGACTTCAAATGTGATGTGGTCACTAAAAATTAGTTTTGTAAATTTTGCTGGAAAAATGAGTACCGTATGTATATAATCGCATATAAGCCGAGTTTTTCAGCCCAAAAATTGGGCTGAAAAGTCCCCCCCTTGGCTTATACGCGAGTCATGCGGCACAGGCCGCCCGCCAGCCACCCCCATCAGTATACAGCGCCCCCCCCCATCAGTATACAGGGCCTCCCCCTTGCTGCTGCAAACCTGTAAAGTAATAGATCATTATACTTGTCCCCGCCGCCGCCATCGCGCTCCTCCGGCTTCCTCCTCCGGTGGGCGCAGGCAATGACGTCATTGTCTGTGCGCCAGAGGAGGAAGCCGGAAGAAGCTGGAAGAGGCATGAAGACCCGGAGGAGCGCGGTGCAGAGCAGCGGCGGCGGCCACAGGGATAAGTATAATGATCTATTACTTTACAGGTTTGCAGCAGCAAGGGGGGGCCCTGTATACTGATGGGGGGGGGGGGGGGCGCCTGTATACTGATGGGGGGTGGGGCGCCTGTATACTGATGGGGGTGGCGGGCAGGCGGCCTGTATACCTCTGGGGCTGCTGCTATATATACCTCTGGGGCTGCTGCTGTATATACCTCTGGGGCTGCTGCTGTATATACCTCTGGGGCTGCTGCTGTATATACCTCTGGGGCTGCTGCTGTATATACCACTGGGGATGCTGCTGTAGATACCTCTGGGGCTGCTGCTGTAGATACCTCTGGGGCTGCTGCTGTATATACCTCTGGGGCTGCTGCTGTATATACCTCTGGGGCTGCTGCTGTATATACCTCTGGGGCTGCTGCTGTATATACCTCTGGGACTGCTGCTGTATATACCACTGGGGCTGCTGCTGTAACACTGCTGGGGCCTGTATATACCACTGGGGCTGCTGCTGTATATACCACTGGGGAGGCTGCTGTAACACTGCTCGGGCCTGTATATACCACTGGGGAGGCTGCTGTATACCACACTGCTGGGGGCTGTATACCTGTGCTGGGGTCCACCCTCGGCTTATACACGAGTCAATATGTTTTCCCAGGTTTTGGGAGCAAAAGTAGGGGGGTCGGCTTATACACGGGTCGGCTTATTACACGAGTATATATGGTAATTGCTGATGAACTTTGAACCCTTATAACTGCCTACCCCAAATTTTTTTTTTTTCCAAAATTGTGCTGATGTAAAGTAGAAATGTGGGAAATGTTATTTATTAACTATTTAGTGTTGCATAACTCTCTGTTTTAACAGAGTAAAAATTCAAATTTTGAAAATTGCGAAATTTTCAAAATTTTTGCCAAATTTTTGATCTTTTTTCACAAATAAATGCAAAAATTATCGGCCTAAATTCAATATGAACATGAAGCCCAATATGTCACGAAAAAACAGTCTCCGAATCGCTAGGATTCGTTGAAGCGTTACAGAGTTATAAACTCATAAAAGGACACTGGTCAGAATTGCCAAAAATGAAGGGGTTAAGCAACCAACAGGTACTGCCCACTCTTCTTACTCAAGAGAATAGGTGCTGTTATGCAGGACTAGAAAATCGCTGTTCCACGAGTTAACATCTGGATGCCACTTGAGAAGGTGACAGATGATTGGTTGGTGGGCAGAACACTTAAAACAAATTGATGGCTTATTTGAGGGCTGTCACACACCGCCATATAACTTTGGCAGAGTATATTTAATGTTTTATCGGATACAGTCAGACCAATATTATTCTATGGGCAGTGTTGACCAGTGTGTTTTTTTTTTCTACTTATTCATGACCATTTAGCATGAGAAAAAAAATGCAGCATTCTGTGTTTTGCCCAGCTTTTCGGACAGCTCGTACTCATTTAAATCTGTGGGTGTCTGGAATTGATCGTACTGCACTCAGATGACATCATAGTGCTGTTCAATTTTCGCAGTGTGCCAGCAGGGGGCCTCTGTATACCAAAGGGGGGGCCGTGTGCCAGCAGGGGGCCTCTGTATACCGATGGGGGGGCGTGTGCCAGCAGGGGGCCTCTATACCGAAGGAGGGGCCGTGTGCCAGCAGGGGGGGCTCTGTATACCAAAGGGGGGCCGTGTGCCAGCAGTGGGTCCTCTGTATACCGATGGGGGGGGGCCGTGTGCCAGCGGGGGGGCCTCTGTATATCAATGGGGGGGCTGTGTGCCAGCAGGGGGGGCCTCTATATTTATACATAAATTTAACTGGATAAAAACCACTGTTGCCTGATATTACATGTACAATTGTTCGACAGAATTCCTTTTTAAATAGGATTTTAGCAAAAATATTGATCTTGGTTTTACAAAAAATCCTTGGAAAAATGGAAAAAAATGGAGGTCATTTTCGTAATCAGCACACCAAATTACATAAAAATCAGTGAAAACTTCTCTTGTATTTTTTTCATCGCAGGCCTGTGTAAGTAGATCTTATTCTCTTGCATTAGAGAATCAATCTTTGTGTGATCCCCTGCCTTATGGATAAAATATGGAAACTAGAGGAAAAAAGCAGAGAAACGCAGAGACAGTTAAAACAGCTGTAATAGTGATTGATCCTCATAGATTGTAAGCTTACGAGCAGGACCGTTACTCCTCTTGGTATCTGTTGAGACTTTTTTTTTTGTTACTCTGTATTGTCTCAAATTGTCTGTACATGTCCCCTCTGAATTGTAAAGTGCTGCAGAAGAAGTTTGGCGCTATATAAATAAAAATTGTTATTAAAATTATTATTGCAGTTGGAGCATTCAATAACCATCGCCTTGGGGTCCACATGATGTTTTTGGCATATAGTCATGTAAGAAAATACAAAGGAAACTTGTAGGTTTGCAAGTACAAGAAAAACTTAATGTACTTTATTGCTTCTAATGAACAAATGCCGTTTTTTATTGATTTAAAGATTTAAGCTTGATGGCGGGTTTACACGTCACGATATCGGCATCCAATTTCAATGAAAAGTCACGTGGTTCGATCGTTGGAGCCGATATCGTTCCTGCGTTGTATGGTGTGAACGTCCAATACGATGCAGGAACGATGTCAATGCGATATCGGGGATTGAATGAGCGTGCTATTCAATGCTCCGATATTGAATGGAGATTGGAGCCGGATCGTGCTGTGTGACAGCCCAATTCCGATGTGAAGTTCAACGTCACCCATTCACTCCCATGTTAAATGGTCGTTCCTGGGTTGGGGGGCGTAGACATCGCACGGACGTTGGATTCAGAAATCGCAACGTGTAAACCTCCGATGCGATGCAGGAGAAACGTGTACTAAATGCGCGTTCCCGCGCCATTGAATTGCGATATCGCAACGATATTGAAACGTGTAAACCCACCATTAGAGTTGCTTTGTGCTACTACTTGTCTCTATCGTTTTGAAGAACGGGAGCACACCTGAAGCACAGCTTTTATTTAAGAAAAGTGCTGAAGGCTGGACTGTAATTGTAGTTCCACAAGTTTCTACTTTATTTTCTATCCCAGGGATAGGTCATCAGTATCCTCTGACCTGGAAAACCAGCTTTAATGAAGTTCTCACAGAAGGTGATTACAAATTGGCACTCTGAACTAACTTAAGCTTCAACTTTCCTAGTTACAGTTGCCACCTGAAGAATCAAATTTTGAGACGTGTCTCAACTAACCGAGGAGCAGCATCGTGACCTAGTCTACTTACTTAGCTTTCAGGATCAGGGCTGTAGTGGGATTAATAATAATAACAATAATAATAAATCTTTATTTGTATAGCACCAACATATTCCGCAGCGCTTTACATTACAGTGGTTCTAGTAGAGAGAGTACAGCACAATAATTGGATACAGTACAATAAGCAAAGAATCAATGTAAAAAAATACAATACAATAAATAAAAAAGAAAGGTGACCCTGCTCAAAAGAGTTTACAATCTACAACGGGATAGGGGTTACACAAAGTATAGGGGCTTATTCCACTGATGTTCTAGGCATCTTGAGGAAATGGGGGATAGGAATAAAGTTACATGAATGGTCATCTGACAATCTGTGTAGAGCTTTTGGTTTGGTGGAGTTTGAAGAAGAGTTATGTCCAGAGAGATAGTGAATGGGCTACATACAGTACAAAGGAATTTTATTAGACCGCCTTAAAAAGATGTGCTCTTAGGGAGCGTCTGAAGCCTTGCAAGTTGTGGCTAGTCCTAATTTCTTGGGGTAGAGCATTCCAGAGAATTAGTGCAGCTCGGGAGAAGTCTTTGAGCCGGGAGTTGGAAGATAGGATTAGTGCAGATGTTAGTCGAAGGTTATTTGTAGAACGTAGAGAACAGGTGGGGTGATAGACAGAGATAAGGGAGGAGATATAGGGAGGTGCTGCACTGTGAAGAGCTTTGTGGGTGAGAACAAGCAATTTGAATTTGATCCTGTAGTGTACAAGCAGCCAGTACAATGACTGGCACAGAGCAGAGGCATCTGAGTAACGGTTGGCCAGATGGGTGATCCTGGCTGCTGCATTAAGGATGGACTGGAGAGGGGAAGGTTTAGAGAGGGGGAGGCCAATTAATAGAGAATTGCAGTAGTCAAGGCAGGAGTGGATTAGAGCCACAGTGAGGGTTTTTGTTGTTTCCATGGTGAGAAAGGGGCGGACTCTGGAGATGTTCTTTAGGTGTAAGCAACAAGAGCAGACGAGAGATTGTGTATGGGAGTTGAAGGAGAGATCAGTGTCAAGCATAACACCAGACAGTGAGTCTGCTGCCTAGGCGTTATAGTGGTTCCGCACACTGAGAGAGAGATGTCAGATTTAGGGAGGTTAGTGGAGGGCGGGAGCAAAGCAAGTTCAGTTTTGAAAAACTTGTCCTCTGCTAAGTGAGCAGAATGGGTGATAATTTTCCCCTTCCATGCTTAGTCAGCTTCGTGTCCTACAGTAAACTTCTCAGTTTGACTGAGAAGAACATAACGAGCATTTAGGAAGACTTGAGGCTGCATTCACACGCTGCAGTTTTTCCGCTTTTTTTTTGAGGATCCGTTTTTTTTTTTTTTTAATTCTGAGATCCCTTTTTTTGAGCAGGTGAAAAAACGCATTGCATTTACACTTTGAGTTTTTAGATGCGTTTTTCTTCTGCACTGTTGACAAGGACAGTGAAAAAAGGCTCCCTGGTGTAATTTCCTGTTCTCCATTCCATGGGATGGAGATACAGGGGAGTCCTATTTTATTTTTTTCATTGTATTATTTTATAAAATATTTCATTTTATTTTTAATTTATTTATTATATTTTTTATTTTATTGGTATTATTTTATTATTATTTTTATTTTATTTATTATTCAATTATTTTTTTTTTTACTCTGCTTAGACATCAGCTGAGCATATAAACTGCCTGCCAAAACTGCTCAGCTGAGGAGGAGGCAGGGAGAGCTGTGCCAGCAGCTAGGACCTCTTAATAGGATCTAACCCAGACAACCTTTTAACTGTAAGGGTATGTGCACATATGCCGGGTTAGGGTCGGTTTAGCTGTGTAAACCGCCGGTCGGTTTCCATGGGTTTTATGTAAATTTATGTTAATCCAAAAGCGGCTTTTGGGTTAACATTAAAACCTATGGAAACCGACACCCGGTGTGTACACACCGGCGGTTTACACATGCTCATCTGTTGCTAAACCGCTGGGTTCCCAGCGGGTTAGCAACGAATGTGCATGTTCTATAAACCGGCCGGTTCTGCAGCGGCTGCAAGCAGAATCATGTGCTGCTTCCAGCCGCTGCATAACCGCCGCCGCTAACCCGCTGTGCACCCGCCCGTCACCCGCCGCACATACCCGCCAGGAAGCCGGTGGACGGCTGCAGAGCTTCCTGGCGGGGCCGCCCACCAGCACAAAGCCGGCAAATGTGCACATACCCTTAGGTTTCTAAAGTCTTTTTTTTAAAGCTTACAGGGGGGCTAGAGACATGGGGGAACACCTTCCCTGAATGCAGCAGACATGCTGCATTTAGTTTGCCATGCACCTGGAGGTGACAGGTCCTCTTTAAATGAGCCCCCAGCTTATATGTGAATGAATAAGTCCTCATTGATTTCAGTGACTGATATACGGTTTTAAAAATCTTATTGTTAAAATTCAAAACTTCGATTGACAGCAGCAGCAGATTATCTTCCACTCAGCCCTGTTGATGAGGATTGACTGATGATGTCATTCTAATTGATAGCCAGCTCCCCGTTGCAAAACTTCAGGGATCCGGCTGTGAAACAGCATAATCTATTTGACCGCTGCCCCTGCTCTGTTGACGTTTTAAATATTTAAATATTTTTTAAAAAATTGCTAAATTTTAATGAAAATTGCTTAGATTATGGCATCAAATAGATAGGGAATTTAAGAGGGAAATGACTTTGCCATTGCACTGCCCATTAAAGGCAATTTATAAATCTAATTTCGTATTTTCCAATCAATAACCAATAGTTTAAATTTGGCCCACCCTTTGTATGACAAGTTGAAGAACGGCCTAATTTTTAGCAGAATAACCCTACTCACCCACCATATTTTATATGCAGACAGGTGTGAATATAGTAATCACGTTTATAACTAACGGGTTCACTACCATTGTGGTGCTTTAGATGTAAGCCCTCCTGTATTATACTTGCTATCTGTCAGCGTCATCATTTTTCGGCGCCACTCTGGTCTCACGGCACCATCTTGCGCCCATAACTTCTGGCTATCCTTATGTTTCATGGCGATTACTCCTACTCATTGTCATGTCTTTGGAAATGAATTGAGTTTTCCATCCAATAAGTACAGTAGAACACTTACAAAGATGTTTTATTCTTTTTTATACAGCCATTCCATGCCCTGCTCCAGAAAAGCCAATTGATGGAACGTATGATCCAGAGAAGGACGAGTACACTTACTTGGATGCGGTGACATTTAGGTGCAATAAAGGTTTACATGTTATTGGAACATCCTCTGCATCATGCACTGGCAATGGAACATGGAGTTCTGGCCCCCCAACTTGTAAAGGTCAGAATTCTTTTTCTCTCTTTTTTCCTTTTATAATGAAGCAGAGATGATAGATTTTATAGATTAAAACATTTTTCCACATGTATTGTCTTATAATCAAATTGTCTTCTTCCTGTAACAGCTACTTTTGAAGTTTATGACCTGGATAGACTTTTCAAATGACATTTCTTTTTTTGTAAATTCTTTTGTTCGCCATACATTGTACTTTTTCATTATACATTTAAAGGGACACTGTCAGGTCATTTTTCAGTATGATACTAATATTACCCTTGAATAGTGCCTAGGCAGACCTTTAAAAAACATGTAGAATCATTATTGTACCGTTTGTAGTTTCCATGTTATCAGCATTGTCAGACCATGCAGGGAGCTCCTGGGTTAGTCCTCTCCATTATTAGCAAACAGGAATAGTCTGGCTGCTGTATAAACTGTTATGTAATTATGCACTCCCTCTCAGCAGCTCTCTCCTGCCTCCTCCCTTTGCTAACAGTGCAGTGTCAGGTTTCACTTACAGGATGTCTGTTCTGTTGAGGACATGGAGGGAGAGACCTATTACAGATCTGCCTTATCTAGACTCCATTTGTTTCTCTAAGCAGGAATGCCTGCTGTTAAAGTTTCTGTGTTGTATTTGGTGTGTTGTGATGCTGCAAACACTGAGAGCAGAGAGGAGAATATAGCCCCCCTCCAGTTATCTCCTGCGCAATGATGTGAATATATGACATGCATATTCATCTTATGGGGAGGGGACAACAGATAACTAAGTGGATTACTCACTGTGAGTGACAGATGGAATGAATCTCTTTATTTGACGTTTTCAGAGGATAGGAGGGAAATGTTAATAAAAGAAATACTTGAATAGAGAGTTTAGAGGGAGGAATTAGAAAATTATAGCAGTTACATATGGATTTTTGACCTGACAGTTTTCCTTTAAGTCACTTCAATTTACTACTTTACTTCTGAAATACTTTCAGGGCCCGAAGACCAGAAAACCACAAATATGATAGCATGTTAGAAATTGTACCCATCAAGAAATTATTTTTTAGTTGGAGTGAGCATTTGTGTCCCACAGCCAGGCCTTTAGCAAAATTTTAAAAGTGGGTCACAAAAATAATAAAAAAAAATTACATATTCTTCACTAAAATATAGTTTAGGTACCAGGGGTAAAAGATGAAAATGCACCCAAAAATGTGTTAATTGCTCTCGAATGCTGCAATATCCTGTATATGGTCAGATATTATTTCCTGTCACTGAATTACCAGGTGAGCACCACTTATTAAAGCACCATTCCAGTGTTTTTGTTTTTAAATGCTTGAGTGGCGCTTTAAATGTAAGTCCCCTGTTTTATACTTGACCTCCAGTGGCTTCATAGTTTTTCAGCTTCATAGTTTTTTACGCTGTTCTGATCCTGTAGCGCGATCTTGAGCTCATAAGGCTTTTTTCGCTGATTGCGGTAAATCCGGCAGATTTATTGCATCTGCTGCCTATTGGCCGCATTTGCGGCACACTTGCGGGAAGCCCCATGCATTGTCTATGGGGCTTGTGGCAAGTGCGGTATTGCCACGATCCGGCACTTACGGCAGAAGAAAATAACGCAGCTGACAGCGTTTTTTTCGTGGCTGCAATTGCCACAAGTGCCGGATCGCGGCAATACCGCACCTGCCGTAAGCCCCATAAACAATGCATGGGGCTTGCCGCAAGTGTGCCGCAAATGCGGCCAATAGGCGGCAGATGCAATAAATCTGCCGGATTTGCCGCAATCAGCGATAAAAGCCTTATGAGCTCAAGATCGCGCTACAGGATCAGAACAGCGTAAAAAAACTATGCAGCTGAAAAATCTATGAAGCCACTGGAGGTCAAGTATAAAACAGGGGACTTACATTTAAAGCATCACTCCAGCACTGAAATAAAATAAACATAAATGTAAAAAAATAATTACAGAAGCAGTGGTTTAACCCCTTCACAACCTTAGACGTACCCATACATACCGACCTTGGACGTATAGGTGCATCATGGTTAAAATGTGAAAACGGAGCCGCAGTAATAATGATCCTGATTTGGTGCTGCTAATTCTGTCGGCAGGGGACCGAAGTTTGATCTCAGGTGGAGTAGTGTTGCCACCCCGCAACTATGATTTCAATTCTGGACAGCCAATCACAGTGATTGTAATGCTCCAGGCAACCAATTTACCTGGAACTTTGGGATCCAGTTATTATAGGTGCTACAACAGAACCTATCATAGGTTGGATCTCGGGAAAGGCATCGTTACGCACTCCAGCCCTGATTGGAGCATGCTGTGACGCGCGATCGATCAAATCAATGTGCAGAAGAGCAGTGTGACATGGGTGTGACCGCTCTCCCCTCAGTAAATATGGACAGATATGGTCTGCTCTGCTGTAAATGAAAAGGAGGATGTCTAAGGTAGAAATGATAGGTGCCTTTATTCCGTACCCTACGCATTTGAAGGCAGTCCCAGCCTCTTCCTCAGGATCAACACCATCAATAATCAAACTAATAATCAGACTTATAGTATCCATGGACAGTGAGGAGGAGCAGTCTTGAACAGCCAGGGACGATCCCCGTGCTGTCCCTTGTTGTTTAATCTCTAAATGCCTCGATCAATATTGATTGCAGCACTTAGGGCAATGGGAGAAGGATTGTGCATGTCTCCCTGCCAATCGATCCCCCACGATGTATTCGCGAGGGACCGATCATTGCGATGGTGACTTCTGGGTCCACCTCACTTGTGCAAGCCTCAGGGATCATGCCTGCAGCATGATCTCTGAGTCTTGTGACATGGGTCACATTCACTGTGCACCTTTCATTCTGTAATGCACGTGTTTAAGGAGGATTAGTATCTTTCTTATGCATTGATGTAGTCATAGCTGGATTTATTGCCAAGCTTCACGTGGAATGGGAATTGAAACAGTGAGCTGGATATTGTATTTTACTTGTTGATTTTCATCATACACCTGACAAAAAATGTTGGGATAAAACGCAATCAAAAAGTCATATATAAATAAAAATGATACTGCTGAAAACCTCATCTTGTGCGCTATACAGCTCAATCACAGAATAAAAAAAAAAAACTATAGCTTTCAGAGTACAGCAATGCAAATACTTTTTATTTTCTGTAAAGTAGTATTTATGGTGTACTTTCGGCAAAACATTAAACATTTGTATAGTTTTTATTTTTATCGCTGTAATTGTATTGACCCAGAGAATAAAGCAGTCTTATCACTTTTACAACACCGTGAACGTCGTAAAAAAAATAACAATGGAAAAAAATTCCTGAATTGATGTTTTTATTTTATTCAGCCTCACAAAAAGCTGTATAGAAAGCGGTCAAAAGATATTATGTGGCCCAAAATGGTACTGATAAAATATTAAACTCAGCCTGCAAAAAGCAAGCCCTCACATGACTGTCGGCAGAAAGAAAAAGCTTTCAAAATTTAGTGATGCAAAAATGGTTTATCTTATAAATAAAAACATTTTTGTCATGACAGTAGCCAGACCTCAAAAAAGGTATAAATTGGTTATTTCTATAATCGTATTGACCTGACGAATTAAGCCACCCTATTACTTAAACCACAAGCTGTATGATATAAAAATAGTAATAAAGCCAATTCTTCCAAGTGCTGCTGATTAGTTTATTCTGCCTCCCACAAGTTGCAGTAAGGCGGCGCTCACAATTATCCTGTTTTCTGCGCTGAGTGCTTACATCGGCGATTACGTGTAAATCTCTGAAAACCACGATATAGACAAGATTCCTAATGGAAAATTCACTGTAATGAGGCAGAGGGACTCACTTTGAACTCCCATCTGACCTGTGGGCCGACGGTGTCTATCTTTTTATGCGTTTTTTGTGGAAAAATGTTTTATAAACGTTATAAAATTCTGGATAGCACTTGGGGGTTCAAAGTGCTCACCACTAGGGATGGGCGACTTGAACTGTACAGTTCTGGGTCCATAAGGAGCACCTAATGTTCAGGCACAGATCCCGAACGCGGACTTTCCTGAGAAGTCTGTATTACAGTTTTGGTTTGCATTCGTCAGGGTGCTGCAAAAAGAAAAAAAATAGTCATTAAACATCAGCGTTATACTTGCAGGGATCCGGACGCTTGTACTTCTGGGGCCACTCATTAACTTCTTGGGTATTTACTGCTGAGGGGCGCAACAGCAAATCAGACTCTGTCACCGAGATTGGGCATCTATGCTTAGCTGTTGGAGGGTAGATTCTAGAATGTATGGGCTGTTTCCAGGTTTTGTCAACAGCCAATCACACATGCCCACTCTCTGTGAAAGTGTCTGTTATTGGCTGTTGCGCCTCTCACCTATTGACTGACGTCATAGTAGTGTAAAAATAAAAAATAAAAAAAAATAAAAATATGTAGAGCTTCTGTATTTTTGATTCTCAGCGCAGATAAAGCATACAGCTATGGGCTACCACCCCAAGCTGCTTAGCTTTACCTTGGCAATCAAAATGTTTTGAAGTCAATTATTTTTTAATTAATTGTGTAAATAAATAATTTAAAAAAAGTGCATGGGCTTAGCCCTATATTTGATTGCCAGCCAAGGTAAACCCAGGCAGCTGGGGGGTGGTATTCTCAGTATGAGGAGGCCCAAAGTTATTGGCCCTTCCCCCCCAAGCTATAGAATAGCAACCCATAGCTGCCCCAGAAATTGACGCATTTATTAGAAGCGCCAATTCCTGGCACTTTACCCAGCTCTTCCCGATGCCCTGGCATCGGGGTGATAGAAGGGCTTAATGACAGCTGATGATTGACAGCTTGTCATTAAAGGGAACCTGTCACCTGGATCTAAGCCCCTACACTATCACTACCTGTCCCTGCACCTTCCTAGCTGCTCCCTATCTATCCCTCTCTGAGCTAAATCCGCCCTATAAAACTGCAGAAAAATAACTTATAACTTACAGAAGTCCCTGAGGCTGGGGACTGAGAAGGCGGCGCCAGGCTCCATTCAGCCCTCCTCCATGCAGCAGCACACACCCCACTGGGCGGCATTATTCTTTCTTCATCGCCGCCTCCTCCATTTGGAATCTGTGCTTTACACCTATCATGTTGTGGTGATGCGACCTCGATGTGTCCCCTGACTGAGACACAGCATATGGGAGATTGTATCTTCTGCTCGGTAGCAGCACACACAGGGTGAGCTGCTACTGGAGCTAAGTGCTGATTGAAATCACTGAACCCCAGGTGTGCGGGTGAATAGGAGATGATATGTGCTGCCCTGGGCTGTGGGGAGGGGGTGGAGTGTGGTAGGACAGCAGCAGGAGCTGCTGGGATTGTATGAGGTTCTACTCGGCTGTGCCCCGGTGTAACAGGCCAGACTAACCCCCCCGACCAGAATATACTCGGGGTTAAAGTGGGCTAGGCCAGATTATACCCCTCCGTATACCACAGCAGCTGTAGATCAGGGCTCCAAGCAACACATGGGGGCCCGAGGCAGCACAAAGTGGCCCCAAGCAGCACAAAGAGGCCCCAGGCAACATACAGGGGCCCCAGGCAGTACTAGGGGCCACAAGCTACACACAGGATCCCAGGCTACACACAGGGGCCCCATGCAGCATACAAGGGCCCCAGGCAGTACAAAGGGGTCCCAGGCAGTGCACAGGCCCCAGGCAGCACAAAGTGGCCCCAGGCAGCACAAAGTGGCCCCAGGCAACATACAGGGGCCCCAGGCAGTACTAGGGGCCCCAGGCTACACACAGGGTCCCAGGCTACATACAGGGGCCCCATGCAGCATACAAGGGCCCCAGGCAGTACAAAGGGGTCCCAGGCAGCGCATGGGGGCCAGAGGCAGCACACAGGGGCCCCAGGCAGCGCAAAGTGGCCCCGGGTGGCCCACTGCCTGGGGCCCCTGTATATTGCCTGTGGTCACTTTGTGCTGCCTGGGGCCCCTGTGTGCTGCCTGGGGCCCTTGTATGCTGCATGGAGCCCTTGTGTGTAGCCTGGGATCCTGTGTGTTGCCTGGGGCCCCTGGTACTGCCTGGGGCCCCTGTATGTTGCCTGGGGCCACTTTGTGCTGCCTGGGGCCCTGTGCACTGCCTGGGGCCCTTGTATGCTGCATGGGGCCCCTATGTGTAGCCTGGGGCCCCTGGTACTGCATGGGGCCCTGTATGTTGCTTGGGGCCACTTTGTGCTGCCTGGGGCCCTGTGCACTGCCTGGGGCCCTTGTATGCTGCATGGGGCCCCTATGTGTAGCCTGGGATCCTGTGTGTAGCCTGGGGCCCCTGGTACTGCATGGGGCCCCTGTATGTTGCCTGGGGCCCTGTGCACTGCCTGGGGCACTTGTATGCTGGCTGGAGCCCCTGTGTGTAGCCTGGGATCCTGTGTGTAGCCTGGGGCCCCTAGTACTGCCTGGGGCCCCTGTATGTTGCCTGGGGTCACTTTGTGCTGCCTGGGGCCACTTTGTGCTGCCTGGGGCCCTGTGCACTGCCTGGGGCCCTGTGCACTGCCTGGGGCCCCGTGTACTGCCTGGGGCCCTTGTATGCTGGCTGGGGCCCCTGTGTGTAGCTTGGGATCCTGTGTGTAGCCTGGGGCCCCTGTGTGCTGCCTCGGGCCCCCATGCACTGCCTGGGGCCCCTAGCACAGCCTGGGGCCCCTGTATGTTGCGTAGGGCCACTTTCTGCTGCCTGGGGCCACCTTGTGCTGCCTCGGGCCCTCATGCATTGCTTGGGGCCCTGATCTACAGCTGCTGTGGTATACAGAGAGTTATAATCTGGCCTAGGCCTGTTTATACCCCGGGGTATAGTTTGGTCTAGGCCAGAATATACCAAGGGTATATTCTGGCCCAGGGGGGTATATTCTGGGCTAGCCCAGTTTATACCTCGGGTATATTCTGGTCGGGGGGTTAGTCTGACCTGTTACATCGGAATCTGGAGGTCTGTGAATACCTGAACTGTGTGCTGTGTGAGTAAATACCTGAGTCACTGCCTTCTGTCGTGCCGATTCTAACCACTACCTTACAGTGTAAAGTGGGTGGTAGATTCCAAATGGAGGAGGTGGTGATGAAGAATGAGTAACGCCGCCCAGTGGGGTGTGTGCTGCTGCATCGAGGAGGGGCTGAATGGAGCCTGGGCCCTCCTTCTCAGTCCTCAGCCTCAGGGACTTCTGTAAGTTATAAGTTATTTTTCTGCAGTTTTATAGGGCGGATTTAGCTCAGAGAGGGATAGATAGGGAGCAGCTAGGAAGGTGCGGGGACAGGTAGTGATAGTGTAGGGGCTTAGATCCAGGTGACAGGTTCCCTTTAAATCCTGGATTGGTAATGTCAGGGGTCATCTGATACCTGCCCATTGCCAAGTCATTAAGTGAAGAGTTAATAAACACACAGAGAAAAATAGTTATTAGAAATAAATCAGATAGACAAGCCTTATTAAACAATTTATTAACTTTACACATATCCCTCCGACGATAATCTACAGCGATATTCCCACAAAGCTCACTCGCTCATCCGGATTATGCAGAGAGCGAACAAAAGTGTCCTCTACCTGCAGACTCTGCGATCACAGTGCGGAGAGGAGCGGTGATGTCATTCATTGTGTCACTCAGGGCTACCTGTGACAGTGAACTCATGTGACCCTGGCTGCCAGCAGCGGGGTCACGAGTTTACTGCCGTAGGGAGTCCTCAGTGACTTAGCGAGTGATGTCACCACTCCCCACCGCAGTGAACTCAGGTGACCTCGTTGTCAGCTGTCATGAGAAAGTCTGGCTGTGAGCGGGTGACGTCACGCTCGGGTTCAAGTAACAAAACAGCGGCTGCCGCTCTGGTGTGACCTTAGATGAACGGTCTCATGACAGCCGTCCGTTACGGCCGTGATAAAGTTCATCTAAGGTCACACCTGAGCCGCAGCCGCTATTTCGCATGTACCCGACCGTGATGTTACCCGCTCACAGCTGGAAATGAGTGACCCAGCGGTTCTTAGGCTGAACAGACGTCGCACAGGATCGTGGAATTTTGTGGAGGGTTTACTGGTTGTAATACAGATGGCAATGAGGCATGTGTCTGTATTCTAAATAAAGAATTTTTCACGGTGTGATGTAATATTACTATTTACTATGTGGTTCATAATGGGCAGGTCAAACATTGGTTCGACATTATAAACTTCTGGCTTAGTGCCAGCTGGTAATATTCAGCTGGCATAAACCCCTTTATGACCTAGTCTGCCACCTCCATAGGTCAGCTGGAAGAGTCATTTTCTGGGGTGGCTGTTTGCTGCAATTCTCAGGATGGGGGACTCAAATGCTTGGGCCTTCCCACGCTGAGGATTCCATCCCCCAGTGGCCTAGTTGTACCTGGCTGGCAACCAAAATTATGGAGAAGCACCAGGTCATTTTTTCTTGTTAGAATTATTTAAAGAAATAAATTAAGAAAAGGAGCTCTGCAGTATTTGACTTACAATCCAGGTACAACTAGTCAGCTGGTGGTAGGTGGCAACCTGTAGCTGTATAGTTATAACTGGCTGGAAACCAAAAATACAGCAAAGTCCACGTCATTTTCTTTTTAAATTATTTGAAGAAATGATCATGATAATTCTACAGTCATTCTATGTGACTACAGATTTATCAATCCTCCCAGCGCCCACACTGAGCTCTGCGTGGATTTGCTGTTTTGTAAGCTGGAAATGGATCTCAATTATGTGATATGCATGTTCCTGGCAAAACAAGACTAGATGGCATGGCCTTGCTCCATACAAGTGCATGGAATTGGCGTAGCCATCTAGTGGGCGTGACCTTGCTCCATAAAATTATATTGAGCGAGGCCGCGCCCACCAGAGGGGCTCCAGCCGCAGTGGCCGGAAAAGTGCATACCATATTGCTGCGGTCCGTTCCGGGTTTAGAAACGGTGAATCCTCTCAATACCAGGTGCGGCGCTGGGAGGAGTGATCATTCTGCAGTCACACAGAGCGGCTGCAGAATTAACGTTTTGGACCGGACAACTCCTTTAACACAGCAAAAAAAGGCAACCGTATTTACCTGCCAAGTCACAGTAATTTATGCAGCAGCTTTCCTCTCATTTAAGTGGAGGCAACACAAGAGCAAAATACTGATGAGACAACCACTCTTTTTTATTTTTTTTATTTTTTGGTTTAAATCATTCTATTTAAGTTTAAGCAATACATAGGGAAAAATTGACAACCACTATTGCCCCTGATGTGCCTAAGCAGTGGAACCCTCCATTCTTCCAGGTGACCCCATTTTTGAAATTAGACCCCTTAAGGAACTTATGTGCGGTGAGCACCTTGAACTCCCAGGTTCTTCACAGTTTGTCTGTGAAAATAAAAAAATTAAAAAATCAAATTTTCTCCACAAAAATGATCTTGGAGCTTCAAATTTTTTATTTTCACATGGGTAACAGAAAAAAATTGCATCATATGATTTGTTGTACAATTTCTCCTGAGTACGTCTATGCCCCAATTGTGGTGAAAAACTACTGTTTGGGCGCATGGCAAGGTTCGGAAGGGTTGTGGTCTAATCAACTTTTGCAATCTAAAATTGGTTGGAATCATAAGTGCCTAAAAAGTGGAAACCCCCACGAGTTACCCCTGTTTGGAAAGTAGACTCATCAAGGAATTTCTCTAGATAGATTTGTGATGAGCACTTTGAACCCCCAGGTGCTTCACAGAATTTTATAACGTTAAGATGTGAAAATAAAACAATCACTTTTTTTCCTACAGAAATGTTGATTTAGCTCCAAATTTAGCAATTTTAAAAGGGGAAATAGCACCAAATAGTTTGTTGTGCAATTGCTCCTAAGTACGTCAGTACCCCATATGTGGTGGAAAAGTACTGTTTGGCACATGGCAAGGCTCGGAAGGGTAGGAGCATTGTTTGATTTTTGGAATAGATTGTGGACTCCATGACGCGTTTGCAAAGCCATCAAGGTTCCGAAACAGAAGAAATCCCCCTCAATGAATTTATCTGAGGGCGCAGTGAGGATATTGGGACCCCAGTGAGGATATTGGTACCGCAGGTCTGAAAAAAAATATTACCGTATATACTCGAGTATAAGCCGAGTTTTTCAGCACAAAAATTGTGCTGAAAAGTGCCCCCCTCGGCTTATACTCGAGTCACAGTGAAGGCTCAGTGGGGAAGGGTGGGGGCAGTGATCAGGAGCTGGAGGAGGTGGGGGTAGGCTGTAATAGGAGCGAGCAGTCACGTGCCCCCGCTCATTAGTGCAATGCAATATGCACTGCATCCCCCTGTCCATCAGCGGCAAGGGGAGCAGTGCATATAATATTGCACTATGTAAGCGCCCCCCATCAGTGGTATACAGGCCCCCCCTTGCTGCCGCACACCTGTAAAATAATACATCATTCATACTTCTCCCCATCGCTCTGTCACCGCGCGTCCTCCAGTCTTCTTCCTGCTTGTACTCGGCGTCATGTGACCGGCGCAGCAGCAATGATGTCATCGCTGCTGCACCCACCACAGGAATAGAAGCCGGGTACAAGCAGGAAAAAGACCGGAGGACGTGCGGTGACGATGGGGATAAGTATGAATGAGCTATTATTTTACAGGTGTGCGGCAGCAAGGGGGACCTGTATACCACTGTGGGGGTGGGCTGTATACCACTGATGGGGGGTGGGCCTGTATACCACTGATGGGGGGTGGGCCTGTATACCACTGATGTGGGTGGGGGCCTGTATGCCACTGATGGGGAGGCCTGTATACCACTGATGGGTGGGCCTGTATACCACTAATGGGTGGGCCTGTATACCACTGATGGGGGGAGGGGCCCATATACCACTAAAGGGGTGGGCCTGTATACCACTGATGGGGGGGCCTGTATACCACTGATGGCGGGAGGGGCCCGTATACCGCTGATGGCGTGGGCTTGTATACCACTGATGGGAGTGGGCCTGTATACAACTGATGGGGGGGCTGTATACCACTGATGGGGGGCCTGTATACCATTGATGGGGTGGGCCTGTATACCACTGATGGCGGAGGGGGCCTGTATACCACTGATGGGGGGGGCCTGTATACTACTGATGGGGGGGCCTGTATACCACTGATGGGGGGGGGGGCCTGTATACCACTGATGGGGTGGGCCTGTATACCACTGATGGGGTGGGCCTGTATACCACTGAGGGGGTGGGCCTGTATACCACTGAGGGGTGGCCTGTATATACCACTGGGAGGGGGCCTGTAGATACCACTGAGGGGGGGCCTGTATATACCACTCAGGGGGGGCCTGTATATACCACTCGGAGGGGGCCTGTATATACCACTCAGGGGGGGACTGTATATACCACTGATGGGGGCTGTAACCACTGATGGGGGGCCTGTATATACCACTGAGGGGGGCCTGTATATACCACTGAGGGGTGGCCTGTATATACCACTGATGGGGGTTGTAACCACTGATGTGAGGCCTGTATATACCACTGATGGGGCCTGTATATACCACTGACGGGGGCCTGTATATACCACTAATGGGAGGCTGTATATACCACTGATGGGGGCTGTATACCACTAATGGGGGCTGTAACCTCTGATGGGGGCCTGTATATACCACTGATGGGGTGGGCCTGTATACCACTGATGGGGTGGGCCTGTATACCACTGATGGGGTGGGCCTGTATATAACACTGAGGGGGGGCCTGTATATACCACTGATGGGGTGGGCCTGTATATACCACTGATGGGGTGGGCCTGTATATACCACTGATGGGTGGCCTTAATACACTGATGGGGTGGGCCTGTATATACCACTGATGGGGTGGGCCTGTATACCACTGATGGGGTGGGCCTGTATATACCACTGATGGGGTGGGCCTGTATTCCACTGATGGGGAGGGGGGCCTGTATACCACTGATGGGGTGGAATGTATACCACTGAGGGGGGGCCTGTATATACCACTGAGGGGGGCCTGTATATACCACTGAGGGTGGCCTGTATATACCACTGATGGGGGCTGTAACCTCTGATGGGGGGGAACTGTATACCAGTGATGGAGGTAATATATACCAGTGATGGGGGATGATATACCAGTAATGGGGGGCCATTTATCATGATGAGAGGGGCTGTATACCGTGATGAAAGTTTGCTTCATTTTCCCCCCTAGGCTTATACTCGGGTCAATAAGTTTCCCTAGTTTTGGAGGGTAAAATTAGGGGCCTCAGCTTATACTCGGGTTGGCTTATACTCTAGTATATATGGTATACCTTTTGAAGAAGTAGTACTTACATTTCTACCACTAACATGTTGTTTTTGCCCCAAATTTTACATGTTTACAAGAGGAATATAGATAAAAATTGGGGAATAATTATTACACAGTGTTTTGTGTTCGTGACAATGCCCCATATGTGACTGTACAGTACTGTTTGGCCACACGGCGAGACTCGGGGAAAGAAGGAGCACCATTTGACTTTTGACGCACGTGGTTTCCTAAAATAGATGGCAGGGGGCGGAGCCTAGCGGCATGTGAGGAATAAGTGGCTATGCAGAGCTCCCGCACACCACTGCTTTAAACCGCCGAAATGACCCCACAGCACGGCGGAATTTTACCCACAGAGCTGCCTTGTGACAGGGGGACGTGGAGGAACCCGGTACCGGAATTCCTAGGCCCGCACCATGCCGAACAAAGGCCAGAGGAGAGTGACCGGCGAGTTGGGGGCCGGATCCCAAGATGGTGCCGCTGGCTCTGCGTGCGCTCAGGAGGCAGCTGCAGACAGTGCCTGCAGAAACCGGGAGGTAATGGAGAGACTGCGGCGATTTGCAAAAGTGGAGGAGGCAGAGCGGAAAGCCATCCAGGAGATTGAGAATGAACAGGAGTCTGACCCTGGAGGTATGGCGCAGGAGGAAGATGAGAGGGGGGAGGAGGACAGTTCACTCGTCAGAGAGCAGGAGAAGCAGCCTGCGGAGCCCAGCTGGGGAGAGATGGTGCAAAACAATAGGTTACAGCTCCAGGCACTGCAGCTGCAAATGCCCACAGAACCTACCATAAAAGATGTGATGCTTACAGTTATGCAGTGTGGGACAGCTACCTCCTGTGTGCTCACTCAACTGGGACATATGCAAGAATCCATGTTAACCGTGAGACATGATCTGCGTACGGTTAAGGAGAGATCTGGTCAATTGGAGAAAAGGGTTGGAGTTCTGGAGGACACTGAGGCTAAAACAGTGAAATACCATAAGGAGTTTAAGAAGGAACTTGGGGATGTATGGGCTAAAACCGATGACCTGGAAAACAGGTCTAGAAGGAATAACGTGCGTATTATTGGCATGCCAGAACGCTATGAATGCACCAACCCCACGTTTTTTTATGAAAAACTGGCTTAAGGAACAGATTGGAGCAGATAACCTGACACATTTATATGCAGTCGAACGTGCTCACAGAGTTCCTGCTCGCCCTTCACCCCCGGGATACCCACCGAGACCTATGCTGGCCAAACTTCTACATTACCGGGATAGGGATAACATTCTGAGATTTTCGAGAGACCACCCTGCTCTCACTGTAGAGGGCTCCAGAGTTTCCTTTTACCCGGATTACTCGCCTGAGGTCCAGAGAATGAGGGCTAAATTTAAAGATATTAAAAAAAGGCTAAGGGCCCTGGGCGTCAAGTACTCGATGATTTGAGGCATGGAAGAAGGTCCATTTTTTTTTTAGACTCTGCCGCGGCTGTGGATTGGCTGGATCGAACAGTTGCTCAACCGGCCTAAGGAGAATCGTGGTGATGATTGATGGTGACATTGGCCCTGTGAGTCTTTCGGTGTCGTGACTAATGGTTTCCCTTTTTTTTTCACCTCTGGACTTGACGCAGGGGGTTAAACCGCGTAATGATAAAGTGCCGTGTATATGTTCGGATCTCCGGGCATCATTGTTATGGTGCACGGGGAGTGAGGGATGGTTACTAGCTGATAGATTTACTGCTCCGTGCTGTGGGGAACTATACTGTCTTAAGCGGGTGGTGGCTAGGAACTGTAACGCCAAAGGACTGGTGCAGAAGGGAATAACATAGCCTTTGTTTCAAGCACCCTTGGTATTGCCTAGGGTTTTGTTGGGAATGATGGGGAGGGAGTTTTTAGGGTTAACCAGGCCATATGTTCTATGTGTGCACATTGATATGTTCAATACCATGATGGGATGGATTTTGGTACTGACTATATTGCAATTTATAAAGGGGCGAGATCAAAGTAATCAGTTGGAATGTTAGGGGATTAAAATCCCCGGTTAAGAGGCAAGCTATATTTTCTTTCATAACTGACCAGAGGCCCACTATTGTCTGCTTACAGGAAATGCATTTGACCTCTGAGACTGTTGCCTTATTGGATAAGAGATGGGTACAGTGTGGCTACCATGCCACATACTCTCAATACTCGCGGGGGGGGTCAGTGTGCTGATATATTCGGGTGCTCCATTCACCTGTAACCGGATAGTGGTGGATGAGGAGGGACGATTTGTTCTTCTACATTGCCAACTCTATTCAGTGACGTTGATACTGGTTTCTGTCTATATTTCTCCGCCATTTAGCAGCAAGGTTATTTATAAAATTTTTCAAATTTTGAGGGACTTTCCGGGGATTCCATGTATACTAGTGGGGGACTTCAACAATGTCTTAGACTCTCACTGGGATAGAGCTAACCATGCGCCTTTAAGGCAGGAGGGCAATTGCACACCTTTTGGGATATTGTTGCTGGAGTTATCCCTTACCGATCTGTGGAGAAGTCGCAATCCGGATATTTATCAATATTCGTGCCTTTCTTCTACCTATGTGTCCCTGTCTCGCATTGATCTGGCCCTGGGTGATGATCGGATACTGAGAAATATTTTAGATGTTCAATATTTGCCAAGAACGGTGTCGGATCATTCGCCCTTGTCCATTACAATCAGAGGGGCCCCGTGTGATCGGAGTTCTATCTTACACTGCCAACTTAATCCATTTTGGTTGCAATTGGTAGACGGGGCTGACACCCTCCTCCTTGAAATTCAAGAACACCTTAGATTTAACTTGCACTCGACCTCTGACTTGGTTGTGTGGGAGACACTGAAGGCATATATGCGAGGCATGTTCAGTAGAGAAATTTCGAAACTTAAATCCAAATCTAGAGCGGATTCCCAACCCGTGTTCCAAGAGTTGAAGGATGCAGAGGATGCTCTTTCGAGGCACTTCACTCCCACTGCGCAGAAGAGAGTGCAGGAGGCACAGAGAGGAGTGGCTAGACTGACTTTGGAAGCTGTGACATGTAAACGTATGTTCCAATCCATCCAATATTTTGAATGTGCGGAGAGTGTGGGGCACATGCTCTCGATCATTATGGCAGCACAGAGGGGGACCTCATTTATAGCAGGCCTCCGGGATATAGATGGGAGACTTTTCAGTGATATACTGGGCATTTTGAGGATTCTGGGGTCTTTCTATACAGAGCTTTACTCCTCTCATGTTAGTCCCTCGGCGGAGGACATTAATAATTTTTTGGAACTTGCTAGGCTCCCACAGTTGACGGATAGGGATAGATGCTTATTAGATGAACCGCTGGATTTAGGGGAGCTTGATGAGGCTCTCAGTTCTATGACCAATGGTAAGGCGCCGGGAGTAGATGGACTGCCGGTTCAGGTCTATAAAAAAATATCAATCTGTCCTGCTCCCAATGCTATTGGAAGTATATAATGGCAGTTTGCGTTCTGGGGCCCTCCCATCTTCTATGCGGGAGGCCATAGTAACTGTGCTGCTGAAAAAAATAAGGATCCAACACTCCCAGGGTCTTACAGGCCGATCTTCCTTCTGACAATTGAAATTAAGCTTTTGCCAAAGGTTCTGGCCACGCGTCTTTCGAAAGTAGTGGAGTCCCTGGTTCACCCGGATCAGACGGGATTCATGCCTTGTAAGTCTACGGCCATCAATATTAGACGACTGTTTTTGAACATGCAGGCACGGGCGGATAATGCGGGGGGTTCTCTCGATGCTGCGAAGGCATTTGACAGTGTGTAATGGCAATACCTCTGGGCTACGCTTCGGTGTATGGGGTTTGGCCCGGGTTTTATTGGCTGGGTTAGAATTCTGTACACTGAACTGAGAGCAAGAATAAGAGCGAATGGGCTTCTGTCTGACCCTTTTAGTCTCTACAGAGGAACGAGGCAGGGCTGCCCTCTATTCCCGTTGCTCTTTGCCCTGGCGGTGGAGTCTTTGGCATCCCGAATACGTCGTGATCCGGGGATTGAGGGGTTCAAGTATGGGGACTGGAAGAGAAGGTTGTTCTTTATGCCGATGACCTGCTTATGTTTCTCGCGGATTCTGACAATTCTTTGCTAAATACAATGCGGCTTCTTGACTCGTTTGGTGCTATTTCAGGGCTCGTTATTAATTGTGACAAATCTGCCCTTCTCCCTTTAGGTCCTAGTGGGAACCTCACGTCTGTAGTGCCATTAACCAAAACTTTTAAGTACCTGGGTATTATGATATCAGATAAACTGACGGATTTTTTTTTTTTTTTTGGGTAAATATGATTTTATTGAAATTTTTCATTAGATTAACAACAGTTACATAGAAAATGACAATGCAAAATTTTTAGTGGGTACGAAATATTACAATCTTAAGCAAATCCAAATATCACATCAATTCGTCATCGAATGGTGCCAAGACGTACATTATTTTCCCTTCTTTCGTTCTATTTACACTATATATTGCCCTCCTTCTGTTACCGAAGGAGGGATATGTCTGTACCAGACATGAAATATCTTTCCTTAGTTATATATTTAACCACTTGTTGGTTCATATAACCTTATTTTGATGTTCGTCCAGGGGTTTAGAATTGTAGAGGAAAGAGAGATATAAGAAAAAGTGAAAAGGAGGAAGAGGGGAGAGGGGAAGCGTGAGGGCAAAAAAGACATGATTATGAGGGTGTAGCGTGTGATGCAACTTCCAAGCTGTTTCCAGGGAGAACGAGACATTGACCTTGAGTCCCCGAATGTTCAGGTAAAGAAATCACCAAAATTAGGGGCGTTTCTGAATATGACCCATTCAGTCCAAGTAGATACGTATACGTGTTGGGTCTGGGAAAAGTCAGCCGACAATTCCTCGTATCTGCGAAGCTTTTCCATTTCCAAGTACCATTCTGAAATAGAAGGGGGGGTCACGTTCCTTCCAATGGCGGGGGATCACACTGCGGGCTGCGGCTATGCAAAATCGGAAGATATCTTTCCTTTGCGCCTTCCAAGAGCCAGGGAGCAGAGACAGCAGGGCCATGTCAGGATTGCCTGCCAGGTTTTTTCCTGTTACCATATTATAATTTCGGAATATCTTAACCCAGAATTCCTGAATCAGTGGGCAGCTCCACCATATATGCAACATAGTACCCTTCTCGCTCCTGCATCTCCAACATAGTGGTGAGGTGTCTGGGGAAAATCTATGTATCCTGTCAGGGGTAAGATACCACCTGTACCGCAGTTTGAGGCTTTTTTCCATGGCATCGCATGAACTTGCTGTTTTGCGAGCCATGAGAAAGCTTTTTTCCCAGTCTAAATCGGATATTGTCCTGCCCAATTCTTCCTCCCACGCCCTCCGGTATCCCGCGTGTACCGCATTTATAGGTCTGGACAGTGTCCTTTGGATTGCTGAAATCCCTTTCAATGGAGCCCCTTCGGCTACAAAAATCTCTTCCATCATGGAGAGTGTCATTGTTGTGGTCTTAGGAATTGCAAGAGATCTCGTATAGGACCTCAACTGCAAATATTCCCACCATTTGAGTTTGGTTTGTGGGGTAGCTAATTGGAGCATCTCAAAGGAAGGGAGCTCACCTCTTGTCAAGACCTGTCCAATTCTAGTATCATCTGATTCATTCCAACCCAAAATAGTTCGGTTGGACATCCCTGGAGGGAAGGCCGGGTTGTGAAAAATTGGGGTCAAAGAACTATCAAATTGAGTCTCCTTCAACTCTCTCCTTGCTATCTGCCATGCTTTAAGTGTTTCAGTTGTAAAAATAGGCAAAGGGCCCAGGGATGACAAAGCCTCTCGGGCGAGCCATTGTAAGCTGCGGAGAGGGACTGAGATGTCTACCTGCTCCACTCGTACCCACTGCTTAGAGTCTGATCTAAAGTGCCAGTCTATAAGGTGAACCATGATGGCTGCCAGACAGTATCTGCGAATATCTGGGAGCCCTGCCCCCCCTTGTTCCTTAGGGGCGACCAAGGTCCTCAAGCTGTATCGTGGGGAAGAAAATGGTGTGTCACGGTCCGCGCTGCCAAGATAACATCCACTCCAAAAAATGATGCACTTGAAGATGGAACTTCAAAGTAACCTTTTTATTGTTTCCTACGCGTTTCGGTGCCCTCCTGGCAGGAGGGCACCGAAACGCGTAGGAAACAATAAAAAGGTTACTTTGAAGTTCCATCTTCAAGTGCATCATTTTTTGGAGTGGATGTTATCTTGGCAGCGCGGACCGTGACACACCATTTTCTTCCCCACGATACGGTATATCTCCACATATGAGTGGAAGGTGGAAGTCCTGCAGCAGCCATCCAGAGATAAATCCTCAAATACGCCTTCAAGCCGGTTGTGGGTTACACAACTGCTCCAGGTGAGTGGATCCCTTATTCACCACTTTTACTTCAAGTGCCATAGTGATAGGGCACTATTGCGCCTCTTGTTCCCCCTCCTTCTTTTATTTTATTAAGGTCCTCAAGCTAACCCTTGCCCTTTTACCATTCCAAATGAAGCGTATAATCGCCGACCTGATGGTGCGGAAGAATGCTTTGTCAGGCCACACTGGGACTGCCTGGAATATATAGAGAAACCTCGGGAGAATGTCCATTCCCACGACGGATCCTACCCAGCCAAGACAACTTCAGGGGTCTGTATTTCTCCAATAGATCCCCTACTTTCTGTAACAAGGTTTGATGGTTCAACTGGAAAAGTTTGGATAAGTCGGCCGGGAGGCTAACTCCCAGATAAACGAGACAATCTGCCCTCCACCGAAAGGGAAAATCCCGTGCAGCCTTGGCTGCTTCAGCTGATGGCAGAGAGATGTTCAGCGCCTCTGTCTTTGAATAATTGACTTTAAAATTGCTGAGTCCACCGAATATCTCAAATTCCCGCAGCAAGGAGGGGAAAGTCACAAGAGGCTGAGCGACATATACTAGTACGTCGTCTGCAAAAAGGGCAGTTTTATGATGAACATCTCCCACCACCAGCCCGTGGATGTCACAGTTGTCTCTTATGACATTTGCCAGGTGTTCCATCACGATCACGTACAACAGAGGGGAAAGAGGGCATCCCTGTCTCGTTCCATTTTTAACATGAAATGTTCCTGATAATCCTCCATTTATGCGGACCCTAGCTGAGGGACACGAATAAAGAGAGGAGATCCCGTTCATGAACCTGGTGCCCAATCCAACTTGGATTAGAGCCTCTTTTAGGAATCCCCAGTGGACCCTGTCAAAGGCCTTTTCTGCGTCGATGGAAAGCAGACATAGAGGGGACTTCCACATTCTAGCCTTCTCGATGAGCATACAGGATCTGAGAATGTTGTCCCGCGCCTCACGTCCCTTCACAAAGCCCACTTGGTCGAGGTGGATGATGGACGGAAGTCTCGAAGATAATCTATCTGCCAGGAGTTTTGCAAATAGCTTCACGTCCACATTGATTAGTGAGATAGGTCGGTAACTTGCCGCCTCACAGGGGTCCTTGTTTGGCTTAGGCAGTACACAAATGTGCGCCTCCAGCGCTTGTGGGGGAAAAGTATCTCCTCCCAGAACAGCTCTGAAGGAGGAGAGCATGTGAGGCAGCAAGTCACCGAGCAACGTTTTGTAAAAAATGGGCGTGAAGCCGTCTGGACCTGGGCTTTTAGAAGTCGAGGTATTTTTGACTACCTCGGTGAGTTCTTCCGTCGATACTTCCTCCTCTAAAAGCTCCTTATCTTCGTCAGACAGAGATGGGATCCCCACCCTCTCCATGTAAGATCGTATTTTGTTTGTCAATGCCCCTGGATCCATGTCGTCGAATTTCCCCCTCAGGTTGTATAGATCTGTGTAAAAATCCTGGAACACCTTCGAGATCTCGTTTGTTCTGTGTACCAGCCTCCCTGAAGGGTTCTTAATCGATGGTATATAAGTGGGTCCAGATCTAGGGTGTAGCAACCTAGCCAGAGGTCTCCCACTCACGTTCGCCTTTTTATAAAAAAAAGCTCCTGGACCTTTCAGAGATCTGTTCGAACCTAGCGTCCAGGAAGTTACGCAGTTCCACTCTAGTCTTAGTTAGCTCCACCAGTAGTCCTCCATCCCGTGAGGTCTTATGATCTGATTCCAGACGATCAATCTTATGTAGCAATTTGGTAATTTGTTCTGACCGGTGTTTTTTTAATCTGGATCCGTGCCTGATTAAAGTGCCTCGGAGTAAGCACTTCAAGGCCTCCCATTGCAGCGGTGGAGGCGTGGGGTCCTGTGCATGTGTTTGATTGAATAATGCGATATCTGCCTTTAAATCGGCCAGGCAGTTAGCGTCCTTCAAAAGTTGACTATTTAATCTCCAGGTCCACTCTCTTTTGGTCATCCCCGGGATCTCCAAGGACAGAAAGACGGGACCATGGTCAGATAAGACTATATTACCTATGGTAGCGTCTGGTGTCCAAGAGAGAACCCCGTGGCTGACCAGAAATAAATCTATTCTGCTGTACGATTGGTGGACCCCTGAAAAATAAGAGTAGTCTCTACCAGTAGGGTTGAGGATCCTCCACACGTCCACCAGCTGCAACCTACGCAGGAGATCCCGAAGTGCCTTCATTCTCTTAGGTGGAGCTGCCCATATGCCCGACGTGGAGTCTATGGATGGATCAAAGACAAAATTAAAATCACCACCTATTATTACTTGACCCTCGGCAAAATCTGCCAGCTTAAGTAGCAAGGCTCTGCATACCCTCGTCTGCTCCCTGTTAGGAAGGTACCAGTTTACCAGGGTCACTAGATTATCCGCTATCTTTAATTTAAGAAAAATGTAGCGTCCACCCGAGTCAATTTTAGAGTCTAGTAGTGTATGGGGTAATCCCCGGTGAAAGGCCACCGACACCCCCTTGGTTCTGGCTTCGGATTAGTACTGTGAGTCCAATTAGTGTAGTGTTTCTCCCCGATGGAAGGCACGTGTCCTTCTTTAAAATGTGTCTCCTGGAGGAATAACACTTGTACACCTTTCTTGTGCATATCATACATGACCTGTTGCCTCTTTTGTGGCGTGTTAAAGCCCCTCACATTCAGGGACCCAATTTTCAAGGACCCCATTGTCTCTCTTACCCAGAGACTTTCTCAACCTCTATATATCAGCCACCTCACCCCCACCCCTCTAAGGAAAGAAAAAGAGAGAAAGACAAAGAGAAGAAAGTGAGAGAAGAGAGAAAGAGACCCCTGGACAAAGCAAAATCTGTCTTGCAGAGTTATGGGGTAAAATCTTTAACTTTAAATATCGTATTCAAGAAGGGAATACGATGTCCCCGTGGGGAGCTACCTTTCCTGGTGGGAGAGGGTATTTTCTAGACCCGCTACAGAAGTCTGTAGAAGGGGTTATAAATTTTTATAACGGTTTAAGATAACACAACTAAAAAGTGAAATAGAGTCCCCCCAGCCCCCCTCCCAAAAACCCTACATCAAACACATCTACTTATCACCAGCCTAAAAAAAATAAAGCATATTTCAGAGGAGAGAAAAACGTAAAAACTACTTGTATGTTTAACGATATTTTTCTTACACCGAATTGTTAATAAAATAAAGAACAATGCGGAAAATACAACGGATTTCCTAATGGGCTCAGAACAAATAAGAACCTTATGGAGAGGATATAGGGCTGGTGTGCGGATTGATGGAGGGTAGGTAAGGAACAGGGGTTAAGGGAGGGAGGGAAATTGGAGGGGGAGAGGGAAAGATCTAGAGGGTAAGGAAAAGAAATTGTAGGGAAACACACCAAACCCCTATCGTAATTTGTCATTGTCCTTAGCATTAGATGAAGACTCCAGTCCACATGAAGTATATAGAGGAAGATCTTATTAACAGTATACATTTTTAGTTAAGCGTCCAGCTGTAATATTTACTAGAGGACGATTAAGTGAACTATAAGCATCTTAGAAAGAGAAAGACAAATCAAAATGTCACCCGTCCTCTTCCCGGTCGTCCTCACTGGGCTTCCTCCGTCTGCGATTCCTGTTTCTGCCATTCCTTCTGCGACAGGTAGCTCATCCAGGTTGTGTAGCTCTGTATAAAAGGAATTGTCGGGCGCATCTGATGGCCAGTCAGGGAACTGGAGACCCGGATCCAATAAGTCCAGGGCCTGAAGAAATCCTTGGAGCTCCCTGGGGTGGGTCAGGTACGCAGATACATTTCCCTGTCGCACTTGGAGGCGAAATGGGTATCCCCATGAGTATGCCAAATCATGTTGTCTGAGAAGATCCAAAAGGGGTCTCAATGCCCTCCGTTTCTGGAGGGTTCTCCTGGACAGGTCCGCCATCAACTGAATACTGTATCCTTGAAATGTAATCTCTTCGCACTTCCTCGCCTTATTCAGGATATCGTCCTTAATTCGGTATTTGTGCAGGCGGCATATTACGTCGCGGGGGAGCGCCCCTTCTGCTGGGGGTGGGCCAAGGGATCTGTGAGCCCTATCAAATTCTATAGCCGTGTCTGTTGGGGTCTTTCTGATGGAATTAAACAAGCTCTGCAACGTTTTCCCAAGTACGTCAGGGGTAATCAGTTCAGGGAGCCCCCGGACTCTTATGTTTTGTCTCCTCTCACGATTTTCAATGTCCTCCAATGAATCTAGGAATTACTCTTGTTGAGAGCGTTGAAAAACCACTGTATCCTCCAGTTTCCTAATCCGATCAGTTAGGGCTTCGACCCTGGCATCAGACTGAGACACTCTATCAGAGACCCCTCGGACCTCACCCCTAAGTTCATTGGTGGTTGCTCTGATGGATGCCTCCATTTTGACTACGAAGTTCGCCAGTTCTTCCCTAGTGGGAATATTAAGGATGCGGGCCTTAAACATGTCCCATTCGTCTCCCCTCAGAGTGGCAGCATCTTGGGGGATCTCGGTATGTTCTATAAGCTGGCCCATGTTGTTCATGGTCATTCCCCCTGTCTGATGTCCATAATTGGGGCCCCTTTGGTGAGGAAGGTGCCGAGGGTTCCCCACAATTCCAATAGGTTCCATTACCTGAGGGGGCTGCTGCCAGGTCTGCGTCCCCGGGTAATAAGGCCATCCCAGGCACAACATTGTATGCAGGTGCTATGGAGCTATGTGCCATCCCTGGGCTGGGATGATGAATCAATTGTGGCTGCAGCTCCTCTGTCCTGATTCCCTTGCTGCTCTGAGCCTCAGGCGTCACAGGCCCCCGGCTGCCACCCTGTCCCTCCGTCTCCTCCATCACTCCAGGTCTGGGGGCCTCCGGGGTTCCCCTTTGTGGATCCCCGGTGGCCGAGTGGCCCTGCAGTCCCGCCGCTGCTTCCCGATGCTCCCTGTCTGGACCTCCGGTGGGGGGGAGGTGGGGACTCACCGCTGGAGCAGCCGTGCGATCGGGTGCTTGTGTGCTCTGTCCCGCGTTCGGCGCCATTGTCGCGGGTCTAGGAGCGGGATCCGCCATCTTGAGGCCTGCAGCGTCCGGGGGGGGGCCCAGAAGAACTCCTCAGATACCAGGTTATCTGAGCGTGATTTGGGCCTGGGGGGGCTGGAGATGCAGCTCTGCGGTTGCTCTTCCTCCTCATCGGCATTAGGAGAATATCATCCAGGCTGGTGGGCCGATTTTTGATGGAAGGAGAGCCGAGGGGACAGAGCTCACTAACTAGTGACTCTCTCCCTCCATGGCCAGGACACGCCCCCAACTGACGGATTTTGAGCGACTGAATCTCGCACCATTACTGTCTCGGATTAAGTTGAAAATAAAGGCTTGGGCGAAGCTACGCCTCTCTGTAGTCGGGAGAGTGAATCTGCTCAAAATTGTGGTCATGCCGCAGCTCTTGTATGTCCTTCACAACTCTCCTATATGGCTCCCTCAGAATAGGTTCTATAAAATCAATGCTATATTTAGAGAACTTATTTGGTCGAAAAACAGTGCAAGAATTAAATTGGAACATCTACAAAAATCTAAGGAGGAGGGGGGTCTTGCATTGCCCAATCCGTGGCTCTATTTTCTTTCATCCCAGTGTCAGCATTTGGCGGGGGGGGGTATGGAGGATTTGTCAGCTGAAGTAGTGGGGAGTGGAGGGATTCTGCAATTTTTAGCAGGTTGGGGATCGATAATATCTAATTTGGAGGCGGGAAGATTCTGACCCTTAGCAACTGGGTTCCCTACGGTCCAGCTCAAGATTAAAGTATGGGATAAAATAAAGCAATTAAGAGGTATTGCTGGCCTCACGAAATATTCCCCCATTTGGGACAACTCTCATTTACCACAACTACAGAAACTCAAGGGATTTGCACATTGGAGGCGTATAGGAATTAGATGGATATCACAACTGACAGAGTGTGGGGGATTCAAGTCATTTGAAGTGTTACGACTGGATTTCCCGCTCCCACATCATATGTTTTATCAATATTTGCAGTTACGGCACGCTTACTCTGTGCAGATGCAAACGCTGAATATGTTTATACATCAGGATGCCATGTCAGCAGGCTTGGCTTGCAGGCTTCCACCAGGGGTCTGATCTCTTTTGTATATGGTTGCCTACTTTCTGTGTTTCTGTTGGAACATCCGTTGGGGCACTGGTTAGGTGGGAGCGTCAGCTGGACCCGTTATCCATGGACCAATGGAATGCAATACTTCAGATGATCCCCAGACTGTCTCTCAGTGAGCCAAACCGTTTGTCTCAATTATATATCATATATAGGGTCTATAGATCCCCTAAGTGGCTCTTTGATATGAGATTGAGATCAGACTCACAATGTCCTACGTGTGGACTAGATGATGCGGATATTCTGCATATGTTGTGGACGTGCCCCTGCTTGAAAATTTTCTGGATCCTAGTTCTCCAATTGATACATTTGACCACGGGGCAGGATATCCCACTGGATCCCGTGGTTTGTGTTCTGGGCTACGTGGAGGATGTGGGAGGTGATGAGAGTCTTAAAGTGGCGGTGGCCAGAATGTTATATATGGCCAGGAAACTTATTGCTTTATATTGGATTTCGGATAAAATCCCCTCTCATGCGGAATATGTTAATAAAATTAATTTTATTTTGTATAGGGAGAAGGCTATTTATAACAAAAGATGTTGCCCTAATGTATGTGATAAGATTTGGGCGGGCTGGTTGGGTTCTCCTGGCTTGCCATCTGCAAACTTAGCTACCTAATGTCTGTCTTTCGTAAATTTTATTTTTTCTTTCAAACTACTCGTCTTTTGTTAAAGCTTATGATTCTCGACGCTTTACTTGCTCTAGTCCTAGCAAGTCCGTGTTCCATTGTTTAGCTATATGGTTTTTGGTGGCCATGGTTATGTAGGTGAGTTGCTGATATGTTTTGTTACTCGGTTAGGTGGTTTGTCCCCAAACAGTAGTACTGGTGGAGTGAGTGTGAGTTTATCTAGAGTGAAGTTGATTAACTTTATGACGTCATTCCAAAGGGATGTTAAGATGGGGCATGTCCACCATGTGTGTAGTGTGTCCCCTACTGTGTCACAGCCTCTGAAGCATCTGTCAGTCTTGGAGCTGTATATGTTGTGTAAGAAGCTGGGGATACGGTGCGTCCTGTGGAGAAGCTTAAAGGACGTTTCCGTTAGTGATACCTAATGGCTTCCCTTCATGATGCTTTCGTGACATCTGTACCATTTTTCTGGTGTGAGCATAATTCCCAGGTCTAGTTCCCATTGCTCCATAGCTTTTAGCTTACGACTATACTTTGGGTGGTTGAGCGTAGTGTATATTTGGGATATTGATCCTTTTCCCAGGGGGTCATGCATACATTTGAGTTCAAATGCTGTCACTTTTGGGTGTGTTATAGTTTTGAGTATGGTATGTATGAAGTGGTATATTTGCTCTAGTCTGAAGGTTTCTGTGGGTGGGATTTTTATCTTGTAATGAGTGCGTGCTTGGGCATAAGTGTCGAGTGGTTAAGGAGATATTGTAGTCTGCGTACATTGTTTTGTTCCCACCATGTGTGGTTTTTGGAGGAGACCCCGGGTTGAAACATTGGGTTGTTAAATAGCTCCAGTAGTGATGACAGGTGAGATTGGAGGGAAGTATTGGAATCTTATGGATCTCCATAGTTGTAGGCAGGGTGCACTGTCTATTGGACAATGTGAGCCCTTAGGTTCAGGTGGCAAGGAAGCAGGGGGAGCGGCAGTGCTGAAGGGGGCGGTGCCTGCTGCTCCACTAAGCACACTACGTTTCTATGAGGAAGTCGGATGCTGCAGGGTGGCAGGTACAGTAACCCTGTCCCCTGTGAATCCATACTTGTGGCTGCCGCTGATAGCACCCCCCCTCCCCCCGCTCTCAACCCGCGGCCGCTGACAGCACCCCCTCACTCCTCACCCGCGGCCGCTGACAGCAAGCCCGCCCCTCCCCCACCCGCGGCACAAGCGACAGGGGCCTTCATGCACCCCTGGTTGTAGGGTGTGGAGGGTGTATGGTGAGTACATGTTAATGTTGAGTCCCCATGGCACAAAGGAGACCTCTCAAGGTGTATGGGGCTAGTTGTGAGTTCTCTATGTGGATCCATAGGGGAGTGTTCTGCTCTGCATGCATGTCTTGTTGCCATTTGTGCTGCCCTGTAGTAGTGTATGAAGTTCGGCAGCGATACACCTCCTTTAGCTTTGTGTTTATGTAAAGTCTGCATGGATATGCGTGGTCTCTTATGATTCCATATGAATCTTTTAATTTGGGAGTGGATCATTTTGAATATGGACTTTGGTATTGGTAGTGAGAGGAAGAGATATAGGAATTGGGGTAGTGTGACCATCTTTATCGTGTGAACTCTTCCTAAAAAAGAGGGTTGGGGTTGACCATTTGTTTAGATTCTGTTCTAGTTTTTGCAGTATGGGGCTGTAGTTATATTTGTGTAGGGTGTTTTTATGTGATGTCAGGTTGGTTCCTAGTTAGGGAATGTAGTGCTCTTTTTGTGTAAATTTAAAGTTGGATAGAATTAGTTTTCGGTCATCGGCTGGGGTCTTAATAAACATTATTTCCGATTTATCCACGTTTACTTTCAGTCCTAAAATCTCCTCGAATTGTTTGAGGATGACTATCAAGTTTGGAAGTGATATGTGGGGGTTCGTTAGGATCAGTATTAGGTCATCTGCGTAGAGGCTTACTTTATAGGTGTGTTTCCCTATTTTTAAGCCTGTGATATCTGGATGGAATTGTATCTTTTGGGCTAGGGGTTCCATGATCATAGCGAATAAGACCAGTAATAGGGGGCATCCCTGCCTCGTGCATCTTTTTATGAGTATTGGTTTCGGGGAGGTGGATGGGAGTTTTAGGTATGTGATCGGGTTGTTGTAGTCGCGGAGTTTAAGGGAGTTTATCAATTGTTGAGGTAGCCCCAATCTGTTCAGAACTTGGGATAGGTATGGCCAGGCAACTGAGTGAAAGGCTTTTTCTATGTCTAGAGCCAGGACAGTTAGGGGTGAGTTGGATTTGTTGGCATTGTGTATTATATTGAGGTTCCTACGTATGTTGTCTGGTCTTGTCTCAAAGGAATGAAACCCACCTGGTCTTTGTGTATAAGGTTAGGGAGGCAGGTATTTATTCTGTTGGTTAATATGGCCGTGAAGATTTTAAGGTCTATATTTAATAGGGAGATGGGCCTGTAGTTTTTGATGAGTAGTGGGTCTTTTTTTGGTTTTGGGATGACAGCGATATGTGCGGTCTAAAATTCTTGGGGCATGGTTTGTCCTGAGAGTAAGTTGTTGCAATATGCGTGTATGTGGTTTGCTTTACCTGCTTTTAGTTGTTTTATGGTGGTCAGTATCTCTTCTTCTGTTATTGGTGAGTGTAGTTTTGCCGTGTAGTTCGGGGTTAGGGATGGTAGTGGTATAGTGGCTAGGAATTCGTCAATTTTTGGTTTGGTGGAGTGTGGGTTGATATTATATAAATTCTGGTAGAATTTGTGGAATGCAACATAGATTTTATTTGGGTTGTGGGTGGTATGTGATTGTTCATCTTTAATTGAGAAAATCATGTTTAGGCGTTCTTTGTCTCTGAGTTTACCTGCGAGCATTCTGTCCATCTTATTGAAGTATTTATAAAACATCGCTTGTGTCCACCTACAGGCTCTTTCAGTGCGGGTTGTCAGTATTGTGTTGAGTTGTAGTTTTGTGTCGAGTATTTTCTTGGTGAGATATTTGGAGGGGTGGGATTGGTTGGAAAATTCCAGTTTACTGAGCTTGACTTCAAGGTTCGCCTGTGTCTCTAGTCTGTCTCTCTTTTTTTTTGGAGGCCAGTCGTATAAGTACGCCTGTCATGTATTTTTTATGAGCCATCCAAATGTTGCCTTCTGAGACTTCTGGAGATTTGTTTGTGGCGAAGTAAGTTTTGAGTTCTTGTTCTATCTGCGTTCTAGTGTGGGGGTTTGTCAGTAGGGATTTATTTAGTCGCCATCTGTAAAGAGATGAAGTCTCAGTATCGGTTTTAAATACTGATAGTACGCAGTCGTGGTCTGACCAGGAGGACGGGATGTGTCTACAGTAGAGAAGGGAGGTTAGGTTACCGGAGTTCGTTAGCATCCAGTCTATTCTGGAGTATGAGTGGTGGGCCTTGGAGGTGTAGCCCCTCGAGTGCGTGTGGGTTTCTATCCATGTGTCTACTAGTCGGTGGGATTTAAGTTCGTTTTCTAGAGTTTTCCTCTCAGTGTTAGTGATATCTTATCGTTTTTGGGTGGAGCTATCCAATGTCGCGTCTATGGTTATGTTGAAATCTCCCCAGAGTAGGAGGTTATAGGTTGTGTCACTTATCAGCTTCGTTATGTTACAGATCGGTTTCATTTGCATCGACGGGGGGACATAGCTATTTATGATACAGATTCATTTTGATTGAACCGTCCCGCATATTATGAGGTATCTACCTTCTTTGTCCGCAGTCACTTGTTCCAGTACGAATGGGAAGGAGTTATGGAATAGGATGGCCACTCCTCTAGTTTTTTTATGATGGGATGCTAGGTGGGATCCAGTGTATGACTTAATGGAAGAATTTTGGGAAGGAGCGGACTGTAAAGTGTGTTTCCTGTAGCAGTATGATGTCCGGTGTATGTTTTGAGTAGTCTATGAACACGCGTTTTCTCTTATATGGTGAGTTGAGTCCTCTGACATTGTGTGATAGTACCTTATACATTCGCAATATGGGGGGACATGTTAGTTGTCATGTGGGGTCTGCCTCCGTGTTGTGTGGTGGTGGTCAGTTTGGGTGTTAATTTGATGGGCGTTAACCTTGGGGTTGCAGGGGGGGCGGGTGCTGGGTGGGTGAGCATGGTAGGTGGCTAATTTGGGGAGAGAAAACCTTGGAGTTGTGGGGGTTGTTGATGGGCAGGTGGACATAGCGGGTGCAACGGGGGTGATATTCGGTTGTTTTTGGGACCTGAGTGTTCAGGTCTCTTAAGGTAATAACCATGGGTAGCGTTGGCCCAATTTGGGGTAGCACATTTAATCCAGAGGTGTTGTGTTCTCTGTACAGTGGTTTGTGTGGGGTATGGGTTGGGGATTTGTTGCCTTTTTCAGGAATCATCTGGTTCCAGGGACAATACATTCTCTGTAGGGTGGTTTTTGTGGGGTAGGGGTTGGAGGTTTGCTGCTTTGTTTTGGAGTCGTCTAGTAGTAGGTAGCATTGGGCGTTTGGTGTGTTGGTGTGCGGGGTGGGGGGGGGGTCTGTGTCGTTGTATTTGGTGTTTTAAGATTTTTTATTGTTTTGGTCATGGTTCCTGGGGGGATTGGGGGTTAGAGTTTTTCGACAAATCTCTGTCCACTCCCTATTAAGTCTTGATCATTGTGGTAGAGCGTTGGTGTCATTCGGAGGGATACCTGCCCTTACCAGGGCTAGTTGGCCTACTTCCGTTCTCGGTGAGTAGGTTTTGTTGTTGTAGTGAAAGATCAGGGCGTGTGGAAAGCCCCACTTGTATTTGATGTTTGCTTTTTGTAGCACCGTTGTGGTGCCTTTCATTGCTCTCCTTCTCATTAGGATCGCTGGGCAGATGTCCGGGAATTGACCGACTGTGTCTGGTAGTCCTGCCAGAGTAGGTCTGTTGCGTGCAGCTGTGAGGATCAGGTCTCTTTATTTTTCGTGGCATAGTTTAAGAACAACGTCTCTTGGTGATGCATCCTATCTGGGTTTTCCTAAAGCTCTGTGTATTCTGGTTATCTGGAAGAAATTGGGGTCTGATTGAGGAAGTAGAGATTAGAAGAGTTTGGAGGCTGTTGCTTTTAGGTTTGTATCGTTTTCGGGGAGGCCTTTAATTCTAATGTTTCCTCTCCTTGATCAGTTTTCCATGTCCTCGCATTTCAGCTCCAGGTATTCAATTCTGGTGTCTTCTTCTTGGAGTAGCTTCCTGTCAGTCTCTATAGCATCAGCTGTGTTGTCCATTCGTCTTTCTAGATCGTCGGTGCGTTGTGATGTCTTGAAGTTGGCATATGAAATTGTTGACCGCGGTAGAGAGCTTGGTTCTGAAGGTCTTTTTGTTGGATGTAAGGAGTTCCTTCATACCCATTGGGGGTGCATTCTAAGGTGGACTGCTTCTGCTTTGTTGGGGGCTTTTGGTGGGGTCTCCCTGTCTTGATGGAGTTGCTTGGGTGGGTGGCATTTCGTGGGCTGTGGGTTTGTTGCGTTGTGGGAATAACTGTGATATTGGCTTTGGGTTAGTTTCTCTTATTGTGGTTCGCTTTGTACGTATTATTTTTGGGCTTGGGGGGTATTTGGTTGGGTTTTTCCCCGTTGGGATTGGTCATGTGGAGGAACAGTAATGTCTGTGGTGCAGGTCTTGGCCTTGTGTGGGGTCGACTGGTCGGGGCTACTTATGCGGTCTTGAGGGCTTAGTAAAGGGAAGTAGAGAGGGGCTGATGTGGATAAAGAGTGATGAAGGAGGAATGGGCCTGTAGAAGTGGATGACTAAAGCACATAGTTAAAAAGGCATTGAACTGAAGGACATTTGGATATGTTGGTCAAAGTAAAATTGAGACAGTAGACGGATAGAGTTGTTACCTCTGGCTTATCTCTGGAATATCTCTGCTGGCCACTTTTCAAATCCCACTTTGGCAAATCACACAGGCCAAGGCAAATAGGACTTGTGCCTTACAATTTATACCTCTTGTGGTCAGCAGATGATATGCCAGGTATATAGAAGGGAGAGGTCAGAGGAGCGACAGGGACACAGCACACCAAGGTACAATTAAATTGCTGCTAAGAGAAACATTTGGGGCCGGATCAGCAGGAGGGAGAGACAGGAGCAAGTTGGAATAATATGGATATTTCTAAGGTACAAAGCATATGGGGGAATATGCCATACCATGCATTATATGAAAGGCACACAGTGATTGGATACTACAGCAGAGGTTAGATACATCAGTAAATCAATGTGTCCATACCATGCATTATATGAAAGGCACACAGTGATTGGATACTACAGCAGAAGTTAGATATGCCAGTAAATCAATGTGTCCATACCTGCGAATGAAGAAGATATATTGTCAGATCAGGACATCACAGCATTGGGAAGTGTAGGTAAGACATCTCTGGAATATCTCTGCTGGCCACTTTTCAAATCACATAGGCCAAAGCGACTGCATAACATTTTGCTATAAACCCATATACTGAATCACCCTGAGAGGATGAACAGATCAAAGGGATTATCTTGCTTTTTACCATGAAAGGAGCTGCTTACCCCCTTTTATTAATTTAATCATCCCAGGAGTATATATAAAGAGAGGGACAAAAGAGGGACTGTCACTACAAAAGCAACACTGGGAGCTGAAAGAGATCTATTAGGACACTGAACGGAATGTTTGGACTAACTGTGGGGTCATTAGAAGTATGTGTTTCTGTGAACCATTGAGGGAAATCTCAAGAATACCACCATATCTCCTGGGCGCTCAAGGAAAGAATTCAGCTTTGAAAAGCCTCAACATTCCCTCTGAATTCCCCTTATTCTGGCATTTTGTGGGTCTGGACTTTAGACCAATGACATACGGGCCACATATAACTAGTGTGACCCGTCTACCAGCATAACTTTTCTGATGCCCCTGATGAGCCTCTCATACTAATGGGAGAGGCGAAACGCGTCGGGCGGGGTGCTACTATACCATATTACTAGTTGAATATTGAAGAATTTATCTGGTTTTTCACTATAGGACGTTGGACGGAGGGTGGGGTTGGACCTATGACTTAGGAACAATATAAAGGCCCTATACAACGTAGTATACCATCATACAAAACCAAACGGCTTGGTACGGATTGGTCTGTTTTTAAGACAGATTGTGTTCAGACAGTTCCTTTCCCCAAACCGCAAAACAAATATAACCATTCGAATATTATTACCCAACCTAGCGAGACTCCCAAAGAACTATACTATGTGAACAGTTGTTTGTCTATTGTTGGGGGGTGGTTTTTTTTTGTGAGCATCTTTTCACTATTACCACTAATCCACACGGGATTTGTAATTGTACAAATAAAATACAACAAGAATAAGGCCCCTTTCACATCAGCGATTTTCGCTGATCGCAGCAGTTGCGGTGAAAAAAAACGCAACTGCCGCGATTACCGCATAACGGCCGCACTTGCGGTTCACTTGCGGCCAGCCCCAAACAATGTCTATGGGGCTTGCGGCAGGTGTGGCAAGAGCGGTATCGGCACTTGCGGCAGGTGCGGCCGCGAAAAAAACGCGGCATACCACAGTTTTTTTGCGGCCGCACCTGCCGCAAGTGCCGAAACCGCACTTGCCGCACCTGCCACACACTTAGCGCAAGCCCCATAGACATTGTATGGGGCTTGCCACAAGTGAACCGCAAGTGCGGCCGTTATGCGGTAATCACAGCAGTTGCATTTTTTTCACCGCAACTGCCGCGATCAGTGAAAAACGCTGATGTGAAAGCAGCCTAACAAAGTTAATACTCTGTTTATTGATCTTGAATTGGATAACTTTAAAACCCTTTTTCGGTGACACATTACTTAACTCCATATACAGAGCCCCCTAAGTGTCAGGAGAGGATTAACTCTCTTAAGTGACCCAAATTTGGAAATTGCTCCCCTTTGGGAATTCATTTATGGGTGTAGTGATAATTTTGACTTCACAGGTTTTTCCAAAAGCAAGCAGCAATTTTTTTTTTTTTTTTTTTTGAGTTTGTACATCACCACATTTTGAGAGCTATAATTTTTCTGTATTTCTGCTGACAGTCACATGAAGGATTGTTTTTTATGAGATGAGTTCACTTTTTATCGGTACCATTTTTGGGCACATAATTTTTTTTTACGCTTTTTATTCCAATTTTTGGGAGTCAGAAGGAACAAAAACAAGCAATTCAGAAAACTTTTTGGTTTTTTTTTTCTGAAGTTTTTTGATGTTCATTGTGTGATAATAGTGGTGAAACTTTTTTACTCTTTGGGCCAGCATGAACACAGCGTTACCACACTTATGATTTTTTTTTATTGTTTTTGCCACTTTTAAACAATACGAATAATTTTTATAGAAAAAATAGTTTTTGCACTGTATTCCGAGAGCTATTGTTTTTTTATTTTTCCGCTGAGTGGCGAGTTGTTTTTTGGGGG
This sequence comes from Allobates femoralis, assembly GCA_033576535.1. Classification (NCBI taxonomy): domain Eukaryota; kingdom Metazoa; phylum Chordata; class Amphibia; order Anura; family Aromobatidae; genus Allobates; species Allobates femoralis. Next base: position 235,725,168 of record JARQOC010000002.1, read on the forward strand.
GGCAAGATGATGTTTCCAGTGGTACCATTTTTATTTACATTCGTTTTTTTATTGCGTTTTATGTGAGTTCTGAAGAAAAAGCATAATGTCTTGCCACGTTTTTTTATTTATTTATGGTCTTCACTGTAGGGATTAAATAGTGTGACAGTTTTATAGAATGGGTCGTTATGGACTCGGTGATACCAAAATGTTATAACTTTTATGTTTTTGGTCACTGGTCTCATGTATTGCAATAGAGACACTTTGAATATGCAAATAGCACTGGGGAACACAATTTTTTAGGAGTTAGGTCAGACAACTGTTCTTAATTAATTTTTGGATGCTGAATCCAGAAATGATCTCAGTTTTTCTCTATCACGTCAAGTTTTTGAACTATAGGATTTTTGTCTTCTCAAAAATATGTAAACTACTGTACCTAAAAAGTGTTTTATTTATTTAAATAGTACAAATATGAACAAAAAATGAAATATATAAGAAATAGGCATGACAAATATGTTTTTTACAAAGGATATATATATATATATATATATTTTTACATGCTCCATTTACCCCTGCATCCATAACTGGACCGCACCGGTGCCCCATTCCTCCTGTTCCTTGGGTTATATATATATATTGTAATCATATAACAAGTCTTATTACAGATATCCGTGCAATTGTGCTTCTCTGGCAGGTGACTTGTGGAGGAAAAACTTGACGTGCTAGAAAAAAACTGACTACATTTTTGGAATCAGCATGGCAATTTTAGTGTAAATCAGCTCAAAAACCTAACTCAACAGAAATTTTTTTTAAATTGTTCCCCAGTGTAGTCTGTGGAGCCTCGGTTAGAAGTCTCAAACACAGGACTAGACAGATATCCCTCCAGGGAAGGACCCAGCCAAGGTCCCTGGAGGAATATCTGGCTAGTCCTGTGTTTGAGACTCCTAAGGCTGGCTTCAGACTTGCAGATGCATCTGCAGCGTTTTGCAGATGCATCTGCAAGCATCTGCATGCAGACCGCGGCCCCTATGTTTATAATGGAGCGCACGGCGGTCTGCAGATGCTTGCAGACCGCCGTGCGCACCCATTCACTCCTATATGTGATCTGTGCGCAGGCGGATGCCTGCGTACAGATCACACACTCTCGTCCGCACCAGGGACGCGACATCTCGCGTCCATGGTGCGGGCGGGAGTGTGTGATCTGTACGGGCCGCGGTCTGCATGCAGATGCTTGCAGATGCATCTGCAAAACGCTACGGATGCATCTGAAAGTCTGAAGCCAGCCTAACCGAGGCTCCGCAGACTATTTGCATATTCATAATTCCCAGGGGGCATTGCACCTAGGAATTCACTGTGTTGAGCGCTTTAGCCGGCTGCCCGCAGTGTTTTCATGGACTGGTCTCCCTGAGATCAGTGAATGCTTTGTAATAGAGACACTTTGCAATACATGAGAACAGCCAGCTAACACTGACACTGTAATTTGGTCTAATAGGCCTCCATAACTGGCAACTATTGCTTCACCGTAATTTTATCAAGGTGGGGCGATGAAGGTCAGAGGGAGCGCACACCCTCCTGAAACCGTCTAAATGTCGTGATCACTATTGATCACAAAATCTAGAGGATTAATCAGCCTGAGGCGACATGCAATGCTGTCCCTGGCTGTGACTACAGGAGCTTGGCTGTCAAGTGTGTTGAGCTTATGCAGCGATCGTGGGTAAACTACTGATATTCAGCACTTCTCTCCATGATCATGCTGTGATCAGTCGGTCAGACTGACTGACCGATCACATCGCTCTGAGTGTAGAGACCACCGGCATGGGTCTCTGCATCTCTTCCCTGCCGCTCACCTGTCAATGATAAATCACTGAAAAGAAAGGGCGCACAATAGGTATATCTGTGAGACACAAAGATAGAAATAATAGTGAATCCTCTCAGATGATATGGTTGTAAGACATCACAACCACCTTTTTTCCTGTGACAACTTAGATGTCAAGCTTTATACCGTATGCCGCAGTCCTCCCACGTGCTAAAATTCAGGGTAGTATATAATGGAAAAAGACTTGTGACCGAGCTCCCACTCCAAATAGTCCACAAGTCCAATAGTGTTAGAATTCATATGGTAGTTTAATTCTACGCGTTTCAGGGTTTAAAACCCCTTCATCAGGACACCACACAGTAGGATGTACATCCTATTGTATGGTATTCCTGATGAAGGGGTTTTAAACCCTTAAACACGTAGAATTAAACCACTCTATGAATGCTAACACTAGTGGATTATTTGAAGTGGGAACGTGGTCACCAGTTTCCTTTATATAGTATCCTGGTTCATCTATCAATCACAGCTTCGACAAGGAACTGTCACTGCATGAATGATGGAGCACTGCTGAAATAATAGGGCATATACAGTATATGCTGTACAAAACAAAAAACTTATATTATGATAAAAGCATACAATCTGGTTTCTTCATAAAGCATCTGGCTTTACCTGTAAAGGCACTGGTGAGAAACTAGCTCTTAATATGCAGCTCTGGCAAAAATTAAAGGGAACGTGTCACCCCATTGGGCATTTTAAACTGTGTCCACAAGCTTAAACATGATGTAAATGGGGTTCTTGTAACCCCTCTATGTGCCCAGGCGTCCCTCTCATACCTGAGAAATCAACTTTTATTCAATGCCTCGTTACATCCTAAAAGGTCCAGTAGTTCTGCTCTCTTGTCCCGGTGTATAAGGACCTCACTGCCCCTTGCCAGCAAAACCTGCCTTGCATTTTCAAAATTGCCGCTCCCTCCTGTGGACGGCTGCTGAGTGACAGGAGCACTCGCGCCTGTGCAGTGGAGCAGGTCACCGTGCTCCATTGAAGGTAGTGCCGAAGTCTCGCAAGACTTAACAAATCTCTCGAGACTTAGACACTATCTTCAATGGAGCACGGTGACCTGCTCCACTGCGCAGGCGCGAGTGCTTCTGTCACTCAGCAGCTGTCCACAGGAGGGGGCGGCAATTTTGAAAATGCAAGGCGGGTTTTGCTGGCAAAGGGTGACGAGGACCTTATACATCGGGACTAGAGACCAGACCTTTTAGGATGCAGCGAGGCAGAGAATATAAGTTGATTTCTTAGGTATGAGGGTGACGTCTGACAAGAACCCCATTTACATCATGTTTAAGCTTGGTGGGCACAGTTTAAAATGCCCAAAGGTGGTGACAGGTTCCCTTTAAGAAACTACTGCAAAATTTTTAGTTAACTCAGATTTTTCTCTTTATAAGTATATTTTTGAGTAAAATGTACATTGTTCTTTTATTCTACAAACTACTGACAACATGTCTCTGAAATTCAAAGCTAAAAATGTTGTATTTATTTGCAGCAAATGAGATATTGTCAGAATAATAAAAAAGAAACAGCGCTTTCAGACCTAAATAATGGCAAAAAGACAAGTTCATAATCATTTAGAAACAACAATACTAATGTTTTATCTCAGGAAGAGTTCAGAAATCAATATTTGGTGGAATAACTGTGATTTTTAATCACAGCTTTCAGGCGTCTAGGCATACTTTCCACCAGTCATTGTATACTAGATTAATGCCCGATGCTATCGCATCGGGAGGATGGTGATGTGATGTTGAGGATGTTTTGTGTGACAGTAAGAACAGCACACCTTGAGATGGAGATGTGGTGAACAGCCATCCCGCCCATCTCTTTAGCTGTTCACAAAAACCCGTCCCTGTTGTAAAAGAAAATAATATTTCTCAGCTGCTAAGCTGCTGGACTTTAACATCCGGATTCATATCACCAAATAAAAGTATTTGGATGATGCACATCTCCCCTCTTATACTAAATGTGTGTTATTCTTAGATTTAGAAATATGTGTAAATGTATCACACCTATGTATTTATGTAGATAGGATATTTAGATAGTGACCCTCAAGAGGGACAGCATTACTGATGTATGTAAAGTGCTATTGAATTAATAGTACTATATAAAATAATGAAATTACTATTATTATTATAACCTATAGATGGTAGCCCGATTCTAACGCATCGGGTATTCTAGAATATAGAAATAGAGATTGCATGGGGAAGGCGGTGAGGGCTGAATTGGGAGGAACTTTGAAGAAGGAGCGGCGAGGAAAGGACGGCGTGGCAGGGGGGAGGAGGGACAACAGAGCAGTAGGGGGGAGGAGGATGGAGGACAGACCGGCAGGGGGGAGGAGGACGTAGGACGAAACGGCGGGGTCTTGGAGGACGGAGCAGCACAGGCAGGGGGAGGATGGAGGATAGAGTGGCAGAGGGGAGGAGGATAAAGGAAGGTGGAGGAAGCGGTGGGGTGGGGGAGGATGGAGCGGCACAGGCAGGGGGAGGACTGAGCGGCAGGGGGAGGATGAAGCACAGAGTGACGGTGGGGGTGGAGGACAGGATGAAGCGGCGGGGTGGGGGAGGAAGGAGCAGGACAGGCATGGGGAGGACGGAAGATAGAGTGGCGGAGGTGAGGAGGACAAAGGAAGGAGGAGGAAGTGGTGGGGTGGGGGAGGATGGAGCGACACAGGAAGGGGGAGGACAGAGCAGCAGGGGGAGGATGGAGGACAGTGGATGAAGCGCTGGGGTGGGGGAGGATGGAGTGGCGGAGAGGAGGAGGACAAATGAAGGAGGATGGAGCAGCACAGGCAGAGGGAGGACGGAGCACAAAGTGGTGGGAGGAGGAAAACGGAGGACAAAGCAGCAGGGTGGGGGAGGATGGAGCAGCACAGGCAGGGGGAGAATGGAATATGGAGTGGCGGAGAGGAGGAGGACAAAGGAAAAAGGAGGAAGCGGTGGGGTGGGGGAAGCCGGAGCAGCACAGGCAAGGGGAGGATGGAGCGGCAGGGGGAGGACGGAGCACAAAGCGGCAGGGGAGAGGAGGATGGAGGACAAAGCGGCGGGGTGATGGAGGCCGGAGCAGCAGAGGCAGGGGGAGGACGGAGGATGGAGTGTCGGAGTGGAGGTGGACAAAGGAAGGAAGAGGAAGCGGTGGGGTGGGGGAGGACGGACCGGCAGGGGGAGGATGGAGCACAGAGTTGCAGTGGGGAGAAGGACGGAGGATAAAGCGGTGGGGGAGGGGAGGACAGAGCAGCACAGGCAGGGGGAGGATGGAGTGGCGGAGGAGAGGAGGACAAAGGAAGGAGGAGGAGGATGGAACGGCACAGGCAGGGGGAGGACGGAGCACAGAGCGGTGGGAGGAGGAGGATGGAGCACTGTACGGCAGCTCAGTGGTTAGCAGAGTTTACAGAGGCTCAGTGGTTAGCAGAGTATACGATGGCTCAGTGGTTAGCACTGCGCGGTAGCTCAATGGTTAGCACTGCGCTGTAGCTCAGTGGTTAGCACTGCGCGGTGGCTCAGTGGTTAGCACTGCGCGGTGGCTCAGTGGTTAGCACTGCGCTGTAGCTCAGTGGTTAGCACTGCGCGGTGGCTCAGTGGTTAGCACTGCGCGGTGGCTCAGTGGTTAGCACTGCGCGGTGGCTCAGTGGTTAGCACTGCGCGGTGGCTCAGTGGTTAGCACTGCGCGGTGGCTCAGTGGTTAGCACTGCGCGGTGGCTCAGTGGTTAGCACTGCGCGGTGGCTCAGTGGTTAGCACTGTACGGTGACTCAGTGGTTAGCAGTGAGCGTAGCAGCGCCGTGGGCAGAGTGGTCAGCGCAGCAGCGCGGTGGGCAGAGTGGTCAGCGCAGCAGCGCGGTGAGAAGAGTGGGCAGTGTGGTGGGCAGAGTGGTCAGTGCAGCAGCACGGTGGGCAGAGTGGTCAGCGCAGCAGCGCGGTGGACAGAGTGGTCACGCAGTGGGCAGAGTGGTCAGCGCAGCAGCGCGGTGGGCAGAGTGGTCAGCGCAGCAGCGCAGTGGGCAGTGGTCAGCGCGGTGGGCAGAGTGGTCAGCGCAGCAGCGGGGTGGGCAGAGTGGTCAGCGCAGCAGCGCGGTGGGCAGAGTGGACAGCGCAGCAGCGGGGTGGGCAGAGTGGTCAGCGCAGCAGCGCGGTGGGCAGAGTGGTCAGCGCAGTGGGCAGGTGGCGGGCGGCCCCCACTCCTCCTACCCCCCCTTCTTCTCAATGCTGATCAAAATAAAAAAATCCCATAAGGATACTCACCTTCCGCAGGCGCGATCCACCTGTCTTCTATCTCTTAGGACAGGACCTGTCGTTGCCTGGGGAACCGATCAGCTGATCGGTTTCCCAGGCAACGACAGGTCCTGTCCTGGGAGATAGAAGACAGGTGGATCGCGCCTGCGGAAGGTGAGTATCCTTATGGGATTTTTTTATTTTGATCAGCATTGAGTAGCGGGGGGGGGGGGGGGGCAGGGGGAGTGGGGGCCATGGTTAGCGAGGGGGAGCCGCGGGTTGTGAGGGGGGGCCGCAGTTAGCGAGGGGGAGCCGCGGTTAGCGCGGGAGGGCCACGGTTAGCGAGGGGGAACCACAGTTAGCGCGGGGGGGCCGCAGGGAGCGAGGGGGCCGCGGGGAACGGAGCGGGGCAGGAGGAGCGGGGGTGCAGGAGGGTGTGGGACGCAGGAGTGGCCGCCAATGGCGAGAGTGGGGCAGTATTAGCCCCGCTTTCGCTAACGGTCGGCCTTCATGGTACACCCTTAGTGGGTGTACAGCCAGCTTGTGTCCGGATCTGACGTCATTTCGAGCAGACGGAAGCTGGCTTAGGCAATTATTATATTAGATTAAGCTTGGATGGTTTCTCTTACGTCTATATATTGCTCTATATGTTATCTTCTTGTCGGGCTATGTATTACTTGATGTGGATTGCCTCCTTTTTTGCGGTGCTTCCTTATATAAATGTTTGTATTAGTATGGTGTTGTATGGGGGATCAAAATATCCCTGTGTTTTTGTGCTCACCTGAGAGTAATGAGATATTCATTGAATTATAGAAATAACTGTATATATATATATATATACACACATCGTCATTTTAATGTTAAGAAAGCATCTACTTATATAATCCGCAGTTGGGAATTCGGGCAATGTAGCCGAATCCCAACATGCTTTGCGGGACTGCGAGTGATGACGCGCAGCGTCATCACGAGCCGCAGACCCGCACTACTGTAAAAAAAAAAAAGTTAATGCTCACCTCTCCCGAGCCCCCGCCGTCTCCTGCCGTCTTCCTCCAAGGTTCCGGTGGCTGCCGCAGGCTCCGAGTGCCTGCAGAGCTGTTCTACTGCAGTTCAAGGACCTGTGGTGATGTCACAGTCACGTGACACCAGGTTACTCCATGGTAACCTTGTGTCACGTGACTGTGACATCACCACAGGTCCTTGAACTGCAGTAGAACAGCTCTGCAGACACTCGGAGCCTGCGGCAGCCACCGGATCCTTGGAGGAAGACGGCAGGAGACGGCGGGGGCTCGGGGAGAGGTGAGCATTAACTTTTTTTTTTTTTTTAACCCCTGCCTTCCTGTTTGGAGATTTTTTACTGTACTGAGCATGCTCAGTACAGTAAATGTCTCCTCCAGCCTCACAGCCTCCCCATCCTCACTGCCTCCTCCAGCCTCAGTCTCCTCCAGCCTCACAGTCTCCTCCAGCCTCACAGCCTCCCATCCTCCCCATCCTCACAGCCTCCTACAGCCTCCTCCAGCCTCACAGCCTCCCCATCCTCACAGCCTCCTACAGCCTCACACCCTCCTCCAGCCTCACAGCCTCCCCATCCTCACAGCCTCCTCCAGCCTCACAGCCTCCTCCAGCCTCACAGCCTCCCCATCCTCACAGCCTCCTCCAGCCTCACACCCTCCTCCAGTCTCACAGCCTCCTCCAGCCTCACAGCCTCTCCATCCTCACTGCCTCCTCCAGCCTCACTGTCTCTCCAGCCTCACATCCTCCTCCAGCCTCACAGCCTCCCCATCCTCACAGCCTCCTCCAGCCTCACAGCCTCCTCCAGCCTCACAGCCTCCCCATCCTCACAGCCTCCTCCAGCCTCACACCCTCCTCCAGCCTCACAGCCTCCTCCACCCTCACAGCCTCCCCATCCTCACTGCCTCCTACAGCCTCACAGTCTCCTCCAGCCTCACATCCCCCTTCAGCCTCACAGCCTCCCCATCCTCACAGCCTCCTCCAGCCTCACAGCCTCCCCATCCTCACAGCCTCCTCCAGCCTCACAGCCTCCTCCAGCCTCACAGCCTCCCCATCCTTACAGCCTTCTACAGCCTCACAGCCTCCTTTAGCCTCACAGCCTCCCCATCCTCACAGCCTCCTCCACCCTCACATCCTCCTCCAGCCTCACAGCCTCCTCCAGCCTCACAGCCTCCTCCAGCCTCACAGCCTCCCCATCCTCACAGCCTCCTCCAGCCTCACAGCCTCCCCATCCTCACTGCCTCCTCCAGCCTCACAGCCTCCTCCAGCCTCACAGCCTCCTCCAGCCTCACAGCCTCCTCCAGCCTCACAGCCTCACAGCCTCCTCCAGCCTCACAGCCTCCTCCAGCCTCACATCCTCCTCCAGCATCACAGCCTCCTCCAGCCTCACACCCTCCTCCAGCCTCACTGCCTCCTCCAGCCTCACAGCCTCACCATCCTCACAGCCTCCTCCAGCCTCACATCCTCCTCCAGCCTCACAGCCTCCTCCAGCCTCACAGCCTCCTCCAGCCTCACAGCCTCCCCATCCTCACAGCCTCCTCCAGCCTCACAGCCTCATCCAGCCTCACAGCCTCCCCATCCTCACAGCCTCCTCCAGCCTCACAGCTCCTCCAGCCTCACATCCTCCTCCAGCCTCACATTCTCCTCTAGCCTCACTGCCTCCTCCAGCCTCACAGCCTCCTCCAGCCTCACAGCCTCCCCATCCTCACAGCCTCCTCCAGCCTCACATCCTCCTCCAGCCTCACAGCCTCCTCCAGCCTCACTGCCTCCTCCAGCCTCACAGCCTCCCCATCCTCACAGCCTCCTCCAGCCTCACATCCTCCTCCAGCCTCACAGCCTCCTCCAGCCTCACAGCCTCCCCATCCTCACAGCCTCCTCCAGCCTCACAGCCTCCCCATCCTCACTGCCTCCTCCAGCCTCACAGTCTCCTCCAGCCTCACATCCTCCTCCAGCCTCATAGCCTCCCCATCCTCACAGCCTCCTCCATCCTCACAGCCTCCTCCAGCCTCACAGCCTCCTCCAGCCTCACAGCCTCCCCATCCTCACAGCCTCCTCCAGCCTCACAGCCTCCTCCAGCCTCACAGCCTCCCCATCCTCACAGCCTCCTCCAGCCTCACAGCCTCCCCATCCTCACAGCCTCCTCCAGCCTCACATCCTCCTCCAGCCTCACACCCTCCTCCAGCCTCACAGCCTCCCCATCCTCACTGCCTCCTCCAGCCTCACAGCCTCCTCCAGCCTCACAGCCTCCTCCAGCCTCACATCCTCCTCCAGCATCACAGCCTCCTCCAGCCTCACACCCCCTCCAGCCTCACTGCCTCCTCCAGCCTCACAGCCTCACCATCCTCACAGCCTCCTCCAGCCTCACATCCTCCTCCAGCCTCACAGCCTCCTCCAGCCTCACAGCCTCCTCCAGCCTCACAGCCTCCCCATCCTCACAGCCTCCTCCAGCCTCACAGCCTCCTCCAGCCTCACAGCCTCCCCATCCTCACAGCCTCCTCCAGCCTCACAGCCTCCTCCAGCCTCACATCCTCCTCCAGCCTCACATTCTCCTCCAGCCTCACTGCCTCCTCCAGCCTCACAGCCTCCTCCAGCCTCACAGCCTCCCCATCCTCACAGCCTCCTCCAGCCTCACATCCTCCTCCAGCCTCACAGCCTCCTCCAGCCTCACTGCCTCCTCCAGCCTCACAGCCTCCCCATCCTCACAGCCTCCTCCAGCCTCACATCCTCCTCCAGCCTCACAGCCTCCTCCAGCCTCACAGCCTCCCCATCCTCACAGCCTCCTCCAGCCTCACAGCCTCCCCATCCTCACTGCCTCCTCCAGCCTCACAGTCTCCTCCAGCCTCACATCCTCCTCCAGCCTCATAGCCTCCCCATCCTCACAGCCTCCTCCATCCTCACAGCCTCCTCCAGCCTCACAGCCTCCTCCAGCCTCACAGCCTCCCCATCCTCACAGCCTCCTCCAGCCTCACAGCCTCCTCCAGCCTCACAGCCTCCCCATCCTCACAGCCTCCTACAGCCTCCTCCAGCCTCACAGCCTCCCCATCCTCACAGCCTCCTCCAGCCTCACATCCTCCTCCAGCCTCACACCCTCCTCCAGCCTCACACCCTCCTCCAGCCTCACAGCCACCCCATCCTCACCGCCTCCTCCAGCCTCACAGCCTCCTCCAGCGTCTCACCCTCCTCCATCCTCAGCCGCACTACCTGACACCGCTGCCATCCTGCCAACCGTCGGCCCCGCACCATCGCCACCGCCCTCGCGCCCTCCGCGAGGTCCATGCTGCCCGGATGCCGCCGGAGCCTTCCGCCCCTCGCCACTCTCTCACCGCTGGGCTCTCAATGTCGCCATGCTGCTGGAGTAGCGGTCTACGGGCTGTGGCCGGGTGCCGGGAGCCAGGGACGTCGTCCTGTGGCCGCCAACAGCCAGTGGGAGTGAGCGGACCGTGTCAGCCTGCAAAGCCTGACACGCCCCGCTCACTCCCATTGCCTGCCCCTGCAAGCGGATTGGGCACTGTGTTGTACACACAGGACGCCCATCCCATTGCCCAGGACTTGGCGTCCTAGACCAATCGAATGACCGTCCTGTCTTTACCACACCGCCCAATCCGCTCCTTCCGCTCAGGTCACATGTGTGACCTGAGGGCAAGAACTGATCCCTCTCTGCATCACCCAACCCGCCGCAGAGGACAATGCCGTGTGACTGGGGCTGCGATCAGCCCCAGCACGCAGCCACGTCCTGCCGCCGAGCGGTGATGTCACCCCTCCAGCCGCATCTCTCCTCACCCCTCCAGCCAGACCTCTCCTCACCCCTCCATCTGGACCTCTCCTCACCACTCCAGCCTCTGCTCTCCTCACCCCTCCAGCCTCTGCTCCCCTCACTCCTACAGCCTCCCGCCACATCATACTCTGCTATCCACAGAGCCCCCTCTATACTCTGACACCCACAGAGCCGCCTGTATACTCTCCTACCCACACAGCCGCCTGTATACTCTGCTACCCACAGAGCTGCCTCTATACTCTGCTACCCACAGAGCCGCCTCTATACTCTGCTACCCACAGAGCCGCCTGTATACTCTCCTACCCACAGACCCGCCTGTATTCTCTGCTACCCACAGAGCCGTTTCTATATTCTGCTACCCACACAGCCGCCTCTATACTCTGCTACCCACAGAGCCTTCTCTATACTCTGCTACACACAGAGCCGCCTGTATAATCTGCTAACCACAAACCCGCCTGTATACTCTGCTACCCACAGAGCTGCCTGTATACTTTTCTACCCAGAGAGCCGCCTGTATAATCTGCTACCCTCAGAGCAGTCTGTATACTCTGCTACCCACAGACCCGCCTGTATAGTCTGCTACCCACAGAGCCCCATATATACTCTGCTAGCCACTCACCCGCCTGTATACACACAATTCATTTCACCGCGCTCCCGATGCAATTGCATCGGGCCTTTTTACTAGTTTTATATAAAAGAAAATTTTGATAAAAATAATTTTAAGAAATATCCGGTACACGGTTAAAAAACACATATTTGTGATTTTATTTAAGATTTTTTAGTATACATATTGTTAGCTATATTGATATACAGGAGACCTAAGCCATTGATAAAAAGGAATTGTGCTGAGCCTACACACCTCTTCAGTTATTGCCTATTGTACAGGGGGATATTTGCACAGAAGATTCCCCTAGGCTTTCAAGCAGCTTACCCACAATTAATACTGTTTGCTCCAGTGTACACCTAACAATCCTGATATTGTACCCAATCAGGATGGTCCCGAACTACTAACTTACCTCACTATGTGCCAGCAGCCCTCAAGATAACTGAGGGCCAAGGAGGACCAGCACCTGATTGATTAAATAAACAAGCTACACAGCCCAAAGAGAATATTCTTATGACTGAAACCTTTTTTCCCTTCTTATTTTTTTAGCTGTTAATTGTCCAGATCCAGATTCAGTGCAAAATGGATGGAAGGTATCAGGGTTTGTTGGCCCATATACATTGAATTCTGCTGTGAGATACGAGTGTGAAGATAAGTTTGTCATGAGGGGTTCCAGCTCAATCACCTGCACTGCTGACAGTCAATGGTCATCTGATGTCCCCAAATGTCTGAGTGAGTATATTACTTCAGTGTACATATGTGCATCTTGCACTGGGGCCCAGGAGGTAAGGGTATGCCCACTTCCCCCTTAAAAGGAAGTTTCCTTTTGCCTTTTAGCCTTTTAGTTTGGACGTAGCTTCCTAAGCTAATTTCATGGCTCAGAATTACTATTGGGTTGTCAGAGATATAGAAGAATACAGCGAACATGTATATTGATCAGTCATGTTATAGTAAAAGGGTCATAATCCATGAATTTTTTTAAAAGTTATGAGATGTGGGAGGTGGAACACAGTATATATTTATTTAATTTGTTTTATGAACATTTTTTTTCTTTAGAAGATGCCATCATGTTTGTATTTATTAATGCCACCAAGGCATTGTTTGTTTATCTTTCTCTTTTTCATATGAAATAATTTTAATGTCCAGGAAAAAGGTAAAGTGGGGAGAGGGTGAACTAACTAGGTTCTCAAATTATTGTATTATAGTTTCTAATAAAGAGAGGCTGACAATAAAACAAACACTGATTCTTTTGAGCGGTTTAGGCTGGAGTCAACTACTGTATGACTCGTGCGAGGATCGCATTGCAATGCCCGGACCATCCACGGCTCTTCTGGCCCAAGCATATCGGTGCATAAAATTACATTAACTTGTCACACTTGGGCCAGGAAAGCTTTTGGGACTCCAGCTTCATACAAAGTAATGCCTTTTGGTTATCAAACGCTCTTCTTTGCCCATAGACAGCAACCTAATTTAATCTTTCCTTTAGGCCAGTGTAATTTATGAAATTAATGAGGCACAACATATTCCTCCCTGCTAGTTGAGTGGCAGTGAACAGGAGTTAAGTGCATGAATGCCATATTTGATTCAACGAAGAATTGTGTTAGGGGAGACCAAGAGAATGTGCACAAAGAAACACTGGAGTGTGTGTTTTTCTGGCTCGTATCCTGACCCTCTTATTCAGAAAAAAAGTACTATATGTGATTTGGTGAACACGTGGTGGAACTTAGAATCCATGAACAATGCAAAAAACTGGACACAATCTTCATATACATTCAGAGGAATTAGTGTTTGATATGAGTCAGGCACATGTCATCACAGTAGTATGTCTACCTGTACTAAAATTGCATTATCTACAGCCATTTCGAGTGTAAGGGCAGAGACACACTTATGTGAGCTGCTTGTGAGTGTCTCGCATGTATCTCGCATGAGTCACCAGGCCCAGCCATCAGCTGTCTAAATGGGAGCATGGAGCTGATTGTGTTTCTGTGCAACTCCATGCTCCGTTCAGAGAGGCTGGGGCCGTGCATCTCGCATAGTGTGTTTCCACCCTATCTGTGAGAGTCAAAGAAGTGGATAAACAGAAGCATGTGGAAGAGGAACATGCATCTAGACCTGTTGCAAAATATAATTGCAGATGAAGTGTGGTTCCATTTTACTGGCTGTATTACTTTGCAACACTAAATACTGGCACCCAAAACATTTTCATGAACTGCAGCTACAGCCACTGCATGATCCCAAAATCATTATTCTTTGATGAAAAGTGGAACAGAACCATTTCCATGGATATCTTAAAAATATTCTATCCCTCGCGGTTTTTAGCAGCCGGGCACCACCATCTGTCATTCCACCTTGTCACAAGGTTATCCGGATGGGGAGCACAGAATGACCGCTGGTTGCTTCCACGCCAACACGTCTCCTGGGCCAGATGGTGCACACTTCCAGTTCACAGTAGTACTTCCGGTAGTGTGATAACAGAAGGAGCAGCACTCACTAATCGGGGACAAATGCAGCCTTCATTCCAAAGCAGTCACATGGCCCAAAAAGGAGGGGTTGCGGGGAGAAGGACGAGTGGGCCTCCGAATGATGGCCGTTTCACGCCTCCCATTTGCGCTTGTTGTAACCCGTGGAAGCGCCACTGGGAGGCACAAAACGACCTATGGTCTGAGGATCCCCCCGTCTCCTCCCCACAACCCCCATTTTTGGGCTATTTGAACGCTTTGGAATGAAGGCTGCATTTGGTCCTGATCGGTGAGTGCTGCTCCTTCTGTTGTCGTATATTTAAATAATTCTATGCATAGTCCACTGACCACGAGCATGATTGTTTCTTTCAGTAAGACAGTTAATTTGCTATTCCTCATGTGTGTTTCCAGTCTTCTCCGAAGAACATACAGCAAGTAAAACAATGTGGCCTCCTCCGACATTAGGTTTAATGTCTGTAACTCTTATCCATGGGGTTACCTAAAAGGTAAAATGTATAAAAGCTAATTACACCGACAATGCCCAAACTGGAAAAGCAAATTGAAATTCATGTTTGCACGCTTGTCTCCATGGTGTTTCAGAAGGTGTTCTGTACATAATGAGTCAGACCAGCGCCACGATGCGGTTTGTTCCTTTATTCTGTACATAACACAAACTCAGGTTTGCGGAAAGCTTTCCAGCATCTCATGTAACACGTAAATACATTGTCTTTTGATTATCCTGTACAAGCCAGACATGGACTAATATTTGTTAATTACCCTGTTCTACAGCCAAATTGATTCAGAGATGAAAGCAGTTGAACTCAACTAATTATGTGGTGCTGAAAACAAATATGATGCTTACATTTGGTGACTAGCTCTAATTTTCAAGATCCAAAGGAGGTTGTAGTTTCTTATGACACCTTTCATGCAGGCTTATAGAATATTTTATCATCATTACTACATTGTTAGTAGCTAGTCTTATTACATCATCTATTTAGTTTATTTAGCATTCAGTATTCTATCATCTTAGGGTGACCAATCAAAAAACACCAACTTGGCTCCAGTGACATAATCCAAATTATAGTTGCATCACCTACTGTTGTAAATGGTCTCTGTGTATAGTACACAGTTTTAAGATTTCTTAGCTTAGTTTCTTAATATATTGACATGTTTCAGTATGTTTTTCTCAGATATGCCTCTTTCTATGATAAACCAAGTGTTTGCTACATACGTGGAGTAGTTACTTTTGTGTCACAAGAGCAAAACTTGACTACAATCTGTATTTTGGCTGCAGAGTAGGAAATCCGTTCAAGAGTTGGGCTCTACACATACAGTATGCTGCAATAGATATGCACCCAGTGGTTGCATGGAAAGAGACAGTCTATGACGTTTGCAGTCCCAATGATCTTGAGAGAGTTAACCGATCACACTAACAATTGCGATTTCTGCATGGTACCCCCCATTTGGAAACATGATTCAATGAAGGAGTGTATTTTACACTACCCACATATTCCACCTGCAATAAGCCCAATACTACATGCAGAAGAACTGCCAAGTTCCATAAGCACCAGAAACCTTTTCAGTCGAGTCAAGTGAGGAAGAAAAGGGGGTTTGTTGTCATGAAGCATCTTTTTCTCACAACCCAGACTGTGAACCCACATTATAACACAAAGTGAACTGATCAATCTTGTTAGAGATTTGGATCTGCCCAAGAGTAAGGCTGAGCTCTTGGGTTCCAGGCTACAGCAGTGGAATCTCCTAGCGGGCGATAATCAAAATTCCTTTGTTCCGCAACTGTGGTAAAGACACTGTTCACTAATTCTTTATGGAGGATAATCTTGTGGCATGCAACAACATCAACAGTTTAATAGAAGATAAGTCCGGTGAATTTGACCTCAAAGGCTGTGGGTCTAGAATAGGGGGAGAACAGAAAAGAGATGGCGCAGATCTAAGTGTAGGGGTTCCTGAGAATTACAGTGGTAAAATAGGGTTTATTTTCTCACCTTTGTGGTGTCTTGCTATTGTGCGTATTTACCCAGGGGAGGGTGTCGGAAATGTTGTTCAATCTGTCTGGTTTGCAGCTTCGTCCAGGATCAATCGGACTTCTCAGCCAGCGAATCCATCAGTAGTCATTGCAGATTTGAATGTCTGGATATTCAAATTTGCAGTAGAAGATAAGTCATAATCCAGAGGATTGAAAGCTCTTCATCAATTCGTCCAACGCAAGCTGTCTTGATGTATAATGGCAATGCGCTACCTTCACTTCCAGTTGGTTATGCAGTCCACATGAAAGAAACCTATAACCACATAAAACAGCTGTTGAGATGCCTAAAATATGACCAACATTTGCGGCCCCGCTATGTTATCTTAAATGTGGCTGCCCTCTTACTTGGTCTCCAGGTTGGATACACAAGCACCGCTAATTGTGTGTTTATGTGGGATAGTTATGCAAGCAAATATCACTGAAATTAGAGGCTGGCTTCTCCAACATTCACTTCAGCCAGGGAGTAAACATTTCCTGCATCCAGCACTTGTTGACCCACATATGATTTTTTTACCACCTTTGCTTATCAAGTTGGGCCCAATGAAGAAAAAGGCTGCATGGGTAACATCCACATTAGTGGTAAATAATTTTTTGAGAAACCCAAGAGCAGATGACTATGAAGAGTTGGTGGAAAATCTCCTCATTAAATATAAGGACCTTGGCTGTAAAATTTCCTTAAAGAATCATTCCTTACATTCGCATCTAGACTTTTTCCAACAAACTGTGAAGCAGTGAGCGTTGAGCACAGTGAGAGATTTCACCAAGATATTGCAGCTATAGAAAAAAGCAATCAAGGAAATTAGAAAGCATCAGTGCTTGCAGATTACTGTTTTACAATTGTAAAATGTGATCCAATGCAGAAGTACAAAAGTCGAAAAAAAGAGTTATCACTGAATGAGGACCCAATATTGTTGTATAATTTGCAACTGTGTATAGACATGTTTTAGTCAGTTGAAGTGTTGTTTCCTCTAAATATCAGAAATTTGGCGTAACAAAAATATTCAACTTTACATTTGCAAAAATAATATTTCAAAGTGTTAAAACTGTTATACATTTCATATTGTAAAATCAATACTCTGATATCAAGAAAAGAGCCAACTAAATATTTTCATTATCAGATTTGAATTCAGGAAGTCAAAAATTTTCTTAACTGAACCTAAGAACTTTTGGAAATTTGCATAAAAGTGTTATTTGGTTACTTTCAGTACTGTCAATGATGTTAAAGGGAACCTGTCACCTCTATCTATCCCCCTAACCTATCGCTACCTGTCACTGCGCCTTCCTACCTGATCCCTAACCATCCCTGTCTCACCTAAAAGGACCCTATAAAGATTAAGAAATAGAGTTATATACTTCTATGTAGTCTGGGTCCATAGTCTGCGGTAGGCGAGCTCAGGGGCTCCATTCCTCCTCCTCACTTGCTTGTACTTGCACCCCGCTGGGTGTCATCGATCCATCCCTTCGTCTCCTCATTTGAAAACTGCCACCTCTTCTGTTGTATTTACAGCGGCCGGAACATCATATCCGGCCCGATGCATTGTGGGGGCTGATCACGTGGTACGACTCAGCTTCAATATGTGTACTGCGCATGCGCCGGAGCTGGGCCATACCACGTGATCAGCCCCCACAATTCATTGGGCTGGATATGACGTTCCGGCCGTTGCATATACATCAGAAGAGGCGGGAATTTTCGAATGAGAAGGAGATCAAGGGATGGATCGATGACACCCAGCGGGGCATGCTGCAACAAGTGAGGAGGAGGAATGGAGCCCCGGAGCCTGCCCACCGCAGACTATGGACCCAGACTACATGTAAGTATATAACTCTTTTTCTTAATCTTTACAGGACCCTTTTAGGTGAGACGGTGAAGGCTAGGGATCAGCTAGGAAGGTGCAGGGACAGGTTAGTGATAGGTTAGGGGGGTAGATAGAGGTAACAGGTTCCCTTTAAGGGATTTGTATATACAATTTTTTTGTTGTTCCCCTTGTTTAGTAGGGTAAAAATTGGACATAATTTCACTCGGATATCTGGTTTTCAAGCTTAAAACTCGTTTAAGCTACATTTACGTCATTCTGAGCCTACTACTAAGTCTGTAGGAGGACTACATATTTCTTGCAAACGGGCAGATCCAAGTAGAGGATACCTTTTCACTTACTAAGGTTTTTCTGGATTTTTGTGGCAGAAAAAAAGTCCCCATTTTCAAGCCCTCAACAAACTTGTTAATATTGTTGCGATTGCTTTGATTTAGTAGAAGGATATAATTAGGACACAATTTAGAATCTATACTTCTGCTGTGTGTAACATGATTTTTTTGTAATGAAATAATGCATCTCTATTTAGTTAAGACAGCAAAAATTAGAGAAGAAAAAGCACTTCGGACTCCGCCAAGTGTTCCTGGTAAACCACAACTGTCAGATCCACCGATCCGGATGGAGGATAGGGTCGGTGCTCGCTAGAGAAAGCCTAGAACCGGGCAAAACAATCAATTGAAGCAAATAAGAAGTTCTGTGGCACGTGATCCTTTAAAATTCCAACATTTCTTTCATATCTTGTCTGCACTTCTACAGCTCTTAGCATGCGCAGTCGCACAACATGGATTGTCGTCTTTTTCAGCTGGCATCCTGCTGCTGAAGGTTCCCTCCCATGTACTGCCATGCTTGTATGCAGTTTTAAGGTATGAAATAAATGTTGGATTTTTAAAGGATTGTGTGCCACGGAACGCCTTATTTGCTTCTATTTTGTTAAGTTCTACATCATTGACCATGGACTTTCATTACAAGAGATGTGCCCATGCTCATGCAACTCAGACCTTGTGGTTGGCAGGATTTTTGTTCATTTGCATTGGTAGTAAGAAAACGAATCATTCAGCTTATTATCTGATATTTCCATAAGATTATATTTATGTGGAAGTCATCTTGATGAAAGTCACTTTGGAAAAAAATAATTTCAAGAAATGTCTTTTTATCCTTTTGATGGCTTCATATCACGATTTGTGCACATCTGTGGTGATCTTGAATTTCAAGGATCACACGAACAGGCACGGATCTGTGCCAACAGATGCCACTGATGCCCATGGATCCATGTTTTCCACAGATCCGTCATCAGGTAGCAGACATAGGGATGTACCTTGTTTCTGAGTATGCACAGTACAGCAAATCGGATTTGTTTTACGGATCCACGATACATAGACTCCCATGTTATGTAACGTGGAATTACATCGGATCCGTTATGGATCCGTGGTGTCCGATTTGAGTCACGGAGACCAAAATCGTAGCAGGCTACGATTTTGGCTCTGTGACTAAATTGGACAGCAACGGATGGTGCTAAACTAGGATACCAATAGGGACACATCCGATCCGATCCGTTGCCCATAATGATACATGGCAAAATCAGATCTGTGTGTATCCGTTTTGAAACCGATACACATGGATGCAGCAAAATCGTGATGTGAAGCCAGCCTTAGTGTTGTCCTTTTTAGCAAAATGGGAATTCATTTGCACATTTAATTATTCAGCCATAATTGTATTAAGGAGTACTTGTATAATGTTGATTAATGATGGTGTAAACCTAAACTATTGTAGTCTTTAATAATCTGGTAGATTTTTTTCTGTCAATTATTACTTCTGAATGATAATCATATACATATTTATTTTACTTTTTGCTCATGTTTTTATGTTACCGTATATACTCGTGTATAAGCCGACCCGTGTATAAGCCGACCCCCCTACTTTTGCCCCCAAAACCTGGGAAAATTTATTGACTCGTGTATAAGCCGAGGGTGGACCCCAGCACAGGTATACAGCCCCCAGCAGTGTGGTATACAGCAGCCTCCCCAGTGGTATATACAGGCCCCAGCAGTGTTACAGCAGCAGCCCCAGTGGTATATACAGCAGCAGCCCCAGTGGTAGTATACACGCAGCCCCAGTAGTATATACAGCCCCAGTGGTAGTATACAGCCCCAGTGGTAGTATACAGCAGCCCCAGTGGTATATTCAGCCCCAGTGGTAGTATACAGCAGCCCCAGTGGTATATTCAGCCCCAGTGGTAGTATACAGCCCCAGTGGTAGTATATAGCCCCAGTGGTAGTATACATACAGCCCCAGTGGTAGTATACAGCCCCAGTGGTAGTATACAGCAGCCCCAGTGGTATATTCTGCCCCAGTAGTAGTATACAGCCCCAGTGGTAGTATATAGCCCCAGTGGTAGTATACACACAGCCCCAGTGGTAGTATACAGCAGCCCCAGTGGTATATTCTGCCCCAGTGGTAGTATACAGCCCCAGTGGTAGTATATAGCCCCAGTGGTAGTATACACACAGCCCCAGTGGTAGTATACAGCAGCCCCAGTGGTATATTCTGCCCCAGTGGTAGTATACAGCCCCAGTGGTAGTATATAGCCCCAGTGGTAGTATACACACAGCCCCAGTGGTAGTATACAGCAGCCCCAGTGGTATATTCTGCCCCAGTGGTAGTATACAGCCCCAGTGGTAGTATATAGCCCCAGTGGTAGTATACACACAGCCCCAGTGGTAGTATACAGCAGCCCCAGTGGTATATTCTGCCCCAGTGGTAGTATACAGCCCCAGTGGTAGTATATAGCCCCAGTGGTAGTATACACACAGCCCCAGTGGTAGTATACAGCAGCCCCAGTGGTATATTCTGCCCCAGTGGTAGTATACAGCCCCAGTGGTAGTATATAGCCCCAGTGGTAGTATACACACAGCCCCAGTGGTAGTATACAGCCCCAGTGGTAGTATATAGCCCCAGTGGTAGTATACAGGGCCCCAGCAGGGCCCCCTCATAATTTGGCGCCCCCACCTCACGTTCTGGGCCCCCCCGCATGCAGCGCTGCGCATATACATTACCGGTCTAGCAGCTGTCACCCTCCGATCGCGGCTCCCGGCTCCGGGCTCCATCTTCCTCGCTGTCTTCCTGCTGTGTGACCGGGGCGCAGCGCGATGACGTCATCGCGACGCCAGCCGGTCACCTGACAATCAGGAAGACAGAGAGGAAGATGGAGCCCGGAGCCGGGAGCCGCGATCCGCCATCGGAGGGTGACAGCTGCTAGACAGGTAATGTATATGCGCAGCGCTGCATGCGGGGGGGCCCAGAACGTGAGGTGGGGGCGCCAAACTTTTTAGGGGGCCGTATTGACTCGCGTATAAGCCGAGGGGGGGACTTTTCAGCCCAATTTTTGGGCTGAAAAACTCGGCTTATACGCGAGTATATACGGTAATTGTAATATTAATAATTATATTTATAGCTTAATTGCTACTTATTTCTTAGCTGTTTGTGACACTCCTCTGGAATATCCTTATGCCGTGCTTGCAGAGCACTTTACCAACATCATCTACTTTGATGAAACAACTGTGCTGTACGAATGCAAACCAGGATACATAAGCGATAGTAATCAAAATACAATCACTTGCTCAGGAAGACGCTGGTCTGAGCTTGCTCATTTTTGTTCACGTAAGCATCTTTTTTTGCATTTAATCCACACAAGCTTTGGAATGATGATGTGTACTATCATTCTAAAATAACAAAACTATCACGTTTGCAGCCATTTCTTGTGGAGATCCCGGGTCAGTAAAGAATTCAATTAGAAAAGGATCAAAATTCACCTTTGGATCCAGAGTAGACTATGAATGTCAGAAGGGGTAAGTTATGTTTTACTTTTAAAATCCTGTTAAAGTGAACCTGTCACCCCTTTTGTGAATTATAATCTGTGGCCAGCACCTTAGGCTGGCTTCAGACTTGCAGATGCATCTGCAGCGTTTTGCAGATGCATCTGCAAGCATCTGCATACAGACCGTGGCCCCTATATTTATAATGGTGCGCACGGCGGTCTGCAGATGCTTGCGGACCGCCGTGCCCTCTCATTGCCCGCCATTAGTGATCTGTGCGCACGCGGATGCCTGCGCACAAATCACACACTCCCGCCCGCACCATGGACGCGACATCTCGCGTCCATGGTGCGGGCGGGAGTGTGTGATTTGTGCGCAGGCATCCGCGTGCGCACAGATCACTAATGGCGGGCAATGAGAGCGCACGGCGGTCCGCAAGCATCTGCAGACCGCCGTGCGCACCATTATAAACATAGGGGCCGCGGTCTGCATGCAGATGCTTGCAGATGCATCTGCAAAACGCTGCAGATGCATCTGCAAGTCTGAAGGCAGCCGTAAACATTCTGTCATTGGGGTCCCAGTAACCCCTTTATACTCCCAGACTGGCCCCTGATTATCTCAGAAATTAACTTTGAATGTGTCCTGTGCCGTTAGGTTAATTAGCTTTACACGGTCGGGTGTTATGTTGCCCACTTCAGTCCGAGCCGCCCTGTGCCTGTAATATGCCCCCCCCCTCCACTGTATGTATGGAAGCAGTGACTGCATTTGCGCCGCAAGACTTTGATCACTGCGGTTTCAAGAGAGCACAGTGACTCGCACCACTGTGCAGGCACGAATGCTGTCATTGCTTCCATACATACACTGGAGGGGCGGCATATTACAGGCACAGGGGCGGCTCGTACTGTAGTGCGCCACATCCCACCCGACCGTGTAAAGCTAATTACCTTACGGTGCGGGACACATTCAAAGTTAATTTCTGTGGTAATCAGGGACCAGTCTGGGGGGTATAAAAGGGGTTACCAGAACCCCAATTACACTATGTTTAAGGTGCTGGCCACAGATTATAATGCATTAAAGGGTGACAGGTTCACTTTAAAATGGCTGGTGAATAGCATTTTGAACTAGTTAAAATCTGTTTAAAGTCGTATGTTAATTTTCCAGAAAATGCATGTACAGGAACATTTTAGGCGAGATTTATCCCCATACATATGTTAAATATTATATACTGATACAAGTCATAGAATTGAGACATTGCTCTGTTTGAGCAACTATTTTGCCAGTATATAAGCTATAAACATAATAAAAATATTTTCTTTATTGAATCAAAATAAAAACACATTCAGGAATCGGGGATGCATCATGAAAAAAAATCCCTCTGATAATGTTCTCTACCCAAAACAATAAATGTGAAAGCACAGAAAAAAATACAGAAAAAATAGAATGAAAAATCAAAAGCATATAAATTCTTAAGTGCTGGATAAGCAATCAGTGGTTAAAGGGAACCTGTCAGCTCGATTTAGACCCCTATCCTATCACTACCTGTCCCTGCACCTTGCTAGCTCATCCCTAACCATCCCTTTCTGAGCGAAAACTGCAATATAAAGCTTGAGAAAAACGATTTATTAACTTACATTTTCCTATGATAATGAGGGCTCCAGGCTACTCTGTAGACTGAGATGGGCTGTCTTCATTCTTCGCCACCCTCGCTGCTCTTATCACACCCCACTGGGCGTCATTATTCCTTCTGCACCCCCCTATTTTGAATATCCCGCCTCCTCATATTATGACATGCAGATGGATGTAATTTCGGGTCCAGTGCATTGTGGGGGTTTACCAAGTGTACAGCCCAGCTTCAATATGTTAACTGCACATTCACTGAGAGCCGGCCTGTACAGCCCATACACCCAAGCATTGCGCAGGACCGGATATAACGTTCTGGCTGAGCATCATGCTATGAGGAGAAAGCGGGAATTTCAAAACGGGGCGTGCAGGAGAAGGAATGACGACGCCCAGGAGGGTGTGCTAAGAGCAGTGAGGGTGGAGAGAATGGAGACCACCCATCTCAGTCTACAGAGTAGCCTGGAGTCCTCATCATCATAGGAAAATGTAAGTTAATAAATCATTTTTCTCAAGCATTATATTGCAGTTTTAGCTCAAAGAGGGATGGTTAGGGATGTGCTAGCAAGGTGCAGGGACAGGATAGGGGTCTAAATCGAGCTGACAGGTTCCCTTTAATAGCTAAAACAGGTGTAAATCAAATGTCTAGCCATAAGCGCTCCTCAAGCACATGAATACTGTATTTTTCAGATTATAAAATGCACTTTTTCCCTCCAAATTATAATCCAAATCTTATGTTTCAAAAAGAAAAAAAAATTTGCAGTGGTGGAGCGGGGATGCAGGAGGCAGTTTAGCAGAGTCCACAGAGGGTGGTGGAAAAGCTGCGGGCACTGAACTGCGGGTGTGTTATGGTGATGTGCAGTGGGGGCCGCCATTTTCCATGTGACTGCATGCATTGCCAAACTACAACTCGTCTTCTCCCGTACAAACTCTTAGAAAATGGCCGCAGAGGTGGTGCATGCACCTCCACTCCACCATCGCACCCCTGCTCAGTAAGCTATGGTGGGCTCAGGGTGGGGGGCCACGTACAAGGATGAGAGATATATATGCCAGGATGGGAGCTATGTACATGGATGAAGTGGCCATGTAGCTTGATGGGGGGCGTTGTAGAAGGATGGGGGATATATATGTTAGGATGGGAGGGCTATGTACTGGGATGGGGACATATATACCAGGATATGGGACATATATACTGATTGTAAGACGGACACTGGTATTATTAGACGGACCCCATTTAACATGAAAAAATGTTTTCCTCTTTTCCTTCACCAAATTTAGGGGTGCGTTTTATAAAGCGAAATATACGGTAAGTGTTGTGAATGCAGTTATGATAGAACAGTTAATAAAGGAATAGATATACCACAACCAGTGGTTCAATATAAAGGGAGATGTGTGCTTAACGATATTATTGCACAGAGCCCATAAAGAGTAAAAGCTATAATCATAATGTATATATGTACACAAATAAGCATATTTTGCACAGGGCGTAATCCAAAAAGATGTACCGTAGTTCAAATGTCCAACCACAAGAATTTCTTAAGCAAAAAAAATACTGCAAATGCAGTTGTTAAGGCTCCCTTCACATCAGCGGTTTACGCTGATGTGCAGCAGATCCGGCAAGTGGCCGACTTGTGCCCCGGATCTGGCAGCCCCATGTACTGTCTATGGGGCTTGCGGTCCGGTGCGGCAAGGGCGGTTCTGCCGGATGCGGCAGATGCGGCACTTGCAGCCACGAAAATAAACAGCTGCAAGTGGCAGGTTTTTTTTCGCGGCCGCAAGTGCCGGATCTCCTGCATCCTGCAGAACCGCCCTTGCCGCACTGGACTGCAATCCCCATATACAATACATGGGCTGCCAGATCCGGGCTGCAAGTCGGCTGTTAGGCTGCAGATCCGGCAGAGGCGGCGCCACCTGCCGGATCTGCCGCTGATCAGCGTAAACCGCTGATGTGAAAAGGCCCTTAGAACAAGGAGTAGATATACCACAAGCAGTGGTTTGTTCAAGGTCAAGGGGGGACGTGTCAACGATATTATTGCACAGAGCCATAATATAGTGCATAAGGAAGTAAGTAGTATAACTATAATTTATACACAAACAAATATATTTTCTCAGGGCTGTAAGAAAAAGTGTGGTATATTTATTCCTTATTACCTGTTCTTTCATAACTACATTCACAACACTTACTCATGTGCTTGAGGACCTCTTGTGGCTGAACATTTGAACTACACCTATTTTAAAAATGAGAAGTATATCAATATTTTTTTCTGTGCTTTCAGATTTATTGTTTTGGGAACAGAACATTATCAGAGGGATTTTTTTCATGATTTATCCCCGATTCTTGAATTTTTATTTTATGTTAATTGATTCAATAAATAATAATATGTTTATAGTATTTATGGCCATAACTCTCTTTTTTGCTAGGTTTATGTGTCTCTAATGAGTTATCCTCTATATATCTGGCCATTTATAGGTCCATATAATATTTTGCCGGTATGTAATTTAATGAACTTGGTAGATTCTTAGCATACTCTTAGGCCTTGTGCCCACTTACAGAGTGATGCAGAATTTTCTGCACCAAGTCTGCATCTGCATTTTTCAAAATGACGCAGCAAAAATGTATTTGCTGCATAATTTCTGCTTTTTTTATGCAGAACATTCTACATGTGTCACTGAGTGCTGAGCTGTGCCCACACTCTACAGAGGGACTGCGGCGTTTACCTTCTGTGCTGGGAGGCACTTCCTGGTTTCGGCCGCGTCACACCCCACGTAGGTAGGAGGGCAGGTCACATCCCCTTCCCACATGGGTTGTGATACTGCCAAGTAAGGGACATTATTAGGACCAAGCGATATCAAGATGTCAGTTGAGTCCTTGTCACTAGGTCTTACATTCTGTCAAGCTGTTGGTCACAGGGTCCTGGTACTCACAAGAAGTACCCTTGAAGTCATAATTCAATTACCGGCTGCACAAATTTGCACTGTCCTTCTGACTGCCACGGTGTCCTGAAGTGGACTTTGGACCAAAGTAGTGCAAATTTTTTTGCTCAACTCTATTCCAGTGCTGTCTCTGGTCCTCTCACTGATCTTTTGTATTACATCGCCTGTATCCCCATGTGATCACTGAAGCTAATCACCTGCCTTTGTGGTATATGGCTTGAGACCGCTAAAGCCAGTGATTAACTGCAGCAGTCATTTGTCAAATACTGGATATCCTTGCTGGTGGTTAAACAGAAGTCTTTCTGTATGACATGAGATGCATAGAAGTAGTGACAGTGGAATAAAAGGGTTAGTAAAGATTATTTTATTTCCTTACTATTCCTGACATTGTCCACAATTTTCCAGAAATCCACCGAGTAGAAATAGGTGTTTATATACTGCGCTACTGGACAGACCAGTCAATAAATTCACTGACTGGATTTAAACCTTTTTGTGTGATTTATTCTCAACGCGTTTCAGGGTCTTCATGCCCCTTCATCAGGAGAATCACACAGAGATGTACATCCAAGCCATGTGCCAGGGACAGGGTATCTATAGACCAGAAAATTAAACAATTTCCATAATTTTAGTAACTTCTTCTCTTGTGATTAGTAACATGCATTTACCGTAAAACTTGATGACATTAGAGAAGTCATTATTTTGTATTTTACCAGTAAAGACATTACCAAAACTAGCTGTGTGGGTGTTAATTTACAATATACTGTATATATTTATAAATGAATTAATAAAGTGCTGTACTGACTTATGAAAGATTTTTTTGTGCACGGTTTTCTTTCAGATACCACATGACTTCATCAATCAGCTATAAGGAATGTCTAGTAGATGGAACTTGGAGCACTGGTGAACTTATCTGTTCAGGTTGTTTCCTGGTGTTAATAAACCACTTAAGCTTCAGTGTTTTTCTGTTTTTTTTTTTTATTCTTTTGTACCTTATTCTTTCTTTGTGCAACCGTAGTGCATGTGCAACTTATCACATTTGTTGACTTTTGTCCTATGGCTAATATAGAAATACCTACCGTATATACTCGTGTATAAGCCGAGTTTTTCAGCCCAAAAATTGGGCTGAAAAGTCCCCCCCTCGGCTTATACACGGGTCATACGGTATGCTGTGGGGGGGGAAGCTGTGACCGGGGGCTGGAGGAGGCAGGAGGGGGCCGCAGTGACCGCAGGCGGTCACGTGGGGCCGCCTCATTAGTGCAATGAATATGCACGGCATCCCCCTGTCCATCAGCGGCGGGGGGATGCCGTGCATATTGCACTACACAGCCCCCCCTCCTTAATATGCGTCCCCCAGTATTAATAAACAGCCCCCCCCCCCTCCTTATCATGTCCCCCCCGGCTGCGGCAGCTGTTAAAATAACAAACACTTTATACATCACCTTCCGACGCAGCTCTCCGCTCCTCCGGTCCTCAGCGTCTCCGCTCGCGGCTTCTTCTTCCTTGTTGTGCCGGTGTCATGTGACCGGGCGCAGGAGATGACGTCATTTCCTGCGCGCGGTCACAAGCCGGCACAACAAGGAAGAAGAAGCCGCGAGCGGAGACGCTGAGGACCGGAGGAGCGGAGAGCTGCGTCGGAAGGTGATGTATAAAGTGTTTGTTATTTTAACAGCTGCCGCAGCCGGGGGGGACATGATAAGGAGGGGGGGGCTGTTTATTAATACTGGGGGACGCATATTAAGGAGGGGGGGCTGCATACTACCACTGGGCCTGCTGGATACTACACTGGGGCTGTATATACCTCTGGGGCTGCTGTATACTACCACTGGGGCTGTATATACCACTGGGGCTGCTATATACTACCACTGGGGCTGTATATACCTGTGGGGCTGCTGTATACTACACTGGGGCTGTATATACCTCTGGGGCTGCTGTATACTACCACTGGGGCTGCTGTATACCTGTGGGGCTGCTGTATACTACCTCTGGGGCTGCTGTATACTACCTCTGGGGCTGCTGTATACTACCTGTGGGGATGCTGTATACTAACTACTGGTGCTGTATATACCTGTGGGGCTGCTGTATACTACCACTGGGGCTGTATATACCTCTGGGGCTGTATACTACCACTGGGGCTGTATATACCTCTGGGGCTGCTGTATACTACCACTGGGGCTGTATATACCTCTGGGGCTGCTGTATACTACCACTGGGGCTGTATATTCCTCTGGGGCTGCTGTATACTACCACTGGGGCTGTATATACCTGTGGGGCTGCTGTATACTACCTCTGGGGCTGCTGTATACTACCTCTGGGGCTGCTGTATACTACCTGTGGGGATGCTGTATACTACCACTGGGGCTGTATATACCTCTGGGGCTGCTGTATACTACCACTGGGGCTGTATATACCTGTGGGGCTGCTGTATACTACCACTGGGGCTGTATATACCTGTGGGGCTGCTGTATACTACCACTGGGACTGCTGTATATACCTTTGGGGCTGCTGTATACTACCTCTGGGCTGCTGTATACTACTTCTGGGGCTGCTGTATACTACCTCTGGGGCTGCTGTATACTACCTGTGGGGATGCTGTATACTACCACTGGGGCTGTATATACCTCTGGGGATGCTGTATACTACCACTGGGGCTGTATATACCTCTGGGGCTGCTGTATACTAACTACTGGAGCTGCTGCTGTATATACCACTGGGGCTGCTGCTGTATACTACCACTGGGGAGGCTGCTGTATACTACCATTGGGGGGCCTATATACCACACTGCTGGGGGCTGTATACCTGTGCTGGAGTCCACCCTCGGCTTATACACGAGTCAATAGGTTTTCCCAGGTTTTGGGGGCAAAAGTAGGGGGGTCGGCTTATACACGGGTCGGCTTATACACGAGTATATACGGTAATTGCAATTTGTTGAATTTTGTGGGCATTGCAACTTGTGTTCAGAAATGTCATCAATTAGTTTGCTGCTCAGGGGAAGGTCTGAGTGGTGGTGATGTTTAAAAAAAAAAAAACAATAATGTCAATTGAATGGATTAATGTTTGACGGTACATATACCCTCACAAGGCCAGGATCATTTGACAATACAGTGGTTAAAAACAAAAATGAAAGACCCCTGAATAAACCAATTAGGTTCCAGCATTTGTTTTTCTACATGGCCAAAAATGTTGGCACCCTTGAAATTGTTTGAGAAAATAATGCAATTATCTGAGAAAATTTTTGCAATCACACATTTTGTCATACACATTTATTTCCTTTATGTGTACTGGAACAACACAAAAAAAAGTGTCCAGAAATTCACAAAAAACTACAAAAATGGACCAGACAATTTGTTGGCACCATAAACTTAATGTTTGTTTGCACATCCTTTGGAATAAACAATCACTATTTATAACAATCAAAAAGGTTTCTTACACTTCTCAACTGGAATTTTGAACCACTCTTCTTTTGCAAACTGTTCCATGTTCTCTTATATTTGAAAGGCACCTTCTCTCAACTACAATTTTAAGAACTCTCTGCAGGTGTTCAGTGGAATTTAGATCCGGACTAATTGCTGGCCACTTCAGAACTTTCGAGCACATCCATTGCTTAGAGCTTCATGAAGTATGTATCAGGTCATTGTCCTGCTGGAAGACCTTGACCTAGGGCACAAAATCAGCTTTCTGACATTGGGCACTACATTGCAAGCCAAAATCCTCTGGTAATCTTCAGACTTCGAAATACCTTGCACATTGTTAAGGCACCCAATGCCTAAAGCAGCAAATACAAACAAAAAAAAAATATCCTTGAACTTCCACCGTAATTCACTGTAGGTTCTGGGTTCTTTTCTTTGTAGGCCTCATTCCATTTTTGGTAATCAGTAGAATGATATGCTGTACCACAAATCTCTAGCTTGGTCTTAACTGTCCAATAGGTGCATTCCCAGAAAGATTTTGGCTTATCCACATACATTTTGGCAAACTGCAGTCTAGCTTTATGTCTGTGTCAGGTGACCCCGTTACCTGATTGCAGGACATGGAGGCACAGCAATCTGGCAGCAGGTTCAACTGAGTTCACAGCACTAGTTTCCAACGCCGTGAACTCAGTTGAACCTGCTGCTGAATTGCTGTGCCGCTATATCCCCCAACTTGGCACTGGGGTCACCTGTGTTTTTTTTCTGCTGCAGGGAGCCCTCAGTGATTTAGTGAAGAGCTTGTTCCATCACTGCAATCTCTGGATGTAGCAGAGCCAGGATTGTGTGCTCTGCTGGGTATTGCTGTGGATTACAGTCGGAAGGTATGTTTGGGGCTAATAAATGTAAAATTAAGGGTTCTCTGTGTGTTTTATTTGAAATAAAAGATTTTTCTCTGTTGTGTTTTTTAACTATTTCCTGACCGGATAATGGACAGGTGTCACAAATGCCTGATAATCAGTCAATCTGGGCTTAATGACAGCTGTCAGTATTCTCAGCTGTCTATAATCCCTTCAATCACCCAGATACTATTGCAAAGGGCATTGAGAAGAGCCGGATAAAGCAGCAGGAATTGACGCTTCTAATAAGGGTGCGTGCAGACGATCAGTATACGCAGCGTTTTGGACGCAGCGTCTTGCCACTGCGTCCATAACGCTGCGTAGTACAGTATCAGCATAGTGGATGGGATTTCAAGAAATCCCATCCTCACTATGCTTAACCCGCCCGCAGGTTGCCGGCAATCCCCTACTCCGCAGCATGTTTATTTCATGCTGCGGAGTCGGAACCGACTGCCACAGAGAAACTGCAGCGAGAAGCCACCCTGCACCCGCCGCACATGGTGAGTACTGGGCGACTGCGGTCTCCCTGCGGCCACCCGCGGCTTCACTCAGATCCGGAGGAGCTGCATCCAACACGCAGCTCCTCCGGACCGTGAGCACATAGCCTTAATGTGCCATTTTCTGGGGGTGCTAGCTGCTGTTCTGCAGCCTGGGGGGCCCAATAATTATTAGCTTCACCATGCTGACAATACCAGCCCCCAGCTACATGGTTTTTACCTTGGCTAGCGATTAAAAATTCGGTGAATCTCACACATTTTTTTAAATTATATATTTAAATAAAAATAAATAAATAATGGGATACCCTGTATTTTTGATAGCCAAGGTAAAGCCAGACAACTGGGGGTGGTAGCCCTTAGCTGTCTGCTTTATCTGCTCTGAGAATCAAAAATATATCTATTTTTAATAATTTATTTTTTCACCCCTGAGACAGCAGGTTCATTGCCAGTGGCAGCCAATCACAGATGTCGACATATTGGGTCAGAAGCGCAACTGCCAGTCACAGATGCTGCCACTGAGAGTGGGCGTCTGTGATTAGCTGTTGGAGCCAGTGTAGTCAATAATCAGGAAGTTAATTAGCGGGACGGAAGTACAAGCACGCGGTACTCGATAAGTATAATGCTGCTATTTAATCACCGTTTTTCTTCTTTTTTTTTTATTTAGAGCTCCCCCCTCCCAGCCCACCTGGCCACCATTTTATAACTTTAAAGTCCGGGTTCGGTTTTAATCAAGCCAGACCCGATCCACCGAACTCATGAATCGGTGATGTTCACCCATCTCTATTAATGGTTGTATGATTGCAGGTTCAAGTCATGTAAATTGACTAAAAATAACATGTAGACATTATTTAAAGAAATAGACATTTAAATAGCATTAAAAATACCCCATTAAAAATAAAGACATATAAATATTTTGCAGTTTCCATAGAAAGTGCGGTTCAACAAAATATAAAATTAATTAACCCAATCAGTTAATGCTATAATTAGAAGAAAAATTAAAAAAAACAGAATTGTTAATTTGATTCTTGTATCTCCACAAAAAGTGTAATGAGTAATAGTCCAAATGATCTCAAATTGGTATAAAGAAAAACATTAGCTCGGACAAACAAACACACAGCTCCATCAATTGATATGCTAAAACGTTTCAGGTTTCAAAAAATGGCAACATTAACCTTGAGGATCATGTTGACGAGTCCTTTTTACCATAAAAGGAAAGTCATAAAAAGAAAACCCCAAAACAATTAGTGAAATGCATTTGTTTGCATTTTTACAGCACTTGGAATTCTTTTCTCACTTTCCAATACAATAAATGGTAAACTAAATGATTACCAAGAAATGCAATAAAAAATGTTTATTTTGTAAACAAAGGTGTAAAACAAGTTGAAGCTTATACATTTTAGGTAAACTCACCCATTTACTGTAGGTTATGCAATATTAATATTTTGACCGATCAATGATCCCAATGTTTTTCAAGTAGCTTTCTTACAAAATATTCGAGTATTTGCACAGCCTTGATACACCTGCAGAGGATAAGAGGATACACTCTCTGCTTACTTGGTCATTCCTAAATGTATATAAGTAGTATCATATTGTATATAATGTGGTACTACATATGAACTATATACTTATACAAGTTCACTTTAGCTTTCAATTCAGTTTTGCGAGCATAAAATAAATAAAAACTGCAGCTCAAACCTGTATTTTAGATTGCTTAATCTGATCTATGCTGACTGTATCACTGGACTATGGAGAAGTTTTGTAAATGTAATTTTAAATTATTCAACATCACAATGAGATCTAGCTCAGAAGGTACACACTTAAGACATTTTATTACCACCTCCTGATTTGTGTTGATGGGCAAAAGCTTGGAGTTATTTATTTTGTTCTTGATATCAAATACATTTTTCTTTTTCTCCTGACAATTCTGCAGTTTATGGTGAGATTCAAAATGAAATTGATTTCTTAAAGAATTGTTGGTCTACTGCCTTTATGCAACATGAAGTCATATTCTGTATGTAAAATTGTAAAGCAGCATGTTGGAGGAATGTGTCCTTGAAGTGAATAATCTGTCTCTAAGCTGGATCGAAGAAAGTGAAGTATGAAGTCCATCTTTATAAATTGCTAAAGTTAATTTCTTCAGTAGCAATTAAAAATACAAGTGTTTCTATCACATAGCCGGTCATCTAACGCGGGTGGTAAACTGGTGTAGGCATGGAAAGAACAAAATCTGGGTACAAATTGAACAGGACTCTACTTCCCTAAGACTACAGACGTTGCCTTGGACATCAATTAGACGAAGTGAGGTGGTTTGCGACCACCCGACGCGATTGGGGCTACCCTCAAGGTTTGCGACCATAGTCTAGTCCGATCCTTGATGATTCCACACGCCTCGACCTTATGTCCGATACTGAGTCATCCTGATTTTAAACCAGCAGAGATGACCCCGTTTTCCAAGCTGGATTGCGGCGGGTTTAGACAGAGTTGAGAGTTGGGGC
The DNA here is from genome assembly GCA_033576535.1 of Allobates femoralis. NCBI lineage: Eukaryota > Metazoa > Chordata > Amphibia > Anura > Aromobatidae > Allobates > Allobates femoralis. Next base: position 235,758,579 of record JARQOC010000002.1, read on the forward strand.
GTTGGTGACACTTGGCCCACACTTGAACAACTTAACTCAAGTTACGGACCCGAGGGCTTTGGGATTCTGGAGATGCCTACAGCTCACGCATTACCTCCGGAGGTTTCCTCCAAAGTCGTCCTTTATAGGGCCGAAGACGCTATTTGAGCATATGTGTCTAGATGCGGATGACTGTAGACATGCGGTGTCGAGGATATACGCGTGTCTGGTATCCTCCCGGACCTGCCGGTTCCCCAATTTATGTTGAAGTGGGAAGCTGATCTTGGTCTAGAGCGGTCAATGGACCAGAGATCTGATATATTTACTTTAGCTCACTCCACCTCAATATGCTCGAGACTGCAGGAAGCTAACTATAAAATATTGACAAGATGGTATAGAGTTCCTGCCGAATTACACAGGTTTTTTCCCATCTACTGATCCGGGTTGTTGGAGGTGTGGCGAGGCAGACGGTACCCTACTCCACATATTTTGGGAGTGTGGGAAGCTCAGGCCATTTTGGTCTGAAGTGACAAAGATCGTCAGGATTGTTACAGAGTCTACAGCTGACCTGGGCCCGGCCCTTTTCTTGTTACATCACTGTCTGATGCCGCTTCGTAAATATAAGCGTTCCTTGTTGAGATTTCTAGTCATGGCGGCTAGATCATGTGTTCCAATGCTCTGGAAGATGGAGAAATGCCCCTCCGTGTCAATGTGGTTGGAGAGGGTAAACGATCTCATGCACCTAGAGGACTTGACCTCCTCAATCCATGACACGTATGTAGCTTTCCGTAATACATTCTTTTCCTGGATGATGTTTCAACAATCTGATTTATATAAGACTTATAGAGACTGTTAGAAAGCCCTTCCTCGGCGGACACGCCAATTAATTTGGCTGGTCTAGAGGCGTTGCCCCTTTTCAGCTCGGTAGAGGCTACGCTCTTCCACATAATTTGATACTGTCCCTTTCCCCTTCCCCCTCCCTCCTCCTTCCACCTCCTCTCATGTCTACTCTCTAACTGTTCTTTTTCCTCTCTCTTTGGTTTTCCTCTCTCTCCTTTTACTTGGTCAACTGCCAATATAGGATATCGCAGCAATGACTTCTACTGTGAAGACTGAATATAGATGTTAGGTTTCAAATGGAACATTATGCGTAGATTCTTACTCTTTACGGCAATGTCTACATTGTAGACGCATAAAAAATTATATAATATTAGTTGAGTGTGGGTCTGACTATATTGGCCGAAAAATCTATGTGATATTTGTATGGATATGCTGACTGAGAAGTAATTTGTGTTTTCTTTCCTGTTACGAAAATTCAAAACTTTTATAAAATAAAGAATTCTAAAAAAAAATACAAGTGTTTCCTGCAAGAAATAGACATCTAATATTCATCTGGTATTGCTGAGATGACAAGCAAACAAAAAAAAATATTTTAAATTGGCAAAAAATAAAGTGTGTGTCTTATAATTTACTGAGCTTCGTGGTAAAAATATTCAAGTCTTAAATTGTATTGACTATGCAGGAGTTCGATAATTGTATCAAATATTCAACTTGCCAATAAGAACTACAGCATTCTCAGAAATGCTATAGCGGTGGGAACTGAAATGGAATTCCAACCACAGTTATCCATCAATTCAACCACATCAAGTGTCTGTGAGTGCACTTGAAGAGCAAAAAGTGAAATGCCGTATTTTGTGGATTATAAAACGCACTCCAAATTTAGAGACATAAATTAGGGAAAAAAAAAAATCAAAATAGGGAATTCATTCTATAATCCGATACGTCTCATAAGCAGTGTAGCTTACCCAGGTGAGGGGGCACTGTGTTGGTGGAGCGGGGGTCACAGGAGGTAGGGTCGTGGCTGTAGGGGTCACAAAATGTTTGCCTGCGCTGCAGCCATTTTGCTTTGGGCCATTGCGCTGTGCACCGCTGTGAGATGCACTTAGTGATAACCTGCCTGGGCATCCACCCACCTCCCAGCCTCTGGCACTCTGCAACACTGCACCACACTGCCGCTGCCACCCCTGCCACTGCAACCCTTCCTCCTGCATCATCCACACAAAGCTGGGAAGGAGTACAGTGATCTCAAGCAGAGAGGAGGCACCGAATCAAGACCAGGAACTCCCATCAGACCGGACCGCATCCCAAGTGAGTATAATAAAAGCTCTTTTTATGTTACACAGATCGACCTGGGTTTTGTGTGCCAAAACCAGGAGTGAAACTTGCAGAGAAAAACTATAATTGAAAGATTGACACCTGTTCTGGGTTTTGGAGGCACTCCTGATTTTGGCACACAAACTGGATGGACACTGATCAGGGAAAAACTGCCGTGTCAAACCAGCCTAAACAAGGGAATCTAAACCCTCTGTGCAAATGAAGACTCTGGCAGACCAACAAAGTTGAATCCATTAACCCATGGCGATTATCTGTTTTTTTGTTTTTCCCTCCTTTTATTCCAAGAGCCTCATAATTTTTTTATCTAACTTACTATAGACATATGAGAACTTGTTTTTTGCAGGGCGAGTTGTACTTTTGAATGACATCATTCATTCAGCAATACCAAGTGTTAATTTTTTTTAATAGGTGAAAAAAAGGGGTGATTTGAACTTATGTGATGTTGTTTAAATTTTTTATATTTAAAAAAAAAAAAAATTTTTAACTTTATTTAATAGTCCCCTTAAGCCCCTTTCACATCAGCGGTTTTTTCAAATCGCGGCAGATGCGGTGAAAAAAATCGCATCTGCCGCGATTACCGCATACCGGCTGCACTTGCGGCACGGTTGCGGCGCGGTTGCGGCAAGCCCCATACAATGTACAGGCGGGCTTGCGGCAGGTGCGGCAAGTGCGGTTTTGGCACTTGTGGGAGGTGCGGTTGCGAAAAAAATGCGGCTGACCACGGTTTTTTTTCGCGGCCGCACCTGCGGCAAGTGCCAAAACCGCACTTGCCGCACCTGCCGCAAGCCCGCCTATACATTGTATGGGGCTTGCCGCAAGTGCAGCCGGTATGCGGTAATCGCGGCAAATGCGTTTTTTTCACCGCATCTGCCGCGATTTGAAAAAAACGCTGATGTGAAAGGGGCCTTAGGAGACTAGAAGCTGCAATCATCCGATTGCCTATGCTACACATAGCAGTATTACTGCACTGCTATGAATAGCAAAAATTGCAATCTCTTATAAATGCCGGTCACAGTCCAGCATTCACAAGAGTATTCTGATGACAGGCATGGAGTCTTCAGTAGATCCCTGGCTGTCATGACCCCATGATCATGTGACGGGCATGCCGATGGGCAGAATTAATGATGCTCTTTGGGTTTGCGCACGTGAAATACTGCTGCGAGTAATTGGCAAGTGCATTTAAGTGGTTAAGGGAACCGGTCATATTGTTTTGTGATATTAAACCACCCCCAATGTGTTTTAAATGATGCAATGTGCATCACTAACATGGTTTTCTAAAAACAATTTTCCTCGTATTTATCTTAAAAAAGACTTTATATGCTGAGGTGACTGCACACACATATGTCTTCAGTCATAGGAGAGGCGCTTTTGCTTACTGTCATTCAAGTTCATTCATGATATTTTTTGAATTTCATTATGCCCCCTGCATTGTACCTGACTGACATAACTGCAGGACCCGTCTGTGGTGTTGTCATGACCATGTGACCATATTGGGTGAAGCTAAGCTCAAAGGTCTTTTACTTCAGGGCTAAATAGCTCGACCCATTATCGTCACATGATCATGACATCACCACCAGAGGACCTTCAGTGATCCATGGATTGATGTGACTGATTCGAGCTGAAGTATCCACGACATGACTGTTTGTGCCGATACTTAATGCAAACAGGTAAGGCTGCTTTCACATAACGATTTTAGCATTTCCGATGCTGTCCGATGAAAATCGGACAGCATCGGACCGATTTTCGGACCCCATGTATGCCTATGGGCATCGGACCGAATCGGATGTGCACTAAATGCCATCCGATCTGGTCCGATCCGAATCTGTCCGATTTTTTTATCGGTGCAAAAATCGGAGCTTGCTCCGATTTTTGCACCGAAAATAAAATCTGACAGATTCGGATCGGACCAGATCGGATGGCATTTAGTGCACATCCGATCCGACCCGATCAACTTAACATGGGGCCCTATGGAGAAGGGTCCGAGGAAACATCTCATGTCTCCTCGGACCGATTTTAGTGTACTGAGCATGCTCAGTACACTAAAATCGCTCCAAAAGTGAATGAATGGGTTAATTAAAAATAAAAAAATCTATGCTCACCTGTCCACGAGGCCCCCGACGTCTCCCGGCATCTCCGGTGTCTCCAGGTATCTTGCCGTCTGTGCTGATAAGACCTGCCGTGATGTCACAATCACATGACTGCCAGGAACCAATAGCCGGCAGTCATGTGATTGTGACATCACGAGAGGTCCTGGCAGCACTGAGACAGAACAGCAAGGCACCGGAGACGCGCGGGACCGTGCAGGAGTCGTGGACAGGTGAGAAAGGAGAGGAGGAGAGGGGAGGACAAGAGGAGGAGGACAAGAGGAGAGGAGGAGGACGCATAGGAGGACCGGGGGCCAAGAGGGGAGACACAGGGGATGAGAGGACCGGGGGCCAAGAGGGGAGACACAGGGGATGAGAGGACCGGGGGCCAAGAGGGGAGACACAGGGGATGAGAGGACCGGGGGCCAAGAGGGGAGACACAGGGGATGAGAGGACCGGGGGCCAAGAGGGGAGGACCGGGGGCCAAGAGGGGAGACACAGGACCGGGGGCCAAGAGGGGAGACACAGGGGATAAGAGGAAAGGACCGGGGGCCAAGAGGGCAGGACCGGGCGATAAGAGGAGATGACAGGGGGCCAAGAGGGGAGACACAGGGGATAAAGAAGAGGACCGGGGGAGAGACTGACAGCTCTCAGGGAGCGATCTGACAGGAGGGCGGGCATCCTATTTTCTGTCGGAATCGGATGCCTATTTGGCACCCGATTCCAGGCATTAGAAGAATCCGATGCTGTCCGATTTATATCGGACAGCATCGGATTTTACAAAAATCGTAGTGTGAAAGTAGCCTAAGCATCTAATGTGTTGTTTTATAATAAATACATGGCTAATTTTATTTATTTACTTTAAAACAGGTTAATGATGCACAGTGCATGATCTAAATAACGTTGACGGCAGTTTAAAAACCAAAAAGGACATGACAGGTTCCCTTTAACAGCCGCCGCTTGATCAATGATCCACCTGGGTCTGTGATAGGCACTTCTTGACTAATTAAGTTAAATAACAGGTATGGGGAAGCATGTGGGTGTGTAAGCCCCACACCAAGGCAGAAACATGGTTGATGACGAACGTATAAGTCATCAGTCTTAAAGAGGTTAAGGAGTTGTCCAACTTTTTTTAAAAGTTGAAAAATGGCTTTCAATGTTATAAAACGGTTAATGAAAGGGTAGTCTTGTTACCCCTGGCTATCCGGCACCGATGCTCTGGTGGTCCTTTAGGTCTTTACAAGCAAACTGTGACCATTGCAGTCGATCAGGAGTCAGAGCTGTCATGTGCATTTTGCTCTTAACTGGGTAGTTTTAGGTAGGTTTTGGAAGAAATGTTATGCATTTTTAAGTTACATTCTTTTATTTTGCTCATTCTCTTGCTATCATACTGTTTTCCATTTCCCTTACTCTCGTGTCTGTATGATTCAAGTCCTATGCGATGTTTTACTTATACCAACATTGATAAAATATTTTTGGATCGGCTTAAAATTTATAGGATTTATTTTTTTCATTGTAGTAAAATGCCACAGTCCAAAGGTTGACAACTCAAAGCTGACATCAGGCATGAAAACTGTATATGTACAAGGTGATGTTGTGGTATTTAAATGCGATACAGACTTTGATTTAAGTGGCTCACGTACAAGCACATGTAACAGTCAAGGTCATTGGGAGCCTTCTCTTCCATATTGTAAAGGTAAGTTCATTTTGGTTGAAGAATTCTAACACTTGCCTATACATCAACATTTGTTTTAATTACATTAAAAACTGTTGCCAAAAAGCCAAATTAATTTGAGATTTAAATTTCAGTTATACATTAGATATTAATAGCATAATGTATATAGTGTTTTTGTAATCTGGGAGCAACCTGATGTAGAGGCAGAGCACCTGATTCCAGTGATGTCACTTACTAGGCTGTACATTGTTCTTTTAATCAGTTGGTATATACATCCTTGGTCGTGAAGGGGTTAAATGAAAGATAAATGAGGGGTACTCTTCTTACATAACTGTTTTGCAGCTATTATCACATCCTACATGTACTATTTTATAAAATCAGAGCACCAACCCAGTTGTGTTACTCCAACCCATCTCTTCTCTGTTTCAGATGTTTATTTTTAACTTTTGCCATTGATAGATTATCGAAGGTGGATGTGTTTGACTGTAAATCAGTTTGGACTATGCTGTTATGAATTGAAATTATTTTATTATGCACACTGATGTAATTTTTTATCCTGAGCTATATTTGGACTGCCGTATTCAGGTTGGAGATGTAAGGAGGGGACAGGTTATGTATGGCCTTTTATGTCAGGGTTAGGGTTTTGAACCAGGATCTCTGGGAAGTGGGGAGCCAGTAAAGGGCCCGGCAGAGGGGAAAGACGGGGGAGTAGCGGGGAGACAGGTGGATGAGTCGGGCAGCGGAATTGAGGATGGTGCGGAGAGGTGGGAGGGAGGTAACTGGGAGGCCGGTGAGCAGGAGGTTGCAGTAGTCGAGACATGAGGTGATGAGGTTGTGGACAAGTGTATTAGCAGTGTCTTGGTCGAGGAAAGAGCGGATTCAGGCAATGTTTCTGAGCTGGAGTTGGCAGTCAGTGGCGTGGGCTTGGATGTGGGGCTTGAAGGAGAGGGAAGAGTCGAGGATCACCCCGAGACGCTTGGTGTGGGGGACAGGTGAGAGTGTGTAGTCGCTGACAGTGATGGATAGGTCGGGAAGGGGGTAGAGTGACTAGGGGGGGTGAACTCAGTCTTGTCCATGTTGAGCTGAGGAAGCGAGCGAAAAGAAGGGTGCGATGGCCGACAGGCATTGCGGAATTTTGGATAGTAGGGGGAGATGTCGCCAGACAAGTAGAGCTGGGTGTTGTCAGCGTAGAGGTGGTATTTGAGACCGTGGGACTCAATGAGTTGGCCTAGGCTGAGGGTCTAAATAGAGAAGAGTAGTGGTCCCAACACCGAGCCTTGGTAAACTCCAACTGATAGGGGGTAGGGCGAGGAGGAAGTGTGGGAGAGGGTGACGCTGAAAGTCCGGTGCATTAGGTTAGAGGAGATCCAGGAGAGGGCTAGGTCAGTGATGCCAAGAGATTCTAAAATTTGAAGTAGGAGGGAGTGGTCGACTGTGTTGAAGGTGGCAGAAAAGTCGAGAATGAGGAGGACGGAGTAATATCACTTGCTCTTGGCGGTCAGTAGGTCGTTGGTGACTTTGGTTAGGGCTGTTTTGATGGAGTGGTGGTGTCGGAAACAGGATTGTAGGCGGTCAAAGAAGGAGTAGGAGGAGAGGTGGGAGGACAGTTCGGAATAGACATGTTCAAGTAATTTTGAGGCGAAGGGGAAGAGAGAGATGTGGCGATAGTTAGAGACTGTTGCGGAGTCGAGGGAGGGTTTGAAGGATGAGGGGAAGACACAGGATTTAAGTGATATGTTGAAGAGATGGGTTAGGGCAGGGATGAGGACTATGGTGAGGTTAGGGATGAGGTGGGAGGGGAGTGGGTCGAGGGCACAAGTGGTGAGGTGTGATCGTGCTAGAAGTGAGGAGAGGTGATCTGTCATGGGGGAGAAACTACGTGTGGGTGAGGGGGGTTGACCGATGGGGGGGCAAGGGGATGATGGATCAAAGCTTTGTCTAAGTTTGTCGATCTTCTCTTTAAAAAAGGTGGTGAAGTCATCGGCAGAGATGAGGGGCGATGGAGGGGGTGCAGGAGGACGGAGTACAGAGTTGAAAGTTTTGAAAATTTGCTTGGGATTGTGGGACAGGGTGGTTGTTAGGGAAGAGAAGTCTTGTTTTGCAGTGGCGAGTGCAGTCTTGAAGACAATGGGGGACTGTTTGTACAATGTGAAGTGCTCTGCGGAGTGGGATTTCTTCCATCTCTGCTCAGCCAACATAGCTGTCCGTCGAAGTTTTTTAGTGAGGGTGGTGAGCCAGGGTTGTCTCTGCGGGTTGTGTTTATAAGAGCGGGGCAGCCTGAGCAAGGGCTGTGGTGAGAGTGGTGTTATAGAGGGTGGCGGCTGCGTCAGCGTCTTGAGAAGAAGCCAAATCTAAGAGTGGGAGGAGGGACTCTGAGAATGTGTGGAAGTTGATGAGTTTAAGGTTTCTGCAGGTGTGAAAGAGTTTCCGGAGAGGGGGAGTGTGGTAGGGGAAGAGATGGAGGAGAAGGTCAGCAGGTTGTGGTCAGAAAGGGGGAGAGGTGTGTTTGTGAGGTCGTTGAGGGAGCAGAGGCGGGTGAAGACGAGGTCTAGTGGGTGGCCGTCATTGTGTGTAGCAGAGGAGGTCCATTGGGAGAGGCCGAAGGAGGAGGTTAGAGATAAGAGTCTAGAAGCAGCGGTGTGGGGGGTGTTGATGGGGATGGTGGTAAGTAACACATTTTATCACAGTAATAGTATTATTCAGTTATACTTCAGTTTGTGCTTTGTTCAGTGGGGTAAGTACTAGTTTATTTAACACCTCTTTTGCATATGAATTGTACCCAGATGTATATTTAATAAATCGCTATAACAGTGGAAGTGCTTAAGTATATATTTTATTCCTTTACCTTCTCTTCATAGCTGGTTGCTAATAGACCAGGTGCTTATACATCATGATGGGAGACACCGCAAGCCACACATCTAGGGCTCGTTTGTCACATGTGACTCTTGACCCCACAGGTTGGGGACTCCTGCATTGGGGTATAGTTGTAATCTTTAACTGAATTAGCTTCTGCCTCTAGTGACTTTGAGGTAGTCTGACAAACACATTCTGTCCCTTCATTACTTCAGGGCTACTACTCTTAAGGTACTGTCACACGCGGCAATTTTGCTAGCAATTTCACTGGCAATTTGCTGGTTGCAGTGAAATCATGGACACGTTGCTCCATTTGTACACGGCAACAAAATAGAACAATGTGGCCATGATTTCACTGCAACCAGCAAATTGCCAGTGAAATTGCTAGCAAAATTGCCGCGTGTGACGGTACCTTTATACTTCAATTGCTGCTTCTTCAGATTTCCTGCTGTGTATAAACTAGTCATATCACAATTCCACCATAGCTCTGGCCTACCTGTAAATAGTAGTGATGGGCAGTCGGGCTCTTTTTGCTGATCTGGCTCCTCTTGCCAAAAAGAGCAAGATCTTTTTGGATCTTAAACGCCAGATATCCAGGATTAATAAAACTTTACTGCATTCTTTCAAATACAGCGCCACCCCTGTCTACAGGTTGTATATGGTATTACAGCATAGGCCCATTCACTTAAATGGAGCTGAGCTGCAAATCATGCTAAGCCTGTAGACAGGGGTGACTCTGTTTGTGAAAGGAATCAGCCATGTTTATAGAATTCTGGACAACTCCTTGAAACATGGTGTTCACCCAGGCGAACACACATTTATGATAACGTTGATCACTTGATATGGAAGAAACCCCACCTACCTGCAGCCCAAACCCCGACCACTTGCAATATGCCAATTAAATTGATGAGTGAGTGAGGTGTTTTTTAGGTGGGCTGGGTTTTGTCTTCTGAACATGCATGTTTTATACAAATAAAACCACAATCTCCCATTGATCCAACGGAAGATAAATGAAACTACTATCTCTTTAACAATTTAATATCTTAATTTATTAATATTCACAATTGAGATTTAATACATCTGTCAAGGTACCATAATAGTTATAGGCAATACTGTATAAAAATTTAAAAATTTCTACAAAAATACCTCTCATTAGCAAACTACAGTATATAAGGGTGCTCCTATGTAAATATAGTTATCAGATAGCTATATATTAAAGTACATATCAGTGGCAAATCACCACCTTACATCACCTAGAACCAGCAAACTCATTCATGGGGGCACTTTCAATATCCCAGTAAAAAGTCAGACAAGGGACCCCCCTGCAGAACACCAATTTAGATTCCTGCTTGCAATTACCTTAAGTTCCAGGCTGCACTGAACGCTGTTTTGTGACACAGGCTCCTCACCCCTCAGCCAACGTACGTTTCAAGTTTTTCTTCCTCAGATGCCCTGAAGACCAACATCACGAAACAATCACTGATCTCAGGGAGACCAGTCGAGGAAAACACTGCGGGCAGCTGGCTAAAGTGCTCAAACACAGTGAAATCCATGGTGCATTGCCCCCTGGGAATTTGAATATGCAAATGGAGTCCGTGGAGCCTCATTTAAAAGTCTCAAACACGGAACTAGCCAGATATCCCTCCAGGGAAGGACTTAGCTCTGGGGTGGACTCCTTGCGGAGACCACCATAACCACTATATTAAGAGGCCCGTTCAGTCACTATCCTGCTCAGTTACGAGCTTAAGGATATGACAAGGGGATTACCAAAGCCAGGTATCCATCCACAAACGGCTCCCTATTAAAGCAGATATCCAGGATTAATAAAACTTTACTGCATTCTTTCAAATACAGCGCCCCCCTGTACCAGTTGAATTGATGAGTGGGTGAGGTGTTTTTTAGGTGGGCTGGGTTGTGTCCTCTGAACACGCATGTTTTATGCAAAGTGAGAGCCATTAAAAAAATGTTGTGGTTTTCACTTGTGGGTGGCCTACCATAATCCTCAGCAGAAAGCTCTTTGTGTTGGATTGATTGCGACCGACACATCACTAGTAAATTGATGGATCCTCCAGTGGTGACTGACAGTCTCAATTGAAGAGAAGAAAATAAATAAATTGTGGCCACTTCTCTCCAACACTGTTAGGTCAGCTATGTTCTGTAGTCGGCACTAGCAGAAAGGGAGGAGAATGGAGGCTCCAGAGTCACATAATGCTGGACTTGAAGGAAATACTGGAGATCCCTGCATAATGTTTTCAGCCCCATTACCCTCTCCTACCCCTCCACCTGTCCAAAAACTGCTCTTTCTCCCTGCCCTCCTCTCCTCCTTCCTGCCCTCTAGATGGTGATATAATAATGCATTCCTCATTGCTCTCCTGTGATGGTGTCCCCATGTTCTTCTTGGTGCTTCTTGTCCAGAGATCCTGCTATGTTATTTCCATGCATGTGTAATGTGTGTACACATATGTACACATATACACTATATACACTGTGTGCAAAATTATTAGGAAAATGAGTATTTTGATCACATGATACTTTTTATACATGTTGTCCTACTCCAAGCTGTATAGGCTTGAGAGCCAACTACCAATTAAGTAAATCAGGTGATGTGCATCTCTGTAATGAGGAGGTGTGCTTAATTATTAGGCAACTTCCTTTCCTTTGGCAAAATGGGTCAGAAGAGAGATTTGACGGGCTCTGAAAAGTCCAAAATTGTGAGATGTCTTGCAGAGGGATGCAGCAGTCTTGAAATTACAATCTTTGGAAGCCTGATCACCGAACAATCAAGCGTTTCATGGCAAATAGCCAACAGGGTCGCAAGAAGCGTGTTGGGTCAAAAAGGCACAATATAACTGCCCATGAATTAAGGAAAATCAAGCGTGAAGATGCCAAGATGCCATTTGCCACCAGTTTTGCCATATTTCAGAGCTGCAACGTTAATGGAGTATCAAAAAGCACAAGGTGTGCGATACTCAGGGACATGGCCAAGATGAGAAAGGCTGAAAAACGACCACCTTTGAACAAGAAATATAAGATAAAATGTCAAGACTGGGCCAAGAAATATCTTAAGACTAATTTTTCAAAGGTTTTATGGACTGATGAAATAGAGTGACTCTTGATGGGCCAGAGGCTGGATCAGTAAAAAGCAGAGAGCTCCACTCTGACTCAGATGCCAGCTAGGTGGAGGTGGGGTACTGGTATGGGCTGGTATCATCAAATATGAACTTGTGAGACCTATTCGGGTTGAGGATGGAGTGAAGCTCATCTCCCAGACCTACTGCCAGTTTCTGGAAGACAACTTCTTCAAGCAGTGGTACAGGAAGAAGTCGGTATCGTTCAAGAAAAACATGATTTTCATGCAGGACAATGCTCCTTCACATGCATCAACTACTCCACAGCATGGCTGGCCAGTAAAGGTCTAAAAGAAGAAAAAATTATGACATGGTCCCCCCCTTGTTCACCTGATCTGAAACCCATAGAGAACCTGTGGTCCATCATAAAATGTGAGATCTACAGTTAGGGAAAACAGTACACCTCTCGGAACAGTGTCTGGGAGGCTGTGGTGGCTGCTGCACGCAATGTTGACCATAAACAGACCAAGCAACTGACAGAATCTATGGATGGAAGGCTGTTCAGTGTCATCATAAAGAAAGGTGGCTATATTGGTCACTAATTTTTTGGGGTTTTGTTTTTGCATAAAAACTACTCAAAAAAGGCAGCATCGTAAAAAACTTACCATCAATGCCATAAACAAAAACCAACACTGCACTTGCAGGATGCAGTCAGACCCCACTATGTAGAGCAAGCCCAGGTGCAAGCAGATAAATCACCTCTACCTACAACAAAATGTGGGTGGCGACTTGCTATGCACATAATGGGCCTGCATAGGACACCATTCACACTGACACATATGATGCGAAGTGACTGATAGCTACCCACTGGTTCTGCCACCTGACCAAGTGGGCCGCCCAGTACAATGTCTCCACACCACTAGATGAATCTCGCCCCATGAGGCCCAGCTGCACCCCGAAAATTATAAAAAAGTGCAAAAGGTTTTTTATGATAAACAAAAAACCTTTTAAATGGGGTATTGGTTCATGTATTGGTCAAGACACTTAAGCTCATAATCCACGTCACGGATCCCCATGCTTATGAGTCCTAAAAAAATATGTTTTGTTTTTTTCATTTCAGAAATGCTTTTTTCTAAATTTTGTGCAGTTATATTGGTTTACCTGGTGAAAATAAACAAGTGAGATAGGAATATATTAGGTTTTTATTAAGTTGCCTAATAATTTTGCACAGTAATAGTTACCTGCACAAACAGATTTCCTCCTAAGATAGCCAAATCTATAAAAAAAAAACACTCCAATTCCAAAAATATTAAGCTTTGATATTTATGAGTCTTTTGTGTTGATTGAGAGCATAGTTGTTGATCAATAATAAAAATAATCCTCTAAAATATAAGTTGCCTAATAATTCTGCACACAGTGTAAATATATATACAACTGTAGTGTATATCTGTGTATTAGTCTGTATGCGTGATACTTTTTAAAATTATATTTAGGCATTTAAAGCATAATTTATTGTAAAAATGGCACAAAAAATATGATCGAAAATGTCAAAAAACATGTACCTTTAATCACTTCTTGACCTGACAATTTTCTGTTTTTGTGCTTTTGTTTTTTTCCTTTATAGAAAGAGCCATAGCTTTCTTATTTTTTACTTTGACTTAGCCATGTTAGGGTTTGTTTTTTTTTGCTGGACGACCTGTACTTTTTAAGGACAATATCGATTTGTTTCAAATGATGTATTAGAAAGTGGGAAAAACTTTCCCTGTATGGCAAAATAGTGAAAAAAGTGCAATTCTACAATTAATTTTAATTTCATTATTCATTTTAGAGTAGAGTCACACTAGTATATGATTAGAAGGAAAAAAGGTTTAGTACCGTGTTAGTCAGTTGATTGCTCTCAGTGGGAGAAAGAAAATAATAATCTTGTAGTTGTGATACCTTTTAATGACTAACGAAAATAAAATAAGTGATGTTACAAGGCGAGCTTTCGAGACATCTTAGGTGTCTTCATCAGGCCTGATGAAGACACCTAAGACGTCTTGAAAGCTCTAACATCAATTATTTTATTTTCGTTAGTCATTAAAAGGTATCACAACTACAAGATTATTATTTTCTTTCTCCCACTGAGAGCAATCAACTAGGATATGACTCACACAAGTGCAATGCCGAAAATGTTGCATTGCACTCAGCCCCATGTTAAACAATGCTGCAAATCTACAATATTTTCCTCAGCCCTTATCTGTCTGAGGAAAAAATGGTAGCATGCTGCTATTGTCGGTGAATCTCTGCTCACTCACCCACATACAAGTCTGTGGGAGAAGAGTGAAACACTGCTGTCAGAGATAAAGGGGTTGTGCCACAAAAAGTTGTACATTTGAATTAATAGATCTTAGAATATAAGTTCACCAATTGGATATGTTAAATATAAAATGTTCCTGTCCCGAGAGATTCTTACAAATGTGCCCCTGTGTAATGGATGTGCATGATCGTGCAGGAACAGGTCGGATATACCACAGCTCCTGCGCAGGGGAGGAAGTAAAAGTGTATACAGACATTACAGCCAGGGAACACAGCTGATTCTTTCTCTAAGAAAAAAAAACATCTGGCTGTAGTGTCTGTGTCTTTTAATTCCTCCCCTGCCCAGCAGCGGTGGCATATCTGACCAGTTCTATATGATCATACACATCCATTACACAGGGGCACATTTATAAGAATATCTTGGGATGCAAAACAACTTACTCATCCAATTGTTAAACTTTTTTTTATTTTAAGATCTATTAAATAAAATGTACAGTTGTGGTACAACCCCTTTAACAGTGGATTGAACAGGTTAAAAATCAAAAGCGAAGCTCCACTCCACTCCACATGCGATTCTTAGAGGCAGATACTGGCTTTGATGCTCAAGCAGCACCTGCCAAGTATGGGGCAGGAGCACCCAGACAGCCCACTCCATACACCCCCTTCCTATTTGCACTGTACACATAATGCGTATGTCATGAAGATTGTTAAGCGAAATGATCATTTAAAGTAAGATTCCATCTTTTACTATTACTGTACAATGATAACTTTATGGTTTCTTCATAGCCATGTGCCGAATTAAAGACATTGCCAATGCAAAGCTGAGTGAGGACTCTGAAAAGGTTTATATGGAGGATGAGGTTGTGACGATTGAATGCAAAGAAGGCTATGGTTTGAGAGACTCGGGTGCTATCAAATGCCATAATCGATGGAAGCTTTCTCCACCAGTATGCTATGGTAAGTAAAGAGCTATAATGGCAAAAATGTTTTATATATTCTGCTATACATTGATTTGAAGTATTACTTAACCTAGAAATAAATGATAAATTAAACACCTATAAATAGATACATACTGGTGTCATCTTGAACATTAAAATCCAAACTATTTTAATTAGCATAACATGTAAATGCTAGAATTCTTATGTTTTTTTTTTCTTTTTTGGTATCTCAATTTCCCCCCAAAAAATAATGGACAAATAGTCACATGTACAACCAAAATGCTAACAATCAATTCCCCTTTCTCCCAAGAAGCTGACCAAAAAACACTCATGGGTGTAAAAAAATAGTGATAACCACATTTTTTTCTCCATTCTTTAAATTGGTAAAACTGTAAAAAAATAAAAACTACGGTATTTGTTATTTAATTGTATAGGATAAACGAATGTTACTTTTACAGCACCGTGAGCGTATTTAAAGCGGAATGTCTTTTTGGGGACTGAATTGTAAAATCTTAACCAAAGAGAATTTTCTCCAGGTTTTCAATACATTACATGCTACATTAACCCCTTCAGGACCCAGCCTATTTTGACCCTAAAGAGAGTAAAAAAATCCCTGGTCTGTGGAGCGCTAGGGCTAGAGATAAATGGCACTAGGGTTATTTTAGAAAAGGTTTCTTTATTAACCTCTTACAGGCCACTACGCGTTTCTGCAGCAGAGCGCTGCCTTCATCAGGTGATGAAGGCAGCGCTCTGCTGCAGAAACGCGTAGTGGCCTGTAAGAGGTTAATAAAGAAACCTTTTCTAAAATAACCCTAGTGCCATTTATCTCTAGCCCTAGCGCTCCACAGACCAGGGATTTTTTTACTCTCAGCTTCTTGCACTTGTGCACACCTGGCAAGAGCAGCTTTGGACAAGAGATACCATTAATCCTAGATCCTGAGTTCCATGACCTAGCAATACAACACGGTCACCGTTGTAGGACCTGTGGTGACATCATTCCGGTCATTGATCGCGACAGGAGCTGGAGCTCCCGGAGCAACTTTCGGTGCCTCCACTATACCTCCAGGCGGAGGTGGATTCACAGGCGTAAGACCGCAGTTGTGCAGGGTTGCACAACCACCTCTGGTGAGTGGCTACACAGCCCTGGGCCTAAATCCACTTCAAAAACTTTCATCACATGCGCTCCCACCCCCTCCCCCCTTTTTGTCTTGTATTTTGACCCTAAAGACCTTGGCATTTTTGGCAATTCTGACCTTTATGAGGTAAAATCTCTGGAACGCTTCAACGGATCCTAGCGATTCTGAGATTGTTTTTTCGTGACATATTGGGCTTCATGTTAGTATTAAATCTAAGTTGATAATTTTTGCGTTTATTTGTGACTAAATCCAGAATTTGGCAAAAATTTTGAATATTTCACAATTATGTGACATAAAATAGTTAATAAATAACATTTCCCACATGTCTACTTTACATCAGCACAATTTAGGAAAAAAAACTTTTTTTGTGTAGGAGGTTATAAGGGTTCAAAGTTAGTTCATCAGCAATTTTTCATTTTTCCAGCAAAATTTACAAAACCATTTTTTTTAGTGACCACATCACATTTGAAGTCCCTTTGAGGGGTGTACATGACAGAAAACACCCAAAAGTGACACCATTGCAAAAACTGCACCCCTCAAGCTACTCAAAACTACATTTAAGAAGATTATTAACCCTTCAGGTGCTTCACTGGAACTAAAGCAATGTGGAAGGAAAAAATTGACATTTTAATTTTTCTAACAAAAATGTTCTTTTAGCCTCAATTCTTTCATTTTTACCTGGGCAACAGATAAAATGGATCCTAAAATTTGTTGGGCAATTTCTCCTGAGTACACCGATACCTCATATGTGGTCATAAACCACTGTTTGGGCGCATGGCAGGGCTCAGAAGGGAACGAGCGCAATTTGACTTTTGGAGCTAGTTTTCCATTCAAAAAGTGAAATGGCGCTCCTTCACTTCTGAGCCCTGCCATGCGCCCAAACAGTGGTTTATGACCACATATGAGGTATCTGTGTACTCAGGAGAAATTGCCCAACAAATTTTAAGATGCATTTTATCATGTTGCCCATGTGAAAATGAAAAAATTTAGGCTAAAAGAAAATTTTTTGTGAAAGCAAAAGTACTTTTTCATTTTTACGGATCAATTTGTGAAACATCTGGGTGTTCAATGTGTTCACCACCCATCTAGATAAGTTCACTGCGGGGGCTAGTTTCCAAAATGGGGTCACTTGTGGGGAGCTCCAATGTTTAGGCACACGGGCTCTCCAAATGCAACATGGCGTCCGCTAACAATTTGAGCTAATTTTCCATTCAAATTGTTAGCGGACACCATGTCGCATATGGAGAACCTTACTGTGTGCCTAAACATTGGAGCTCCCCCACAAGTGACCCCATTTTGTAAACTAGACCCCCAAGGAACGTATCTAGATGCATAGTGAGCACTTTGAACCTCCAGGTGCTTCACAAAGTCATCCGTAAAAATGAAAAATTATTTTTTTTTCACAAAAATCTTTTTTCCCTTTTACGGACTAATTTGTGAAGCACCTGGGGTTCAAATTGCTCACTATGCATCTAGATAAGCTCCTTGGGAGTCTAGTGTCCAAAATGGGGTTACTCGTGGGGGACCTCCAATGTTCAGGCATACAGGGAGGGGCTCTCCATACGCGACATGGTTTCCGCTAACAATTGGAGCTAATTTTCCATCGTAATTGTTAGCGGGCACCATGTCGCGTATGGAGAACCCATCTGCTACCAGCACAAGGGCAACTGGAAGAGTTGGGGTACAGCACCAGAAAATGGCGCCTCTAATGAATGCGCTATTTTCTGTGGTGGCTGTGGTTGCAATTTGCAGCGTGAGGGGCCCACAATGTTTGGGTCTCTCCACGCTGAGGATTTCAGCTTCCCTAGCTGCCAAGTTGTACCTGGCTGGCTACCACGCACGCACACATCAATCCACGCACGCACACATCAATCCACGTACGCACACATCAATCCACGCACACACACATCAATCCACGCACACACACATCAATCCATGCACGCACATATCAATCAACGCACACACACATCAATCCACGCTGTACCTGGCTGGCTACCACGCACGCACACATCAATCCATGCAACCACACATCAATCCACGCACGCACACATCAATCCACACACACATCAATCCACGCACACACATCAATCCACGCACGCATACATCAATCCACACACACATCAATCCACGCACACACATCAATCCACGCACGCATACATCAATCCATGCACGCACATATCAATCCACGCACGTACACATCAATCCACGCACGCATAAATCCACGCGCACATCAATCCACGCACGCATCAATCCACGCATGCATCAATCCACGCACGCATCAATCCACGCACACATCAATCCACGCACGCATACATCAATCCATGCACGCACACATCAATCCACGCACGCATAAATCCACGCGCACATCAATCCACGCACGCATCAATCCACGCACGCATCAATCCACGCATGCACACATCAATCCACACACGCCCACATCAATCCACGAACACATCAATCCACGAACACATCAATCCACGAACACATCAATCCACGAACACATCAATGCACGCACACATCAATCCACACACACATCCCTCCACGCCTGCACTCATCCATCCACGCACGCACACATCAATCCACGCACACATCAATCCACGCACACATCAATCCACGCACACATCAATCCATTCACACATCATTACACGCACGCACACATCAATCCACGTACACATCCATCCATGCACGCACACATCCATCCACGCACGCACTCATCCATCCACGCACACATCGATCCACGCACGCACACATCCATCCACGCACACATCCATCCACGCACGCACACATCCATCCACGCACACATCCATCCACGCACACATCCATCCACACACGCACACATCCATGCACGCACACACACTCATCCATCTACCCACACATCCATTCACGCACACACATCCACCCACACATGCGCACACATCCATCCACATGCACACACATCCACCCATGCACGCACACACACACACATCCATGCACCCATCCATCCACCCACCCATGCATGCACTCATCCATTCATTCATTCTTACCTCACTCACGATCCACCGGTGAGGAGGAGGGGCCCACACCGCAGCAGACTCGGAGGCTGACCGGCCGGTGCAGCCCGCCAGGAGAGGTGATGGGGGGCAACAGGACACAGGGGGGGCTGGAGGTGGGGGCTGGACAGGTAGGAGGGCGCAGATGAGCAGGGAGAGGGCTGATGAGGCTGACTGGCAGGTGCACCAGTGGGTGCAGCCTGCCGTCAGATAGATAGATAACAATAGGAGGTGAACGGATGGGAGGGACAGGGGACCCTGATGCGCCCTGGAGCAGAAGGGGGCTGAGGAAGGGGAGAGGTACCTGCCGACCATCCCCTCCAAATCTGATAGGAGAGCTCCAATCAGATCTGGAGGGGTGAATCGCTCTGATTCGCTCTGATCAGTTTCACTTTCAACTGCCAATCAGAGCAACGTCAGCCACTGGGGGGGCTAAGCCACCCCCCATGCTAAAGTATGTGTCCTTGTGATCCTGCAGCTCCGGTGACTTGTCACTGAGTTGGTCACCGGAGCTGCAGGACTGCAAACAAGCCATGACGTTATAGAGACGTCATGGGTCGGGAACGCATCAACTTCCATGACGTCTCTAAAACATCAAAGGTCGGGAAGGGGTTAAACAGGCTAGTTCAATGTAAAAAATATATATATTAAGACTTTTGGAATGTGGAGATTAAAATAAAATTTAAGGTAAAAAAATATCTTGCCCTTTATGATCACTACTAGATGGGTGCCCGATGCACAATGCATCGGGATTCTAGCCGAGCGAGTCTCTGACTCGCAATGGCCGCTTCGCGGCCAATGCTTCGCGCTGCTAAGGCGACTCGCCATGCCCGCTGCGCGGGCATAGCGAGTCGCCTTACAACTGGTCGCATTGGCCGCTGCGCGGCCAATGCATTTTTCGTATCCACATGACCACGCTGAGTCGCATGCGACTTTGGTGCGCGAAATCCATTCGTGATTATATAATAGATATTTGCAGACAATACCTTAATTGGGGGAGTTCTGCAGCCACTTATCTAAGATACAGAATTATGAGTAGTAGTTGGCCACATTGTTTTTTTTTCCCCCACAATCGCAATCTAACCACGATTATTTAGTTGCTACTTTTATAAATCACTATCAACATTTTGGTGGAGATGTTATGAGCCATATTTGGTAAATTATTTCCCTCTGGCTCAAATATTAGTAAAATATGCCATATGGAACTTTCTGCTTTAATAAATCACTGCAAGGCATGGCATTTTTGCAACGATTTGCATCAAAAAGAAAGAACACAATACAGTCACAATGAGTGAATATAGTCTAAGGGGAAAGTTCCATGAATTAATAGAAAACAATTATTTTTCAATTTGGTCCTAAAATGATAAAAATAGAATTAATAAATGAGAAGACTGTTGGATAATCCAGTAATTTAGATGTTTAGCCTCACAGATGCCACAGTAAATAGCAGCTGAGTACTTGCTATGCCTAGATATATACAAAGAAACAGTCACTGAAGGAAAGGGCATCTCAGGACTTTGACTATGGGAGAATGTTATGAAAACCTGAAGTCTAAGGCCATGTACACACTGGTCATTTTTGCTGGATTAGAAATCTATTTTTTGAAAACTGCTGACAAATGCAGTGACCGATTCGTTTTTGGAGCAAAGTGAATGGGATTTTCTATTTGCTTTGCAGACGTGAGCTTTTTTGACTGCTGCGTTAGTGGTGCGCATTCAGAAAATAATGAACATATCAATGATTGCTTTGTTTTTCTACTATGCTTTCTCCATGGACTCCATTGTAATAAAAAAAATTTATCAAATATGGATTGGTACTCACACATTACATTTGTGAAGCTTTTTTAGTGCACTGTCCACACCACAAACGCTCGGTCATCCAGTTACATATCCTCCTTGGCAATTCCGGTGATATGTTCCTTCCAGACATCGGGTAACAGGACCTGCATGAACTCGCAAGGACCTGGCCATGTGACTCAGTCAGGTGATCTGTTATCGAGCGATACCTGGAAATAACCCGTTGCTAAACACCTCGGACCTTGGTGAAGGTAATAAAGTGTGTGTGTATCCCCTGCCCCTTATGGAATAGTACTGCATTTTTGCTTTGAAAAAGCAAAAGCGCAGCACTAAAAAAAGGGAGCAAAAAAATCGATGATTTATTAGTACGATTAAAACTTGAGGATAAAATGCACAATAGAAAAAAAACTTGTTTCAAACGTCAGAGCGCTCTTAGTCTTGATGTTACAATAGGATAATAAGCTGCATTTAATAAATAGTGCAGTGTTAAATTGAAGCAATCAAAGGATCGCATGTTCAACTTCCCTTCTGTAACTAACCAATATTCTTATTAAGAATATTTAGCCCTTTAATGTCACTACCGTTTAACAAACTGGACTTGTCAACTTGCGTAGCAGTATCTTAAGAATTCCTTTTTGTATCCAAATGATTCAGAGATTTTTTTTTATGATACATATGCTAGTCTTGATGTATAGGCCTCTATCACAAGCTAATGCTATGCTATTCATAACCACCACCTATTGAACTTGGGAGTCTCTAGTAAGTGGCATGCACCTCCGGGAGCTGTGCCAGAAATGAAAACTCCAGCTGATTTGATTAATTTGATGGGGGTCATAAGCACACCCTGACTCTGCCTGTTTCCAGGCTAAGCCCATTTTGGCAGACCTTGTTCAAACTGGTTTGAAACACAAAGTCACATTGCACAAAAAGTTTAAAAGCTTTTTTTCTTTTTTGTGGACCATGCAATCAGTGAATAATTGCAGACCTATTTCTGATATAAATATGGTCAAGTCAGTGGATCAGTGAAATAATCAGACTGCACTCAGATGATGTCCGAGTACAGTCCAATTTTCATGCACTGTCAGAATGCAGAATTTGGAGAAACTTTTTTTTCTCCACGAGAAAAGTGGATGCTACTGAGATCACAGTGGTCCAAAAAAATCAGTCCGTTTTTTTCGTACGTGAGAAAATCAGAAGTCTGAATGAACCCTTAATGTGTCTGCCCTTATTTTACATATCCCACATGTCTACTTTATGATGACATTGTTTTTTCTGTGGCACAGCTCCTGGAGGTGAATTCAATAGGTAGTGGTTATGAATAGCATAGCATGAGCTTGTGATAGAGGCCAATGCATCAAGACTGACCTATGTATCATGAAAAAAAATCTCAGAATCATTTGGATACGAAAAGGAGTTCCTAAGATACTGCTACGCAAGTTGACAAGTCCAGTTTGTTAAACGGCAGTGACATTAAGGGGTTAAATATTCTTAATAGGAATATTGGTTAGTTACAGAAGGGAAGTTGAACATGCGATCCTTTGATTGCTTGAATTTAACACTGCACTATTTATTTACTACAGCTTATAATCCTATTGTAACATCAAGACTAAGAACCATTTATTTTTTGGGACATTGGATAGCTTTTAAATTTAGCTACAAGTTTTCAAATTCTCAATACAAAAAAGTTTACTTTAGCACCTAAAATAGTATAAATTTGGTGGTGTTATAATTGTACTGACTCATGGAATAAAGTTAGCACTTGAACACACAAAACGTCGTAAACATTTACATAAAAATATTTTTATTCTATTCTTTCTGATAATGTAGTAACTTATTGGGATGGTCTTGTGCATAGTATGTTTGTTTGTTTTTTTAATATTTATCCTTACATCCTAACCACTTTTGTAACTATTTTTATTATACTATACCCTATATTTTTTAACTTTTTTTATTTTTTTTTCCTGTACTTCCTGTAACTATTTGTTTGAGCGTAATCTTAAGTATGACATCACAGGAGGCTGTGGTTGCAGCCGCTCCCCTCAGTGTCTATAACCCATCTGGAAACAGGACTTTATCATGGGGCAGCACTGCAGTTACTTGCTAGTTTCTTGCACCCCATATGAGAGACGTCCTGGACCCTGGGTGATGGACACTGTGGGCAAGGTGAGTGCAGTGCTTGCACTCTGCTTCTTTCTCTGCCGCTGCCTTTGCCTCTATGAAAGATGTCAAATGACACGAGCAACCAGCACCACCTTCAAAGGAATCATCATTCGGGGTGGTGTCACTCTCTGCATTTAGCCCCACTGAGGCAATTCGTTTGAGGGTGATGCAAGAAGCAGTGAGTGTCACCAGCACACGTGAGGGTGTGCATGGAGCCTCTACAGCCTCCACTCACAACACCATTTATTATGCAATGAGCAGTGGCTGTAATCATTCAGCAACACTATGGCAGCTCAATCTACGCAGGTGTGCTGTAGAAGCGACTGTCTATAAAAGTTTCAGGAATATTATACAGCCACTGCTCATAGTATAGTGAGTGATGCTGTAAGTAGTGTCTCTAGTCACCTTGTGCATGCCCCATGATTAAAAATAAGCAGCTCCCAGGAAGAAATAAACACATTTTCTCATGTTAGCTGCACTCTCAGTAATGTAGCCGGACATCATTGTAATGCTATTTACCTGAATATCAACCCTGTATCTGCAGATTAATAATGTTAAGGTGCTTTAGAATTCCTGCTCAGAACATATGTCTTTTTTTTTTTTTCTTCTTCTTTCAATTATCACTGTAGATGCTAAACAGATTTTTCCATTTTTGCCCCTTTTAGAGCACTTAAAAGGTCTCAGCACTGGTGCTATAATAGGTAAGTGGTTAAGGATTTACCGTATAGTTTTAGTTTAATTGTATGTTTTTACTGATTTTCGATCCCTTTGATGCATCTTAGTGACCTGTTTGATTTTATTTTTATTTTGCCTGTCTTCACAAGAGATGTTTGCAGCAGCCCTTATTAAACATATCAGTTGACTCATTTACCCTGACATCATCAACACCAAAACACTTTTTTTTTTCTCTTTATTATGTTTTGCACGGTGTTCTAGTATTCATTTTTTTCAACCTATTTTTCTTTTCATACTGCTAAAGTGTTACCGCCTTTTACATTTTTATTTAATAGCAATATAGAGCAAGTGAATATAGTCAACTTTCAAATATACTTTATTAATGATATCAGGAAACAAACTTACACAAGATTTCTTTAGTACGTTGATTCTGAACCACACATGCTCGTTGTTAGGCATCTCCGTCTTCAGGGGTGTGGCCTATACTGCATTCACAAAACAGCTGATATGACTCTCAAGTTACCTCCTGCCGGCACCATGCTTAGCTCAAGCAGCTGCTGTGGGATCTTATCTGACTCCTTGTTTACATGGTCTGTGCTCTGTGATAACAGACCAGAGGCTTGTGACTGCAGGTGTCAGCATGAGTTAACTTGAGCGTCTTATCAGCTGTACTGTGAATGCAGCGTAGGCTACGCCCCCTGATGATGGAGCTGCCTAGCTAGGAGCATATGTGTGGTTCAGAATCGGCCTACTGAGAACATCTTGTGGAAGGTTTTTTTTTTTTTAAAGGTTTTTCTTTCCAGATTTCAACTAATAAAGTATATTTGAACGTTAATCATAATCACTTGCTCTACATTACTATTAAATAAAAAATTAAGCGACGGTTACACTTTAAGCCCTCAGGATGAAGCATGTTGGTAACCAACAGCTGCTTCAAAAGATTGTAACTTAAAAAAAAGTCAGTCTATTTTGTGAATAATTGTAAGAGTAGCACTACATACTGCAAATTTCTGCCTTTTTAGTGTGCAAAAATAGCAAAGTAATCTAAATGGGCACAAACCTGTCATCAATATAAGGCTGTGTGCACACACTGCAGATTTGTTGCTTGTTTTAAGGTGTTTTTCAGTGTAGATTTGTCAGAAAACGTGAAGGGTTTCCTGATACCAGCAAAGTAAATGAGAATCCTTAAGTCTCATGCACACATTGAGTATTTTCTCCTTGCCTACTTCAATTTGGAGCATAAGGGTACCATTACACATCGCAATATCATTCCGATATATCGCATGCAATTTCACAGGAGCGCGCACGTTTTGGCACTTGTCCAAGATCGCATAGGAGATGTCACATAGGGAGATATCGGCAGGCAACGCAACTAGGATGGTGTACGCAACTTTTGTGCGCTGGGTATGAGCAACCCAGGGACAGAGCATTAACATTGTAGTGAATAGGGAAAGTTGCGTTCAGCATCGTAGTTGCGCCGTCACACAGCACGATCATGCCAGATCGCATTTGCAACATTGTACGGTTGAAGGGCTTGCACAATCTTCTTGCGATATCGTTCCTGCGATTTATTGAAGTCGCATTGCCCTGTTACACGACACAACGCATGAACGATATCAACTGCAACTACCACACCACATGACTTTTGGTCGATGTTGCATTGCGATATTGCGACGTGTAACGGTACCCTTAGAGTGTGTGAACATGTAAAATATTTGCAGAACTATCTGCACAATTTCTGAATTTTTTAGCAGAACAAAAACACATCAAATTGTGCATTTTTGCCGTTGTGCTTTTCCTGTAAAAAGATTCCTTACTGTGGGAGAAATCTGAAGCAAAAACGCTAAAAACGTTGACATGCTGCAAATTTTTGCATTCATAAGTTATTTGGATGCAGAAATTTCTCACCATTTCTGCATTTCTTGGCAGGAAAAATGCAGTGGAGAAAACACATATGTTGTGTTTTTGCAAGCATATTTTTACTGGAGCTTTTAGGCTAATTGCTCCCTGTGCGTTTTTGCTGTGTTTGTAATTAAAGTTAATGTGATTTTCCAAAAGCTGTGCCCACATTCGTTTTTGGTGCTCTGTTTGTGGAGCAGAAATCGCCAGCAATTTTTTTATGTGCCTGCAATTAACTTGCCTGTATTTGGGATGTATTTTCCCCATAGACTCCATTCTAACCCCCCAAAAAAGCAACACAAACAGTTGGGTACTCCCACAGTCCGTTTGTGGTGCTTTTGTCCTGCAATTTACCAAACAAAAACACTCCAATACTCGCCCTCCCCAGCGATCACCAGTGATTCTTCCTCCTGTGCAGCAGTGGGAGAAGTCTTTATCTGCCAGGACTTTTGCACCATGTGAGTCAGCATATCACATGGTGTGCAGGATCTGGAAGATAGACATCTCCCTCCGCTGCATGGAGGAAGAATCACCAGGGATCGCTGGGGAGGGTGAGAAAGTGTCTGTGTGTCTGTATTTGTGTTTCCCTTTATTTGTGCTATGTTTGTATATGCACAGATTCAATAGATTTGTGTTGCTTTTGTATATAGATAGTTCCGTTTGTACAGCTGACAAACGCAGCCCAAAAAATAAGAACAGTTGGTACATAGCCTATAGCGTGTGTAGGCAGTACTGAGTCACCAAATGCATTTTGATGTTAAAGAACATAGAAATAATGATAGAGCGAATAGACAGACATAAAGTAATTAGATATCCAGCAGATATATCATTGCACAACCACCTAACATTTTATAAATTTGCACCCCCATTTTTGGTGTCAAGCAAAGGTAAAGCTGTGAGCTGATATTATCGGCTGGGAAAGTCCATGCTTATTGGGCCCTTCCCAACCTGAAAATACCAGCCCACAGCCACCTCAGAAGTTGGACATCACATTAGATGCTAAAATTCTTTCCCTTCTTCTTGGCTATTCCTGATTGCCCTGGTGCTTTGGCAATCAGGGTAAGGGTCATTCCATGTCAAGTGAACCAATGATTATTACCTCTATATTTTTAATTCTTTTGAGATTTTGTTATTTGATAATAGCATGTCAGACAATGCAAAATGTGAAGAGAAAATTTTTTTAAAAAATTTATTTTTTTTTAAAATGATTTTCAAAGTTCGGAAAAAGTGTGAATTTCGCTGTTGCCTGCCTTTACGTTTCTCCTCATAACTAAGGCTAGGAATAAGATAGAGAGACAAAATAAACACCATTCTACTCAGAACTATACAGGCTTTCACCAGATATGTCACAAGAGGATCTTTGTTAATATTTTACCCATGTGATCGCAAGCGCAAAACTTTAAAACGTATTTCCGAAAAATCGGCGCGCTTTAAATATTTCAAAAACTGCCCATGTGTCTGCTTTGCTCTTAGCCACATCTGTACCAAATTTCAAGTTGGGATCGCAATGGGATCATATTTTAACATATTTTACTATTAATAGCGTCAATGGGTCATTCCATATCAAGTGATCTAAATATGAATATTTTTTTTTACCTGACGTCTTTAGATTTTTTTTTTTTTTTTCCTTTATGAAGTACTACTTTAGTTAATTACAAATTAAAAGTTTGGAATTTTTTTCTTCATCAGTTAATTTTTTACAGATTTTTAAAGTTTAAAAAAAGGGTGAATTTTGGCCTGGTACGACTTTAAATTTTTTTTATCTCGGGCTAGAAATAAGATAGAGAAACAAAATAAACACCATTCTACTCAGAACTGTCCAGGCTTTCACCAGATATGTCACAAGAGTATATTTGTTAATTTTAATTTTTTACCTATGCGAATGCAAACGCAACATTTTGAAACGCATTTACGAAAAAAAACATTTTAATAAAAATTTTCCAAAACTGCCCATGTGTCTTTTATGCTCTTAGCCACATCTGTACCAAATTTCAAGTTGGGATCGTGATGGGATCATATTTTAAAATATTTAACTATGGTTAATCTCATTTTTATTAAATTTTGAAAAAACATATGAAAGACATACATTCAATCTTTTAACAAAATCTTGAGACATATAAAATATACAAAAAGAGAATTCACAAAGTTATTAGTAACTTTAAGATAAGCTGCAAATTTACTTTTGCGCTTATCTCTGGTGCAATATATACTACAATCTAAATATAATTCCAAACACTCAAGTATACAACCTTTCTCAGGGTTTTGAGATGTTCTGATGTCAAGGGGACAAGCAGCCCCAGCAGAATGATTTTTATTACTTGGCCCCTTCTAACAGGTTGACCACGTAAGTGGGTCATTACCCGTTGAGGCCTAGTTGGAATAGTCTATCGACTGGTGTACCGGAAAGGAAGGCCGAAATATTAATGATCTACTCACAGCTCAGAGTTTTCGATACCTGTCTAATGTTCACTAGAATTCTGAAGGTATAGGCGTAGAAAGGAAATACCTAGACTGAATGTATCAGATGGGAAGAAAAGAGAGATAGAAAAGAAGAGAGAGAGAAGAGAAACAAAAACCATTAGAAAAAGTTATACTGGGAAAGAAAAGCCACGTAAGAAAAAAAGAAAAAAAGGAGGGGGGGGACGGGTGAGGTATGGGAAGGAGAAAGGGTACTCATCCCACTGGCTCCCCATCAGCCAGAGGTCGAGCCATATTATCTGTGCTGGAAAAGATACTCCTAAATTCTGCAGAGTCATGAAAAAGAATCCATTCAACCCAAATCCCTAAGAATTTGTTCTGAGATCCCGACGCATCAGCTGCGAGCTCCTCCATTCGATATGTGTCCATCAATTGTTTGCACCAATCAAGTAGAGATGGAGCCCGGCTTGATTTCCAGAACCTCGGGATCACAGCACGAGCAGCCGAGATGCAAAAGCGGAGAATATCCCTCTTCTGTAGCCCAATAGGACCTGGAAAAATGGATAACATTGCCGATTCTGGGCAGCATTCGGCTTGTTTACCTGTTATCCGGGCGTATGCATTGAAAACCTCAGACCAGAACCGCCGGATTTCCCCACAACTCCACCAAATGTGTATCATTGTACCCTTCTCTTCCCCACAGCGCCAGCAGGTATCAGGGGTTCCAGGGAACATGTTCCGGAGTGTCGTCGGGCACAAGTACCATCTAGTGAGCAGCTTATAGCTTCTTTCTTGTGCAGAACAAGCGCTAGCTAGTGAGTGAGTAAATATAAAGCATTTCTGCCAATTAGCTTCTGAAATGCTACACCCCAATTCCCTCTCCCAAGCACGTTGGAAGTAAAGGGTGCCCTGCTCTCTCATGGACCCTAAGGCCTGGTATAGAAATGATATTTTGCGCCTCGGTGGAGCCTCCAGTTGGAATAACCTCTCCAATACGTTGGGCGTCAATCTTACCCTGCAAGAGTGGTCAGCTGAATATAATTATGCTCTGTATTGGAGAAATTCGAATCACTTAAGAGGTCTCGTAGGTTCTTTGAGTTGTAGCTCTGCCATCGGGGGCAAACCACCACTGGACAGAGTCTGTCCTACTCGGGTGTCATCCACAATCCGCCAACATAAAAATCTCTGCCTGTCAAATCTGGGTGGGAAAGATGGGTTGGAAAAAAGGGGAGTCAAAGGGCTAAGTCTGTCGTTTAAGCGGAGGGTTTTCGTCACTAGGTGCCATACCTTCAAGGTGTTTCTGGTTATGTCTGTCAAAGGTACTAGGTCTGTGGAGTCTTTAGGGGAAATCCAAAGCAGGTGTTTCAGCGGAATCCCCAAACCCTCTTGCTCCACCCCTACCCATTTCTTGGAGGACGCATGATAATGCCAATCTAGAGCTCTAACAAGAGAGGAAGCCTCAAAGTACGCTCGTATGTTGGGTAGTCCAACCCCTCCTCTGGTCTCGGGCAAGGATAGGATATTCATTCGCAATCTGGACCTCTTGCCCCCCCAGACAAATCTAAGGATCATAGATTGCATTTTGGAGAGGAAACCTCTATCCAATAGAACAGGAACTGTCTGAAAAGTATATAAGAGTCGGGGCAAGACATCCATCTTGACTACGTTTATTCTCCCGAACCAGGATAGCTTTAATTGTCTATAGGAGGTAAATGCCGATTCCGCGTTAGTCAAAAGGGGTTGATAATTTAAATTGAATATTTGTTTAAGATCTTTTGGTATAAGGACTCCCAAGTACTTAATGGCTTCTACTTTCCATTTAAATGGGAACTGTTTAGATAGATGAGAAACCAATTCTCCAGGCAAAGAAATATTGAGTGCCTCGGTTTTGGAGCAATTCACTTTAAAGTTGCTCAATTGTCCGAACCGTTCAAACTCCATTAAGACCGAAGGGATGGAGACCAGGGGCTGGGAGATGTAAAGTAGCAGGTCATCTGCAAATAAGGCTAATTTGTGATGACTCTGTCCCAGCTTGACCCCATGGACGCATTCATTGGACCTAAGTGCAAAATATTTAACTATTATAGTGTCAATTCAAAAGTCACCAAGAACACAATCAGTCATTTTTTCACAATTGCCCGTCAATAGTTTGAATTTGATATAAAGAAACATAGTCTTGTAACATCTCAAATGAAAGCTGTTACCGTTCTGAGTAAAATGATGCCTCTCCCACTTCATTATCTTATTTCTAGCCAGAGATAAAAAAATTTAAAGTCGTACCAGGCCAAAATTCACCCTTTTTTTAAACTTTAAAAATCTGTAAAAAATTAACTGATGAAGAAAAAAATTCCAAACTTTTAATTTGTAATTAACTAAAGTAGTACTTCATAAAGGAAAAAAAAAAAAAAAATCTAAAGACGTCAGGTAAAAAAAAAAATTCATATTTAGATCACTTGATATGGAATGACCCATTGACGCTCTTACTAGTAAAATATGTTAAAATATGATCCCATTGCGATCCCAACTTGAAATTTGGTACAGATGTGGCTAAGAGCATAGCAGACACATGGGCAGATTTTGAAATATTTAAAGCGCGCCGATTTTTCGGAAATGCGTTTTAAAGTTTTGCGCTTGCGATCACATGGGTAAAATATTAACAAATATCCTCTTGTGACATATCTGATGAAAGCCTGGACAGTTCTGAGTAGATTGGTGTTTATTTTGTTTCTCTATCTTATTTCTAGCCCGAGATATGATAGAAAATGTAAAGCCATACCAGGCCAAAATTCGCACTTTTTTAAAACTTTAAAAATCTGTAAAAAATTAACAGATAAAGAAAAAAATTCAAAACTTTTTTTTTGTAATTAGATAAAGTTGTTCTTCAGATAGAAACATTTTTTTAAAAATCTGAGGACGTCAGGGAAAAAAAATATTCATTTTTGGATCACTTGACATGGAATGACCCGTAATGGTTTTTTTGAGTTGATGTCAACTGTGTAGTATCCAAAAACACACCTGATATTAAGTACTGGTGTTAGTAACAGATTTGTCATCAGACAACCCCATTACCAACACAGTAGTAGAGATTAAAAAAACACACACAAATACTTTTGAAATAAACACTCCCTGACACTTTCCCTCGTTTGCCACTTTATAAAAGAAAATCTCACGCAGACGTCCAGCAAATCTGACATAGTCCACCGAATATGTAGTAGACTACCAATAGCTCACAGGAGCTCTCCGTTACATATGAAATAAGTAGATTTCTCTACCACTAAAGCACTACAATACAGTGGGGGAAAGAAGTATTTGATCCCTTGAAGAATTTGTAAAATTTGCCCACTGACAAAGCCATGGACAGTCTATAATTTTAAGGGTAGATTAATTTTAACAGTGAGAGAGAGAATGTCAAAAATAAAATCCAGAAAATCACATTGTCTAAATTATATAAAGTTATTTGCATTTTGCAGAGAGAAATAAGTATTTGGTCCCTCTGGCAAACTACCGTGCTGTGCAAATTTATTGGGACAAAGCATTTTTTAAGTTAAATAGTAAGTTGGGATTACCAGTCAGTGATTCAAACCAGTTTTAACTGCTTTGAACAGGTGTGAGTGTACAACCTTGAGTAACAAAATGTGGTTTGTCAGAAAATAACAGCTAGCTACCCCCTCAGCTTCAGTTGAGAGCTTGTTTCTGTGAGGAGTGGTTTAGTGTACTTTTTCTCTCAGTGTGATTCGTGCCTGTAAAAATGGATGTTACTGCACAGAAGAGGTCTAGAATTATTACTCTTAATGAACATACAAGTCTGACTATAAGAGAAATCGCTTCCACCGTTGGTATTGGAAAATCTACCATTTCGAGTCATTAAAGTAAGACTTTGGGATCCCGGACACAGATGGGTTCTTATATCACAGGGTGGCACATGCCTATAACAGACAAAGGAGACTGAGTAATCTCAAGATTCACAATGACATAGTGTTGGACTATATTTGTATGGATGGTGACACTAAAGAAGTGATTTCGACTATATATGGCGATCTGTTGCATACATTCTTGCTGCGGCATCCTATACAGGCTCGGGATAAGTGGGAAGAAGAAATAGGGGAAATAAATGATGAGGTGTGGGACACTATACTGGAATATGGTCCGAAGTTGTCTTTGAGTGAGCCGGGTAGGATGTCGCAGCTCTATTTGGTGCACAGAGTTTATATCGCCTGAGTTTTTACACAGGATTGGGGTTAGGAGTACATCAGAATGTCCACGATGCATGCATGAGGGTGCGGGAGTGCTACATATGATGTGGGAATGTCCGAGACTGCAAGCTTTTTGGATGGTTGTGATAAATTTGATTGAGGGAAGGTATGGATGCGTGATTCCGAGAATACCAATTGTGTGTGGGTTAGGTTATGTGGAAGAAATAAATGTGACGAGTGTGCAGAAGATTGCGGTGGCAAGATTGTTATTCATGGCGAGGAAGTTGATTGCGAGGGCGTGGATCAGGGCCGAGCCTCCCTCCAGGATGGAATACTTACGACAAGTGGCGTATATCATACGAACAGAGCAGAATATATATAAGAAAAGGAATGCCTTTACAATGTTTGAAAAATTGTGGCATCCATGGTCGCGGGTGGAGGATAATGTGTCAGGAGGTGTATGAGCGACGACTGTGACGATTGTTTTCTTTTATACTGCTGGACCTGTGGCTAAAGAAGAAGATGGAGGATGTACAGTATATACGAGGATTTTAGATATAAGGCTGGCTTCACATTAGCGTTTGTGTCTGCATGCTGATGGCATGCAGACACAAACGCTGTCAAAAGCAGGGTGTAAATGATGTGTCCGCAGCGGATAATGTCCACCTGCGGACACATCACTAGGGAGCCCAGCCAGCCAATCGGCGCTGTCCGGGGGCGGGCCGGAGGAGGAGTTCAGCGCCGGAGATCTCCGCCTCCCGGCCGCCGGTAAGCTTCGGGACGTGTCGGCGGGGAGAACAGCTGATTTGACAGCTGTTTGAATCTCCCGCGCCGACACCGAGAGGAGATGTCGGCGCGGGAAGATTCAAACAGCTGTCAAATCAGCTGTTTCTCCCCGCCGACATCGCTAGCAGATTACCGGCGGCGGGGAGGAGGAGAACATCAGAGGCTCCAGCTGATCTCCCGGTGGCCGTCGGTGAGCTCCTGTGACATCACCGGCAGCCACCGGGAGAGATCTCAATGTGATCCGCAGCGTTCTCCTGCGGTGTCATGCAGAGGACACTGCGGACCCATTGAGATCAATGCATTTTATTGTGCGCTTGCAGGCGCTTGCGGATAGAGCAAGCGCCGCGAACGCACAAAAAAATGCTGCAAGCTGCATCTGGAGTGCGGTCGGAGGGCGCATAAATTATGCGCATCCGAACGCAAATGCTGCCAAACGCAGCCATACGCAGGCACATGCGTTCCCATGTTAAACATAGGAAAGCATGTGCGCAAGCGTTTGGCTGCGTTTGGTACGCAGCGTTCCATACGCTAATGTGAAGCCAGCCTAAGTGCTATTGTTTGTATAGAAATGCATACAGGGAATCTGTTCATGAGTATGGAGGGTGGGGGTGGGATCCATAGTTGGGTTTATATCATATAAAAGGTAAAATAATGTGATATTATCTTTCTGATGTGTGTTGCAATATTATGCTGAGTTTAATAAGAAAACATCTGAACAAAAAAAGAAAATCTACCGTTTCAAGGATAATTCGCACACACAATGAAACTGGATCGTTTTCTCCAAAACGAAAAGGGAAATGTGGAAGAAAAAGGAACACGACACCAAGAACTGATAAAACACATCAGAAATAGTAAAACTAATGCAAGAAAAACAAGTAAAGACTTGCTTTGTCCCAATTAATTTGCACAGCACTGTAGACTTAATTCTTGGTGGCAAAACCCTTGTTGACAAGCACAGCAGTCAGACATTTCTTGTAGTTGATGATGAAGTTTGCGCACATGTCAGGAGAAATTTTGGTCCACTCCTCTTTGCAGATCATTTCTAAATTATGAAGATTTTGAGGCTGTCGTTTGGCAACTCGGAGCTTCAGCTTCCTCCATACATTTTCTATGGGATTAAGTTCTGGAGACTTGCTAGGCCATTCCATGACCTTAATGTGCTTCTTTAAAAAGATTTATGTGGCTCCTTCCCTACAGTATACACCCCTCTAGCTGGCCTTGCCTCACCAGTTTTTGCTTAGTGTCGTTAGGAGGCACACATACGTCTTATTGTTTATTTTTTTCCTAGTGTTTTTAGTAGATTTTTCTCTAAATTTTCCTTTTTCTATCCATCATGGGGCACCCTCCTTCGTCAGCCCCACACAGTTGGGGAGATGGGTCGAAGTTGAGATTCATGATAAGACGCCGGCATCCCTCCTTCCTCGGCTCCCCACAGTTGGGGAGCTGGGTTGAAGTCAAGATACGTCATGGACCCTAGTGCCCTCCTTCCTTGGCCCCCTATAGTTGGGGAGCTAGGTCGAAGTCTAGACCCATTATGGACCCTGCCATACCCCTTCCTTGGCTTCCCACAAGAGGGAAAGCTGAGTTGAAGTTGAGCCCTTCCAGGACTGACAAGAAATCCTCCCACAGACCCCACGCTTTGGGAGACAGTGATGGCGGCGAGTCTCACACGGGACACTGGAGACAGGACGGCTACCTTCTCCATCGTACCCCTTATGGGGGTTTTGGGTCGAGGCACCCATACAGCTACAGCGCAGGGCCCTGTCTAATACAGGACTCTCCTCCTCAGCACTGTGGCCGATGACGCCGACACTCTATGCCCATAAATCCAGCTGCCCTCAGGTTATACCCCCAGAGGGCAGCAGAGACTGGCCACAGCAGCGGTTCTGGCAGTGTCTCAGGAGTTCTGCGCCGGCCTGCACGTTTTTGCGGGTCTGCATACTGCTCTAGGCCCCGGCTTCGGCCTAGAATACTAAGTTGCTGCCCAGATCTGCCCCCGCCCGCCGGGTGACGCTTAAACACGCCCAGCCGCATCATCAAGGGGAGCAAGACGGCCCTTTCTCGGCGCGAGATCTCCTGTGCACCCTTTGCTGTTTGGGCCCGCCCCTTCTCTCCTCCAAGCAGCGGCAGCCATTACAGGGCGACTTTGCGGGTATGGCAGTACATATGCTGAGGTTGGCTGAGCACAGTCTTCCCTCGGTTGTAACCATATCTGCATTTCATGGGCCCAGCATGGACAGCTGTGATACCAATGTGATAAGAATGGTGGGTGATTGTGTTTAGATAGGTATCCTGTTAATAGGTAGTGATCACAGGTCTTATTATTCCTTATTTTACTCAGTACAAGTTAATACCGCTGAACTAATAATGATTTTTGTCTTGCCATGATGAGATTATGCACTCAGGAGCTGGATACAAGCAAGGTCAAGGAAATTGCTGACTTGCTATAATAAGATCATAACACAAAGAAGGCTCTATGAGCGAGTTCAAATGAAATTGTTTACTTGACAAAATAAGATCACGCGCTAGGGTGTTGGATACAAACAAGTGTCCATGAGAAGATTAAGTAAACTGCGCATGTCTCCACGCATAACTCCAAATGTGTATAAAAGTACGGGACTACGCTCAGGGAGGGGGACTTTCCGGAAGACAACGTGGACGCACTTTCTTCTGTGATGTTGATGCCAGGATATTCCCCTACTCACTTATCGAGTTCCCCGATGGAGAGGGTGAAGCTGCAATATCCGGTAAACGTATTGATGCTTACTTGCTCCTATGTATGTTAAATATGTATTAGTAAGGACTGCTCTATTCTCTGATTCAACTAATGCCAAATCCTGTGCCTAATTAATAATCTTTAATACTTAATAAATCAAGTAGTTTTGCTAAAGAGAATCTTTGTATTCTTGCCTGATTCGTATATCAACGCTACGTAAGTAGCGGTTTCTCCCCAATATAGTGTAATTTAGCAAGACAACAGCTTTAGCTTTCTGCAGTGTTAACACAATCATAAATTTGGCGTAGTCGGCAGGATACCCTATTGTTGCGAGTATATAAAGAATTAAGGTAAATTTTAAAATAATCGATCTTTTGGCACTTTGCCAAAATGTTCAAAAACCATAAGGATAAGTCAAAAGAGGCTGTTGTGGAGATTCCCGGCTGGACTGAGGCTCCATATAGCATTGTGGCACATGAGTTGCGTAATTGTGGATTGGCAGAGCAATGGCAGAATAAGCTCAAGGGTAGTGAGCCCACTGATGTTGTAAATGTACTCAGGGGCGTCCCCGTGAAAGTGGGTGATGTAGTGTCTTTAGGACGGCGCATCTGGATTCTTGCAAGTGCATATCGCGCGATGCACGAGAGGAATCTTAGGATGCAAAAGAAATGCTCCCAATTAGAACAAAAAATGACAAAATTGGGAGGGCAGAAGGTAGTGTTAGAATGTAACACGTGCCTTTTGAGGGATAAATTGGAATATTATCAAAATGTTGCAGAAAAAGCTGCTGTAAAAATTGCCCAAAATAAATACAAGAAGCGTAAGGGAAGAGTCAATAAGGCCAAAGTTCATAAAAATATAGCATCAGCCTCAGTCAGCTGGGATCCGGACACATGGGATGGGGACGTATGGGATTCTTCTTCGTCTGAAGACGGGGAGGATTCACTGGCCTCTACCATGGGTTCCCCTGGCAAAATACAAGCTAATCCAGTCAGGAGACGTTCCGAAAGGACAGAAAATGAGATCATCCGGGAGCAGATCCGGGATGGTCAGGGAAACCCCCAATACGATGAAAATGCTGTACCAATTACTGTTGAGAAACAGGCCCCCATGTACGTAGCAGAGTAACTATCGAAGATTACTCGCAGGGGGAGGTTGATAGCATTATAACACAATTCAGACAAAAACGGGAGAAGCAGAGATTCCCTGGTTAGTGAGGGTGCATGACCTCGGAGGAGGTGGAGTACACTTTGATGCTGGGGATGTGGCAAAGTTTTTTACCATGTCCCGGGATCCGGTGATCCAGAGATCAATTAAAAATTATTTCACTGACCATAATGAAACAGGAACTCAAAATTTGATTATGATTTTAGCTCATGCTTTTCTGGATAAATATCCATCAGAAGCAGATATTCCCATCAATGATAAGCCCTGGTACACTCTGAGAGATGGTATGGAAAGGCTGAAGGAAGAGGCAATGAGAAATGCCCTCTCAGTCTTGGGAGTGGATGATGACTATCTCCAATACCCATTAACAGCCAGTATGAGAAGCAGACTGGTTAAACATGCACCTCCGGCGTACAAGACAGTTATTTTAACATTAACTGTGGCGCTGACCGGAGAGCCCGTCAGTTTAGTTTTGGGCGAATGAGGGAATTGCAGGATATGGGAGATTGGAAGGAAACTTCCAATCCCCAGGCTAAACATCCTGGAAACAGTAAACCCTTCAATTCGAATTGGAAGGGGGATTCTAACAAACGCGGAGATGCCTCCCGAGTTTCCCGCAAGGAAATGTTTCAAGCTCTGCTCAAAGCAGGGGTGAATAAGGAGGTAATTGATGGTAAAGAAACAGGTGAACTATGGAAATTGTACAAACAGAAAGTGTTATCAGTAAAAAAGGTCACCACCACTGAAACAGGTGATGGGTCCAAACATGGACCTAAAGAGAAGGAAAAAGGGGTGAAAACCCCTAAGAAAGTGTCCTGGGATGACTTCCAATCAGTCTACCCCTGGAAGAGTTGGCCACGGC
The DNA here is from genome assembly GCA_033576535.1 of Allobates femoralis. Lineage (NCBI taxonomy): Eukaryota > Metazoa > Chordata > Amphibia > Anura > Aromobatidae > Allobates > Allobates femoralis. Next base: position 235,796,486 of record JARQOC010000002.1, read on the forward strand.
TGTGGCCACTCGTGTAACTGAAGGATGGGAAAAGACGGGTAGAGCCACTACTGGAAAGAATGACAGTTCAGAGGAGGATGAATATACCGCATAGGTAGCCAGCCAAGCCCCCATTTGGATAAAAAAGGGACGAGCGTCCTTATGTAAATTTGAGCATTCATTGGAAAGGGGGGAACGTTCAGCGGGTCCCCGCCTTGATTTATACGGGGGCGGAGGCTACCTTAATATGCGGAAATCCTGATAAAATCAAAGGCCCAAGAATCAAAATTGCCGGATTAGGTGGTAAAATAATCACCGGGGTCCAAACACAAGTTGCTCTCAAAATTGGAAATTTGCCTATCAGAAAATACACAGTTCTGGTAGTTCCCATCCCGGAGTATATTCTAGGAATAGATATACTCAATGGAATGACTCTGAATTTGACTGAAGGAAAGTTTTCCTTCGGTGTCAGGTCCAGTCACCTGGAAATGAGGCCTGTGACTGGGGAGAGTTAAAATGCCTCCAGTACATGCACCTCCGGCTACAAAAATGGTGGCCATGAAACAATACCGTATCCCAGGAGGACACAAAGAAATTGGTGAGACAATCAAGGAATTAGTGGAAGTAGGGGTAATGCGCCCCACAACCACTGCATGGAATAATCCTGTATGGCCAGTTAAAAAGAGTGATGACTCCTGGCGTATGACAGTGGATTATAGGGAGTTGAATAAGCATACTCCACCTCTGACTGCTGCAGTTCCAGACACTATCACGATAGTGGAAAATATCCAAAGTCACTCTGGAACATGGTATGCAGTAATTGATTTGGCAAATGCTTTCTTCACTATTCCCATAGAGGAGAAGGCTCAAGATCCATTTGCATTTACTTGGCTAGGAAGGCAGTATACCTTCACCCGATTGCCACAAGGATGGCTTCACAGTCCTACTATCTGTCACCGGACGGTGGCAGAACATCTGGATGCATTTCCGTTGCCTCCAGAGATGCAGTTTTCTCATTATATCGACGATATAATGATTCAAGGTCCGGATGAGATATCCATGAAGGAACAGTTAACCAAGTTAATTGCTCACATGAGGGAAAAAGGATGGGAGATTAACGATGCCATGGTCCAAGGACCAGCTCAAGTTGTAAAGTTCCTAGGCATACAATGGAACAAGGGGCATCGGGAGATACTGCCAAAAGCCCGACAGAAGATCAATAACTTTCCCATACCAAAATCCAAGCAGGAGACTCAGTCCTACATTGGATTGTTTGGCTTCTGGAGGCAACATATTCCTCATTTAGGACAAATGCTTGCCCCATTGTACAAAGTGACCAGGAAAAAACATGAATTTCGTTGGGGTGAGGAGCAACAGACAGCCTTTGAAATAGTTAAAGAAGCTATCCAACAAGCTGTTGAACTATGGCCAATGTCTCCAGGAAGCATGGAATTGCATGTATCAGTACAGCATATGTATGCTAACTGGTCTCTGTGGCAAAAACAGGGAGGGAAAAGAGTCCCTCTCTGATTCTGGAACAGGAAGCTTCCTGATGCAGGAGACAAATATACACCTTTTGAACAACAGTTGTTAGCCTGTTACTGGGCTCTGGTTGAGACAGAACAGCTGACTATTGGACATGAAGTATTGTTGAGACCAGCAATACGAATAATGCAGTGGGTCCTATCAAATCCAAAAACCCACAGGGTAGGATATGCTCAAGAACAAAGTATCATTAAATGGAAATGCGCTTGCTTCCTTCTTTTAGTATATTTATTAAATGGAAATGGTACATCTCAGAAAGAGCTAAAAAAAAAGGGGGAAGGCGGGCCCGCTTTTCTCCATGAAAAAGTGGCAGAAATATCTGAAGAAACTCAATTCCCCAGCAAAGCTGCTATGCTGGAGGAATCCCCAGTGAAATGGGGAAAATCATATGAAGACTTAACAGAACAACAACAAAAACATGCCTGGTTTACTGATGGATCAGCCAGATGCATCAGTGGGAAGAGACACTGGAAATGTGTTGCCTACAACCCTAAAATGGAAAAACATCTGGTGATAGAAGGGGAAGGAAAAAGCAGTCAGTATGCAGAGCTGTATGCAATCTTCTTGGCTCTTGCTTTTGAGCAAGATGGTAAATGCCATTTGTACACGGACTCTTGGTCTGTGGCAAATGGATTGGCTACCTGGATGATGGGATGGAAAAAAATACGACTGGTTGATTCACGGCAAAGAGGTTTGGGGGAAAGAGGTGTGGCAATATATTGAAGAGATGGTTCAATCTACAAATACTACTGTGTTTCATGTTGATGCCTATGTACCTACTGACTCACTTGAACGTTTGTTTAATTCTGAAGCAGATAAAGCAGCAGCCATCTGGCAGACCAGCACCAGAACTGATAAAGAAAAGGCTGAACAAGTCAGACACCCTTTATGGGCAATGGAGGGATAATTTGAGTGAAGCATTGCAGATAATCAATAATAGGCCTATTACTGACTCAATGACACCTCTCATGAGAATGTTGACACCTAACCTCACTATACATGAAGCCCATGTGGTGGACACGGTTATCTACTGGAAGGTACAGAAAGAAGCCAAAATTCAAACGAGCTACCCCATTATCTGCTGGTTTAGATTTAAGTGCTCTGGAAACAGTGGTAATTCCCTCAGGTAAGGTGAAATCCATTCCCACAGGGTTGGGGTGTCAAATCCCCAGGAATCATTATGAACAGATAGCGACACGGTCAAGTCTGGCCCTAAAGGGAGCCATAGTGGTGGTGGGAGTTATTGATGCTGATTATCAATGAGAAATCAAGGTTCTTATGTTGAATCTAGGGGCAGAGCTCTTAGTATTGTCTATGGGACAAAGGATTGCCCTAATGTTACTCATACCTGTAAATTTTCCCAAGTTAAGGAAGGAACAGCCCCTACAGAATTGACATTCAGGGGAGATAAAGGTTTTGGGTCCTTCAATATCACAAATGTGGGGGCCAAAATATGGGTACAGAATACCCAAGGACCGCCATCTGAGGCTGAGGTCATTGCAGTGGGAAAAGATAGAACTCTGCTAATAATGAGACCTGGAGTAGAAAAATGGGAGTATATCCCACAGGAAAAATGCTATTTGCGAGAATAATGGTTGATTTTAATTTACAGATTGTGTAAAAAAGTGGAATCTGTGGTGTTGGATATTGGGAAGATCTCGTTGAGAACAAGATGGAGAAATTTCTGTCCATAATATTCATCTCCATGGTCACTGGATGGAGCAATTTATACCAAGAAGAGCCGATGGCCAACAATTTTTAATGCACCATCAAGTAATAACAGAAGCATTGAATAACAGTCAATATACAGATTGTTGGATTTGCACTCATTCTCCAGTTACAGCCACTAGTATTCCTATTCTGGCTATCCCAGTATTGATGGAGGAAATTTTAATGTGGAACAATTGCTCAGACACCTTTGCCAATAATGATGCTCGAAATACTCGATTGTGGAATACTACAGTACCTATCCCTGTAGTTAATCTTCCATGGTGGCAAGGAAATCTGAGTGGGACAGTTTGCCATATCTAACTTTTAAAGGAGGGGCTTAGGTGCCGAGAAATAAAAGTGGATTGATTGATCTGGGACTTCTCTCTATGGACAATATACGGATATGTTTTAGGACAACTGTACATACAGCAGATGGTTTTAAACCTAGCTTGCTAGAAAGAGTAATTCATGATGTATTGTGGCCTTATGCAAATATGTTCATTAATGAAACTAATGATACTTGTAGTAATATATCAGGTAATTTAATGTGTAATGAATCATCTGAATATCAAGCTAATGAACCAAGTTGTGGTAAGCCTGATGCAGGATGTCGTAGTCCTATTGGACAGCAACCAGGGTGGTTAGTGGGGCTCTTGCAGGGAGCTTTCCAAATAATATTGTTTTTAGTTTTGATATATGCATTAGTTAAAGTTATTATATTTGTGATCCGATGTTTTTTTTTTGAAACAATCAAATAGTTCAAAATCAGATATAATGATGGTCTATTTGAAATAGAAAGGTTTAAGTATCAGAATGCTGTATCCTATTACTGGTGGGACATAATCTTTCTCTTCAGTTGAAAAAGCTACTATACTGGATAAATCTGTCTAGTATTAGTAATTGCCATAATAGTAATTATCCTCATGGAATTGCTATATGGCATATCAAATGAGCTGTAGGAAACCAAAAGTACTGATGGTGACCTATGGTAAAGGAAAATAATACCTGTGATCAAGGACAGATTGTGATACCAATGTGATTAGAATGGTGGGTGATTGTGTTTAGATAGGCATCCTGTTAATAGATAGTGATCACAGGTCTTATTATTCCTTATTTTACTCAGTACAAGTTAATACCGCTGAACTAATAATGATTTTTGTCTTGCCATGATGAGATTATGCACTCAGGAGCTGGATACAAGCAAGGTCAAGGAAATTGCTGACTTGCTATAATAAGATCATAACACAAAGAAGGCTCTATGAGCGAGGTTAAATGAAATTGTTTACTTGACAAAATAAGATCACACGCTAGGGTATTGGATACAAACAAGTGTCCATGAGAAGATTAAGTAAACTGCGCATGTCTCCACGCATAACTCCAAATGGGTATAAAAGTACTGGGCTACGCTCAGGGAGGGGAGACTTTCCGGAAGACAACGTGGACGCACTTTCTTCTGTGATGTTGATGCCAGGATATTCCCCTACTCACTGATCGAGTTCCCCAATGGAGAGGGTGAAGCTGCAATATCCGGTAAACATATTGATGCTTACTTGATCCTATGTATGTTAAATATGTATTAGTAAGGGCTGCTATATTCTCTGATTCAACTTATGCCAAATCATGTGCCTAATTAATAATCTTTAATACTTAATAAATCAAGTAGTTTTGCTAAAGAGAATCTCTGATTCGTATATCAGTGAGCGCTACGTAAGTAGGGGTTTCTCCCCAATATAGTGTAATTTAGCAAGACAACAGCTTTAGCTTTCTGCAGTGTTAACTCAATCCATTATATGTAACCAGATTTTTAAACCAGCCGCCAGAAGGGTGACTACACAGGCTCCTCACCCACACTAAACAGATGGTGCAGACTCACTATAGTGATAAGTAGCTCAGCAGTGCTTCTCCCCTGCTGCAGCTCTCTCTCTCACTCCTCTCTCCCTGTATACCAGACCCCAGAACAGGAGCAGTGCAGGCACCAGAACAGTGACTGTCGGAGCCAAGGAACACTAAGACTGTTGAGGTCTTTATTCCTTATTATGACTCTTGCATGATATGCAAGCCATCTACCTGGTGGATGTACGAATGCACCTAGGAGGGCTGTTCTTCTGTCTCAATCCATGTCACAGCCATGGTGACACTTCCCTCCACATTAATCAGGCTCTGTGAAATCACCTCATCCTGCACCTCAGGTTAGTCAGCACCAACACTAATACAGGCCGGAATAACATCAGAAGTATGGCTCTCAGGCTTGGCCCACTACAGGTAGCCGTCAAGGTTCCCCCATCTCTACTGAGTCTTATGGCCGAGCCTCGGAACCGGACTTACATACGTTCCTTGAGCTAGATTTCCCAGACACTCCGGCAACGGTTGAGGACCTAATCACGTCCGTTACCCAAATCTAGACTTAGATGATCCTCCTTGTGAAAACCCAAATCATAGGGTTCCTTCCAAGACAAACATTTTGCGGGTCGCCCTGAATCAGGAAAGAAATTTGGGATCAGTAAGATGATAAAACCCCTACCCCTTTTACAGGCAGGGACCCACGACTGGTCAGACCACAGATAGATCCCCCAGTCTCCCATCTTGCCGCAAGGAGTCTTCTGTCACTACCTTCTGTAGATCCCTGATGGCTCCTCCATTAGGGGCACAACAGACTGTCAGGCAGATTAAGAGGCAGAATCGGCTTCGCTACAGCAGGATCGTCAACAATGTCTCCCTCCTTCGCTCAGTCTAGGTGGCTGGGGCGTTTATGACTGTACCAGGCAAGACGCTTGCCGCCCTACATCATAGGATTCCCAAGACGGAAAGCAAGTATCTGGTGGCACAATTTTCAGTGTTAGGGGAGTATCTCATCAATGCATCCCTGGATGCGGCCCATTGCACGGCTGGATAACATCAAACGCCTTTACAATAGACGAGCTCTCTGGCTACGCGAGTGGAAGGCAGATGCTGTTTTTTAACAAGTCCCTCAAGAGCCTTCCTTATCTTAGTGGCCATCTTTTTCGACATAAACTTATGTCGACACCACAGCAAACGAGCACCTTTTCCCCCTCAACACAGCTCCCCATGTCGAGGCCCTCTCTGGTACCCCAAGAATCAAATGCGAACTGGCAATCTCATTCCCGTCAATCTTAATCTCAAGGATCTAGATCCCATGGGATCTTTATTCCTCATGACTCTTCAAGCCCAGCAGACACTTCTCATCAAGTCTGGCCCGATGTTACAAATGACAAAGGGGGTCAGAGAGCTGGTGTCTTCCAGTTACACCTTAGAGGTTATTTCCGGTCACCATCTCGCCTGTTATCAGTCGGTCGACTCGCTACTAACAGCAGGCGTCTTTATCCTTGACCTTCGGGATGGACTCTTCCAGAGGTTCTCCTTAAACCCTCTTGTGGTTTCTAAAAAGGGAAGTTCGTCCGGCCCATTCGGCCCTTGACTCCGCTAACGGACGAGACATTCCCAAGTTAATTCGGGTTCGTCTTTTCCGTGTGGAATTTCTCCGTTCCCTCATCCCAGCCAGGGAAGGAGAAATCACTTATCTCCATGTTATTCGAGTTGTGAATCTACACATCCCAATATCTCTGGCGCATTAAAGTTCTTGCGTTTCGCAATCAATGCGGATCACTATCAATTCACGGCATTACCCTTGGCACTCGCCTTGGATCCCACTGGATGTCTCTTTCACCAACGCTCCTTCTTTCAGAGATTACAACCAGGGTGATTGATCAATCTGCAAAATCATCTCCAGTTCCAAGCCAAGTGCTGATTGTTGTTCAGGAAGTTTTCCTTTTTCAGATACCTTCCGCGGGTAAGTGATTTTTCCTTTAGCAAAGGTCACGTGCCTTCGTCAAGGAGTCAGAGTACTCCTTAGCCCATCACCTCACACTCTCCCATTTCCAATGACAGTACTAGGCAGGATGATTGCGGTTATGGCATCAATTCCTCGCACCTTATCCAGCTGGTCCTTCTCACAGCCTGGAGCAAGAGCCCCTTCTCTCTGGACGGGACATTCAACCTGTCGTCTGCCACCAAACGTTCTCTTCAATGTTAGCTATGCCCATCCTCCCTCTCATAGAGGAGGTCCTTTCATCCAGCTCACTGGCAGATGATTCCCACTGACGCAAGCCTATGAGGTAGGCGGCAGTGTACCGTCATTACATGACCCAGGGCAGGTGGTCTGCTGCAGAACCCACCATGCCCATCACCCTCTTGAAGATTCGTACCATCTTTTCGGCAGTGACACAGCGATAGCATATGGCAACAAAAGTTGAGACTCGCTGCATAGAGGCCATTCGCGAGGGGGAATCCATCATCAATTCGGTCGACTCAACCGACCCAGTCTTTGCAGCACTGCACATCCCGGGAGTTGACAATTAGAGCGGACTTTCTCAGCCGTTAGGATATTGCATCGGGTGAGGGGGCCCTACGCCGGAGGTGGTTTCAACAAATATGCTACCTGTAGGGAGCTCTGGACATCGATCCCGTGGCATCATGTCTCGATGCCAAAGTACCCAGTCTCATAGGTCGTTTTCACGACCCAATATATCTGAGAGCAAATGCCCTAGTCCAATCGTGGAAGCAGTCTCGTCTCCCCTACATCTTCCTCCTCTGTCCTTCATACCCAGAGTAGTGCGCAAGATCAAGTTGGAGGGCGTTCCAGTCATTCTCTTGGGCCCCGACGTGTCTAATAAGCCGACCTGGTATGATTGCCGCCGACAGCCCCTTACGTCTTCCAGACCGCTCTGAACTCCCCTCTCGGACCCGTTGTATCTCCAGATTCGACGGCCCTGACTTTGATTACGGGACCCTTGAGACCTGGGTCTCGGAGGTAATAAAAACTATGATCAGAGCGAGGGAGCCCTCCTCCGCTTGAATATATCACCGCACGTGGATGGTCTTCTTTGACTGGTGCAGTTTTCGGAAATGGTCACCGCCGTACTTTTCCTCACCAACCATCTTGGGTTTCCTTCAATATGGTCCGAACGTGGGTCTCTCCCTAGGTCCCCTCAAGGATCAAATCTATCGGTACTGTTCCACCGTCTCTTCGCGGCGTCTCCTCGGGTGCTGAATTCTATGCAGGGGCCCCACCTACTTCCCCCCTTACAGGAGACCGTCGGAGGCGTGAGACCTCAATATGGTCTTATACGCTGCAAAAGCCTCCGCTTGTGCTTCTCACAGAAATTCCTCTACGCCTTCTTCCCTGAAAGTCGTCTTTTTGGGGGCTATCACCTCTATCCAAAAGTCACAGCGCTCTCCTGCAGGGCTCTCTTACTGGTTTTTCTCACCAGGTTAGGTAGTGCTTCGGCCAATGCAATCCTTCCTCCCGAAGGTGGTCTCATATTTTCACCTACTTGAGAATATTTCTATGCCAATTTTTTGCCAGGCACCAGTGCATCGTGTAGAGACGGTTCTACACACTCTGGTTCTCATACGGGCACTCACCTCTATGTGCCCAGAACGGATGCTTTCAGGAGATCTGATTCTTTCTTCGCCTTCCCAGTTTGTCCCATGCTGGCACTTTAGGCCATTTTTACCGGGTGGATCAGAAACACTTTTCAGGAAACTCTTTCAGGTCAATAACTTGCCGATTCCACCTGGTAATAGCTTACACTCTATTCATGCAATAGAGGCATCCTAGCCCATTCGACACCAGGTGTCGGCACATCAAGTGTGTGCAACAGCCATTTCGTCCATTATTCACACATTTGTATAACACTACGGTGTTCATACCCAATGTTCGTCAGATGCGAAGCTGGGTACATGCGTCCTCCAGGCGGCAATGCTCACCTGTAGGGTGTATGTCTTTTAAAAATTCATGATATTGGGTTTTTACCCACCCAGGGACTGCTTTAGGGCATCCCACGGTTCTGTGTCCCCCAATGAGGCGAAGGAGATTTTTGTGTACTCACCGTAAAATCCTTTTCTCTTAGCCTCTAATTGGGGGACACAGCACTGAGCCCCAGATCGATGTCAATTGACACTCATTTTGTATTTCTTCGATTATCTTATTATTGCACCAACAGTTGTCTTTTCATCCTGAGTCTTATGGCACCTTCACACTGCGGTCAGGTCTGGTCCGGGGCTGACAGGGATTAACCTAACAGCCCCGGACTGGATTAGCACACAGAACTGGAGGGCTAAATTGCCCTCCGGTCCGGTGTGCAGCCGCACGTAGCTGCTGCCGTTGGTAGGTTATGACCGCGGCGCTGCGGTCCTGACTTATCAGTGGCTGCAGCTGCACACCGGACCGGAGGGCAATTTAGCCCTCCAGTTTGTGCTGATCCAGTCCTGGGCTGCCAGGTTCATCCCTGACAGCCCTGGACCGGACCCTTACTTATGGTTTTGTAGCCCATTACACCCTTGTGCAGGTCTAGGATCTTTTCCCTGACATCCTTAGGCTGGCTTCACACTGCAGTTTTTCACTAATCGGTGTCCATCAGTGTTTGGGTGCCAAAACCAGGAGAGGAACTTGCAGAGAAAAATTATAATTGAAAGATTGACACCTGTTCTGAGTTTTGGAGACACTCCTGGTTTTGACACCCAAACACTGATGGACACTGATCAGTGAAAAACTGCAGTGTGAAGCCAGCCTTAGGCCGGCTTCACACTGCGGCACGATCCGGTCCGGGGCTGTCCGGGAGGACCCTGACAGCCGCGGACCGGATCAGCACACAGGACTGGGGGGCTATTAAGCCATCCGGTCCGGTGTGCAGCGCACGCAGCTGCAGCCGCTGACAGGTCAGGGCCGCGGCGCCCGCGGTCCTGACTTATCAGCAGCGGGAACTATTAGCCCCCCAGTCATGTGTGCGGATCCGGTCCGCGCTGTCTGGTCATCCCGGACAGCCCCGGATCACGCTGCAGTGTGAAGCGGCCCTAAGAAAGCTCTTTGGTCTTGCCCATGTTGTAGAGCTTAGAGTCTGATTGATTGATTGATTGATTAATTGAATGTGTGATCAGGAGTCTTTTATACGGGCTGTCTTTAATGCAGGGAACTAGTATATTAGGAGTGTGTAACTGGTCTGTGGGAGCCAGAATGCCTAATGGTTGATAGGGAATCAAATACTTCTTTCTCTCTGCAGAATGCAAATGCTTTTATATAATTTAGACAATGTGATTTTCTGGATATTTTTTATATTCGATCTCTCGCTGTTAAAATTAACCTAGCCTTAAAATTACAGACTGTTCATGCCTTTGTCAGTGGGCAAATTTACAAAATCAGCATGGGATCAAATAATTATTTCCTCCACTGTATATACTGTTGGCATGATTTTTTTATTGGGTCTGAGTCCCCTATATCATTGTTTAAGTAGGTTGATATGCGTTTTGAGGATGACTAATTCCCCATAAAAAATAAATTTACAAATTGCCACTTCAACTAGAAATGGACTTGAATTCTAGTTCCACCTATTTAAAGCAGCAATCCTAAAATTAAATCTCAACTTTTTAATGAGCTTTACCATATGGCTTCCTCTTTGAAGAGGCAGTTTGCATTTTTAATTTCTAAGGGCGGCTTCAGACTGCGGCAGCGTCCGGTCCGGGGCTGTCAGGAGTGACAGGCTGGAGCGGAGTTTTTCTGCATGCACCGTTTTGGAATCGGCAGACAATCCCCACTTCTGCAGGATACATCCGGCGAGATAGCACCGATAGCAGCTAATTACCACCCGCCGCGATCCAGCTCCGTGCAGCCTGACAGGATTCTATGCAGAAAAACTCCGCTCCAGCCTGTCACTCCTGACAGCCCCGGAACCGACGCTGCCGCAGTCTGAAGCCGCCCTAAGAGCAGCATTACATGGCTTATAAACCTCCTTACATTAGCATGACAGGTGTGTCACTCTCCATGAGAAGAAATGTTACCAAGCTCTCTGTTAGATGTTCTGAACATATTTAACCATTTTCCCCAAGACCCTCTGGTATATTACCCTCATGCTCTCACAGTTTTGTGTATGTCGCACATCTAGATTGTTTGGTGTGTGCCTTAAAATTATTATTTCAGACTGTGACGTCATTATTAAACTTTATCCCGATTCCCCTCTTCTTCCAGGTAAGATGTTTAGTGACCATGACTTTTCAGCCGAGAGGTGTAAACATTTTTCATAAAGACTAACTACTGTCCTGCTATAAAATTTAAGCCTATATGATCATTTAGCATTTTATGTTAACTTATTATTAACATTTTTTACTTTTTGCTTAAGGAATTGTTATAGGTATTCTTGCTGCAATAATCTTGGCTGTCCTGGTGTTTTGTTGTTGCTGTTCAAATAAAAAATCAGGGTAAGGATTGTTCTTCAATCTGAAGATCATTTCTGTCATCAAATCTAAAAACCTTATTTCCTTTCTATCGGTATTTTGTTTTCTTATACATTCTCTTTCCTGCTTTCTGAGATATGTATTTATTTATACATGTTTGATATACAGACTTCATACCAAGATAAGTCAATATGACAACCGTACTGCAGCTGAGCTGTGTTTCTGCCCTATGAAAGGGTTCACCAACCTCTGTAGCAGTGGTCCCCAAGGTTCTTTACCACTACCACTGTCTGGTCTGAGAGAGGGTCTTGAGCCACATGCAGAACTCCCCCCATGCCCCCTTCCCCACCTCCAAGCAATGAAATACAGCTAACTTGTGATTCATATTAGTAACATCAAAAAGCACTTGTCAACTGTATTAAGACAACAAAAGCTTCCACACAGAAATCAGTAGTCCCCAAGGTTCGTAACTTTGATAGCCTCTTTCAGGTCTGAGAGAGGGTCTCGAGCCACATACAGAGCTCTCAACCCCTCCCCATCTCCCTGAGCAGTGACATACAGCTAACTTGTGATCCATATTAGTAACACCAAATGCACTTGTTAACTGTATTAAGACAACAAAAGCTTCCACACAGAAATAACACTGTGGAAGTATACTTGCAACCAAGCGTTCTCACCTTATCCACAAGCACGTCTTACACTCTCACATCGAGCTTCATTCACCTCTTCCATCTGACAGTATCATCCAATCTCCAGTTTAACACTTAATCCCTTAAAGACCTATGACATATTGGTACATCATAGTTTGCCTTCTCATATTTGATCTGAGCTCACATGCTGAGTTCACATCATTCCCTGCATGTCGGCTGTCAGCCGTCGTGGACTGCCAACCGGTGCAGGGGATCGGAGAGCCGCCCGTGGCTGTGAGCCTGTTGGATAGTCAGAGTTTGACTGTCATCGGGGATCATGTTATTCCCCGCTGCCATAGACAACCCTGTGATGCGATCACAGGGCCCCAATGTGTGGCCATGACAGTGAGGGGTCAGATGACACCTATCACTATCAAGACTCACTTCCTGTGAACGCTGGCCGAGCGGCGGCGCTCACAGGAGATGATTATTTCTGCATTACAGGGCTGTGCATCTGCACGGCTTTGTACTGCGGAAGTCATCAAGCACTGCAGTTTTGAGGTGCCCTAAAGGGGGGCAAGTAAAATAAGTGAAAAAAAAAGTTTTTAACAATATGAAAAAAGTTCAATTCTTATCCCCTTTTGCACTATTAAAAATACATATATTTCATATCGCCGCATTCGAAAATGCCCAATCTATCAAACGTTAAAATAAAGTAATCTGATTGGTAAATTGTATATGGAAGAAAGTCAAAACACCAAAAGTATGGGGTTTTTTGGTCGCTGCAACATTGCAATTAATGTAATAACAGGTGATCAAAACATCTCATCTAACCAAAAGTGATACCGTATCATTAGAATACATCAGCACAAGACACAAAAAATAAGCAGTCACGCAGCCTCATATCCCAAAAAATGTGAACGCTACTGGTCTGGGAATTTGGCAACAAATGCGCCTTTTTTTTCCCGAACGCCTGTATTTTTTTCACCATTTACATAGAAGTATACATGTTTGGTACCTACGAACTTGTACCGACGAGGGGAATCCTACTGTCAGGTCAGTTTTACCGTATAGTGAACATAGTATAAAAAAAAATCCGGAAAATGCACTTTCTATGCAATTGCACTACACTTGGAATTTTTTTTTCATTTTCACATACTATATGGTAAAATGAATGACGTTATACAAACATACAACTCATCCTTCAAATACAAGCCCTCATATGTTTTTACTGATAGAAAAATATAAAAAATTATGGCTATTGGAAGAAGGGGAAGTAAAAAGGGAAAATTGCTGGTTGGTGAAGAGATTATAGGTAACCTTTTCCTTTCCAATAATGCTGTTAACTTGAAAATATAGGGTTAATGTGCATTATGAAGGTGCCGACCATTGTACTGAAAGAAAGCTTTATTTCTCGCTGGAGCTACCTGCTTTCAGTCATGCCCAGAACAATTACAGTCATTGCTTGCAGTACTGAGACTGACAGCAGTAAGCACGCCCTGACAGTGTGCTGATTTACTACAGAGTTAGCTGTCAGTCAATGCCAAGGCGTGATTTCGGTTGCCAAATTCTGTTCTGTGAGTGGTTTCTGTAATTGCGTTGGGCACAACTGCATGACTGAAAGCCGGCAGCTCCCGGAAGGAATACAGTTCATTTTTCAGTCTGATGCAGCACTTTCCGTACAGTAAGCAGGCATTTTCATAACACTATTAACATGCAGATTAACCCTATATTTGCAGGTTAAATGCATTATCGGACATGACAGGTTCCCTTTAATTCATCTAGCCAAACACAAGGCCATTATATGTGTATTCACGTCTGCTCTTCTATGAGGGGCTACTCACAAAAGTCAGGGAATCCCTGCTGCATAGCAGAAGTATGAGAAAACTGAAGCACTCCGCAACTTAATACAATGAGGATGCATTGCTTAGACGTTCACCTAGTTGTGAAAAATTATATTGTGTGTTGTCTCGTAGAGCATTAGGATTTTCATTAGCAGGACAGAATAAAGTTTATTTGATGCAAGTAGCCCCATTTTTTTTTTTATCTCTTATTGCCATTGTCAATCACATAGCAATGTTATGAGCTAATATTGTATTAAGTGTAAGAAATACATCCAGATTTTGTGCAGAGTTACACTGTGCTGGCAGGTGCACTGCTGCGGTACCATACACAGTCTGTCGTCATTCATGATTAGACTTGAGAAGGAGTCAGTCTCTTCCGAAACATTGGTTTCTTAGGCTATGTGCACACGATCTGCAGGCACTGCATGTTGGATGCAGTGCCTCCAGAATTGAGGGAAGCGGTGGGTAAATTCAGGGTGAGCGCAGCCATCCTATGCCCACGATCTGCGTTCAGTGCAGGGTGGCTTTTCCCTGCATTCACCCACTGGAGATCGTGTCTGACTCCACAGCATTAAATTAACATGCTGCGTAGATGCAGAAGTCCGGCAACCAACACCGCAGGTGAAAACACGCTGCTATGGGCAGAAGCACAGTGAGCTTCGGATTTCTAGAAATCCCATTCACTGTTCTGGTCCTGTATAACGCAGCGATAATATACTGTGTCCAAAACGCTGCTATTTCTGCTCGTGTGAATGCAGCATTAAATATATGGATATCAATATTGGGTCTGATGTAGCCATTGTATCGTTCCCCACCCACTTGATGGCTAATAATTGTTTAGTCATTGCATCATTTTGCTGAGTTCTTACATCCATACTGCTAATAGATATTTTAATTGGTAAATGTTCTCTATTTTTCCTTATTCTCAAGACTAAATAAAATAGCTCTCGGACCAATATTATTCAATGCAGTTGTGCAGAGGACTGATTTTTTTTTTCACTGACTGAATCTGTGTGAGAAAAAAAACAAACTGCAGTATGCTTGATTTTACTCTGGAAATTGGATGTGACTCAAGTCTTTGGGTGCAAGAAAAAAATCGGATTCCACAGTATATTATCTGATTTTTCGGAGACATTGCACTTCTGTAAGATGGGAAACTGTAAATGGTCCTGTAAATTATTAAAAGCTGCTAACTGCACACAAATGAAAAATGTTTGGACCTAGGTCTCACACCCCGCAGGGCCTACTACTGGGGTCTGTCATTTGGCATTTGGGGTGGCATTTTGGCACTGCCATTATTTTAGTATTGCTACAAAAACGAAAAAACAATAAAAGTACACATGTGAACAGAGCCTTGTGTGTTCTAATATTGTGTTCTGGGTTTTGTTCACTATGTGTGTTGAACATGTTACTGTTCGGCTATCTGCACACCTAGCTCTTTTTCCGCATTTACTTGCAGATTTCTCTGAAATCTACAAGGGAGAACTTATCCCAGCAAAGTCTTTGAGTGTCTTGAAGTTCTGTTCCCATCTTCAGGTTTTTTCACGTGCAGATTTTGGTGCAGAATAAAGAAGCAACATTCTTTGTGTGTTTTTTCCATGCATTTTCTCATAGACTATATGATAGAAACAGATGGGATAAAACGGACAGAAAAATGCACCAAGAATGAAAAAATGCAGCGTTTTGCCTGCCGGGAGATGCAGAAATAAACTGCTAGGTGGGCACATAGCCTTATTAATCTCACATATGGCATGTCCAAATAGTGCCTCTGCAGTTTATGCCCATGTGCTCATCCACTTTCCCCTCTCTTTCCCCATTTCCTCGCCCCCCCCCAAAAAAATATATATTTATTGTGCTTTATTGTTATTATTTTTTCACAATGATAGCCAATGAGTGACTTATACATCTATATACCATATAGATGTATGCATTAATTGGGGCTATATATTTTAGATTAACATGGGGAGGAGGTTTGTCATTTTATATTAAACACCAACTTTCCTTTGTTATCCATTTTTGTAAAGCCCTTAGTTGTGACATGTCTCCTTTTCACTTAATACTTGAACAATGTCTCTTTCTCCTAGTTTATTCTTCAGAAGCACAATTACATAGTTGATGAGTCCACATTACTGGGATATATTTATATGGCAACTGGTGATTTCCTATATTTAGCATTTTCTGAAAGGTCTTTCTGTTAATGTTTTTTTCCCCAAAAACTGTCATGTTTTCTGCTGTACTGCTTGTATGTTCACTTTCCAGGGTTATATGGTTTGGTGGAAGAAGAAACACTGTACATTAAGCATCCAAAAGACCAAACTATTCTGAAGGCTTTTAGCAAAACCTCTCAATCACTTTTATTTTATTATTATTTTATTTTATATTATAGGAATATTTGATTATTTCAAACTTTTTGAGGGGTAAATTTATACAAGTGAAAATGTGTCACAATATCTTGGGAGCCAAAAATCTCGCATATGAACGCGGATGCTTCACATTGTGGTTTTGCGTAAAGTGAATGGCAACTACAGCAGTAAATACTACAGTCTCATTGATTTCATTATGATTTTGGTTCTTTCATAATAGACCATGGAAGTTTGTGAAATCGTTCTTTTAAATTTTTTAAGGAGTTTTTTTTTTTTTTAACTCTGTAGATGTAGTACTTCTATAGTTTACACTGGATCTAAATCCTAACCTAGATTTTTATTTGCCTTTTACAATATTCTATACTATAACATGGCTTATATTATAATATTAGTTTGTACTAATTCATACAAAGGATTGTTAAAAGTCCTTGCTCTGTGGTTCACAGTGCATTGTGAAAATATTTGGCCCCCGTGAACCTTTCAACCTTTTGCCACATTTCAGGCTTCAAACATAAAGATATAAAATTCTAATTTTTTTGTGAAGAATCAACAACAAGTGGGACACAATCGTGAAGTGGAACAAAATTTATTGGATATTTAAAACTTTTATAACAAATTAAAAACTGAAAAGTGGGGCGTGCAATATTATTTGGCCCCTTTACTTTCAGTGCAGCAAACTCACTCCAGAAGTTCAGTGAGGATCTCTGAATGATCCAATGTTGTCCTAAATGGCTGGTAATGATAAATAGAATCCACCTGTGTGTAATCAAGTCTCTGTATAAATCCACCTGCTCTGTGATAGTCTCAGGTTTCTGTTTCAAGTGCAGAGAGCATCATGAAGACCAAGGAACACACCAGGCAGGTCCGAGATACTGTTGTGGTGACATTTAAATCTGGATTTGGATACAAAAAAATTTCTACCAAGACCCAGCCGTCTCTCTAAACTTTCATCTCGAACAAGGAGAAGACTGATCAGAGATGCAGCCAAAAGGCCCATGATCACTCTGGATGAACTGCAGAGATCTACAGCTGAGGTGGGAGAGTCAGTCCATAGGACAACAATCAGTCGTGCACTGCACAAATCTGGCCTTTATGAAAGAGTGGCAAGAAGAAAGTAATTTCTCAAAGATATCCATAAAAAGTCTTGATTGAAGCTTGCCACAAGCCACCTGGGAGACACACCAAACATGTGGAATAAGGTGCTCTGGTCAGATGAAACCAAAATTGTACTTTTTGGACACAATGCAAAACGATATGTTTGGCGTAAAAGCAACACAGCTCATCACCCTCAAAACACATTCCCCACTGTCAAACATGGTGGTGGCAGCATCATGGTTTGGGCCTGCTTTTTTTCAGAAGGGACAGGGAAGATGGTTAAAATTGATGGGAAGATGGACGGAGCCAAATACAGGACCATTCTGGAAGAAAATCTGTTGGAGTCTGCAAAAGACCTGAGACTGGGACGGAGATTTATCTTCCAACAAGACAATGATCCCAAACATAAAGCAAAATCTACAATGGAATGGTTTAAAAATAAACGTATCCAGGTGTTAGAATGGTCAAGTCAAAGCCCAAACCTGACTCCAATTGAGAATCTGTGGAAAGAGCTGAAAACTGCTGTTCACAAACGCTCTCCATCCAACCTCACTGAGCTCCAGCTGTTTTGCAAGAAAGAATGGGCAAGAATTTCAGTCTCTCGATATGCAAAACTGATAGAGACATACCCCAAGTGACTTGCAGCTGTAATCGCAGCAAAAGGTGGCGACTACAAAGTATTAAGTCAAGAGGAGCGAATAATATTGCACGCCCCACTTTTCAGTTTTTTATTTGTTAAAAAAGTTTAAAATATCCAATAAATTTCTTTCCACTTCACGATTGTGTCCCTCTTGTTGATTCTTCACAAAAAAATTAGAATTTTATATCTTTATGTTTGAAGCCTGAAATGTGGCAAAAGGTTGAAAAGTTCAAGGGGGCCAAATACTTTCACAAGGCATTGTATCTCAGGTTCATAAAGTATTGGCTCAGGTCTGCATTTATTGCACTTTTTGCATAGTCTTTCCTTGATTTTTAAATGATCAAAAAACTCCTTAAAAAGTTAGTGATTTCTTTTTTCAATCTTGAGCAATATCCGCATTGTTTCTTCTTTATCCAGTGCATATTATTGTGAAAGCAAAAATGACAAGTTCCAGCAGTCTGAGCAGGAGCTCGTTGAATCAAATAATGTAAAAAGGTATCTCCATTCTTACGATGTGCCCTTTCAGAGCATTTAAATGGGTTTTTCTGGACTAAAGCATTGAAGGTCTTTAAAGAGAATCTGTCAGCAGCATTTCACCCTCTAAACCGGGGGTGGGGAAATCCAGGCCTCGAGGGCAACCAACAGTTTCAGGTTTACAGGATTTCCTTTGTATGGCACAGGTGATAATATAACCACCTGCATTGGTGATGATTCTAACCCCTTTACAATGCTAAGAAAATCCTGAAAACCTGCAGTGTGCTGGCCTGGAGTTCCCCATCCCTGTTTAAACCATTTATTTGTGCATTTAGCTTTTTCAAGCCAGATCCTGTAATATGTTTACAATGCCAGTCTGTTCCTCCATCATTGAAAAACATAGTTTGAGTTGGCTATGCAAATAAGGCTGAATTGCTTTGTGTGAAAGCTCTTCCCAACCCTTTGTCACTCCAGCTCGGTTCCCTGTCCAGAGGAGCCATCTACTGCTTGACTGCTAGCCACTTTGCCTGTTCAAGCAAGCTGTCAGTTAAGGAGCAGGTGGATGCGGCACTGGGCAAGGAACTGGCCTTGGGAAGAGCTTCCATTTGCCAAGAGCACTTCGGACTCATTTCCATATCCCATTTAAATGCAGATTTTTCAGTAATTGAGAAACAAACTGTCTATGTAAAGGTATTGCTGAATTTGTCTTTTATAAACCTACATGTACATGTTAATATTAATAGGGTGGATAATCCTGATGACAGACTACCGTTATGGAGAGCCGATCAGCTGAATGGGGCCTGTACTGCCATGGAACATTGGTTGTTTTCCATGTCTGTGTGTCTGTACCCCATATGGCAGACCAGCCCTGGTCCTTCTTTACACATCAATATTTTGTTCAGTATTTTTCATCAGGAGTTAAAAGTCAGATTTATTATTGGAACCCAAAGAGAGAGAAACTATGGTTGAGAGATTCTCTGCTGTTCTATGTTTTGTAACTACTTTGATTTTTGTTGTTTTTATTTTGTTTGCTTACAAATACTGATGAAATATTGACCAAAAATAGTTGTGTGAAAAAGACCTCAATTATAGGGGGTAGAGCCACCCCTTTGATTACACACTTCTTGTCTTATTTTCTTTAGTACAGAAAAACCTCTTTAATTACTTCAATCGCTTTGTAAAATCTATGACAGTTTCCTTTCTCACTTTACTGCTTGATTGCTTAATGTTGCATGTTAACAAGAAGTAAAAGCACAATAAACATGGGAAAAGGTTATATAATAAATGGTGGGGTAGATGATACTTTTTAAGGTTAGTCAAATGAAATCATAAGACAAATCGTATACACAACTGTAGCAGCTTGTAATATTTTTCCCCCTATTTTTAAAATTTCACCTACAGTATACATCTGTAAGTACTAATTCCTTAAGGAATATCAGACAATAAATATATTTCATTATTTTTCAACATCAGGGAATCATTAAAAAAAAATCTGTTTTCCTAAAATAAAAGGTTTTCATAAGGCCATAACTTGCTGATTATTGGTGGTCCACACACTGAGATCAGGTCTCTGCACCCCCTCATCTGAGTGTAATGGAGGTCGAGCATGTTCATCTCTGCTCCACTTTCAGACAATGAATGGAGCAGAGGTACACATGCTTGACCCCTACTATGTTCAGACAGGACGCTGCAGAAGCCTGTCCTCAAGTTCATTGTCTGATCACGGTGCTCACTACTTGCCCAGTAGATAGATAGCCATTTGTTATCTTGGTAAAAACGTATAGAAATAAGGATTCTTTAAATAAAAACACAAGATCAAAACCTGTCATTTTTTAATTTAATTTTATTTGCTGAAATTGATAACTTGTCAACAACAGGATAAAGAAGAAATTGCATATACTTGGTGGTGGGCCTTCTGTTGAGTCTCTCCATTTGAATTTAATATCAGAAAACAATCTAATTACTAAAGCAGTTTGAAAGATGAATTGATTGAAATGACTGCAGATAAACCTTTCCTCTTTTAGCACAGTGCCTGCTTGGAGCTGAACCCTAGTTGTGCAAGTCAGACTGGTTACTATAGGTACAGTGTTGGCCAAAAGTATTGACACCCCTGCAATTTGTCAGATAATACTCAGTTTCTTCTTGAAAATTGCAATCACAAATTCTTTGGTATTATTATCTTCATTTAATTTGTCTTCAATGAAAAAAACACAAAAAGAATTGACCTTAAGCCAAATTGGATATAGTTCCACACCAAACATAAAAAAGGGGGAGGACAAAAGTATTGGCACCATTAGAAAAATCATGTGATGCTTCTCTAATTTGTGTAATTAACAGCACCTGTAACTTACCTGTGGCACCTAACAGGTGTTGCAATAACTAAATCACACTTGCAGCCAGTTGACATGGATTAAAGTTGACTCAACCTCTATCCTGTGTCCTTGTGTGTACCACACTGAGCATGGAGAAAAGAATGAAGACCAAAGAACTGTCTGAGGACTTAAGAAACCAAATTGTGAGGAAGCAAGAGCAATCTCAAGGCTACAAGTCCATCTTCAAAGACCTGAATGTTCCTGTGTCTACCGTGCGCAGTGTCATCAAGAAGTTTAAAGCCCATGGCACTGTGGCTAATCTCACTAGATGTTGACGGAAAAGAAAAATTGACAAGAGATTTCAACGCAAGATTGTGCGGATGGTGAATAAAGAACCTTGACTAACATTCAAACAAGTTCAAGCTGCCCTGCAGTCCGAGGGTACAACAGTGTCAACCCATACTATCCGTCGCCGTCTGAATGAAAAGGGACTGTATGGTAGGAGACCCAGGAAGACCCCACTTCTTACCCCTGAGACATAAAAAAGCCAGGCTAGAGTTTGCCAAAACTTACCTGAGAAAGCCTAAAACGTTTTGGAGGAATGTTCTCTCTTTTTGGGCAAAGGCATCAACATAGAGTTTACAGGAGAAAAAAAAAGAGGCATTCAAAGAAAAGAACACGGTCCCTACAGTCAAACATGGCGGAGATTCCCTTATGTTTTGGGGTTGCTTTGCTGCCTCTGGCCATGGACTGCTTGACTGTGTGCATGGCATTATGAAGTCTGAAGACTACCAACAAATTTTGCAGCATAATGTAGGGCCCAGTGTGAGAAAGCTGGGTCTCCCTCAGAGGTCTTGAGTTTTCCAGCAGGACAATGACCCAAAACACACTTCAAAAAGCACTAGAAAATGGTTTGAGAGAAAGCACTGGAGACTTCTGAGGTGGCCAGCAATGAGTCCAGACCTAAATCCCATAGAACACCTGTGGAGAGATCTAAAAATGGCAGTTTGGAGAAGGCACCCTTCAAATATCAGGGACCTGGAGCAGTTTGCCAAAGAAGAATGGTCTAAAATTCCAGCAGAGCATTGTAAGAAACTCATTGATGGTTACCGGAAGCGGTTGATCGCAGATATTTTGGCTAAAGGTTGTGCAACCAAGTATTAGGCTGAGGGTGCCAATACTTTTGTCCGGCCCATTTTTGGAGTTTTGTGTGAAATGATCAATGTTTTGCTTTTTGCTTCATTCTCTTTTGTGTTTTTTCATTGAAGACAAATTAAATGAAGATAATAATACCAAAGAATTTGTCATTGCAATCATTTTCAGGAAGAAACTGAGTATTATCTGACAGAATTTCAGGGGTGTCAATACTTTTGGCCAACACTGTAGGTCAGGATACCCTGGCACACCACTATGAGTTACAGATAAAATGACTTGGAGGTTTTTTCATATGCTTCAAATAAGAGTTTATTTATCACACACTGAGAACGAGATCCAACGTTTCGGCATCATCATCGGGATCTATGTCAGTTATCAGGGTGGAAGATAGATCCCTTATTTGAATCATATGAAAAACCCTCCCAAGTCATTTTTTCTGTAACTCATAGTGGTGTGCCGGGGTATCCTGACCTATTGCATCTTTTTCACCTGAGCACCCGTACTTGTGAGCCAAAGCTATATTACTGGTTACTATAGATAGACTGACTAAGATTCTTAGTCTACTTCCGAGATCCACAACCTGTGTATCTACAGCTACTGCAGAGTCTAGTCTTCCTGATAGGTGTTTTCATTTTGTATCGCCTGAGATACACAGGTTCAAGGACTCTGTTATGCAGCTTTTTCCTGCAGATTACTTGGGTTGATAATAAGGAAGCTTGACTGGATTCAAAGCACATGTCTATCTCTTATTGCTTCATTAGCTTTAAGGCTTAAAAAAACAAGCTCTAAGACATGATATATTTCCTTTATCAAACAGCGTCAGCCTTGTCTGTTGAATGATCAGCTATTTTAAAGGCTATCTGTCATCAGGTTTTTAATACTCCATCTGTGAACTACATAATGTTCTGACAGAGGCCCAGATTTTAGCAATGTATCACTTTTTTGGGCTGTTTGCTACAGTTTTGAAAAAATCACTGCAACCTACTTCAGATCTACCAGTTCTCTGGATGTTTAGCTCTGCAGGTATAACTTTGCCCACACCACTTATTGGCAGTTTTCTGCCTATGCAGGGTTTACCTAGAAAGCTGTTAAATCATTTGTGCTGGTAGATTTATACGGAGCTGATGAATATGGAAGACTGCATAACAGCAGGTTTACTAGTCTAGTGATAATTTCTGATGATAAAAAAGGAATTTTATCAAAACTACATCAAGCAGCTCAGTGAGATTCAGAGCTGGAATCCGAGTCTGTCTCTAAATTATACAGCTCAATTTAGATGGCAACATCCTGGTGATAGATTCCCTGTAATTGAACCTTAATATTTGAATGTTATTTCATTGTAATCTGGTAGCATCCTTTATTTCCTTTAGAGTTCTTTGAAACCCTTTTAACCTCAGAGTAGATAAAAGCAAATTGATGCCAGATTTTCTTTCTCAATTTAACACTCACTGCTTGCCAGTTTTCTGAGCACATCACCACAATGTTTGTTCTAACCTTTTGTGTTAAGTATTTGTTGAATCACAAATTGCTTCTTTACAGCCATGTTTCATGTCTTTGTCGCCCATGATGCTCTGACACTAAGGCCCCATGATTTTCTCCTGATTCTTGGAGTGGTCATGGACTGGAGTGAGATTTTTGACATACAGAAGCCACAGCTAACCATGAATCAGACAAGCTTTATGTTCACATTCCCATCACATCTCAAGTTTGCCCGCGCTATTTGGCAGTGCTGGGAGAAACTGGCATAAAAATGCCAAATTTTGCCACAATTTAGAGTTGCACCAAGATTTTTCAACTTTAAGTTTTTAGCACACTTTTTTTGGGCATAAAAGCTTTGATGAAGTGGGGCCTAAGTGATTAAATATCCCCATAGGAATACTCCTTGCCTAAAATGTCCATCTTGCAAAATGATTTTGAGCCATTTACTTTAGCAAACTGTGTACTCTAATTTTCTTTTCCTCTCAAAACCAGGGATTAGGAAGCTTTAGTCCTCAAAATTTGTACGCTAGGAAATGCCAAGCAATACCTCCAAAGAGGCTGATTGAAGATGCTAAAATCTGGAAAGATATTGCCCTAAGTAACAAGTTTACAAAAGTTTAAAGACTGGGTTACAATATATGAAATGTTAAATTCTAATGGTATTTGTTGGTTTTGAGGACTTCAGCTATTATTCCTGTTTTTACCATTTATTAATCTTTCTTTACAGCCTTTGACTTCTATTACTTTTCCTCCTTGAATTTTTATGACGGTCTTATTTTTTTTTCTATCTTGTAATCATTTGTGTTATTGTTTAATCTACATGGTAATGTTTTTGTGAATTCAATTTTTTAGGAAACCTAAACCTGAAACTCTTGATGTGCACTACACTGCTTGCAACGATGCATAAATACATCTGAAGGATAGAGAAGCTCCTTTATGCAAATACCTCTCTGAGCACTGGATCGTTTGTGACGCTTTATCATGACCGCCACTCTTGGAGAGTGGGTCGAATACACTATTCCTTCTTCAGGTGGCTTCAAGCTACCTCACTGCTTGATCAAAGATAACTGTGTCTCACATGTGCCTATATTGTCATTATCTTTTCTCTGACTAAGAATAAGGATCCTATTACATGAGCAGACAAATTTCTCGCAGTGAGCTTTGATTGATGATATTGCACGTGCTGAATTAATAGCATTTATGTGTTGCAACCAATGAGGGTTTTGCACAAATGATTGTTCTTATGATATTTTGTCCAAAACCCTTTATATTATTGTCGGCAGCACATTCTCTTACTCATCCAATGGGATGTGCTGCCTACAAATCATTTTTATATGTTTATAAAATATTAGATCAATTACAAGCAAGCTTTTAGCTGTTTTCCAGGGGATTGCTAAGCCTTTTTATATTGGGGGATGACTGGATGGAAAAAAAAAATTAAGAATACTTGTATAGGTGATCTTGGCCTTATGTCAGTGCTAAAGAATGATAAAAATGTTAACACCAGTAAAATACACAGGTATTTCAGTTACGTAAATATTTTTCACCCAAGTATATTGAGGAGGTAGAGTTCAACTACACGAGTCTCCACCCTAGTGTTTCTTGTAGACTATACATGAAGATGCAATAGCTATCTTTTGTAAATTTTCCATTTTCGAGATTATTTGCGTGGTAACATATGACATTACAAATTGAGCAAGATATAAAAAAAATGGCACATATGTCTGTATTTTACGCAAGTTCATTATTACACTTTACATATACATTTACAGTTAACAGGTTTGGGACGTGTTGACCATAAAGCTTTTCCAATATGTACATATAATAACTCTCTTCCATTTCTTGATAGCTTTATTTCTAATTCTATTATCATCTGTGATATTTCACACAATTACATTTTTGATTTGTGCATCCCAATTTATACCTTTGGAAAGGTGCAAGAATTTCATGAGGCACGATAATTTGTCTTGTTCGTTTCTCTGATGGAAAGTATGATTCATGTTAATTTGTCTAATGTAAGTGTTGGTTGTTCAGGATTTTTAGAAAAAAACAGGTTTATGACAATTTGTCTGATTCTGTAGGACAGAGAAAACCATTGTTCTTAAGCCTGATGATAAAGGCTAGTCAGCAATTTTTTTTTTTAATAGCATGAGAAACAGTATTATAGATCTTCAAAACATGTCATTTGATTATTTTGATGGGATGCGCAATGTTCACAACCAGACCGACGTTTTCTAAGAATGTGTAAGAGGCAGCGTAAACTGAGTCCAAGAAGTCTCATGTACGCTGTTTTACAAATATTTCATGAACCAAGTAAAACACCTGGTAAAGTAAATATTACAAATGTCATGGGCTGTAAACTATAGTAAGGCCCCAGTAGAAATATAGATTAAGATATCTTGCATTTGACCAGGGATCTCAAACTCCAGGCCTCGGTGGCTGCAAACAGTGCATGTTTTCAGGATTTTTTTAGCACTGCGCAGGTGATAATTGAATCACCTCTGCACAGGTGATAATTCCAACCCCTGTGTAATGCTAAGGAAATCCTGAAATCATCCACTGTTTGCAGCCACCGAGGTCTGGAGTTTGAGATCTCGGCTTTAGACTATTAATTTGTTAAAATAGCACGATAATCTATTTTTTTACTTCCTAAATCTTTGTCTCTTTTCTATACACCGTTGAAATGTTTCTAGTGAAGTGTGCTTGTCAGTTATTTTTGGTGCAAATCAATAATGCATTTTTACACCAAAATGAAGTTGCAAATTTCATGAGAACTTTAGAGAAAAGCATGAGGAAAGTTTTGTTTTAGATCACTTTTGCTTAAGTACTGTTCAGGTTTAACTCTTGGATGGCTTGGGGAAATGCTTAAAATACCACTTTTACATTTTTAATCTATTATATAATAAGAAAAAAAACAGATTCAGTAGCTGACAGTCAGTTTTTTTTTTACTTTTCATTTTTATGTAGATATATTTATCTGAAGTTTATATATAAAAACAGAAAATGTTTAAAAAGTTATAAATAAAAACCTAGATTAGCAAGCAGTCTGTACAATTTATTCTGAAAGTGACCCCCTTGAGTATAGACTGATTAGTGATGCCCACAAGTATAGACTGTTTAGTGACGCCCACGAGTATAGACTGTTTCATGATGCCCACGAGTATGGACTGTTTAGCGACGCCCACAAGTATAGACTGGTGACGCCCATGAGTATAGACTGTGATTGGTGAAGCCCACGAGTATAGACTGATTGGTGAAGCCTATGGCTATAGACTGGTGAAGCCCACGAGTATAGTCTGATCATTGCTTTTATAGATCTGTACTATTTGTACTGTAGGGTTTTGAATGTGGTTGTACCTTGTTACTTTATCCAGCTAACTAATGCCATAATTGCTATTTCATAGCACTAGGTAATACACATTAAAAGGCTCATATTTAGCGGGAATTTTAAAGCTTTACATGGTGATCTAGATCAGCTTTTAATAGCTGTAATTTATGTATTAGTGATTAACTGCTGCAAATCATTGCTTAGCACTTCTTTTTATTATAACTATAAAAGCATTTTGTTTGGTTTGTCTTGCTGCATACGTAATATAAATTATTACTTTAAAATGAAGGAATTAATTTACTTGTAGCTCACTGAATCGTACAATATGCCTCCATTTTTAGATAGGATGTAGGGAGTCAAACTGACTTCTGGGAACTTCAAATTAAGAGTGAATTTGGAGTGGCTGAAAACATATTTATTATTTTGAATGTAATGTGATGAAAGTTGTTCTTGCAAGTATTAAACGTTTCTTAAAGAGAAACTATTGGCTCTTCTGCCATGTCTGTTTTACTAATGATTGTATTAACACAACAATGCTGAGGTATCTTCTTAGACATTTGTGTTTTGCTGTTTCTCTGTCACTAGATTTTACTGGTTTACATTGTCAATGAGATGTAGCCATTCATTTTTTGACATCATCTGCACTGATTGGATATTAGAGTTTGGAAAATAGTATTGAAATGCAAACATAAATATCAAGTTCTTGATTTAATACATTACCATGAGGAATAGTCACCAAAAAACATTTTGCAGGGTTCCAAGAAAAGATGTTTCACTTTTTTCCATGTGTGAGACGTAATAAAACAGACATGTCAGAAGAGTTATCTCAACTGAACATACTTTTTATTTTTGACCTAGTAGGACATACAGATCTCCTCTGTACCGAACCACTTCTGTTAGCCTTAGGGTCTATTCATACTGAGTTACATTGTGTGTTGGATGCATTTCTGGAAATTCTATCAAAAGATTGCCCATGTTTCAAATACTATCGTTGAGTGGTACTTCAAGGGAACCTGTCATGTCTAATAATGCAGTTAACCTTTAGCTATGGGGTTAATATGCAAATAAACAACATTATAAAGATGCCGAGTCACTGTACTGAAAATTCAAATGAGGCCACGCCAACTGTTCTCAGGCTGCAGGGAACTGGCTGTTATAAGGTGCTGATGGAGTAGGCCATGCCCCATGATGTGTGATGTAACATCCCAGAAGAGAATGGAAGCAGCAAAGAACAGCTCCAGCGTTACACTGAATTACAGGTACTATGAGGATATGGAACAGCATTGTGCATTTCATCTTTATAATTTGAGGACAGGGACAGTAGAATTGTTTTTATGTACCCGGTGTACCCCTTTAAGTCACTTAGAATGACCTATGTTACACCATTCATTCTCGTTTTATGTCAGATAATTAGTACTTGCAGTTCTGACAGATGTTGGAGATGACCTTTCACTGCTACAACTGCTTATTCAGTTACTCATACTGATGGCTTTGCTTTATGTCACTTGACTTATTAACCATACCATTCACATAATCATTTGTATATAAAATGAGAATTTACATGTTTATCTTTGTACTGAAACAGAGTACAAATATATTTTTCTTGTCACCTTAATAGAGCACTACTTTAAATAGCAATTCTCAAAAAGAATGTATTAAATGCTCACAAATGTATTTGAATGTATGTTGTTATACCACCCACCTTCCTATGTAGATGCTACTAGATTTGCCACCACAAAAGTGCTCTGTTACTGCAGCCAGACCCATAATGGTTCTCAGGTAGCCAAGGCAGTCATTCCTTTACCATTTGAGTCCCAGTTCACATAACCTCTTTAAGTCATCTGTACTGATAGGTCTTAAAACATTTTGGTATGGCTTGAAATATAAGTGCTAGCATAGTGATCTGTCATTCTGTATTATACAATTTGGTTTCAGCTCTTTTCTTCCTTTCTGATTTACATTTAATTATGAATGATTAACACCTGCAATGTTTTTTGTGTGTGTTCCTATTCGACAAATGAAAAGGTGATCACTAATTTTAAGGAAATGACACAGAATGTGATGTCTGGTTTATTGTTTTCTGCCATTGTTCTCCATAAATTGGAAGGGAGTTTTCAGCAGGGCTGTGACGTCAACGTCGGTATCTATTTGGTTGAAGTCAGATTCAGGAAAATTGAGTCAGTCGAATGTGTGGCTTACTGACTTCACAGCCATTGTTGTGAAGACGAAGTCTATGTCCATTTTGGTGGAGTCAGAGTCGGATTCTGGGAAATTGAAGAGTCAGATGTTTGGCTTACCGACTCCACAGCCCTGGTTTTCAGATGATGTATCCACCATCCTACTCTAAGGTTATGTTGACCTTGAATTGAAAGTTGAATAGGCACCAGCACCTTAGAATGTCCTGAATAGCCTTGAAGCTCTATTTTTTAAGTATACCTTTTTTTTCTTTCTGTTATTTGTCCTGTTCCATTTTCATCATTTTATGTAATAAAGCTTGGATAATATTCCCAAATTGTGTTGTCTCCCTAGTGTGGAATTAATGTTTACAATACTTCCATGTTTTTTTTCATGCTGCATGTTGTCCTCTGCTGCAATTAAATTAAAATGGATTTAAAAAAAAAAAAACAGAAATATATGGAAAAAAATGTAACCTCTCATAAATAAAAGTCCTTCCTTAAAGAGGACCTCTTACCCCCCTGCTGCATGGCAAACTAAATGCAGCGTGTCTGCATGGGGTACCCATGTGTCTGTGTGCTGTGTACCCCGAGATATACACTTTAGAAAGTTTAGAGATCAGGAGGGCGTGAACTTATCTCAGAGTTCTGCTTGTCACACGTCCTCCCCTCCTCCTGCCTCTCTTGTTCAGCCTGTGTGTTCTGCAGACTCTGAAGAGGAGGGGAGGCCACACACGCAAGAGGAGGCGGAACACACAGGCTGAACAGAGAGGCAGGAGGAGGGGAGGATGTGTCCGAGATAAGTAAAGTCCCTCCTGACTCGTAAATGTAAGATTTATAAAGTGTATATCTCAGCGCACAGGGGGTCTAGAGCCATGAGGGACCCCTTCCCTAAATGCAGCAGACATGCTGCATTTAGTTTGCAGCAGGGGGGTGACAGGTCCTCTTTAACCCCTTCCCGACCTATGACGTTGTACAACGTCATGGACCGGTAAGGGGTGTTTGAGGTGAGCTCCAGCGCAGAGCTCACATCAAACAGCTTACATCTCAGCTGATCTCATCAGCAGAGATGTCGGGCTAACAGCTCCGATCGGATCCAGGATCCAATCGATGCTGTTAACTCCTTGGATCCCGCTGTCAATCACAGACAGCGGGATCCAAGGCGGCCGCGGTGGGGAACGCACTGTTCCCTGCCTGCTCCGGAGATCCCGGGATAGTATCGCCGGCGCTCACGTGACAGCCCGGGGTCCTGGCTAGACCCCGGATGCTGTCAGAGCGCAGTTTACTGTTGTGGTTGGCAGACGCTGCCAACCACAACAGGTCCGCGATTCTGGGAGATACAGATGAGCTGCAGCTCATCTGTATCTCCCACAAGCGATCGGACTGTGCAGCAAGGTGCCTCTTAAAGAGGCAGTGTAAAAATAAGAATCAATTAAAAAGTTTTTAAAAACTTGTGTGTGTGTGTGTATATATATATATATAAGTTCAAATCACCCTCTTTTCCCCCAATCACAATAAAAGTATATATAAAAAAAAAAATACATGTTTGGTATCGCCTTGTTTAGAATTGCCTGATCTATCATCGTATTAAAGTGGTTAATGATAGCCGTAAACTTCGTAACGAAGAAAATGGTCCAAACGCCAAAATTCAGTTTTTTTGGTCACCACAACATTGCTATAAAATGCATTTACAGGCGATCAAAACTGCTGATCCCCCCCAAAAATGGTGTCATTAGAAACGTTAGCTCAAGTCGCAAAAAATAAGCCGTCACACAGCCCCAGATCCCAAAAAATGAGAACGCTATGGGTCACAGAACATGGCGCAAAAAGTCAGTTTTTTTTTTTTTTCTTTCAAACTTCAGAATTGTTTTTCACCACCTAGATACCAGTAAAGGTATACATGTTGGGTGTCTACTACGAACTCGTACCGACCCAAGGCATCACCCCGTCACGTCGGTTTTACCATATAGTGAACATGGCAACTAAAATACTCAAAAAACAAATGTCATTGCACTTTTTTTGCAATTTCACTACATTTAGAATTTTTTTGCAATTTCCCTGTACACTATATGGTAAAATAAATTATTGCATGTGAAAGTACAACTTGTCCCGCAAAAAACAAGCCGTTATATGTCTATATTGACGGAAAAATAAAAAAGTTACGGCTCTTGGAAGCAGGGGAGCAAAAAACGAAAATGAAAAACGAAAAATTCCCAGGTCATGAAGGGGTTAACCATCTAAAACAGTGCCAATTTAGACCTTTATGAACAAGACAGAGTTAATTTTGATTTGTCACTTAATGCGGGATAACTTGATTGCTTCAACATGTTCCAGTGTTTCTGAGACTGTTTTTGTCATGACACATTTTCCTTTATGTTAATTAATTAATGGTATATAAGCAAGTAAAGTAAATAAATAGCACAGCATGGAAGCAAAGGAACGTGATTGGATTTTTGGAGTTACACTTTGACTGGAATAGATGGTGAGCATTCTGGCATGTTTACAGAGAGCAAGATTACAAAACAACATGAACCAACCATAAGTGACCCTATTTTAAAACTACACCATTTAAATGGTGTATCTGGGTTTTTTTTTTTTTTCATTTGCCTAAGCACTAACAGGCAGACAGTAGCCAGCACAGAGCAGTCACAGACAACTCCTGCCGGGCATACAATGGCTTTGTCAAGATTAGGGGCTTCACTTCCATTCTGCTCTGTAGAAGGGGTGGGATAGCTGATGTCATTCTGATTGACAGCTGGCTTCCCCAGTTAGGTGACGAGGAACAATAAGCATGAGGTCTGCTATGATGCCCATCAACAGACAACAGAGCAGATAAACCACATATGCTTATTGCTCCTCGTCATGGTGATGAGCAATAAGCATGAGGTCAGCTATGATGCCCATCAACAGAGAACATAAACCACCTCATTGACGACATGACATCAGTGAAGCTGCAGAATCATGTTAGGAGTGGTCTCAGACCACTCCAAGTCAGCAGTGAATGGCGACATGCACAACAGTAGGTAGCAACTTACCTGCCTGTTAGCCACTTTTTTGGTGGGGGGTAGAATAGAGCAGGATCGAGGTACAATTGTGCAAAAGAGAGAAGCATTGTGGGGAGGGGGGGGAATAAAATCCACAGAACAGGGAGCGGATGAAAAAGGCACATACCTCATGAACTGTGTGGCAGCCGCTGCTCTCTAAGACTCCACTATCACTACTCAGATGATTCAGCCATCTGCTAGTTTTGAGATCTCCCTAAGCTTGCCTTTATCTAAGTCATGGCCAAAAGTTTTGAGAATGACACCAAAATTATATTTTCACATGATCTGCTGCCCTCTGGTTTTTATTTGTGTTTGTCTGATGTTTATATCACATACAGAAATAAAATTGCAATCATATTATGAGTACCAAAAGGTTATATTGACAGTTAGAATGAGAATGCAGCAAGTCAATATTTGCAGTGTTGACCCTTCTTCTTCAGGACCTCTGAAATTCTCCATGGTATGCTCTCAATCAACTTCTGGACCAAATCCTGACTGATAGCAGTCCATTCTTGCATAATCAATGCTTGCATTTTGCCAGAATTTGTTGGTTTTTGTTTGTCCACCCGTCTCTTGATGATTGACCACAAGTTCTCAATGGGATTAAGATCTGGGGAGATTCCAGGTCATGGACCCAAAATCTCTATGTTTTGTTCCCTGAGCCATTTAGTTATAACATTTGCTTTATGGCAAGGTGCTCCATCATGCTGGAAAAGGCACTGTTGGGCGCCAAAATGCTCTTGGACGGTTGGGAGAAGTTGCTCTTGGAGGACATTCTTGTACCATTCTTTATTCATGGCTGTGTTTTTAGGCAAGACTGTGAGTGAGCCGATTCCCTTGGCTGAGAAGCAACCCCACACATGAATGGTTTCAGGATGCTTTACAGCTGGCATGAGACAAGACTGGTGGTAGCGCTCACCTCTTCTCTCAAATAAGCTGTTTTCCAGATGTCCCAAACAAGTGAAAAGGGGATTCATCAGAGAAAATGACTTTACCCCAGTCCTCAGCAGTCCACTCCCTGTACCTTTTGCAGAATATCAGTCGGTCCCTGATGTTTTTTCTGGAGAGAAGTGGCTTCTTTGCTGCCCTCTTTGAAACCAGGCCTTGCTCAAAGAGTCTCCGCCTCACAGTGCGTGCAGAAGCACCCACACCAGCCTGCTGCCATTCCTGAGCAAGCTCAGCACTGCTGGTAGTCCGATCCCGCAGCTGAAACAGTTTTAAGATATGGTCCTGGCGCTTGCTGGTCTTTCTTGGGCGCCCTGGAGCCTTTTTGACAACAATGGAAGCTCTCTCCTTGAAGTTCTTGATGATGCGATAGATTGTTGACTGAGGTGCAATCTTTATAGCTGCGATACTCTTCCCTGTTAGGCCATTTTTGTGCAGTGCAGTGATGGCTGCACATGTTTCTATAGAGATAACCATGGTTAACTGAAGAGAAACAATGATACCAAGCACCAGCCTCCTTTTAAAGTGTCCAGTGGTGTCATTCTTACTTAATCATGACTGATTGTTCGCCAGCCCTGTCCTCATCAACACCCACACCTGTGTTAATGGAACAATCACTAAAACTATGTTAGCTGCTCCTTTTAAGGCAGGACTGCAATGATGTTGAAATGTGTTTTGGGGTTAAAGTTAATTTTCTAGGCAAATATTGACTTAGCAAGTAATTGCTGTGAAGCTGATCACTCTTTATGACATTCTGGAGTATATGCAAATTGCCATTGAAAAACTGAAGCAGTAGACTTTGTTAAAATTAATATTTGTATCATTCTCAAAACTTTTGGCCATGACTGTACTATGCCTTTGGTTGTCCCACAACAGTTGAGCTTTTCACCTTAGCACATAGCCGGTTAACCAAGCTGATTAGCTCTTGCATGCTGGGGCACAGACAGCGATAAAGTTTGCCAGAAATGAATAAAATGAGCAGTGCTACTGTCTACCAAAGGATAGACATATTCCTTTAGTCTCCAAATTGTGAAGTTGATTTTGATAAATATATTCGGAGAATGACAATATTGTTATCTGGACGCCTCTGTCCTTGAAGAAAACAAGAATTTTTTAATAAGAAATATTATAAGTGACACTTTGCATCATTTTTAGCCCCTTAACACCCCATGATGGAAAGATCCGTTATCGAGTGGGTCGGCAGTGTGTGCGGAGCCGGTTCAAAAGAGGCACTCACTTCACACATGACATATGCTGGCTAAATCAAATAGACAGTATCCGGTTCTAACAGCCATGACTGAAGCTAAGACCCACCAGCTGCTGTTAACAATTTAGATACTTCTGTCAGTTACTGACAGCAGCATTTAATTTCTGCTCTTGCCATTGGTCACACACTGGTTTCCATGGGTTACCATAGTTACTGGTTACTGGTGAAAGCCCCTGTTGCTGCCATCTTGGTACTCCTGGGAAGCTTAGCCAAAGTGTGACTTTTATAGGATACAGTGGTTTCACACTAAATATTGCAATTTAGTGATATTGCAGTATAACATTGAAGGTAATAATTATTTGATCCCTTGCTGATTTTGTAAGTTTGCCCACTGACAGACATGAACAGTCTATAATTTCAAATGTAGGTTAATTTTAACAGTGAGAGATAGAGATAGAATATCAAAAATAAAATCCAGAAAATCACATTGTGTAAATTAATAAAGTTATTAGCATTTTGCAAAGAGAAATAAGTATTTGATCCCTTTGGCAAACAAGACTTTTTTTTTTTTTTAGAATTCTTTATTTTATCGTTTTTAATTACAAAATTTAGAAACATAGAACAAGTCTCATCATTGTAAATCACATAACAGCATCCGAAAATATAATCAGGTTGGTTAGAGTGTTCAGAATTGCAATACAGCATTGGTACAAACTACGGAAGGTAAAACATCCTTTCTTTGTATCAATCAAAACTAGCTGTCTGACAGAATAAAGAGACAAGCATCATAGATTCTGTATCCGTGTCATCTATTACTACAGAAGGAAAAACTTAAAAATTAAAAAGGAGGGAGAGAAAGTAGGAAGGAAGAAAGAAGTGTCAAAATATAAGTGGGATGGGTGGGGGGGGGGATGGAGAGGAAGGGAAGGGTGGAGGCGGAAGGGACAGGGGGAACCCTCAAAGCTTCCATGGAGTTAAGTATGTACTCAGTGGCACAAGTTCACCCTCGTTTCAATTGAAACAGGCCCGTTAGAAATCTCTATGAGTCTTATACAAATCAGATTGTTGAAAACTCATCCAGCTAAACCATGTATTTCTGAATTTTTCATAAGTGTCATGCACCGCAGATGTCAAGTCTTCAAGGTGCATGAGATCGTTCACCCTTTCTATCCACATAGCTACAGACGGACACGTCTCCTTTTTCCAAAATATCGGGATCAGGATCTCACAGCCATGACTAAAAACCTCAGCAGCGAGTGTTTATATTTGCGTGGGGGGATCCTGCAGTGGTGTAACATGAAGAGACCTGGACCTAGGTCATCGGTGCATTCCGTAACCGTCCGTATGATCTTTATCAACTTCTGACCAAAATGGTTGGAGTTTTCCGCACTCCCAAAACATGTGAAGTAGCGTACCATTCGCCTCGCCACACCTCCAGCACCTCGGATCTACAGAAGGGAAGAGTCTGTGCATATGAGCCGGGACTCTATACCATCTCGTCAGTAGTTTATAATTTGCCTCCTACAGTCTCGAACTCATTGAGGTAGAGTGAGCTAGTGTAAAAATGGCTGATCTCTGCTCTGAAGTTAATTTGAGACCTAGATCTGTCTCCCAACTAACATGAAATGGGGAATCGGAAGGTCCGGGGGTGAGATTAAACACGCGTATGTTTGAGATAATGCATGTCTACAGTCAACTGTGGTAGTGCACAAGGATTCAAATAATGTCTTGGGCCGTACATATGTTCTCCTAGGAGGAAGCCCCTGAAGGTAATGTGCAAGTTGTACACATCTCCAAAAACCCAGCGCCGTCGGGCGTGTGATCAAGTTGAGTTGTTCTAGGGTTGGCCAATTATCACCCTCTCCCCATTTCTCTATCCTGTCTAGGTCTAACTGTATCCAACGTCGGAACACGGGATCATCAACACTGGGTTTAAAGTCCGGGTGGCTAAGGATCGGGTTTAAAACAGACGCACATGGTATCATTATAGATCTGACCAAGGGGTGGTTACAAATTTTAAGAGTGGCCCCAATCGTCGGGTGGTCAAACAATGACTTATCTTTCAGAGGTGACACCCAGGGTAATGTCTGAAGTCTGAAGGGGGTAGAGTCTTGCTCAATTCGTACCCACAATTTGTTTGCGCCATGTCTGCACCAGTCTATTACCCGTGTAAGGTGACTGGCGACATAATACAATTTAATATTCGGGAGGTTCACACCACCGTCTTTTTTTCGTCTATATAAAATCGATCTTGCTAAACGTGGTCTCAAGTTATTCCAGATAAATTTTGTCTGTATTTGTGCGATTGTCTTAAAAAAGGCTGACGGAATGGTGGTGGGCAGAGTCTGTAAGTAATACAATATCCTAGGTAAGATAGTCATTTTGAAAAGCTGGCATCTCCCGGACCATGTGAAAGTAGACAACAGCCATCTCTCACAGTCTGCTTTAATTGACCGTAGTAGAGAGGGAAAATTTGCACTATACAGATCTCTGACATCAGGAGTAATTTGTACTCCCAAGTAACGAAGAGCTTTAGGGGACCAATGAAATGTAAAAGCGTTCTGTATTCTATTCATTTGGCTATTAGGAAGTGACACATTTAGGGCCTCTGATTTTGATCTATTTATTTTAAAATTGGATAGAGTGTAATATGTCTCCAATTCTTTCAGAAGAATGGGAAGGGAAACCTCAGGTTTTGTCACAAAAAACAGGAGGTCGTCTGCATATGCCGCAATTTTGTGTACGCCCGATTTCACCTGTATACCTGAAATATCCCCATTCATCCTGACATGACGTAATAACGGCTCTAGAGTCAAGATAAAAATCAGTGGGGACAACGGGCATCCCTGGCGCGTGCCATTACTGATGTCAAATGACTCTGAAAGGATCCCGTTGACCCGTACTTTTGCCGACGGGACAGAGTACAGAGACAACACCCATCCAAGCATTTTTGCTCCCAAACCAATGTGAGACAATGTCTCTTTGATAAAAGACCAATGTACACGGTCAAACGCTTTCTCTGCGTCCTAGATAGTAACATCAATGGGGTTTTGGATGTCTTGGCCGCGTAAGTTAAATCTATAGCTTTAGTGGTGTTGTCCCTGGCCTCCCGCCCCACGACGAAACCCGTCTGATCTGGATGAATCACGTCCGAATGAATGGGGAGAGTCTTGCCGCCAGAATTTTACCAAAAAGCTTAATATCCACATTTAGCAAGGATATCGGGCGATAACTGGAGCACAACAGAGGATCTTTCCCTGGTTTGTGAATCACCGCTATGTTAGCCCTTAATGCATCTTTTGGTGGAGCTGTTGTCGACATGGTCATTAAAAAAGGTTTTAAGGTGCGGTAAAAGGGACCCTTTTAATTTTTTATAATAACCCACTGTGAACCCGTCTGGGCCGGGTGCTTTACCGATTTAGTTGATGACAACGCATCTTCAATCTCCTGCTCAGAGATTGGTATTTCAAGTGATTGCGTAACCGAGCCCTCCAATTTCGGCAACGCCGAGGCTTTAATATAAGCCCGTATACGGGTTGTGAGTGTATTTAAGGCCAAAGGTGATTTATTTGTGTCCAGGTTATATAAGGTAGTATAATAGTGTTTAAATGCCTCAGCTATATCTTGGGGAAACTTTGAACGCCTCGAGGTATCAGGATGGGATATCTCAGATACATACGTTGCAGCTCTGTGGAGTCTGGAGGCCCTCGCCAATGCTCTACTTGCCTTATTTCCATATTCATAAAAATGTCGGCGGCATCTGGAGAGTACCCCCTTTGCTTTATGTAGTAAGATTAAGCGCAGCTTCTCTCTCACGTCAAGTAGTTCTCTCTTCAGGTCAGGGAGGGAATGACGCTTATGTCTAGTTTCAAGATCTCTCAGTTTTGTCATGAGATTATGGGTTTCTGCGTCTCTATTTTTCTTTAATCTAGCTCCATGTTTTATTAAAATACCTCTCACTACACATTTATGGGCCTCCCATACCCCCCAGGTGTCACATCAGCAGAAGTGTTCAAGTCAAAGTAATCTTTAAGCGTTTTAGAGACGTCCGCCAGGACCACTGTATCTTCTAATAAAGAGGCATTTAGTCTCCATTGCCATTGTCTAGGAATCGGAGAGAGAGCATAAGGGAAATCTTAACTAGAGCATGATCCGAAAAGGATATCGGCTCAATAGACGCGTCTACTAATTGAGTCAGGTCAGTGTGTCTCAGGAGAAAAAAATCCAGTCTGGAGAATGTGTCATGTATTGGGGAGTAGAAGGAAAAGTCCTTCGAGGTAGGAAACAGAAGGCGCCAAGCATCCAGCAGTTGGTAGTCATGGAGCGCCCGGTTCAGCCTTCTATTGGCTGCTTTAGATAAAATGGATCTGCCACGGGACGTGTCTATGTCGGGGTCAAGTGTGACATTGAAATCTCCCCCAGGACCAGTGTTCCTTCTGCGAATACATCTATTTTATCTAAGAACTGCAGGAGTACTGTAATCTGACCCGAATTAGGCAAGTATAGCGAGGCGAACGTATACACTCTGGAGGCGATCATACCTTTAACCATAAGGAGTCTTCCGTCTTCACCACTGCAGGAGTCCATGAATTCCCATGGTATCGACCTCGATATCGCGATACTGGTGCCCGAAGAGTGTGGGTTGGTAGAAAAGCTGTGGTATATCGAGGGGAACCAATGGCTGGACAGTTTATATGGCTTGGTTTCACACAGATGGGTCTCCTGGAGGAAGGCAACATGTATTTTATTAGCTTTCAAATAGTTAAACAAGATAGATCTTTTCCCTGCATCATGTAGACCCTGCACATTCAACGTGCCTATTTGTATGGCCGATAAGGTGCTATGTGACATATTGACCACTTCCAAAAATCTGAAGCTTCAAGGTAGGAAGGAAGAAGGGGGTTAGGGAAAGAAAAGGGAAGGAGGGAAGGGAAAAAGGAAATGCGATAGACTACAAAGAAAAGAAAGGAGGGAATAAAAGAAAGAGTCTAAGAAAAAAGGTAGGAAAAAGCTTAAAAGAAATGTAAAAGAGACTAAACTAGTCTCCGCCGGGCAAGCCGGCGTAACGATCCTCTCAGAAAAAGAAAGGAGAGAGAATCGTAGGGTTTGTAACTGACCAAAGGGCAACGGTCCGCAGACCCGGGACTCCAGCACATGACAGTGGTTATCTCTTCACTCCACTCACCTCATCTACCTTTATGGTAAACATAACATAAACATACATCAATATTTATAGAGTTAGGAACCCTCCCATTCACTTAGGAAAAGTACCGTTAGATAAAAACAGAGCTCATAACTTATAACAATTAGTCTTCTCTACTTGTTCCGCCCACTCAGTCAGAGGGAAATCAGAGAACACGCAGCAACAACCACTCCAGGGTGGGTCTAGGTAAGACCCCATTTATCAGACCCCATATATTCCAATCAGATCAGATCCATAGAAAGTACAGTAGCGCTCTCAAGTCGGCAAGTCCTCGCAAGATCTTCTCCTCTTTCTCCTTGGGCTCGAGGACACGGACACCGGTGATGACCGAGGGCCACCTCTAGGCTCTCTTTTCTTATTTCTTAGGTCTACTGCCGCATATGGTGGGCCACGTCGCAGCGCCATGAATTTCCTGAGTCCTTCCAGTGAGAGCCAGTCAGGAAGCGGGATAGGTGGAATATGTAGAAAAGCGAAGAGGTCATCAAGCTCCTCTCTCTTCCACAGAAAAAACATTTTTCCATCTTTCCTCACTATCAAGTGAAAGGGATGACCCCATCTGTACGTCGCTCCCGCTTCCTTCACCTTAAGGAGCAGAGGACGAAGCTGTCGCCTCAAATATAGTGTAAGACTGGAGACATCTGGGTACAACCGTATGGTAGCGTCCTCGTGAGATAAGTCTCCATATGACCAAGCCGCCCGTACGATGGCATCTTTATCTGTATAGTTATGCAACCTGCACAGAACATCCCTTGGGTTTGCAGAGTCAATAGGCGTAGGTCTGGATACCCTGTGGATTCTGTCCACTTTATAAGTTGAATCAGGCGGTTGCTGTAAGACTGTATTAAAGATACTTATGGCAGTGTCAAGGAGTGCATTGGCCGACACAGACTCAGGGATCCCCTTTATTCGTATATTGTTACGACGTTCCCTGTTTTCATGGTCGTCTGATTGTATAATGAAAGCGACCGTGCATGTATGGGACTGTGAGACCTCTTTTTCTAAGGCAGTGATTCTGTCCTCAATGGTGCCCAGGGACTCCTCAGTATTGATAGCTTTCAGCTTAAGGGTGTCAATGTCCTCTCTAATGGAGCACAGTGCTCTTTCCTGAGAGGCCTCCATGCGGGCCACAATATTATCTATGTCTTTCTTTGAGGG
This sequence comes from Allobates femoralis, assembly GCA_033576535.1. Taxonomy (NCBI): domain Eukaryota; kingdom Metazoa; phylum Chordata; class Amphibia; order Anura; family Aromobatidae; genus Allobates; species Allobates femoralis. The sequence continues at coordinate 235,837,014 of JARQOC010000002.1, forward strand.
GAGTGCAGCAATCATACTCCTGATTGCCTGCAATTCAGACTGAGGGCCACCTGGCAGTGTGGGGGATGTAGCCAACATGGGAGTCATACCAGGGGGATCCCGTTCCCCAAACTCACCATCATCTTCACCCAGGAGCACCGGCTGTGAGATATCTTTATGTGTCTGCTGGGGCATGGATCGTTGTCCCTCTTTCTCCCTGTTCTGCTGGTCGTCTTTATGCTGACTCCCAGCGCCATGACACCGCGGGCTCCTCTGCTGGAGCGGGATCTGTGGCGTCTGTGCTTGGTTTCTGCACAGCACCCGACGCCATTGCTGGAGAGCGCGCCGTCTTTCCTCCAGCAGCGTGGAACAGCTTGGAGATGTCGGCACGGGTTTCCTGCCTCCTTATTTGCGATGCACCGCTTAAGGAGTCATCCACCTTCTTTCTCCGTGACATTTTGGGACCGAGGGTGGGTATAATCTAGAGTTTGATGTCCCGGGTCTGCAGGGCTCAGGAAAGCGCGTCTTCACCCAGCCATGGTCAGGCCACGCCCCCCGGCAAACAAGACTTTTAATACTTGGTGGCAAAACCATTGTTGGCAAGCACAGCAGTCAGACTTTTTTGTAGTTGATGATGAAGGTTGCGCATATCAGGAGGAATTTTGGTCCACTTCTCTTTGCTGATCATCTGTAAATCATTAAGATTTTGAGGCTGTCGCTTGGCAACTCGGAGCTTCAGCTCCCTCCATACGTTTTCTATGGCATTAAGGTCTGGAGACTGACTAGGCCACTCCATACCCTTAATGTGTTTCTTTTTGAGACACTCCTTTGTTGCCTTGGCTGTGTGTTTTGGGCCACTGTCATGCTGGAAGACCCAGCCACAACCCATTTTTAATGTCCAGACGGAGGGAAGGAGGTTGTCACTCAGGATTTTATGGTGCATGTCTTCATCCACTATCCCATTGATGGGGTGAAAGAGTCCTATGCCATAAGCGGAGAAACACCCCCAATACATAGTGTTTCCACAACCACGCTGGACAGTGTGGAAGGTGTTCTTTGGGTCATAGGCAACATTTCTCTTCCTCTAAAAAAGGAGTTAATGTGAAAGAGTTCTGTTTTTTGTATAATCTGACCACAGCACCTTTTCCCAATCATTCTCAGAATCACCCATTGGCAAACTTCAGAGGGGCCTGCACATGTGCCTTCTTGAGCAGTGGGACTTTGCAGGCTCTGCAGAATTTTAATCCATTACAGCGCAATATGTTACCTATGGTTTTAGCCACGACAGTGGTCCCAGCTCCCTTGAGATCATTAACAAGTTCCCCCTGTGTAGTTTTAGGCAGATCTCTCACCTTCCTCATGATCCAATTGGGGCTCCTCAGGGTTTGGTCCTTGTCCCTCTTCTCTCTACACAAACCCTATTGGACAGATAAATAGTCGATTTGGCCTCCAGTACTCTCTTTATACTGAAGACACGCAACTATATAAATCATCCCCTGCCCTTACCCCTGCTGTATTACAGAATGCCAATGACTGTCTAAGCGCAGTTTCCAATATATCTACTCTATACCTAAAACTCAACTTTCCGAAACTGAACTTCTTATGATCCCGCCCTCCACTCACCGCCCAAAATCTGACATCTCCCTCTCGGTGTGCGGCACCATGATAATGCCTAGGCAGCAGACTAGATGTCTGGGTGATGCGTTTAATGATGATCTTTCATTCACTTCCTATACATACAATCTCTCATCTGCTCTTGTCGCCTGCACCAGAAGAACATCTCTAGAATTCACCCCTTCCTCACCACAGAAACAACAAACCATCACAGTGACCTTGATCCTCTCCCGCCTTGATTATTGCAACTCTCTATTAATTGGCCTTCCCCTCACTAGGCATTCCCTTCTCCAGTCCATCCTGAATGCAGCAGCCATGGTCACCTATGTGGCTAACCGTTATTCGGATGCTTCCGCTCTGTGCCAGTCTTTGCACTGGCTGCCCATACATGATAGGATCCAATTCAAATTGCATGTTCTAACCCACAAAACTCTTCATGGTGCCACATCTCCATACCTCTCCACCTTTATCTCTGTCTATCACCCCACTCGTTCTCTTCGCTCTGGGAGTGACTTTAGACTAACATCCGCACTAATCCAAACCTCCCATTCCCGGCTGCAAGACTTTTCCCAAGCTGCACCAATTCTCTGGAATGCTCTACCCAATAAATTAGGACTACCAATAACTTGACTTAGCTTCAGGCGCTCCCTAAAAACACATCTTTTCCGAGCGGCCTATCATTCTCCCTAATTGAAGCTATTCAGACATAGGTTATCCACTACTTCCCTGAATATAAATGTCTAACTCTATCAGACCCAAAAGTTCTACAAAGACTGTCTTGTGGTCCCTTACTTTGCTCTCTTCTATTCCAACTTTCTCAAAATGGCTGCACCTTGATTTTAAATAAGCACCTGTACTTTGTGTCACCCCTGGCTCTTTGAAGATTGTAAGCTCTTGTGAGCAGGTTTGTCATTATTTATTTTTTTTATTTTAATTATTGTGTTTTCTAAAACTATTTCTTATGACTCTTTGTATATGAATCTGATTTGTTAAGCACTGTGGAATATGTTGGCGCTATATAAATAAAGATTATTATTATTATCCTGATACCCCATGAGGGGAGATTTTGCATGGAGCCCCAGATCAATGTCGATTTACACTCCATTTGTATTCCTTCCATTGTCTTACTATTGCACCAACAGTTGTCTTCTTTTCATGCAGAGTCTTACTTATGGTTTTGTAGCCCATTCCAGCCTTGTGCAGGTCTAGCATCTTTTCCATAACAGCCTTAGGAAGCTCTCATATCTTGCCCATGTTGTAAAGGTTAGAGTCTGATTAATTGTGTGGACTGGAGTCTTTTATACAGGTGACAATTTAAGACAGCTGTCTTTAATGAAAGTAACGAGTTGATTAGGAGCGTCTAACTGGTCTGTAGGAGCCAAAACTCCTAATGGTTGGTGGGGGATCAAATACTTATTTCTCTCTGGAAAATGCAAATACATTTATATCATTTAGACAATGTGATTGGATTTTATTTTTGATATTCTATCTCTCACTGTTGCAATGAACCTACCCTTAAAATTATAGACAGTTCATGTCTTTGTCAGTGGGCAAATTTACAAACTCAGCAAAGGATCAAATAAATATTTTCTTTACATAAGCTATCAGATGATCATAGGTTCAAGTCTCTGTCAAGCTGGGGTGCAACACAAGGGTGAGAACCAGGGATGGTATAGAAAGATGGCCCTGGGAATTTGGAGTGGGGGTCACTTCCTGACATTGACCTGTGTCTGCATCCTAATATCGCTAACATCCCTTTACGGGTCCTTCCCCCCCCCCATTGCCATTACATTACTAGGCCCTCAATTGTCCTGGACTCGCCCGGGTTTAAGCGTGCAGGCCAGCGCGGACAATAACATCACCTCTACAATAATAGAACACACGTTTAGGAACACAGAGGGAAAATGCATAGAAAAGACTGTAACACCAAACTCCTCAATTACAGCAAAGCAGCACAGCTGCACTTGTTAAGTCACCACCGCTTCTTCCAGAGAGCGGCTCCTTCAAAGTGGTCAGCATTTGGAATGAGATCCTATCACCGGCATCAGCTAGTAAGACACGTGACTTTATAGTGGAGGTAAGTGGTCACCAAAAAACTGCAGCTGAGATTAAGGCTACAAAGAAAACCAGAAAGGAAAGAGTCTTTAACCCCTGGAGCACTAAAAGGAAGTGTATACATTTAAATACAAGTTAAAGACCTGCGATCCATACAGTGTTGTAATTCTTCTTCTCCCAGAGACTCCTTAGGGCAGGATACATTTTTGACAGTCTCCTAAGAACTAAAATATAATAGTAAACATTTTTTTATAAAAAAAAAAAAATTTAAAACAAAAATATACTTACGGTATCTGGAATCACCACATCCATAATAAATGTCCATTCAGTCAAAATATAACATTGTTTATTCTGTATGATAAACCCATCAATTCCTTCACCACCCAGCCTATTTCAGCTTAATGACCAGGCCAAATTTTACAATTCTGACCATTTTATGAGATAGTAACTCTAGAACGCTTCAATGGACACCATTGATTTTTAGACTTTTTTTTGTGACACATTGTACTTTAGGTAAGTGGTAAATATACATTGATATTTTGTGTTTATTTGTGAGAATGTTGGGAATTTGTCTAATTTTAAAAATCATCTAAATCAAAGGAAATAGAGTACCAAGCAGTAAATGTCAGCTTTTTTATAAGCTTGAAAAGAAAAGAGGTGTCACAGAAAAGGATATACAATTTTTACCCACAACACTTTCAGCTGAATGCCCAAATATATAATGTCAATGTACAGTGAGTAACTGGGCAATCAAAGGTGTCCATGCAAGGACCCTGTACAAAAAAATGCACTACAGGTACAGACAAAATAAATATTATTGCAGCAGCCCTGTTCATATAAATTATTCCCAAGTAAAGTGACCTGTGCACACTAGTCACAACACAGAAATGGCATCCAATCTGCAGTCTCAAAGTGCTCAGTGCATAAGTAGCAGCATAGTCTCCTAAGTATTCCAATATAAATGAGGCATCTTACAGATAGGAGTCATTACCTTGTGTTTAGAAAGCTAGAACCCAGTGTATCAAGGGTTAATCATGCCCAAAATGGGGTAAAGAGAGACCACGGAAATCCCAATGTACGTTTCACCTGCTTAGTGCAGTTTCGTCAGGGGAGAGTAGATCTATCGGTGTGTTAACACATTCACGGGGGCTTCTTGTATGCTCCTATACACCCATCAAGTAATTAATTACATCTGTGCTCCTGCTGCTCGTAATGGCGCTCAGCGCTGGAAGCTGCATCCTCTCCCACCGGATGCAGCGTCAGGGTGACAGTGAGCATTCGCAGGAGCGGGGACGCGTCACCATGGCCCCCGCGCATGCGCAGACGCCCGCAGAAACGCCGCAGCTCGGCGGGGAGAACGCCGTCATCCATGGCAGAGTGCACCGCAGACAGAGGCTGTAAAGGACACCTAGGACATATAGACCACCTATCATATTAAATATATGCACACCGTCACCCTGACGCTGCATCCGGTGGGGGAGGACGCGGCTTCCGGCGCTGAGCGCCATTACGAGCATTACGAATTTCTCATGAGTACGCAAAAACCCCATATGTGGTGGAAAACAACTTTGTTGGTGCATGGCAGGGCTTGCAAGGGAAGGAGTGACATTTGACTTTTGGAATACAAAATCTGGAATCTATAGCAGACGCCAGTTTGTTAGAGACCTTGATGTACCTAAACAGTGGATCCCTCGCAAACCCATTTTGGAAATTGGACCCCTCAAGGAATTTTTCTAGATGGGTAGTAAACACATTGAACCCACAGGTGCTTTATAGAATTTTCTAACGTTGGGCTGTGAAAATAAATAAATCACACATACCCCACAAAAATGTAGCTTAAGCAACAAATTTATGATTTTCATAAGGTTAACACAAGAAAATGGTATAATTTGTTGTGCAATTTCTCCTGAGTATGCTGATATGGTGGAAAACTATTGTTTGGCAGGGCTCTGAAGGGAAGGAGAACTGTTTGACATTTGGAGCATCATTTTGGCTGGAATAGATATCGGATGCTATGAGATGCCAATTTGTACATGCACTCTCTCGAACACAATGGCAGTTTGAGATCTTGGGGAGCTGATATCTAAATCTGCACAAGCGCCAGCTCCACAGGCATTTTCATGAAGTCCATCAAGCCGAGAACCCACAGCATGTCTGCACTGGTGTGACACCTCTGAGCCAAGGACTGGCAGTATTGCCACAATGGTGCCTCCGCGACATCCCTGTCTCCTAGCCCAGTGCCCACAGCATCATCTCACTGGTACCACTGCCAAAATCCTGCAGTGGTGATCCAGCCTTCTGTGACTTTGCTCCACCACCATCATAACCCCCCAGTAAGCTATACTCAAAATATCAGGCTCCCTTTTTAACATTGAAAATAATTTTTTTCCTCTAAATTTGGGGATCATCGCATAATCCGGTGCGTCCTATAATCTACTAATTACAGTATACAATGCTGAGCCATGATAGTAAAAAATAAAATTTTTCCAACAAAAATGTTGCTTTAACCCCATATTTTTCATTTTCATTAGGAAAACAGAAAATGAATGGTACAATTTGTTGTGCAATTTCTTCTGAGTACACCAATGCTCCATATGTGGTGGAAAACTACTCTTTGGAAACGCAGCAGAGCTCAGAAGGAAGGAGCACTAGTCAAAAGCAGATTTAGCAGGAATAGACAACTGCAGGTGCCATGCCACATTTAAATAGCTGCTATGATGCCAAAACAGGAGAAAACACCCACATGGGACCCCATTTCGGAAAGTATGCCTCTTGAGGAATTTGTCTAGGGGTTTAGTAAGCATTTTAAACACACAGATGATTCACAGAATTGTGTAACATTGTGTTGCAGAATTGAATAATTAAATTTTTTCCTCTAAAATGTTTTGGCGCCAAGTTTTTAATTTTCAAAAGAGCTGGCAGGATGAAATAGACCACAACATTTGTTATACAATTTCTCCCAAATTCGCCAATATCCTTTATGTGGTTAGAAGCTACTTTTCAGGCACAATGCAAAACTCAGAGGGAAAGGAGTGCCACATTAAAATACAGATTTTACTGGAACGCTCATGCCGCATTGGCAGTGCCCCTCAGGTGAAAGAATATCTCTAAGTGACCACATTTTTCAAACTGCACTCCTCTATGAATACATCTAGCGATGCAGTGAGGATATTGACTCCACAGGTATGTCAAAGAATTTTATACCATTCTGTAGTGAAGAGCTCTACTAGAATTTATCTATGGGTGTAGTGACTAAACAAACTCGCTGGGGAAGTTGCAGAGTAAAAATTGTAAACATGCCATTGTAGTGCCAAATACATTGTAGCACCCAACACATTGTGCCCAGCTTGTACTTCTGGAACCACACATCAAATAAATGTGGGCTCTCGCTACATTAATGTCAAATGTGGTTGTTAACCATGGTTTAGGCACACAGTGGGGCTCATTAGGGAGACTGGGCATTTGGATTTAGGAGCGCAGTTTTTCTTAGATGTCTTTTGGTGGGAACCATGATGCTTTTGCAGAGCCTTTGCGCTATGAGTATAGCACTGTTCATGGCCATAATTTGACCCAAATCTCATTTGAAGACATTGATTCTGCAGTTCAGCTTTCTGCCCATATACAGCCAGCCATAAGCAAACCACTTCCAGGGGAAGGAGGACACCAAGCATACCAGAACACAACATTGCACATTCTAGCATTTTGGATATGTAAAGAACCTGAACTCAGGATATCACTATGTTTGCTCATCTCTAGCTATAAGTAACTTGGACTTCTTCTATATGTTTATTAACAGGTGACTGACCTGCGTGAGAACTCGGTTCTTGTGGTTTGAGTTGAAGCTTTTATTGATGGCATTTTGGGGCACAGAACATTCTGGATTAATTCACATGTATGCGGTGTGCTACGCTGAGCACTTGCATTGGGGGTTCCATCTGAATACATGAAACATACCCCTGAGAAATTCATTCACTAATCAAGCAGGCAGAGTTACTTCAGACTCCGTTGGGTCTCTGTTTAGTGATACCCCGCTTTGTAGAGTTGCACAAACCTGTGGCCAACTGCCCTTTTGTGCACGTCTAAAAAGAGGGACACTGCTAGATTATAGACTACACCAGGGGTCTCAAACTCTGTTGGGTTGGTGGGCCGCACGTAGAAAAAAATTGATATCGGGGGGCCGCATTGCTTGTAGGACTAAGGGTACCGTTCCACGTCGCAACATTGCATGCAATTTCACAGGCAATTTGCTGGTTGCAGTGAAATCATGGACACATTGTTACATTTGTACACAGCAGGAAAATGGAACAATGTGTCCATGATTTCACTGCAACCAGCAAATTGCCAGTGAAATTGCATGCAATGTTGCGACGTGTAACGGTACCCTAAGTGACATTTTAGCAATACCAGAATTTTTTGCTCAATCTAGTAAAGTACAAATTATGATCTTCTTGTAGGAATGTCCCCACCCTAATCCCCTTTATGTAGTAATGTCCCCCTACTGGTCCCCATTGTATATTAATGTCCCCAAACTGGTCCCCATCTTGTAGTAATGTCCCCATCCTGGTCCCCTTCTTGAAGTAATGTTCCCTCCCTTGTCATCTTGTAGTAATGTCCTGGTCTCTGTTCTTTATGTTGTCTCGCTCACACACCACACTCACATAGGGCTTGTCCACACACCTGTGCTCTCAGTATTTAGCGCTTCTGCGCTAAATACTTAGACTTTGACAGAGAAGCGCAGGTGCGTGTATGCGGCCGCTTTCAGCAGACGCTGTCCCTGGTTACCCGATGTGTATCGTGGTAACCAGTTCATACAGCAGGCTGCCCACTGTCCGCTTATCCCGAGCGCAGAGGGAAACGCTACTTACTGCTTGCAGCGTTTCCCTGTGCGCTCTGGATAAGCGCACACTATGCAGGCTGCTGTATGAACTGGTTACCACGATACACATCGGGTAACCAGGGACAGCGTCTGCTGAAAGCGGCACACATTGACACACTTAAATAGGGCCATATTTGGAGTTCCTGCCGCCCTAGGCACTTTCAGCGGTCACTCCCCCAGGCTGCTATCTTCGGCTGTAACAGCGCCTTACCTGACTCCACTCTTCTCAATCCGGCAGCTTCTTCCTCAATGGCTCCCAGTCTTCCGCTTGCCGGCACCAGCCTGCACCCAGCAGCCGGCACAGCCGCCGGCGATGTGCCGCTCAGGCGGCGCGGGAATACACTCACACATATACATACACTCACACACATATACACACTCACATAAAATATACACGCACAGATATATCACACACACATATACACACTCAGAAATATTTACACACATACACTCACAAATATACACATACACACTCACATATACACAAATACACATATATACATACACACTCATATATACACGCACACTCTCACTAGCATATACACACATATACACTCACACATACACACTCACATATACACACAAATACACTCACACATACACACACACACTCACATATACACACAAATACACTCACTATTATACACACAAATACACTATTATACACACACACTCACATATGCACACAAATACACTCACTTATACACATACACACTCATATACACACAAATACACTCACTATTATACACATAACACCACATCACAAATACACTCACACATATACACACAAATACACTCACTATTATACACATACACACACACACACAAATACACTCACTATTATACACATACACACACTCATTCACACAAATACACTCACATATACACACAAATACACTCACTCACATATACACACAAATACACTCACTATTATACACATACACTCACATATGCACACAAATACACTCACTCACATATACACACAAATACATATACACACTCACATATACTCACAAATACACTCACTATTATACACATACACACACTCACATATACACACAAATACACTTACTCACATACACACAAATACACTCACTATTATACACATACACTCACATATACACACAAATACACTCACTATTATACACATACACACTCACATATACACACAAATACACTCACTATTATACACACTCACATATACACACAAATACACTATTATACACATACACACACTCACATATGCACACAAATACACTCACTATTATACAATCACACTCATACACACAAATACACTCACTATTATACACATACACACACTCACAATATACACCACAATACACTACTCACATATACACACAAATACACTCACTATTATACACATACACACTACACACAAATACACTCACATACACACAATACACTCATACTACACACAAATACACTCACTATTATACACATACACACATTCACACAAATACAACTCACATACACACAAATACATCACATCACATATACACACAAATACACTCACTATTATACACATACCACATACACACTCACTCACTATTACACACAAATACTTACACTATTATACACATACACTCACATATACACACAAATACACTCACTATTATACACACTCTCACATATATACACACACTCTCTAACACTCACTCATACACACCTGATCAGGGGCTGGCCGGCAGAACTTAATCCGGGGGGTGGCATGACCCTGTCAGCCCTGAGGTGGTTGGGGGGGGGTTCTTTTTGCTGGCCGGGTGAGGAGCGGTGGGGGCGATGTGCTGTCAGCTCCGGCTGGGTCGGGAGCAGTGGGGGGGGGCGTTTGCTGTCAGGTCCGGCCGGGTGAGGAGCCGGGGGGGGGGGGGGAAGTGCTGTCAGCTCAGGCGCTCACTCACAGCTGTGCTCCCGCTCTGTCACAGGGCAGCAGCTGTGGCCGCAAACTGAGAGCCCGGCCAGCCCATTTCATTAATGCCCCGGGCTCATTATACATGGAGCTGCTGCGGTGCCGCTTTACTGTGACTTCTGGGTACCACCGGCTCAGCTCAACTAAGCGCCTTCGCGCCTGTACATTCATGAAAGCAGGCGGCCGGCGGACCAATCAGAAGCATCCTGTGACGTTTGAGCCGCCGGTACCCGGAAGTCACAGTAAAGCGGTACCACGGCGGCTCCATGTATAATGGCCCGGGGCATGCTTTTTTCTTTCATGGTGCCCCGGGCCGCACTGGGGAGCGTGGCGGGCCGCGAGTTTGAGACCCCTGGACTACACAGTCCACAATTACTTTTGTCAGGGTTTCTGTATACCATATTTTTCCGCTTTATAAGACGCACCGGATTATAAGACGCACCCCCAAATTTGGTGAAGGAAAAGAGAAAAAAAATAATTTTTAATGTTGAATGGGGTCCGTCTTATAATGACAATGTCCGTCTTACAATCATTATATATGTTCCTCATCCTGGTACATAAACCCCCCAATCCTGGTATATATATCCCTCATCCCGGCATATATGTCTCTCATCCTGGTGTACATGTCCCCATCCTGTATAAATGCCCCCATCCTGGTATGTATATTGCTCATCCTGGTATATATGTCCCCATCCTGGTACATATGACCCCCATCATGGCATATACGGTATGTCCCTCATCCTAGTATACATGTGCCCATCCTGTATATATGGACCCATCCTATAAATATGCCCCCATCCTGTATATATGTCCCCCATCCTGTATATATGTCCCCCATTCTGTATATATGCCCTCCATCCTGTATATATGTCCCCCATTCTGTATATATGCACCGCATCCTGTATATATGTCCACCATTCTGTATATATGCCCCCCATTCTGTATATATGCCCCCCATCCTGTATATATGTCCACATCTTGTGTATATGCCCCCATCCCCAACCCTTTGAATATGCTATATGGCCCCCATCTTCCCGCCAGACCTCGATGGCTTACTGAGGAAGGGCGCAGCTGCTCAGGGGGGGTGCCGGAGGCAGGTTCCTTTGGGTGGGGAGCTGCACGACCAGAGCAGCTGAGATGTACCAGCGGCAGTGAGCTGTGGGCGCCGCCATGTTTTTGTTGCCGGCTGCATTCATTAACCCCTCCAGCCAGCGGTAGAGGCTTCAACAGAATGGCCGCGGCCATAATGGAGACCCATGGCCATTTTGAAGTCTACCGGTCGGCTGCCACAAAAAACATGGCGGCACCCACCCCTTGCTGCCGCCGGTACATCGCTGCTCCGGACCTGCAGCTGTGCCCCCACCCACCGGAACCTGCCTTCGGCACCCCTGCTGAGCAGCTGCACCCCTTACCCGGTAATATTTAATTTTAAATTTTTTTTTCATGCACTTTTCAAGACGCACCCCCGTCCACCCCGAGATTTACATGGAAACCCCGGTGTTAGCGCTCAGTGTAAATTTAGCCCAGGATGAATGTGAGCCAAACCTTAGTGCAATCTTTGAGAGGGAGGGAGAATGAGCAATCAACAAGAGGTCAAAGATTTGTTTTATTTCTTTTTTTTACACCATTTCATGCATATTTAAGCTATAATTTTTCTGTATTTCTGCCGAAAGAGTCATGTGAACGTTTGTTTCTTGCTGGATGGGTTCATGTTTTTATTGGTACCATTTTTAGGCACATATAATTTTTGATCGCCTTCCATTTGGCTTTTAGTAGGCAGAATTCACAAAAACTAGAAAATCAGAAATATTTTTTTTTATTGGGTGGTTATGCCATTCCATGTGTGTTAGGGTAAAGCTGTCTAATTACTTTTATGCCTGTACAATTACAGTGATACCATATTTATAGCGGGGTTTTTTATGTTTTGCTGGTTTTTCACAATGCAAACAATTTTATAGTAAAACTTACTGTTTTTGCTTCGCTGTATGTGAAGAATTATAACTATTTTTTATATTGCTGCTGAATGAGCTGTGTTAGTGGCTTGTGTTTTGCGAGGCAAGATGATATTCTTTGCAATACCAATTTTATTTACATTCATCTATTTATGTGTTTTTCGAGACAAGATCATATGCTTTGCAATACCAATTTAATTTACATTCATCTATTTGATCGTGCTTACTTCCACTTTCTGTTAGGCAATTTTATGAAAAATGCATAGTTTTATGACACACTTTTTTATTTGTACTGTGTTTAATGAAGAGGCTAATTAATGTGACAGGTTTATAGGTTGGGTTGTCCCAGACATGGCGATACTAAATATTTGTATGTATGTTTTCTTTATTTTGTGATTTATTTATTCATTTATATAATTTATACTCCATCATGAGCCCCAGGAGACAGACATATGATCCCAAATTTGTGCCCTCCAAGGAGCTCTTTACGCTCCCTTTTATTTAGTCTGGACTTTCACCGAGCACCATTCAAGAGGGACATGAATAGGTAGAGTGTATAGAAGCACAAATATTTGAGCCACGCCCAGAAAAGAGCCACATTGGGAAACACCAATTAGTGGAGGAGGAGGAGGATGATGATGAGGAGAAACAGTTGCCATTAGGTCAGCCTAAAATATCAACTCAGTAGGAGGATCAGATTGAGGAATTGGAAGACAAGGTGTCACGGGTGGCACGGATGACAGGGTAGAGGCCACGCGCAGACGGTCCCAGCGTTTGGCCAATCAGCCATAATGTTTGAGGACGGTCCGTCTTTCAGGGGCATTTACCTTCTGTGTAGATAGAGAGAAGGTATGATAAGATCTCCCTATCATGGGGAGACGGCTGGGAAGGTCTTGTGCTCGGTCTGGTTTCTACACCAGTATTCTGGGTCACTAGGACCCAGCAGGTTCTTCCCACCTTTATAAGGAGTTTCATTGCCCTCCCTCGGTGCAGGTGATATTTCCTTGTGCACTCATTATCCTTGCTCCAGCAGAAGCTGAGGTTGTGGAGGTTGCTGTGCTCTGCTGCAAGATAAGTGTTTTCTTTCCCCATTGTCTGTTTTTCCTTGTGTTTGTCTTTAGTTGTTAGTGGAGGGGTCTAGTGAACCTCTCCATCTGATCCTTAGATAAGGTAGTGCTAGGATCAGAGAGGGACGAGGTTCGTGGTCGGCGACAGTTGAGGAAACTGTATAGGGACGTCAGGGCAGACAGGGTCAGCCCCAGTAAGACTAGGGGTCACCCTCTCCCTCTTGTGCCCATAGCTTTAGGGACTCCTTATTCCCCCCCCGTCGTTGTCCTACGCTGAGTGTCTCTCCCGCTCCCAGCGTGACATTATCACCTGCCAATACTGTAACTGAAGGACAGGGGAGGAACCGATTTTTCTTCCTTTCCTTATGGATCCTGTGTCTGCTTTGGCCCAGCAGCTGCAGTCACTGTCTTTGGAGGTTGCGGACCTTCGGTCGGCTTTACAGGGCCCGCAACCGCAAAATGGTGTCTTGGGGAATCAAGCATTGGGTCAGGCCAGACCTGAACCTAAGGTTGCCCTCCCTGACAGGTTTTCAGGAGGTAGAGATAAGTTTACTGTGTTCAAAGAGGCCTGTAAATTATATTTTAGGCTTAGGCCTTATTCCACTGGTGATGAGCAGCAGCGTGTAGGAATTATTATGTCGCTACTGCAGGGAGATCCCCAGTCCTGGGCTTTCTCTCTGCCACAGGACTCTACTTGTCTCCACTCTGTGGATGAATTTTTTGACGCACTGGGCCTCATATATGATGACCCTGACCGTGTCTCTTTGGCTGAATCCAGGTTACGCCATCTCCGCCAGGGGACTCGGTCGGCGGAATCGTATTGTTCTGAGTTCCGCAGGTGGGCTACGGACACGAAGTGGAACGATCCGGCGCTCAGGAGTCACTTTTGTCAGGGTCTTTCGGAGAGGCTGAAGGATGCTCTGGCGGTTTATGAGACCCCTCCGTCCCTGGAGGCGGCTATGTCGTTAGCTATTCGTATGGATAGACGCCTCCAGGAGCGGAGGGGTAGACCTCCTGTTACTGGGAGCCATTCTCGTGGTGATTCCTGGTTACCGGGAGGTCACGCGGAGAGTGAGTCGTTCCTCCCGAGTGCGGAGGAACCTATGCAGCTAGGAGGAGCGGCGGCCTCGAGGTTCTCCTCCGGTACCTCCCGGGGCAAGGGGAAGGGGGGTCTGTTTTTTTTGTGGGAAAGGGGACCATTTTATTGGGGCCTGTCCCTACACTCCTAAACGGACTGGGGTGCCTGGACCTTATGTGACTATGGGGGGTGTGGAGGTGGTCGAGCGGGAGGTGTGTGTATCCTCCATTTGTACTTCCCGTTTCCTCCTAAGTGCGGAGGTGACGCTGGAGGGCAAAACGGAGGGTATTTCTGTGTTTGTGGATAGTGGTGCGGGGGTCAGCATGGTGGATGCTCATTTTGTAGACGCTCATGGGCTTAACTGCTGTTTATTGTCTCGCCCCATCCGTATCTATGCCATCGACTCAGCACCTCTTGCTCAAGGTAGTCTCACACATATCGTACATGACATTAAGTTGACGGTTGGATCCCAACATCAAGAGACGATATCTTGCTATGTTCTAGACGGTCTCCCCGCTCCCATTGTCCTGGGCTTGCCATGGTTGATTAAACATAATCCCGTAGTGGATTGGCAGTCCCGGGACATTGCGGAATGGAGTGATTTTTGTTCTGAGAATTGTTTGGTTACCTCGTTTTCGGTGGTGTCTGCTGTATCTCTGCCCCCGTTCCTATCGGAGTATGAGGATGTGTTCTCAGAGAAGGGGTGCCAAGACCTGCCCCCTCATCGGGCGTATGATTGCCCGATCAACCTCGTTCCCGGAGCTAAACTGCCCAAAGCTAGGATGTTTACTATATCGGGTCCGGAAAGACAGGCGATGAAGGATTTCATTTCCGAGAGTCTGCAGACGGGTCACATCAGGCCCTCAACTTCGCCGGTTGCGGCTGGTTTCTTTTTTGTTAAGAAAAAAGATGGGGGCCTCCGTCCTTGCTTGGATTTCCGGGAGTTGAATCGGATTACTGTCCGTGATCCGTACCCCCTCCCTCTGATTCCTGATTTATTCAGTCAGGTAGTGGGTGCTAAATGGTTCTCCAAGTTGGATTTGAGGGGGGCCTACAACCTGATTAGGGTCAGAGAGGGGGATGAATGGAAGACGGCATTTAATACCCCGGACGGCCATTTTGAAAGTCTCGTAATGCCGTTCGGGCTCACTAATGCCCCTGCGGTTTTCCAACACTTTGTCAATGACATATTCCATCATTTGGTGGGTAGATTTGTGGTTGTTTACTTGGATGATATCTTGATCTATTCCCCCGATATGGAGACGCATCAGTCCCATGTCAAGCAGGTGTTACAGGTCTTACGGGACAATAAGCTGTATGCTAAACTCGAGAAATGTGTCTTCGCCGTTCAGGAGGTACGTTTTTTGGGGTACCTCCTGTCGCCGTTGGGTTTTCGGATGGATCCGGAAAAAGTCCGGGCGGTGCTGGACTGGGAACAACCGGACAATCTACGGGCATTGCAACGTTTTTTGGGGTTTACCAACTTTTACCGTAAATTTATTAAGAACTATTCGGTGCTGGTGACGCCTCTTACGGACATGACGAGGAAGGGGACAGATTTTTCCGAGTGGTCGGAGTCTGCTCGCCAGGCTTTCTCCTCCCTAAAGCGTTGTTTTGTTTCCGCACCTATTCTCCGTCAGCCCGATCTTTCTCAGCCCTTCGTTGTGGAGGTGGATGCGTCTGAGGTGGGGGTGGGGGCTGTATTGTCGCAAGGCCCTTCGCCTGGGAGATGGGTGCCCTGCGCGTTCTTCTCCAAGAAGTTGTCGTCGGCCGAGAGGAATTATGATGTTGGTAATAGGGAGCTGTTGGCTATTAAGTTGGCTTTTGAGGAATGGCGTCACTGGTTGGAGGGGGCTGTCCATCCCATCACGGTTATTACCGACCACAAGAACCTGTCTTACCTTGAGTCCGCCAAGCGTCTCAATCCCCGGCAGGCTCGGTGGTCCTTGTTTTTCACGAGATTTAATTTTACCGTCACTTACCGTCCGGGGGTTGAGAACGTGAAGGCTGATGCGTTGTCGCGTAGTTTCCCGGGTGGTAGTGCTCATGAAAGTCCCGTTCCCATCTTACAGGAGGGGGTGGTTGTTTCTGCTCTTTGCCCTGATCTGGAGGGGGAGGTGTTGAAGGTCCAGGGGGGCGCCCCTGCCTCCTGTCCTTCTGGGAGACTTTTTGTGCCATCATCTTTGCGTCTCAGGGTGCTGTCGGAGCATCACGACTCCGTATTGGCAGGGCATCCCGGCAGTAGGGCCACCTTCGATCTTTTATCTCGCCGCTTTTGGTGGCCGGGGTTGCGGAAGGACGTAGCGGAATTCGTATCTGCCTGTAGTGTGTGTGCACGGGCTAAGGTCCCGCATACCCGTCCGGCTGGTTCTCTCTTGCCGTTGTCTATTCCTGAGAGGCCATGGACACATGTGTCAATGGATTTTATCACCGATCTTCCGGCGTCTGCAGGCAAGACGGTAGTGCTGGTAGTGGTTGATAGATTCAGTAAGATGGTTCGCTTTGTGGCACTGCCCGCACTTCCTAATGCTCGGACACTGGCACAGGTGTTTGTAAGTGAGATTGTGAAGCTTCATGGAGTTCCCTCCGAGGTGGTTTCTGATCGTGGTACTCAGTTTGTCTCCAAGTTTTGGAAGGCTTTTTGTGCACGTTTAGGAATTGCTTTGTCCTTCTCTTCTGCTTTTCATCCTCAGTCTAATGGGCAGACCGAACGTATGAATCAGAATTTGGAGACTTATCTGAGGTGTTTTGTCTCTGACAATCAGGAGACTTGGGCGAGTTATCTGCCCTTGGCCGAATTTGCCCTTAATAATCGTCTTCAGGAGTCCACTGGCAAGTCACCGTTCTTCGGTGCATATGGGTTTCATCCTCAGTTTGGTACTTTTAGTGGTACTAGTCCTTCCAGAGTTCCTGAGGAGGACCGATTTACCTCATCCCTCTCCTCGGTTTGGCGGGGGGTACAGAGTAGCTTGAAGCTCTTAGGCGACAGGTACAAACGTATGGCTGACAGGAAGCGTGCGCCAGGTCCGGACCTGTGTGTGAATGACTACGTGTGGTTGTCTACCAAGAATGTGAAGTTGAAGGTGCCCTCTTGGAAGTTGGGGCCCAGGTTTATTGGCCCTTATCAGATAACCGCCGTTATCAATCCCGTGGCGTTTCGTCTTGCGTTACCTCCCGCTCTTAAGATCCACAATGTATTTCATAGGTCGCTCCTCAAACCGTATGTGCCGTCGTCTAACCCGTCTCCTTTGCCCCCGGAGCCCATCTGCGTGGCGGGGAATTTGGAATTTGAGATCTCAAAGGTGGTTGATTCTCGCAGGTTGCGCCGTTCTCTTCAGTATTTGGTGCACTGGAGGGGATACGGTCCTGAGGAGCGGATGTGGGTGCCGGCGTCGGACGTCTCCGCCGCTAGGCTGGTCCGCGCTTTTCACCGTTCCCATCCGGATAAGCCTGGTCCTGAGTGTCCGGGGGCCACTCGTGGACGGGGGGGTACTGTCACGGGTGGCACGGATGACAGGGTAGAGGCCACGCGCAGACGGTCCCAGCATTTGGCCAATCAGCCATAATGTTTGAGGACGGTCCGTCTTTCAGGGGCATTTACCTTCTGTGTAGATAGAGAGAAGGTATGATAAGATCTCCCTATCATGGGGAGACGGCTGGGAAGGTCTTGTGCTCGGTCTGGTTTCTACACCAGTATTCTGGGTCACTAGGACCCAGCAGGTTCTTCCCACCTTTATAAGGAGTTTCATTGCCCTCCCTCGGTGCAGGTGATATTTCCTTGTGCACTCATTATCCTTGCTCCAGCAGAAGCTGAGGTTGTGGAGGTTGCTGTGCTCTGCTGCAAGATAAGTGTTTTCTTTCCCCATTGTCTGTTTTTCCTTGTGTTTGTCTTTAGTTGTTAGTGGAGGGGTCTAGTGAACCTCTCCATCTGATCCTTAGATAAGGTAGTGCTAGGATCAGAGAGGGACGAGGTTCGTGGTCGGCGACAGTTGAGGAAACTGTATAGGGACGTCAGGGCAGACAGGGTCAGCCCCAGTAAGACTAGGGGTCACCCTCTCCCTTTGTGCCCATAGCTTTAGGGACTCCTTATTCCCCCCCCGTCGTTGTCCTACGCTGAGTGTCTCTCCCGCTCCCAGCGTGACACAAGGTGGTCACGAGGTCATGAGGCCACTGATCCAACCGTGACCGGTAGCACGCAAAGTGAACAGAGCAGCACAGAGGTTAATGGATCTGTAGCACTAAAACAGGCAGGAAGAGGTAGTGCTTTCACTAGAAAAGGAACTGGGTCAACTGTTCCCAACAGCACCCCCACTCAGTCAGATCTCAGGCCATGGGGGCGTTCTGCTGTATGGCTTTTTTTTTTATAATATCTTTTAAGAGAAAAATAGTGTAGTTTGTAACATCGGCCATACCAAGTTGAGCAGAGGCAAGAATGCCAAAGTGAGCACCAGTAGCATGCTCAAGCAACCCCAGTAGGTGGGCAAACCACCTGTGTACAAAATCTGTGTCTGCAGTTGAAACCACTGCCACTTCTCATGTGCTTTGCTACATCCTTCCCAATCTGCTGTCCAGGAAGCAGGCGCTCATACATTCTGCCAACAACCTGCGGTTGCACAGATACCACAGTCAACAGCAGGGCAGAATGGTAGCTCTGTAATTAGCACTGCAGCTTTGCAGCACTGGGGTCTTCGGTTCAATTCCCACCAAGGACAACATCTGCATAGAGTTTGTATGTTCTCCCTGTGTTTGTGTGGATTTCCTCCGGGCACTCCGGTTTTCTCCCACACTCCAAAGACATTCCACGACAATTGGCTATGAAACAAAACAAATAAAAGTGTATAAATATTTACAAACATATGGTGTCACCTGTGCTGTAGAGAGCACAGGAAAAAGGCAATTTACATATTTACATAGGTCAACGATACTGTTGAGGACAGCAAGAATGTATTACTGTCCCAGAGGATGTTATTAGTACATAGAAGGTAATAGGGGAGCTGAGCAGTTAGTTTAGGGAGTGCCAAAGAGTTGGTCAGTAGCGATTGGAGGAAGGTATAGATAGGTTAGAGAGGAATTAAATATAAATAGGTGTATATAGATATACTTAATTAGACATATTTAGTTAGAGAGATAGGGTCGTAGTATGAAAAAGTATCCGAGTTACCAGGTGTGGGTCATGGAATGTTCTAGGATAAGATTGGAAAGAGGCGTCTTTCCTTGGTGGCGAACGCTCGATTAAGGTGGTTTGCTTTATTTCAATAATTCCCAAATGGGGATAGGCGTTTTTCAGCACGGTCCTGTGGAAAGCAATATCATAGCTGTCACTATTCTGGCAAGAAGATCAACCAGAGCTAAATAAAGTACCATGTAGTGTTAGTCTCTCCAAGCTGACAAATCATTAGTATTATGTGATTATATAGTTTGATTATATCTCCTTAATTTCAATGTAGCCTAAAAAGATATATGTGTCAAATAGGTTGTATAGTATATGTGCAGAGCTAATCGTTGTCAAACAAAAGTTCCTTCTGCTTTTTACCCAAAGTGCATGTTGGGCATTAATGGACAGAGTGCCTGTCATTATAGAGTTAAATACCTTCTTGATAGGTCCGCCCCCGTCAGAGTCCTGGTAGGAATGAGCACAGTGTGTTATCGGTTGCTGCTATTTATAGCAGAAAACAGGAAGTGGGGAATCCGCACATGCTCAGTAGCGTGTCGGACAAAGTGTGGCAGAAGTGCCATGTTAGGTATATGCTAACCAGTGACTGCTTGTAGTTGAGAGTGCAATGCATCATGGGAGGGAAGGGGAGGAGCCGTTGTCAGCCTGTCAGCTTCAGTGTAAACAATGCTGCTAGTAGTAATTATAGCAGGAGATCGGTGTGAAGGGGGGCTGATTGTAAGCATGAATGAAGGGTGTGTTATGGAGTATTCCACAGGAGGTATATTATATAAGAAGACAAGATCAATATTAGATATTTCAGTATTAGGAAGAATGTAAAAGGCCCAAAGGGTGAAGACATTGAGAGGAACAGAAGACATACTTTATCAATATTGTGACGTCATGCTTAGTATCTTATAGTAGATATATTGTTCTCATGTATTATATCTCAGAGTAATGGCATACATATTGGTTATGATCCAATAAAAATGGATCTAGATGATAAGATTTATTATTTCACTTCAGGAAAAACGGGAGAGAAGTGAGTTAGTACAATGGAAACTGTGATGGAGACAACCCATGTTAAAAACAAGGTCAGCTGGACCACTGCTTCATTGTTATGTTGAAGGCAACAATGTGTATATAGTGCCTAAAACTTTTAAGGCACAAATTTCTTCGGTCACATTCTTCATTTATAACCTATATTGGGGGAAAAAAAGGTTAAGAGACACAGGGGGTCCCAACCCTCAGCAACAGATATCTAGGTCATTAGGAGCAAGACTAATATCTATACGGTACAGGCTCTAGTTGGGATCTTACCATTCCAGTGCAACGACTAGGGGAAGGGAAGGTGAAAGGGTTTGGCGACCCTTATCTCTCAGTATATCTAATAGTAAGTGGAAGAAAAAAAGGAAAAGATCATTAGTGGGTTATTTTAACAGAACCAATCCATTTCTCTATTGAGCCCATGAGGATGTAGTGTTTTCAGTGTGTAGATCCAAAAACTTTCCCTGCTCTTCAGTAATTTGACATGATCACCACCTCGTCTGGGTCTCTCTACTTGTTCGATGATCTGGTACCGTAGTTGTGATATAGAGTGATTAGCCTCATGGAAGTGGTGTGGTATGGGTAAGCAATTCCTTTCACATCTAATGGTAGACTTGTGGCTAGCTATTCTTTCCTTGATATGTTGGGTAGTCTCACCTACATAGAGGAGGCCACAGGGACACTTGATTATATATACAACGTATAGTATTCATGTTATACAAGCACGTGTTAAATGATTTCAACCATGCTTTGACCAACGCCGTAACCAGGAAGGTCCACCTAACAAAAGACACATGAACACGTTATTGTGGACAGGGATGATACATTTCTCTGATGACATGCTTGATGACCCTGGTGAAGAGAGGGACAGAGTCACAGCCTTGAACATCACATATCCAACCCACACCAAGAATAAGCGGGCCCAACTTCCATCAGGGTTTCCATCTCCTCATATGCCAGTTCCTGTCTCTCCTCATCATCATCCTATGATGAATTACCCTCCCCATCATCTGTTTACGTCATAAACCACACTCTGCAGCAGAGCTATTGAAAGATATAAAAAAAAGACCAATCATTGGCTCTCCCCACAGAACCTCCAACCAGACCTGGTTGTGTGCGATAATGGGCAGAACCTGGTGATGGCTTTAAAGCTCAGCAAGCTGTTACACAGTCCGTAAAGGCTCACCTTCTGAACGTAGTTAAACAGCGGTTTCTTGAAACTCTACAGTGGCACTTTAATTTTCCTTGTCAATAACTGTTTTGTGACCTATCCACATTCTGGAACTCAACATTACATATGTTGGCAATGCTTAATGAGCAGCAGAGAGCAGTAGCTGAATTTCAGCATCAGCATGCCTATCAGAGTAACAGTCACCACATATGACATCACATATGGGTTCACCAGAGTTCAGCTACAGCTCTGAACTCCGGTGACATTTTCCATGTCATCCCACTCAGTGTGACACAAAACCAACGAGTTTCCTGCTACCGTTGTGAGGGGTGCTGACATTAGTCGGGATCACCTGAGTTAAGATCTGTAGCTGAACTCAATTGACTGCATCTATGATGCCACCCCGCTCACAGCAGTAGCCGGAAATCAGTCAGTTTCCGGTCCTGCCATGAGAGGACATTGCAGAGGATCGTGGAGGTGTATGTAGGAGTAATAAAAGTGGATTTAAGGTATGTGTTAGTGTTTTTTGTTCTAATAAAATTATTTTTCTCTGTGTGTTATGTATTATATACAATTTACTAAAGATTTATAATGACCGTGTCTAACATTCGCCTGACATAATAAATCTTGAGCTTAGTCCCAGCTTGTAATATTCAGCTGGCATTAATCCCTTTATTACAAAGTTTATCACAGCGACGGGGCTGCTGGAAGAGCCGGGTAAAGTGCAAAGAATTGGCGCTTTTAATGAATGTAGCAATTTCTTGGATGGCTCCAGGCTGCTATTCTATAGCTGCAGAGGTGGGGGCAATAACTACAGGCCTTCCCATATTGAGAATACCAGCCCCCAGCAGCCTGGGTTTTTACCTTTGCTGGCAATCAAACAAGGTGAAACCTACACATTTTTTTTTTAATTATTTAAAGAATTAAAAAGACAATAATAGGCTTTCATATATTTTGATTGCCAGCCAAGGTAAAGGTAGGCAGCTCGGGGTGACAGCCCGCAGCTGTCCACTTTATCTGCACTGATAATCAAAAATGCAATTAATTTCTAAGTCATTTTTTTTACTTATTTATTTTTACACTACCAAAATGTCAGTAAATGGTTGAGGGGCAAAACAGTCAATCACAGATGTTTTCACAGAGAGTGGGCATCTGAGATTGGCTGTTGGAGTAACCTAGAAACAACCCATACAGTCTAGCATCTACCGGTGGATGCTAGATGTAACAGCGTCTGTGATCGGCTGTTGCACCCCTTACCAGTGAATGCCCAGGAAGCTAATGAGCGACCCCTGAAGTACAAGTAGGCAGATACCGGTAAGTAAAATGTTGATCTTTAATCCATGTGTTTTTTTTTTTTTTTTTTTTTTTACAGCTCCCCCTCCAAACCAAAGTATTCAAATTGTGACACAGACTTCTCAGGGAAGTCTGCTTTCTGGGTCTGCATTCTGTGCTCGATCACTAGGTGTGCAGTACAGACTACAAACTTTAGAGTTCAGGTCCGTCCATCCCTAATAGTGAATATACCCCCAATCAAAGAACTCAAGATGCAATGCTGACACGGTGTGAGGTGCTTTGGATAAATTGTTCTGTGCACCTTGTGATGGCTTAAGAATGACCAAAGCATGCAATGAATCTCTATGGAATTAGTATAATGGAGACAACGGTTTAAATGCAGTGTCATACACCAAAGATAACAGCTTAGTAGGCAATGCCATACAACAAAGACACTGAATATTCTTTCAGTATACTTGATATGTCCATAGGACAACTACAGATATTTCATCATGTGGACACACGCTGAAAATTCATAACCCATATGGTGAGGGCAATTTTAATTCTATCTCCCAGCCATCATTTTACATTACTGAGACAGATGATAGTTGCTACTAAGATTCTATGTGGAGGGAAGGGAAGTGCTAGAAGCAGAGCTCCTCCTCCACTCAAACCTCTACACAGTGTTATAAAACCAACTGTCATTTCCTATCTCAGTAATGTAACAATCTGTCTTCACTAAATACTGATTTTTACTTGTGAATTGAGAATTTTTATAATGACTCATCAACTCTGGAGGAGAAAGAAGCAGATTTCTCTGATAAGATATATTACAGGGTTTCTTATTTTCATGAGTAATAATAATTTAGAAAGTTGAAAATGACAGTTACCCTTGAAGTCGCCGATCTAATTGTTTATATAGAAGGCTAAGGCCCTCTTTTGCAATATTCCACCCACCAGGAAAATCATATTTCCGGCCCATATTTAACATATTTGTTGTGTGGTTATTAAGCATGCCAATTCGCTAGATAATCTCTGCAAATTGAATTACGCACTGCAGTTTAATAAAGTTAATTAAAAAGACTAGCCCATCGCCCATGACAGCATCACCTGAGAGAGAGGTCCCGCCCAACCAAGACATGAAACCACTGAAATACAAAAGGCCGTATCTCTACGTTCACTTCAGTTTTTTATTTCCTTTCTCAGGCTGGTTTCACACTACGATTTTTGGAAATCGACGCTGTCCGATAGAAATCGGACAGCATCGGATCCGATTATGGCCCCATGTCTTCCTATGGGGATTGGACCGATTCGGATTTGCACTAATTGCCATCCGAATCGCGTCAGATCCGATTTTGTCCGATTTCATTCCGGTGCAAAAATCCGATTTTTGCATCCGAATCAAAAACCGGATTGAATCGGATCTGACAGATCGGATGGCAATTATGCCAAATCCGATCTGATTCCTGTAACATGGGGCCCTATGGAGCAGGGTCCGAGGAAACATCTGATGTCTCCTCGGACCTGATTTTAGTGTACTGAGCATGCTCAGTACACTAAAATTGCTCCTAACCATCTAATTACACTTCTGCAATGTATAATATACATTGCAGAAGTGTAATTAAGTAAAAGAACGAGTTAAAAATAAAAATAAAAAAAATTATTATGCTCACCTATTCTCTATCCAGCGCTGCCTCCCAGCAAGGTCCTTTGTGCTTACAGGACCTGTGATGATGTCGGAGAGCATCATCGGGTCACATGACCGCAGTTACCGTGGTAACTGCAGTCATGGGACCTGATGACGCTCTGTGACATCATTACAGGTCCTGTAAGCACAATGGACCTTGCTGGGAGGCAGCGCTGGATAGGGAATAGGTGAGCATAATGATTTTTGTATTTTTAACTCTTTATATTTCACTTCTGCAATGTATATTATACATTGCAGAAGTGAAAAGTGCCCCGCTGTGTCCGGATCCGTGATAACCACGGACTCGGACACAGAAAAAGCATCCGGAGGTCACCTCCGATGCTTTCCTTTCCTGTCCATGGGATCCTACAAAAAGTAGGATCCCACAGACAGGGAAAAAATCGTAATGTGAAAGTAGCCTCAGATGGAGAGACTTCTGATGTGGCATTTCTGTGGCCGTCCCTGTGCAAGATGGATTTCTGTGCCATGGCATCAGGTGCCATGTCTGGGAAGGTGGGATGAGTTTAGGAGGGTCGAATGAGGCTGCAGCTGTGCCTTTCTATAAATGAAGGTATGTTAAGACAGCACTGGTAGGACAGGCTCCTCAAACAGAATGGATGAAGAGCAGTCACCACAGCTGCCCACAAAGCAGCAGCAGAGGAAGAATGTCAGGGATAGCCAGTCCAGCAAAGGTGGCAGCAAATCCAGCCATGTGTATGAGGAATCCAGGATGGATAGACTCATTGATCCAACACAGCCTCCAGATCCAGTATGGCGACACATCAATTGGTGGAAAAAAAGATTGATTGCTCTCGGTGGGAGAAACAAAATAATAATCTTGTAGTTGTGATACCTTTTAATGGCTAACAAAAATAAAATAATTGATGTTACAAGGCATGCTATCGAGACGTCTTAGGTCTCTTCATCAGGCATGGTATGACAAAAGATTTGAAGAAACAGAAATATATACTCAACTAGAACAGATACAATTAGTACAAAAATTTCCATTCACAAGTAAGGCACACAATTTTCATGGGCCCTACCTCACAGACGCTACTCATCATAGATTTAAAGCATAAAAATTGAGTAAAGGCTTCATTTTACATACCCATAAATAATTTTTATTTGTACAAGAACACAGGACAAGGAGTGTGGTATAAAGTGCTCAAGAATACAGGACCACTGATTGATTACATCATACAATAAAATTGCACAGATTTCCAGTTCAAGTCTGATAGCAACATGACAATGAGTATATTTTCACATAACAAAGGGTTAATTAAGCAGTTCCTCATAGGGTTAACTGCAGATGTATAGAATAGGCAGGTGCAGTGTCAGGTACATTTTACCCCACCATACTCAGTATCCACAAGGCAAAAAATGCTTCCAAAGAATATGGTACTGTTAAAGGATAATCATACCCAAACCGCCATAAAGTGACTAGTGCTTTTACAGTCAGATAGTAACCATTATACAAGTTAAAACCCTTTCATTCGTATATGTTAATGCTATTACAAGCACAAACACTCAGAGCACAGAAATGCCTTTCCAATATCTAGGCAGAATCACCAGTAATGAAAAATTTACCAGAAACGTCAGTGGCCATTGCACCAAGAGACACACGGAGGGGGGTGACAAGGGACCTAGGACCCCAACGCATTTCGTGACCCTGCTTCTGCTTGGGTCACTTCATCAGGGAATGTAATAGGGTCCCTCCGCCGGAGGATTTTATGTGTTCCCAGTATTACACGTCACCGGAAGTGACGTTCTGTGGCGTCACCACGTGACCGGAAGTGACGTGCTGCCCACCGCAGACAGACCTACACCCCCCACCACATCAGCGCCACGTCACAAGAACGCGCGTGGCTGCCGGGACACATCACCATAGCAAGCACACAGTGACACTGAAGCTGACGCAGGATTTTTAAGGAGTTTTTTAGGTCCCGTCCTCCGGTCTGTTGGGATGGAGTTGCTGCTCTGTGTTATATATAATTGGATGGATGTGACCCCATGAGAATCCTGCTACTATATGTCTTTCTCCAAGCTCTATATATTTGATTGGATTTTTACCTCTTGGAGTGCCTCACTTATTATATTTATGGATGACCTCGATTGTGCATTATTATGGACTTTTACAAGATTCCCTTAGTGAAAAATTCAGAATGGAACAAAAAGGAATCATATGAACCACCCTGGACCCAATATATGATATGTGCACCACTGAAGGAATTGACCTCTCTAAGGAACTGGACTTTGTATGCCTGGAGTACCCTGGGTTCACATTACTGGTATTGTGCGGTGCATTAGTGATCTGGCGTGTCCCCATGCGGCCAGTTCTCCTGCCCTTCTGCGTCGGCTCCAGTGTTACTGTGCGCGCGCAGTCACTATGAGACGCGCCCGGCGGCCAAGCGTGCTATTGTGACACGACGCTGACGTGGTGGGCGGCACATCACCTCCGGTTGTGGTGACGGCGCGGAACGTCACTTCCGGTGACACATAATACTGGGAGCACATAAAATCCTCTGGCGGAGGGACCCTATTACATTCCCTGATGAAGTGACCCAAGCAGACGCAGGGTCACAAACGCATTGGGGTCCTTGGTCCCTTGTCACCTCCTTCCGTGTGTCTCTTGATGCAATGGCCACTGACGGTTCTGGTAAATTTTTCATTACTGCTACTTCTGCCTAGATATTGTAAAGGCATTTCTGTGCTGAGTGTTTGTGCTTGTAATAGCATTAACATATACACATGAAAGGGTTTTAACTTGTATAATGGTTACTATCTGACTGTAAAAGCACTAGTCACTTTATGGTGGTTTGGGTATAATTATCCTTTAACGGTACCATATTATTTGGAAGCATTTTTTGCCTTGTGGATACTGAGTATGGTGGGGTAAAATGTACCTGACGCTGCACGTGCCTATTCTATACATCTGCAGCTAACCCTATAAGGAACTGCTTAAATAACCCTATGTTAAGTGAAAATATACTCATTGTCATGTTGCTATCAGACTTGAACTGGAAATCTGTGCAGTTTTATTGTATGATGTAATCAATCAGTGGTCTTGTATTCTTGAGCACTTTATACCACCCTCCTTTGTCCTGTGTTCTTGTACAAATAAAAATTATGTATGGGTATGTAAAATGAAGCCTTTACTCAATTTTTATGCTTCAAATAGAACAGATACAAGTTAAAAGAAATGGACATTTGAAAAAAAACAGACAGAACTTTGAGAGGATCATTAATCAATTGATGAGTAACATTACCCTTATTAAAGAGGACCTGTCACCCCACCTGCTGCATGGCAAACTAAATGCAGCACTGAATGCAGTATGTGTGCTGCATTGAGGGAAGGGCTCCCCCATGTCTGTAGCCCCATGTAAGCTTTAAAAAAAGACAGATAACTTACAGACAAGTAGTCCAATGTGAGGGACCTAATTAAGAGGTCTTCACTGCTGGCACAGTCCTCTAGCCTCCTCCTTGTGTATTCCGCCCCCTTATATGTCTCTGTGCCGCCTCCTGTTCTGATGGCTCTGACCTCCTCTCCTGCTCTCTGTCACTCAACCTTCCGCACAGAGCTTGGTCAGAGCAGTTGCAAAGCATTTGGCCTGACGTCAGGAGCAGAGCCCTGTTTATGCTTTATTGCTATTGGTATTAAAGAAGGAGCTTAAAGGAGATGTGCTGAAGAAATTCGATAGTGAAGTCGAGACTGATGTAACTAAATGGGAGCATGAAATATGAAGCAAAAAAACAAAAAGTTTTTTAGAGATCTGAATGATCTCAAAAACAATAGAGTGTATAAGTGGAGATCACAGTGCCCAAACCCGGGACCAGGGGGTAAACCCAAAAATCCCAGAAAACCCCGAACAGGTTCTATTGTTTCTGTTGCATCTGGTGATGCGACGTGCGATGAGGGTGAAGCATCTGGAGGTGGAACAAGTGGCGGGGCAACTGGAAATTCTAATCAGTTGGCCCAGAGGAAAGACAGATTGTGACCAGATTACAAGCCGGTGCCCCCCTTGGTGGGAAACTTAAAGATAAAGATGTTATACAGGTGATAGGTAATCATCACACAATTTGTCTCCCACACAAATAGATGTATTGTCGAAAGGTTTAACATTTGCATCGACTAACTCTTTTAATTTCTTCGTAGCATTAAAAGGCTTACAGCTATTTTCAAGAAAACTAATTCTTAAAAAATTACACAACAAAGGTACCCGAGCTTTTGGTGGTGGGTTAGAGGATGAAGCACTTCTAAACTTGGAGGAGTTATGGGGAGAGCAAGAGCCTGAAACCCAAGGTAAGTTCCCTCAGTCAGTTATGCCCAGATCCACAAAATTTCCCCCTCTGTCACTCTGCCCAGCAATTGACGTCTTTAAAAAGGTTGTGGTGGAGGATTTAAAAAAATTATCTACAAAGAGAAGGTTTGATAACCTCATTTATAGATAAAGAAGTGCATGAATTACAGTGTATGAGAGACGTTGTTATAAAGGCGGCAGACAAGGGGGGAAACGTAGTGGTCTGGCCAAATTGGTCTGGCCAAATTCTAAATATAAGAAAGAAATTTATAGACAACTGAGGGACAAGACTACCTACTCCAAGTTGAAATCTAATCCTGTCCCACTTTTCATTAACCAATTACACAGGATTCTGGTGTCTGCTTTTGAGAAGGGGATCATTACGAAGAAGGTGTTAGATGACCTGACTGTAGTCTCTCCGCATGTACCAACTTTCTATCTGTTCCCCAAGATCCACAAGGATCCCGTCAACCCTCCGGGACGTTCAATCATATCAGGCATTGATGGTCTTTGTGACCCTGTTTGCCGCTTTATTGATTTTTATTTGAAGCCTCTTTGTTACCATCTTAAGCCTCTTGTTACCATCAAGGTTACCACCTTGTTACATTACCATCTTTTATTAAAGACATGACGGATGTCCTGACACTGGTTGATGGGATCTGTGTGGATTATGATGTGTTGATCATTACAGCCGATGTGGAGTCCCTCTACACCTGCATTTCTCATGATGCAGGTGTGGAGATGACCCGCTTTTACTTGGAGAGTTACAACATAGATGGACACTTGTATGAGCTAATAATCGAGCTGCTTGATTTTACCCTGACCCATAATTTTTTCATTTTCAAGAACTTATGTTATCTTCAGAGGCGCACCTCTGCCATGGGCGCCGCCTGTGTGCCCTTGTACGCAAATTTGTTGCTCGGATATTGGGAGAGGGACATTTTCGCATGCGGGGGTGCATCTGTCGTGCACCCTGTGCAGTGCTGGATGCGCTATAATGATGTACTGTTTTTGTGGCAGGGCATGACTGGGCAGCTCAAACTGTTTATGGATGAACTGAACAGCAATACGCGGAATATCAGATTAACTTTTAAGTATAGCAACACAAGAGTTGATTTTTTTGGATGTGAGCATGGAGGTTGACGAGCATGGATGGATACAAACCAATATTTATAAGAAGGAAACCTCTGTAAATGCTCTACTCCTTGCTTCGTCGGTCCATGGTCCTTCCACAATTGGAGCCATCCCTGTTGGACAATATCTTCGAGTAAACGAGTCTGCTCCACTGAGGGGAGTTTCAAGAAACAATCGGATGACTTGAGGGAGCGTTTTAAGGCGAGAGGCTGCAGTCAAAGATGCATTAAAAATGAATATAAGAGAGCCAGAGACACCCCTAATTCTGATCTCTTCCTGCCATCCAAAAAAGACCGGGAGACCCAGAGTGATGTTAGATTTATCTCAACATTCAGTTATGAGTGGTCTAACATAAGACACATCTTAAATAAACATTGGCCCATTCTGTTAAGTGAGCCAACATGACAGAGTTGTATCCCCAAACGCCCTCTGATGACGAGTAGGCGTGCAAAGAATTTGAAAGATCTGCTGATACGCAGTCATTATGCCACAAAGGAGGAGGAGATTTTTGGAAATAAAAAAGTACTGAGAGGACGTTTTTCATGCGGGCATTATACTGCATGTTGTAACATCCTACGCAGCTTCAATTTCACGATGGGGAAAGTCCTTTTGTATTAATCACTACCTAAACTGCAGCAGTATGCACATGGTGTATTACGTCATGTGCGGCTGCTCCAAGATTTATGTGGGATTGACCTCACGTGAACTCCATAAAAGGGTTCGCAAGCACATGAGTGACATTGAGGCAGCCAAGGAAGTTGCTGATTTGGCAAGTTTAAAAACCTTGCCACGACACTTCAAATTGTTCCATAATTCCAACCCCAAAACACTCAGGGGCATAGACATAGTCAGGGCCTCCTGACGAAGTCATTCTGTGACGAAACGATTGTCAAGTTGGGCTAGACGTGCGGATCCACATCGGGCACCTTACCAAGAGTTCCATACCATGGCACAAGGTAAATCATGTGCAATTTACTTTTAAATGCAGATATTTATTCATTCATAGGGTAAGCTAGGAGAATCACCTTAGGCGACATATAGTGGCTGCAGACTGATTTTCCAAGATTTTCATGGTGTGTGTCGTTTGCGGTATTTAGCATTAGCATGCTTTA
This sequence comes from Allobates femoralis, assembly GCA_033576535.1. Classification (NCBI taxonomy): domain Eukaryota; kingdom Metazoa; phylum Chordata; class Amphibia; order Anura; family Aromobatidae; genus Allobates; species Allobates femoralis. Next base: position 235,868,435 of record JARQOC010000002.1, read on the forward strand.
TGCAGTATAAATATATCTGGATATCATCGTTCAGGCCGGTAATTGTTGGTCTAGAGCCCTGCATAACAATATTTCAGAAATACTTCTATGACTAAGGTTTCCGGTTTTGGATTACAGCACGACTTGTCTTCTCTTCTATTTAGGGTTATAACAACTGTACCAAAAAGTAATTTTTTTGTGTAAACTCTCCAAATTGATCTGTGTATTGTATCACCCATTGTTTTCTTGCCTATTTTCTAAAATAAAGTTTGTAATATTTTGTATAATATTACGTAGTTGGTGTGGTTTTGTGATGATCGGATAATTAATCATCATTGTTCTTTAGGTAAAATGATCTGAGTTTTCCAGCTACCAGTGTAAATTGAGAGACTCTTATTGTAGGTTATACGGCTAGGAGTAAGTCTGGGGAGGAGAGAGGCAATGTCATGGAAAAATCACCAGATATTTTGTAGCTTCGAGGACTTCACCAATTGTTTTAATTACATGTTTTTCTTAGAAACAAATTGGCTGCTGTGGCCATTTTTAGCAAAAGAAAAATGGATTGTTGTCTGAGCTTTTATTCATGGGAAGGGGTTGTGGAGAACCTCCGTGGAGAGTTAAGATCGGTGTTAGTGGTCAGGTCACAAGAATCGGCTTTACCAGAGTCATGTCTGTGCTGTGCGATGTGCCTGTGTGAAGTGCGTGCTTGTGCAACATGCGTGCTTGGGCGACGTGCGTGGATCTTGTGCGTTTGTGCTGCTTGTGCGACGGGCATGCGTGGTGCCTGTGCGATGCTTTTGCAATGTGTGTTGTCTTATGCAACGTGCATGCTTGTGTGACATGCGTGGTGCCTGTGCGATGTTCGTGCATGGTGCCTGTTTGTTGTGCGTGTGTGGTGGTTTTGCAATGGGTATGGCGCCTGTGCGATATGCAGTTGTGGTGCCTGTGCTATGGGCGTGCGTGGTGTTGTGCAATGTGCATGCTTGTGCGATGTGCATGGTGCCTGTTTGTGTGTAGTGCTTGTGCGATGTGCGTGCTAGGGTGCCTGTTTGTGCAAGGACAGTATATATATATGTATATATATATATATATATATATATATATATATATATATAAAAAAAGACCAAGAGCAGCACTTAATCCCTTATAAGGGTGGTGCAAATCAGTCCAGGGTTTAGTTCCTTCACCCCCTATACAGACCAATAAAACGACTGCAGCACTCCAATAGCGATGTATATTGCCTTTAATGGCCTTCAGGCATCTCTGTGGTGGACGTTTTGCTCCTCAGACCTTCCAGGCTGGAAGAAGGTCTGAGGACCGAAACGTAGTGTACTCCTGGGGTTTCCTTGACAGCGTAAATTACACCAACACATGTTTTTAACCGTTATGCAGCAGTTTGTTAAGCTCAAACTGCTCCTCTCGCATACATACAGAATAAATACATTATATTACACTCACATCAGATAACATAATACAACTAACATCACATTACATTCCACGGTACATAAATTATATTGCACATATCCTTTCTCCCGGGTAACCTCAATGTACCGTTACCCAACACATAGTACACGGGTCAATTGCTGTCTCACAGGGTTTCGGTCGCTGCCGGTACACCCCTGTTTACGGTTACTGCCCGAATGCCAGGCCCTTCCTTGGCCCAGTGTCCCCTTGAGAGTCTAGTCCCTTCCCACATGCTGCCAACTGTTCCCAGCCCTCTACACAGTGCTCTGGCTGCTCTGAACCAGGCCCCGACCTGGTTGTAGTCACCGGAGCTCCAGGGCAAGTCAAGCCCCCAAGAACTCCTCGGCATGTGTCTCCAGGTCGCCAGCCGCTTCCAAGTCTGCCATCACAAAGCCAGACCTCCAGGCAAGCAGCTGCACCAAAGACGCCCTCGCGGCCCCTCCAGGGTCAGCCCCACTTCCCAACTCCCGGTACTCTACCAACCCCTGTCGCCTGGCCTCACGGCTCCATTTTCACAGGACCTGGTCTTCTCTCTCCCACAGAGGCTTCTGCTCTGCCTCCATTCACACACAGACGGCCCTTCTCCTGCCGTCATATTCTTCCATGGCCCTTTTTAGATAAGCCAATGCACTCCCACACGGACCACGTCATACACGGCCCCTTTTCCTTAGGCCGTCATGCACTTCCATAGTCCCTCATGGACTCGTATGGACATCAGCCTTGTCAGGCCCAGACCACTCACCCCAGCACAGTCCTGCATGGACTTCAGCCCTCTAGGCCCAGACCAGGTTGCGAGCCACTTGAGCTTCAGGGCAGTGAAAGCATCCCCCAAGGTCTCCTCACCCTGCCCATGATGCCCAGCTGCCTCCAAGCCCCCACCATCACAGGCAGAGATCCTGGATGGCAGCCTCACCACCATGGACAGAGTGAGCCCCCTATAAGTTCAGCCAGGACCCCCCCTTACACCCAGGTGCTCGACTAACCTCCCGGTCTGGCCACAGGCTCCACACGGCTCAGAGGGGCCGGCGTCTCCAGCATGGAGAGCCAGGTGTCCTGCCTCATCCCCCCCAACGGGACGGGACCCCCCTGAAACATGTCCTCTCCCTCAGAGGATCATGTTTGGTCTTTCTCTGGACTCTGCAGTCTCTGGTCTGATCTCCTCTGCAGCCTGATCTGATCTGCAGCCTGATCTGATCTTGCAGTCTCTGGTCTCTTCTGCAGTCTGCTCTGATGTCTGCCACCTCTCACACCTGGCTAGATTATCTTGCCTGCCACACCCACACTGACACACACGCCTGTGCTGCTAGGTAATCAGTACACACATTACTCTCAGCCGCTCATTAGACTCATGAACATGTCAGGTCTACAGCACTCACTCTCAGCTGTTAACTCCTTGGGTTCTGGATAGGTTTAGCACAGCAAATCCACAGTAAAACCGGATACATGTGAACAGAGCCATATACCAACCACCCGTGTGATGCACCCTCTGTTCAAGCCTGTGGGAGTTGAACACAATATTACACACAGACCACCCGTGTGATGCACCCGGCCATGGGCTGCATCACCACAGTATATACACTGCTATAAGGCTGGTGCAGACAGTATATACTGCTATAAGGCTAGTGCAGGCACAATATATATATATATATATATATATATATTAATATATAATTACCCTAAGGCCACTTCCGTCATATTCGGCAGTGTTTCCGTCGTCGTATGCGTGGCTGCCACACTCGCAATGCCTTTGCGAGTCCTTCCAGAGTCTCTCCTCACTCGCAATGCCTTTGCGAGTCCATGCACAGTCTCTCACTCTCAGGACCTGAGATGATGTCACTGGTATGGGTGGGGCTATATCACATGACTGTGACATCATCACAGGCACTTTCATTGCTGCAGTCAGCACAGGAGACATCATGCCGCTGTCTCACATCAGAGGTGTCCTCATCAGTGATTCTCTGCCTCTGACAGCCTGCGATCACAAGGGAACATACAGCTGACAGAGGACCCCGGACTGAGCCCCCAAGAGCTGATCTCCAGGATACAGGTGAGAGGAGGCTGCACAGGAGCAATGCTCTGCAGAGGGGAGGCTGCACAGGAGCAATTTCTGCAGAGGGGAGGCTGCACAGGAGTAATGCTCTGCAGACGAGCAGGCTGCACAGGAGCATTGCTCTGCAGAGAGAGGCTGCACAGGAGCAATGCTCTGCAGAGATGAGGCTGCTCAGGAGCAATGTTCTGCAGAGAGGAGGCTGCACAGGAGCAATGTTCTGCAGAGAGGAGGCTGCACAGGAGCATTGCTTCTGCAGAGAGGAGGCTACACAGGAGCAATTTCTTATGCAGAGAGGAGGCCCACAGGAGCAATGTTCTGCAGAGAGAGGCTGCACAGGAGCAATGCTCTGCAGAGAGGAGGCTGCACAGGAGCAATGTCTGCAGAGAAGAGGCTGCACAGGAGCAATTGCTCTGCAGAGAGGAGGCTACAAAGGAGCAATGCTCTGCAGAGAGCAGGCTACACAGGAGCAATGCTCTGCAGAGAGGAGGCTGCACAGGAGCGATGCTCTGCAGGAGGAGGCTGCACAGGAGCAATGCTCTGCAGAGAGGAGGCTGCACAGAGCAAATTTCTCTGCAGAGAGGAGGCTACACAGGAGCATTTCTCTGCAGAGAGGAGGCTGCACAGGAGCAATGCTCTGCAGAGAGGAGGCTGCACAGGAGCAATGCTCTGCAGAGAGGAGCCTGCACAGGAGCAATGCTCTGCAGAGAGGAGGCTGCACAGGAGCATTGCTCTGCAGAGAGGAGGCTGCACAGGAGCAATGCTCTGCAGAGAGGAGGCTGCACAGGAGCAATGCTCTGCAGAGAGGAGGCTGCACAGGAGAAATGCTCTGCAGAGAGGAGGCTGCACAGGAGCATTGCTCTGCAGAGATGAGGCTGCACAGGAGCAATGCTCTGCACAGAGGAGGCTGCACAGGAGCAATGCTCTGCAGAGAGGACGCTGCACAGGAGCAATGCTCTGCAGAGAGTAGGCTGCACAGGAGCATTGCTCTGCAGAGAGGAGGCTACACAGGAGCAATGCTCTGCAGAGAGGAGGCTGCACAGGAGCAATGCTCTGCAGAGAGGAGGAGGCTACACAGGAGCAATGCTCTGCAGAGAGGAGGCTGCACAGGAGCAATACTCAGCAGAGAGGAGCCTGCACAGGAGCAATGCTCTGCGTGAGTGGAGCCAACATGCTGGCGACGGCGGAGTGAAAATGCCATGGCGGGGAAGACGATGACCCGCTGGTAAGTATGACAGGCAGAGTGCCTCTGTCCTCTGCTGACCACTCTGCCCGCCGCACTGAGCTGACCACTCTGCCCACCCCACTCACGGCTAACCACTGAGCCACCATACTCCTGCTAACCACTGAGCCACTGCAGTTTTTTCTGTCTGCAGATACACGCTGCAGTTTTGGCAGCTTGTTTTTCTACCAAGCTTTTACCACATATGCGTTACTTTTTTTTAATCACTAGTGAAAAAAATGGCAGCTTTTTTTATATAAATGATAAATGCTGCGTTTATTCCAGCGATTAAAAAGTAGTTCAAGCAGTGATTTACTCACTCTTGAGTGTTTCCAAAAACACTGCATGTGGTGAACCCCATAGAAATCAATGGGGCTGTTTTTCTGAATGATGATCCCTAAGAATAATACTGTGTGTATTGGCCCTTAATAATAAAAGCATTAAACTATTAATATATTTACTCACCCATATTTTAGTACACAGCCTTGATGGCTTTGTACAGACTATTGTTTGTTCAGGAGTGAAGATGTCCAGACATGTCAGGACATGAAAGGTCTGAACGAGCTGTCTTACTTCCTGAATGCAGTAGGTAGACACTTAACATGATTGACAGAGCTGCTGGCCTATCATCTGCTCTGCATTCACTGTCTATCCCTGTGGTTTCTCAGGTTGAGCCCTAACAAAGCTTTTTCCTATATGTCCTCTCCTGCTTCTAAGCTGTAACATATCAAAATAATACAGTAATGTCTAAAAATAATGGATTTGATAAATATAGACCCCACGCTTTTAGACCACAGGTTGAACAGATCTGAATTCAAGATTTTTGAATTGACACTATAATAGTTAAATATTTTAAAATCTGATCCCATCACGATCCCAACTTGAAATTTGGTACAGATGTGGCTAAGAGCATAAAAGACACATGGGCAGTTTTGGAAAATTTTTATTAAAACGTTTTTTCGGAAATGCGTTTCAAAATGTTGCGTTTGCGTTCGCATGGGTAAAAAAATTAAAATTAACAAATATACTCTTGTGACATATCTGGTGAAAGCCTGGACAGTTCTGAGTAGAATGGTGTTTATTTTGTTTCTCTATCTTATTTCTAGCCCAAGATAAAAAAATGTAAAGTCATACCAGGCCAAAATTCACACTTTTTTTAAACTTTAAAAATCTGTAAAAAATTAACTGATGAAGAAAAAAATTCTAAACTTTTAATTTGTAATTAACTAAAGTAGTACTTCATAAAGGAAAAAAAATAAAAAAAATCTAAAGACGTCAGGTAAAAAAAAATATTCATATTTAGATCACTTGATATGGAATGACCCATTGACGCTATTAATAGTAAAATATTTTAAAATATGATCCCATCGCGATCCCAACTTGAAATTTGGTACAGATATGGCTAAGAGCAAAGCAGACACATGGGCAGTTTTTGAAATATTTAAAGCACGCCGATTTTTCGGAAATGCGTTTTAAAGTTTTGTGCTTGCGATCACATGGGTAAAATATTAACAAAGATCCTCTTGTGACATATCTGGTGAAAGCCTGTACAGTTCTGAGTAGAATGGTGTTTATTTTGTCTCTCTATCTTATTCCTAGCCTTAGTTATGAGGAGAAACGTAAAGGCAGGCAACAGCGAAATTCGCACTTTTTCCGAACTTTGAAAATCATTTTTAAAAAAATAAATTTTTTAAAAAAATTTTCTCTTGACATTTTGCATTGTCTGACATGCTATTATCAAACAACAAAATCTCAAAAGAATTAAAAATATAGAGGTAATAATCATTGGTTCACTTGACATGGAATGACCCCTCTGTGTGCAGCACCACAATATCGCCTAGGCAGCAGGCTCGCTGTCTGGGTGTTATGTTTGACACGGATCTCTCCTTCACCTCCTATACACAATCTCTCGTTCGCTCTTGTCACTTGCAACTAAAGAACATCTCTAGAATTCGCCCCTTTCTCAGAACTAAAACTCTTACCGTGGCCCTGATCCATTCCCGCCTTGACTACTACAAATCTCTAGTAATCAGCCTCCCCTCTCTAAATTTTCCCCTCTCCAGTCCATCCTTAATGCTGCATCCAGGATCACCCATCTGGCCAATCGCTATTCAGATGCCTCCGTTTTGCGCCACCCATTGCACTGGCTGCCTATACACTACAGGATCCATTTCAAACTGCTTGTTATCACCCACAAAGCTCTTCACAGTGCAGCACCTCCCTACATCTCCTCCCTCATCTCTGTCTATCTCCCCACCCATTGTCTACTTCTACAAATGACCTTCGACTAACATCTGCACTAATCTGAACCTCCCACTCCCGGCTCCAAGACTTCTCCCGAGCTGCACCAATTCTCTGGAATGCTCTACCCCAAGAATTGAGGACTATCCACAACTTGCATAGCTTTAGACGCTCCTAAAAACACATATTTTGAAGGCGGTCTATCATGCTCTCTAATAGAAGTCCTTAGTGAATGAGCTATATACAGCACCATCTCTCTGGACATAATCTCTTCTTCAAACTCCACTAAACCCAAAAGCTCTACACAGATGTCTGGTGACCATTCATATAACTTTATTTCTATCCCTCACTTCCTCAAGATGCCTGGACCATCAGTGTAATAAGCCCCTGTACCTTGTGTAACCCCAATCCTTTTGCAGACTATTAGCTCTTTTGAGCAGGGTCAACTTATTTTACCTTAATTATTATATTGTATATATCTACCTCATCTATGTAAATGTTTCCATTCTAAGATAGGGGTGAGAATGCGCATATAGGGTCTTATCCTTTAGGAGACAGGTTTTAAGTGGTGAAATATAGGAACTGCTCACCTGATAAGGTTGTGTAGCACACAATCGGCGTTATCGCTCAGAACAATACAGCTGCTGCCAAGACTGCTATCATGCTCTCTAATAGAAGTCCTTAGTGAATGAGCTATATACAGCACCATCTCTCTGGACATAATCTCTTATGTCTCTTATAATCTCTACAAGTCACTGTGGTCACGATAAGCTTCTGCAGGACAAAGTACCTCGTGGTCCGAGCTGCTGTGATCATATGATAGAAAAACCAGATACAGCGGTATGTCTGGGTATAGTGGTAGCTGTTTATTTTCCGACGCGTTTCAGAGTCGTATCCCAAACTCCCTCGAGGAAGGAGTTCAGGATACGACTCCAAAACGCGTCGGAAAATAAACAGCTACCACTATACCCAGACATACCGCTGTATCTAATATTCCCATCCTGTCCTTCTCCAAATCTGTCCTCTTGTATCAGATCCTGGACTCCTGAGGGTGAACGGTTTATGCAGCAAATCCCCTATTTATCATGTTGATTACTGGACCATGATGGCATTTGTTACGATTATCTTTTGTGTCTCCCCTACTTCCTCATAGATTGTAAGCTTGTGACCAGGGACCTCACTCCTAATGGGCTCAGTGATGTACAGTTGTGGCTAAAAGTATTGACACCCCAGCAATTCTGTCAGATAATACTCAGTTTCTTCCTGAAAATGATTGCAATCACAAATTATTTGGTATTATTATCTTCATTTAATTTGTCTTCAATGAAAAAACACAAAAAGAATTGTCCTAAAGCCAAATTGGATATAATTCCACATCAAACATAAAAAAGGGGGTGGACAAAAGTATTTTTCACTGTTAGAAAAATCATGTGATGCTTCTCTAATTTGTGTAATTAACAGCACGTGTAACTTACCTGTGGCACCTAACAGGTGTTGGCAACAACTAGATCACACTTGCAGTCAGTTGACATGGATTAAAGTTGACTCAACCTCTGTCCTGTGTTCTTGTGTGTACCACATTGAGCATGGAGAAAAGAAAGAAGACCAAAGAACTGTCTGAGGACTTGAGAAACCAAATTGTGAGAAAGCATGAGCAATTTCAAGGCTACAAGTCCATCTCCAAAGACCTAAATGTTCCTGTGTCTACCGTGCGCAGTGTCATCAAGAAGTTTAAAGCCCATGGCACTGTGGCTAACCTCCCTAGATGTGGACGGAAAAGAAAAATTGACAAGAGATTTCACACAAGATTGTGTGGATGGTGGATAAAGAATCTCTACTAACATCCAAACAAGTTCAAGCTGCCCTGCAGTCCGAGGGTACAACCGTGTCAACCTGTACTATCGTCGGCGTCTGAATGAAAAGGGACTGTATGGTAGGATACCCAGGAAGACCCCACTTCTTACCCCGAGACATAAAAAGGCCAGGATGGAGTTTGCCAAAACTTACCTGAGAAAGCCTAAAACGTTTTGGAAGAATGTTCTCTGGTCAGATGAGACAAAAGTAGAGCTTTTTGGGCAAAGGCATCAACATAGAGTTTACAGGAGAAAAAAAGAGGCATTCAAAGAAAAGAACACGGTCCCTACAGTCAAACATGGCGGAGGTTCCCTGATGTTTTGGGGTTGCTTTGCTGCCTCTGGCGCTGGACTGCTTGACCGTGTGCATGGCATTATGAAGTCTGAAGACTACCAACAAATTTTGACGCATAATGTAGGGCCCAGTGTGAGAAAGCTGGGTCTCCCTCAGAGGTCATGGGTCTTCCAGCAGGACAATGACCCAAAACACACTTCAAAAAGCACTAGAAAATGGTTTGAGACAAAGCACTGGAGACTTCTAAGGTGGCCAGCAATGAGTCCAGACCTGAATCCCATAGAACACCTGTGGAGAGATCTAAAAATGGCAGTTTGGAGAAGGCACCCTTCAAATATCAGGGACCTGGAGCAGTTTGCCAAAGAAGAATGGCCTAAAATTCCAGCAGAGCATTGTAAGAAACTCATTGATGGTTACCGGAAGCGGTTGATCGCAGTTATTTTGGCTAAAAGTTGTGCAACCAAGTATTAGGCTGAGGGTGCCAATACTTTTGTCTAGCCCATTTTTGGAGTTTTGTGTGAAATGATCAATTTTTTGCTTCATTCTCTCTTGTGTTTTTTCATTTAAGACAAATTAAATGAAGATAATACCAAAGAATTTGTGATTTCAATCATTTTCAGGAAGAAACTGAGTATTATCTGACAGAATTGCAGGGGTGTCAATACTTTGGCCACAACTGTATTTATCTATTTTTTGTCTCATATGGTTTGTATTGTATTTTGTTATATATTATTGTATTGTATTGTAGCTTATACCCTATGAATTGTAAAGTGCTGCAGAATATGTTGGTGCTATATAAATAAAAACTATTATTATTATTATAGTTGCTATAGTCATGTTATCAAGTTACCAACAAGGAGTTCAGGAGTGTAGGAATGCTTAATTTTACCAGTATTAGTAGTGATTGATAGTCTTATTGCAGTAATGTTGTCTTGTAATAAGGTAAGGACCTGTAAGAGTATGTGAGATTATATAGAATACTTACCGTATATACTCGCTATAAGCCGAGTTTTTCAGCCCAAAAATTGGGCTGAAAAGTCCCCCCCTAGGCTTATACGCGAGTCACTCGGTATACTGTGGGGGGGGGGGGCTGTGACCGGGGGCTGGAGGAGGCAGGAGGGGGCCGCAGTGACCGCGGGCGGTCACGTGGGGCCACCTCATTAGTGTAATGAATATGCACGGCATCCCCCTTCCATCAACGGCGGGGGATGCCGTGCATATTGCAATACACTGGCCCCCAGCAGTAATACACAGCCCCCCCTCCTTATTATGTCTCCCCCAGGCTGCAGCACCTGTCAAAATAACAAACATTTTATACATCACCTCTCCAGCGCAGCTCCTCCGCTCCTCCGGTCCCGGCTTCTTCCTGCTTGTGCCGGTGTCATGTGACCGGGTGCAGGAGATGACGTCATTTCCTGCGCACGGTCACAGCACTAGAAGCCGGCACAAGCAGGAAGAAGAAGCCGGGACCGGAGGAGCGGAGGAGCTGCGCCGGAGAGGTGATGTATAAAATGTTTGTTATTTTGACAGGTGCCGCAGCCTGGGGGAGACATAATAAGGAGGGGGTCTGTGTGTTACTGCTGGGGGCCAGTATACCACCATTGGGGGCCTGTATACACTGCAGAGGGGGCCTGTATACACTGCTGCACAGGGGCCTGTATACACTGCTGTACAGGGGCCTGTATACACTGCTGCACAGGGGCCTGTATACACTACTGCACAGGGGCCTGTATACACTGCTGCACAGGGGCCTGTATACATTGCTGCACAGGGGCCTGTATAATACCACTGCTGAGGGCCTGTATACTATTACTGAGGGGTGCTATATACCAGTGACGGGGGGTTATATACCGTAATAGGATGGGGGTCTGCTGCATTTCATACCCTAGGCTTATAGGCGAGTCAATAACTCATTGTGTGCGTGTGGCCTTTGGATAAGTGATGTTATTGGTTGGTGGAAATATGGAGAGATGTATCTTGGACCTATTCAAGAAAGAAAATAAGAAGAAATGGGTGGAGGCAGAGGCCATGTTCTCCAAAGTCCCTCCACTGGTGTGGATTTGGACGAGTGGTTCTGTTGGGGACCCAGATACCCTATTCATTTCAGCTCAACTGAAACACTTTATTACGGAATAACAGAAGTTTGGGCTTAACATCCATTCCAGGTCCTTTAACTCCCATATATGATAACCCTCATTTTTTGGTGGAGATGGGGAGGATGGCGTTCTTAAATGTCTCAAGAGATTCTTACCCTACATTATACAATTTTATCACTCCGACAGGGATTAAATCCGTCTCAGATATTTTTCCTAGATCACAGCTTCCCCCTGGGTTCTGGTTTTTGCATGCCAGACTCAGAAGTTATATTAGTACAATCCCACCTGAGACAATCTTTCGCCCTTTGACGGTGTTTGAGCAGAGGTGTGTGGAGGGAGAGCACTTAGATCATGCAATATTTTTTTATATAAATGGTTTCGTGATGCCAAGACAGGAGACGTGTCGTGTGTTCCAACACTTGCCTCAAAGTGGGAGATACTGGTAGATCTGGGACGGAAATTCACACGCAGAGATTGGGAAAGAATTTTTGTGTTCTCTTACAAGGCCTCCATCTCAGCAAATGCACAAGAACGCAACTATAGGGTGGTGGCGAGGTGGTATAGGTGCCCAGTGGACATTCATGCTTTCTATCAGGAGGCATCTGATGAATGCTAAAGACATTGTGAGAACAGGGGCTCCTATATTCATATATGGTGGAGTTGTCCTGTTATAAGGGTATTCTGGAAAGAAGTGGCAGTCTTGTATGGGAAGGTTACTTCTGAACATATTATATTTACACCAGAACTGGTCCTCCTGAATTATACAACTATGTCCCTTTTTAAATTTAAGAAGAATCTATTATGGCATTTCTTAACTGCAGCACAACACGTGATCCCTAAGTACTGGAAGAAAGCTACTTGTCCTTCTCGCCATGATCTAGTAGAGTAGTTGAACGATATTTGCAGGTTGGAGGAATTAGTCAGTTACAGTAAGCTAGACGATCACAGTATAGAGAGGCATTGTAACATCTGGTCCCCATGGTTATTTTACAGAAAGTCTTCAAACCTCAAAGTGTGGTTATCCTAAACAAGTCTGGACCCTACATTCATAAAACATTGCCTTCCAGATATCTAGTAAAATTGACCTACTCCTGTTTATTTCCTTTTCTCTTTTCCTTTACTTTTTCTCTCTTCTTCATACTTTTCTTCTCTAAAATACTCATTTTTGGGTTTGCATCCCATTAAAATAATCTCCTTATTTACTGGGTCTAATGGGATTTGAGTCATATATGTTTACTCTATAACATGACTTTGGTCAGTAATATAAGTGAGGGGGTTTCCCCTGACTCCTCTAGAGTTGGGGTATGATAAGCCCATCTAGATTTACAGTGATTTTTTTTTAATATACCATATATACTCGTGTATAAGCCGACCCGTGTATAAGCCGACCCCCCTACTTTTGCTCCCAAAAGCTGGGAAACTTATTGACTCGCGTATAAGCCTAGGGGGGAAAATGAAGCAGACTCATCACGGTATACAGCCCCTCTCATCATGATAAATGGACCCCTGTTACTGTTATATAATCCCCCATCACTGGTATATAGGACCTCCATCACTGGTATACAGTTTCCCCCCCCCCCCATCAGAGGTTACAGCCCCCATCAGTGGAATACAACCACCCCATCAGTGGTATATACAGGCCCCCCCTCAGTGGTATATACAGGCTCCCCATCAGAGGTTACAGCCCCCATTAGTGGCATATACAGCCCCACATCAGTGGTATATACAGCCCCTATCAGTGGTATACAGGCCCCCTCAAAAGTGGTATACAGGCCCCCTCAGAAGTGGTATACAGGCGCCCCCCCATCTGTGGTATACAGGGCCCCACCTTGCTGCTGCACACCTGTAAAGTAATACATCATTATACTTATTCCTGTCGCTGTCGCTGCTCTGACACCGCGCTCCTCCGGGTCTTCATGCTTCTTCCTGCTTGTGACGGCGGGCACAGGAAATGACGTCATTGCCTGTGCGCCGGAGGAGGAAACATGAAGACCCAGAGGAGCGCGGCGTCAGAGCGCGACAGCGACCGGGATAAGTATAATGATGTATTACTTTACAGGTGTGCGGCAGCAAAGGGGGGCCCTGTATACCACTGGGGGGGCGGGCGGCCTGTATACCGATGGGGGGGGCGGGCGGGCGCCGGCCTATGACTCGAGTATAAGCCGAGGGGGCATTTTTCAGCACAATTTTTGTGTATATACGGTAGTTGAGTATGATGTTAAGTCTGAGGATCTGTTGGGGTCATATGTTTATTGAATGTCTTAATTCTCTCGGGGGTTTGCTCCCCTTGTCTGTTTATAATTGAATTATTCAATAAAAACTGATTTAAAAAAAAATGCCACATTCTTCCAATCGGTGCAGTTCCACTGGTCGGATTCCCCCAATAAATAGGTTATCACCTTCTTAACCTGTGGATCACTGATAACTTGTTTTCACCAAAGAAATCTTTTAATGTAAACTACAGTAATTGTACATTGCACTTCTGGTGAGCGCACAGTGATTTTCAGGATCCGCCACTATAGTGGGTGTAACTGATAACAGGTATTTGCATATAGCTGAAGGGTGGGCCTCTGGAGTTAATTACCCTTGTGAGTTCCAGACACCCCAGTCCGACCCTGGTTTTACTGTTTTACTTTGGTCTGTTTTTTGGATGCTTCTCCTGCCTGACAATTGTATCTTGTTGCCATCTTGATTTTGACCCAGATTCAGCTGATTTTGTCCTTTTCGTGACCTCCCGGTCTTTGACCCTGCTTGACGACTATTCCTGCCTCTTGTTCGCACCTATGGATGGCAGAGCATCCACAGGCAGCAATCTTCTGGACACCGTTTTAAAGCCAGATTCCGTTATAGGAGTTAAAGGGTATCAGGGTTTCTCAGGATTCTATTGCTTGTTCCAAGTCTGTCCGAGATTGCCGTGTGAGCCTATGGCCTCAGACTAATGTCACACCCATCTTTTTCTCAATCACTTACATTCCATGTTCACTGTTTTATGTTATATATTGAATTTGATGGAATTGTATCTACTTTCAAACTTATAAAATATGAAATATTGACCGTGGTATCAAAGGGTTAAATGGAGCTAGTTATGTTATAGCTGACATCAATTGCACAGGCTCATAATTTGATCAGGTGGAATCACAATGCCCATAATTGTATGGCATATATTATGGACCCACTAATAGTAGATCATGAAGGGGAAAAGGTTTAAGTTAATTTGACGGTGCAGTCATGTTTATATGGCACTCATTTTATTTCTACACATCTATATCAGATAGTGTTTTTTGTGTTTAGCCAGATAAATTCCAATGCATAGTTAAAATCTGGTGTAACAGTGTAATTCTTCAATGTAATTTCAAAAAGTGTCGAAATAGGCATATAATATATTACAACATAATATTTTATGAGAGCATTTGTATATGAGAGTATACTAAATAACCCCCCCCAAAAAACCAAAATGATAATAATATACATGTGAAATTTAAAACCATGCTTCATTGCCTTTAGATAAAAATTAACACTTGCAATGTACGATTTATTCAATTTATTGTCATCTGTTTCCAGATCACATGTAGAAATAAATACAATGAAATACATACATTTAAAATTCTTCTGAAATGATCATTGCGATTTTTCATGTAGATGCTTTTTGCCCTCTGTCATAACCGATTTCAAATGGTGCTAGATTACAAGTTCAGCCTCTAAACACCAAGAGAGATCGGTGATTCAGTGTAAGGGAGTACTGGTCTGAAGGTGCTGGAGAAACAAAACATAATACAAAATATCTTTTCTGTTTAGACATAGTATTTTGTAATCTACAGTACGTAAGGATTTCCATTTGGAATTTAATACATAACCAGCAAAAATAAAATGATGCCTTATACATTAAGACTTTCAGATGTTTTTTCCCAAACAATTTTAACCTTTTATCATAATTGTTCCATCTATGTGGCAGCAAGATATAAAGACATTAAAGCTCTATTTTATACAGACTCCTGGAGGGATACCGTGTTTCCCCGAATATAAGACAGTGTCTTATATTAATTTTACCCCCAAAAGTCCCACCCTGTCTTATATTCGGGGTATGATTTATATTTAAAAAAAAATGACAATTAACCGCACCTTGCCGCAAGTGTCCCATACAGTACCGTACATTGTATGGGGACCTGCCGCAAGTGTGCCGCAGTCGGCTGTGCGGCGGAATTGTGTTTTAATGGGCAAGTCGGCAAGGAAACATCCTTACTTTTTAGGGTAATGGCGGCCTCGGGCTATGGATTCCTCCACGGTGCAGGGCATTGTCCAGATGCTTCTTCATGCAGGAGCTTCTGGCCAATCAGCACTCGAGCCGCTGAGCCAATCAGCGCTCGAGATGCTGGGGAGCCGCTGGCCAATCAGAATCTCCTGCCGGCAGCGGTGATGTCAGGCCGGGGCGACAGGCGCACAAGATTAACCCTATGCCCTCGGGGTTACCTGCAGCACCTGAGGGCAGAGGGGAGCCCACGGAGGATAGCGGGACAGCGGGGACACAGGTAAAACATGCAATGGGCAAAAATGGCACTTTAGCGGTACCCTGTCTTATATTCCCCGAAAATAAGTCACCCTGTCTTATAATCGGGGTATGACTTATATTGGAAAATTCTGCGCCAGCCCTGCCCTGACTTATATTCGGGGGGTGACTTATTTTCGGGGAAACAGGGTAGAAGTGGCGGCATATCCATAGACTCACACATAGGAAGTATAGGAGCATTGACAAAGTTATTTTTGTGACAAAATTGAAAACTCCATTCTGTTTTTTAGAAATGAAAAACTGTTGATTTTGCCACCTGTTTTTTTTGTTCAAGCTAATGATGTTTTCCTTCCCTTGCATTACTTTGAAGAACATATTGAGAGCTCCCATCACTAGCTACCAAACACAAATTCAAAGCTTGGATCCTCTCCTGCACTTTTCAGCCTCGGCATTCTTTATCTCTAATTGTCAGTTTTCCCTGAGCAAGTGAATGGAGACTATTATAATGGTTTCCATACAGAGGATATCCTACTCCTCTATTTCTATTTACACCCACAGAGATAACCATAACATGGAGGACATACCTATTACTGCAAAGATATAAATCCCCCATTTGTAATAATAACGTATCGAAAGGTCACATTTCAGAGCTTTTACCTCGTGCGAGCAGACTCGATGGCAGGGTGGCAACAGATCCCAAAATGGCAACTATGCAAGAGAAAGATTTTTGTGTTTTATAGTATGAGAAGTATAACTCAATTGTTACCGTGCCGTGTGCGTTCCGAAGACAGTATGAAAGTGACCCACCTGGTGACCTAGAGAATTCTGAGCTGGTATTGAGAATTTAAGGACACCGGATGCTTGTGTAAACATAAAAGCTCTGAATGATCGAGTGTTACAGGTGAAGCAGTGGAGAATATTGGAGAGACCTTTGCACGTAGCCCATAGAAATGAACACGCCGCAAACTAGATAACCGCATAGATGTGTGTCATGTGACAGCAGGACAATGCATAGCATATTTGTAAACATTATGTGTTAAATGTGGGAACATTTATTTTCCTTATCTGCCAATCAGTATTGTGCATGTAATAAATGTTGAAATATACCTGTTTGAAACCCGATGAATCTTTTTATGATCACTAAGTATGGAAGAACCTTAAGGATTTGAGGAGTGTTGGTGTGGAAGAATGGACAAAAATCACAATTGAGCAATGCACGCAACTACTTCCTCCATACAGGAGGCATCCTGAAACTGTCATCACCATCAAAAGCTTTTGTATGAAGTATTAAATACATTTCAGTAAGTTTAGTCAGTACTTTTTCCCTGTGTCATTTCTCATTATTACACATCACTAAATTTATGGACATCTATGGTTTGATTTATTTGCTTGTGTGGACTGTATGAGTTGAAACCTAAATCTGGTGAGAAATACATGTCAATAGCACCTTTATAAATATATTTACTTAGAAAATTGATGACATGTTCAATGCTTTTCACCTGCTGCAGATTAATTCATAGTAGTAGCCATGAGAAGTTGGGGGAGTGAAATTCTTGAAGAAAGTTATGCCTTCTGCTGAAAACTACTGTGATTTGCCTCAAATTACAAAGAATTGCTGATACACTTAACATACAGAATGTAATCATAGCTAAAAAAAAAATCACTTTCTGCAAAACAAAATTCAATGTTTTATAAAAAATAGCTCCATGCTCAGGTTTGTAGCGCAAAAACCTTTTCTATTCCTATTTGTATATCAACTTTTCCTGTTTGTGCGCTTTAGGATTAACTTGTATTTAAAGAAAAAAAAAAAAGTACAGGTGTATTATGTAGTATGTGGCAGACTATCGCAAACATTTTAATTTACAAATCTATGGAACAAAGTTCTGACAGAAGAGGCCACTTGTGCAAGAACAATATATGGGCCTTTTACAGTCCAATAGCTCTTTGTAGTGCATAAGTCCACCTGACTTGGAGGTAGAAATGGGCCCCTTACCTCTTGGGCCCCTGCGTGGCTTCACAGGTTGCACCAATGATATCTTTGCACCTGACTCTAGGGGCATATGCACAAAGCCATATTATATTTTGGTTTTCTATGTAGCTGAAGTAAGGCTGCCATATAGGCACATAAACTTCAGATGTACCTCTATATGCCTCTGTATCTGTATGAACAGAGTATGGATTGAGATACACTGGCCTAGAAGTATTTTTATTGTGTAGGTGGATAGAGGTTGTATATGAAGATGTGTATGAACCTGTAAGGTGTAGTGTACAGGAGATTTGTAACAAAAAGGATGATGAAAACATGATAAAATGCACAATGATTAAAAAATTGACATAATGTAGGATTAAAGGAAAATGTTAAACTTCACCATAATGTGATAGCTGTAGAAAAATGTAAGTTTGTACAGTAGTTGTCAATAACTAATTTGCTATTAATGCTAATTGAAAACTATGTTTATTTGCCAACAAACTAATGTCTGTTTCCAACCATTTTATAAATCACTCCAGTGCATTTAAAATGACAAAGTAAATTTAGAAGCAGTCATTATTAAAAATTTCGTAAGGTCTAGAGATTCTCTGACGAACTATTTATTTCTTTACTGTAAGAGCAGTGAGACTAAGGAACGTTCTGCCGTATGATGTTGTGATGAGTCATTCACTTTTAACTTTTAGGAATGGCGAGGATGCCTTTAATAAAAAATATAATATTACAGGTTATATATAATAGATTCTTTGATTGGACGTTGATCCAGGGAACAAGTCTGATTGCTGTATGTGGAATCGGGAAGGGATTTTTTTTGCCTTCCTCTGGATCAACATGTTAGGCTATGGGTTGAACTAGATGGACTTAAAGTCTACCTTCAACCTTAAAAAACTATGAAACTATACCCAATCGATTTTCAGATTCTGCTTCCGTACTCCCCTCTGATACTTGATGCGTGTATATAAGGTATAAAGGTGTGTTAGAAGATTAAAAGTATTTCTTTTGGTAACCTGTTTTGAATTTTTCTTAAAGGGAACCTGTCACCTGGATCTACCCCCCTGACCTATCACTAGCTGTCCCCCTACACATTCCTAGCTGCTCCCTAATCATCCCTCTCTGCTGTAAATCCACCCTATAAAGATTACGAAAAATGACTTCTAACTTACTGGAGGTCGCTTTGTCAGGAGACTGGAAAGGCAGCTCCAGGCTCCATTCTCCCCTTCTCGCTGACTCACTACACGACCCGCTGGGCGTCATTATTCTTTCTTGATCTCCGCCTGCATTTGCAATCTCCCGCCCTCTTCTCCTCCTATGATGCACTGACTGGCACGTCACATCCGGCTCGGTGCATTATGGGCCTGATCACGTGATCGGCCCAGTGCATTATGCGCCTGATCACGTGATTGGCCCGGTGCATTATGGGCTTGATCACGTGATCAGCCGGATCCGCGCATGTGCAATGCACATATTGAAGTTGGGACGATCATGTGATCAGGCCCATAATGCATCAGGTCGGATGTGACGTACTGGCTGGTGCATCATAGGAGGAGAAGAGGCAGGAGATTCCAAATGCAGGCAGAGATCAAGAAAGAATAATGACGCCCAGCAGGGCATGCAGTGAAGCAGCGAGGAGGGGAGAATGGAGTCATTTTTCTTAATCTTTGTAGGGCGGATTTACAGCAGAGAGGGATGGTTAGGGAGCAGCTAGGAATGTGTAGGAACAGCTAGTGATAGGTCAGGGGGTGTTGGGAGACATGGGTTATCCTCTAAGAGTGGCAAACGGCATTCTGCTAAATGCAATGGATATTTGTAAGTGGCCAAATTTGTGTTTTTTTTTTTTCTTCTCTGATAATCATGTAACCTATTCGGTGATCTCTCAATTTAGATTATACATATGGTTTAACATATGGCTAGGTACTCGTAGGCGTGAGGGCCCGTAAAGGGGGCTACGAGCTTACACTATTTTGGTCCAAAATATCAAACTAACTCATCACATTTTTTTTTTCCCCAAAAAATGTTTATTGCATTTTTTAATCTTTCTGCAGTTTGAGGCTGGGCCCTCTAGGGGGCATCAGTCACTTGTGGAGCATATTTTTGGTGCGGAACAGCCCGCCTTGTTTAACAGCTGGTTGTCATTAATAGGCTGTGCTCTGACACTATGTTTCACTTTGCCTGGAGTGGCTGCCGCCCTGGGGTGACCTCGTGTCCAGTAATACCACCAGTTTCCTCCTTGTGGCCAAATTTGTGGTTTTTTTTCTCTTCTCTAATAATCATGTGACTTATTCGGTGATCTCTCATCTTTCTACGGTTCCCAGCACCGCTCCAGTTCCCTGTTGACTTTATCTCCAATTCGCCTGATAAAATAGGGTTTTAGGTGTGGACTAGAAGTCATTCTTACAATGTAAGCCTATGGACTCATGACAAGGCTCCATAGACTTACATGGGGCGACATCTGGTTCACATGTAAACCCCTTTGTGGTCCGACTAGCCAGGGATAAAATCACGTGACTCAGAAAAGGACCAGAGTGGTGCTGGGAACCAGAGAAGACAACAATCTATAAGTATTTTAGAACGCTTACACTACATTGTACATGTAATTAGAAAGGTTAGGGGATAACATTTTTGTTGGCGTGTACTTCTTTAAGAATTTTTTAATAGCAGCCCACTTAAGAGAATCACTGTTTCTTTCTTAATTATAATGCAAACTGTACATTTGGCTTTTCCAATATTTTCTACTAAGAGGAATCTGAGCTATAATGAGCTTTGATACTGGCACCTGTTCAAGTGAATTTGTCACCAAGATTTTGCTCTGTAATCTGAGAGCAGTATGATGTAGGGACAGAGGCCCTGATTGCAGTGATGTCACTTACTGTGCTGTTTGGTGCAATTTTGATATTATCACTGTTTTATCTGCTATACATCTACCAGCTCCTTCAATGTAAAGCTCTGTATAATGCCGCTCACAACACTGATTTGCAGCTGTGTATAATGTACATTGACAAAATATTGCTAATCAATGGTGGAGAATGGGGTTATACAGAGTAGGAGGACTGCTTGGTATGAGACAACTAGTCCTCTAATGATAAACTCCCACTGATACAATGGTGATTTTACTGAAACTACAACAAGTAACACAGTAAGTGACACATCCCTGAAATCAGGGTCTCTACCCCTACATCATGCTGCTCTTAATCTGTCAACAGTTTTTTTCTATTTAAGGCAGAAAGGCCAAAGGGGACATTTATGTGTGATATGCCCTTCCAATGAAATATTCCTATGCAGCAATGTTTCTTCTGATGAGATATTGGGGTGGTATAACCTCATTTGGGGAAATCAGCTGCTATACTTGTTTCCCACATTTTACAATTAAACCAAATGTATAATAACAAAAAGTAGGAGACATATAAAAATTCTATATGTACTAATTGATTGTACTAATTGGGTTATTGTCTGTTTCCATGGCATTAGGGATACATAGCACTTAGGCAATGCATTTTGCTTGAAAACGTTTCGTAATCATTGCAAACGTTAAAGTTCTTATCTGAATTTCTACATACAACATTTATAGTTTTTACTTATCCATCTGGAAATGTTCACGCAGATCTCAGGGAGTTAAATAGATGATTTTCATACTCCTAAAACACTGATTTCAAATGGTGCTAGATACATCGATGGTTAAATCTAAGTCACCACAAGAAACCAGCTTCCGGGAATAGATAATATTATCCAATCTTCAAAGACACATTGGAAGGCCTTAAAATCCTGAAAAACAAAAAAAGTGGTTTAACAAAAATGAGAAATTCTGTGAGCTCTCAGGATGGTAACCCCGAGCATGACACATATACAGAAGATCACTGTGTAACGCTCAGCACATATAGTCTATACAATCGAATTCACATGTAATGTCTAGGGGGAGCTTTAAGACTATAAA
The DNA here is from genome assembly GCA_033576535.1 of Allobates femoralis. NCBI lineage: Eukaryota > Metazoa > Chordata > Amphibia > Anura > Aromobatidae > Allobates > Allobates femoralis. The sequence goes on from JARQOC010000002.1 coordinate 235,890,051, forward strand.
TCTAGGGAGGAAAACATCTTCTAGGTACTATTATGTCTTAGTAAGGCTGGCTTCACACTTGCAGATGCATCTGCAGCGTTTTGCAGATGCATCTGCAAGTATCAGCATGCAGACCACGGCCGTGGTGTGAATGCTCTCATTGATTCCTATATGTGAGCCGTAAGCAGGCGTATGCCTGCTGACAGATCACACTCTCCCGCCCGCACTATGGACGCGAGATGTTGCGTCCAAGGTGCGGGGCGGGAGTGTGTGATCTGTCAGCAGGCATACGCCTGCTTACGGCTCACATATAGGAATCAATGAGAGCATTCAGACCGCGGTGCGCCCTATTATAAACATAGGGACCGCGGTCTGCATGCTGATACTTGCAGATGCATCTGCAAAACGCTGCAGATGCATCTGCAAGTGTGAAGGCAGCCTAACTACATTTTTTTATATGCTCCTTTTTTTCATTGCAGTACACTTTCTTTCCACATAGGGGGGCTAAAGGTATAAGCAAATGGTTTGCGAGCCATAAGAAAGACTAAAGTGTTAAATAAAACAATTTTGATTTAGGATAAAAATAACATTATAACATTATATAATATATAAGCGCTTAAACTTACTAGCTAATAAAGTGAGAAAGTACTGAAATGGTTGGAAACTTGCACAAAATACATGATACTATGAGTGCTGTAATTACTCAGTGGTCAGCATTACATTCAAGAACAGGAACCCAGGAAAAAAAACAAATTGCTAATCCATGCGATGGTTAAGGAGTTGTACCCCTTCAGAAATCGTTATTTTGTAAGCAGCAGTAGTCATAAAAAAAATAAAATAAAAATTACCCTTGCCTGGTCTAGGAGCCGCCTTCAGACACTGTACTGGTCTTTGTTGTTTGGCTGCAGTGCTGTCAGTGTGACATTAGACAATCAGTGAGTTTTGCGTCTCGTGCCATATACATGGGCAGAATTGCTGAAATCACAGATTGTCGACAATGTTATCACCAGGGGCGTAATGATAGCAATCGCATGGGTTGTGGCCGTGACTGGGCCTGTGGGTACAGACGCCCACCGACCAAAGTGCAAGCTTGCTCCAGCTGGATCTCTGTCGTCGCCAAGGATGCAGATCCAGCTGAAATGTATCTTAGTGCAGAGATCCTTCGGGTCACTGCATTCAATACATATTGCCGGGCAAACAGTTGCTGGGAGCTGACACCGGAGAGCGCCTTGGTGCATCCTCCCAGGGCACATTGGCGCAACATGGGACCAGAGCTAAGGTGAGTAGAATGATTTTGTTTTTAATTATGCATTAAGGACAGAATGAGGACACATTTACTAGGATGGGGACTATGTAAACCAGGATGGGGGACATATATACAAAAATGGGAACATATATATCAGGAATGGGATCATATGTACCAGGATGTGGGCCATGTGGACCATACACACCAGGATTGGGACCATCTTTAGCAAAATTGGGACATATATACCAGGATGGGGAACCTATATACCAGGATGAGGACCATATATACTAGGATGGGGAACATAGATACCAGGATGGGGACCTATATACCAGGATGTAGATCATATATCAGGATAAGGATCGTGTATACCAAGATGGGGACCATATATACCATGATGGAGGACATATATACCAGGATGGAGAGCATTTATAACAGGATGGACCCAGGATGAGGACCATATATACCTGGATGAGGAATACTTATACCTGGATAGGGAACATATATATCAGGATGTTGATCATATATGTCAGGATGATGACATATAAAACCAGGATGGTGAAGGGGGGCAATTCATAAGTCTTAATAGAATTTAGAATGCTACAAGGGCGCTTACATCTGGCCAGTATGTGTGGGGGTCCAAATTTCGCACCAGGGCCAATTGGACTCAAGTTACGCCACTGGCTATCAGCACAATAGCTCTACAGATAAACAACAGAGACCTAGGCAGTGTTGGAAAGACAAAGTTGGATTAGGAGAGCATGAGCAATACTCAGATTTTTTAAATTACTATTGCCACTTATAGAAGACAGTCTTCTGAAAGGGAACAACTGTGTAAAATACACTAAATGCAGCACAAATCTCTCTAATGCTTTGCTACAATGATCTAGACTGCATTGTATTGACTTTTTAGCTGAGAGTAACTAAAGTTGAACACACTGTTAATTAATAAAAATTTTAACAAGCCCCTTTTAGTATATTATGCAAAGAATTGTACAAGTCAGCACTAATAATTATGTAGATGGGGATGATAACTTTCAAAGTTGGAACTAACATTTTCATATCATTACATGCCACAGAGTTTTATTCCCAATCCATATATCTTTGCACATAAAGATGTATTGTATTGAAAATATTTCTGCAATATTAATACTCTACTGTAAATTGTGATCTAAATATTGTAGTTTCTTAACTAATTTTTGTTACTGAGCATAGTGATCAGATCAAAACTTATAGGTGAACCATAAAGGTAATGGACAATAGACTCTATTTTGTGGTTTCCATAAAAGCTATAACTTTCCCTCCCAAAACATAATGGCACATGGAGTGCTCTTCTTCCAAAAATAGAGCCACTGAGAGATGAAAGGCTTGGATTTATTAGCTCTATGTCAAATTGTACTGGCCTCTTTTTTTTTTTTTTTCTTTTTTTTTTTTTTAAAAGGATAGATTGTCCCCTTTAGATATATTCATTTGAGGAAGAAAATGCTGTAGAGGGCCATAGAGTCTTTATTATGAATATTATGTCTTTAATGTTTAGATCATAACGGTAGTAATCTAAATTTGTTTTAAATTGTATGTAGCGCACACAACCCTCGCCAAATACCAAGTTCATACAATAAATCTATCATTTAAAGCAGGGGTCTCAAACTCAGGTGGGTTGGTGGGCCGCACATAGAAAAACATTTATAGCGGGGGGCCACATCCCTTGTAGGACTAAGTGATATTTTTAGTAATACCAGAATTTTTTGCTTAATGTAGTAAAGTACAAATCCTGATCCCCTTCTGTAGTAATGTCCCCATCCTGTAGTAATGTCCTTTTCTACTGATGTCCCCCATCCTCATCCCCTTTTCTAGTGATTTTCCCCATCCTGATCCCTTTTTCTAGTGATGTCCCCGATCCTGATCCCTTTTTCTAGTGATGAACCCCATCCTGATCCCCTTTTCTAGTGATGTCCCCCCTCCTGATCCCCTTTTGTAATGATATCCCCCATCCATCCTGGTCCCCTTTTGTAGTGATGTCCCCCATCCCGATCCCCTTTAGTAGTGATTTCCCTCATCCCGGTTCCCTTTTGTAGTTATGTACCCCATCCTGATCCCCTTTTCTAGTAATGTCCCCCATCCAGATCCCCTTTAGTAGTGATGTCCCCCATCCTGATCCCCTTTTTTTACACACTCACATACACACTCATTCACACTCACACACACCCTCACACACAAACACACACACACACACAACCTCATACACACACTGAAACTCACACACACCTCACACACACTATCTTATACACACATCCTCACTCACATACTCACACCCTCATGCACACACCGTCACACACACACTCACACTTTTCTCACTAATGATGCATCGCTTCAGTGCAGGGGGCCGCCGCGGCCACGGTCCCCGCTGTGCTTACTGCCGGCCTCCGTTGTGCTATGACTTCCTCCAGCTGCTGCTCAGACAAACTCTGTTGCTCAGCAAGATCAATGCAATCTGCCAGCCATAAGCCCGCATGTGCCGTCATATTCCACCATCAGCTGCGGGCCTCTCATTGGCTGGCAGCTTGCATTGATCTTGCTGAGTGGCAGAGCTTGTTAGTGCCGCAAACGGAAGCCATAACACAGCGGGGACTGCAGCGGCTCCCTGCACTGGGGCGATGCATCATTAAGTTGTCCGAGGTGCCGCGGGCCGCATAGTGAGGTCCCAGGGGCCGCATGGGGCCCTCGGGCCACGTGTTTGAGACCCCTGATTTAAAGGGCTTTTCACTTTTAAAAATGTGGACCCCAAATAATCCTAGATGGTATTCCACCAGTTTTGCTCTATCACGAGCTCCACGCCAGACTCTGTGATTGACAGTTCACATCAAATCTGCAGCCAATCAATGAGCTGAGTGTCTTGGACAGTCTACATCCAGAGCTCAGCGATTGGCTGCAGCGGTGATGTGAGCTTTTAACTATCACCACTGCAGTTAATACACAGCAGTGGTGGGGAGCCAATGCCGGAGATGAGAAGGGTGATTACTATCTGACTTTGTTATGCTACATTACAGGAATATATATATATATTTTTTTCTTTTTTAAAATGAAAAATTTCTTTAACTCCTTCTGAAAAATCCTGTTTTTTATCCAGTATTGAGCACACACATATACAAACTGAGAGATGAACTGAACAGACCCATTTTTTCAGGGCAAACAACATGTGGTCTTATCCGAGATAAGCAACAATACAAATTCAGGTTTTTTTTAACCTTGCAGTGGTGTCATAAAATTATTACATCCCTGTCATGGATCACCTGAAAGGAAAATAAATACTTTAGTGGATAAAAGGATGTCACTATTAATGTCCACTATCATCACTAATCTAAGCTGATTGACACTTTAAAGAGTGGTGTTTTCCATATATCGTACCTGAACGTTTTGTTCCCCTTCCTGTTCCTTCTCAGAAGCTATGACGCAGGCTCCTTTAATTGGGTGCGTCTTTCATGTCTCTTACAAAACAAGTGGGTATAATTCCACCTGGCGGAGTGTCATGTCTCCAGCTCAGGACGTAATGTCACCCTCTCATGTTCTTCAGATAATGTTCTATGGGAGGTTTATGTACATACAGTTTAAGAGCAAAAAAACACAATGTGTGGTGCTTTACCATAGAATCCAAAACCCCTGATCAAGATGCAGGATGTCCTGGTGTTACCTAATACTTTGACTACCAAGAGTCTAAAAGCAAATGTTATGGTTAAGTGCTCCAGAATACAATGCATACGTAAGAATGCTGGACTACATCCAAAGATGCAGTCAGATGTAAACATTTCTTAGTGAACTCCTCAAGGTTTAACTGCCTCATGCCTTTATAAGTCTCTTCATAAGATTCTCATGATCAATTCAATCAGAAAAATGTAATAAGCTCACAATATTTCCTTATAGACTGAAAGACAGCTACTCTAGCCTTTCTTCTGTGAGCTAATAATATGTTTAATTTTTAAATGCCTTTTCAGGTAAATGAAAATACTTTAAATCATATGCTTGAGTAGCATGTTCTACAACTTACTTTGTTATGTCTCATGAATGGAAATTATTCTTTATTTTTAATGCTGTGTATTGTGTACTGCTGTGTTGCTAAGCAAAAGCATTGCCTTTGGTATTCTGTCCCTTTCCTCTCCCTGTAGCTCTGTGATGTCAATGTACCTCAATGCAAGACTTTCAGTGAATAGCATCTTCACTTCTCTTGGATTCTTATTCAAAGTCTGTGTGGTTGAGTTGAACTATCTGTGACACCTTCATATGAACGTGAGTACGGTCGATTCGGACACCCAGCATATAGGTACTTCAGGCACCTCTCTCATCCCCTGTGACATTGAATCAGAATATTACTAATATGCTTCGATTGTCAAAGGTGTCTCAATCTTCATATACAGGTACATCTCAATAAATTGGAATATCAAAAAGATAATCTATTCAGTAATTCAATATATAAAGTGAAACACATATTTTGTATAGAGTCATTACAAACAGTGATCTATTTCAAGTGTTTATTTCTGTAAATGTTGATTATGGCTTACAGCCAAAGAAAACCCAATAGCCATTATCTCACAAAATTAGAATATTAAATAAGACCAACTGAAAAAATGATTTTTAGCTTATAAAGGATGGCCTACTGAAAAGTACAGTAAATGCACTTAATACTTAGTCGGGGCTCTTTTTGCATGAATTACTGCATCAATGTAGCATGGCATGTAGGCAATCAGCCTGTGGCACTGCTGAGGTGTTATGGAAGCCCAGGTTACTTTGATAGCAGCCTTCAGCTTGTCTGCATTTTTGGGTCTGGTGTTTTTTATCTATCTCTTGACAATACCCCATAGATTCTCTATGGGCTTTAGGTCAGGTGTGTTTTCTGGCCAATCAAGCACAGTGATGAAGCGATTAATAAACCAGGTATTGGTACTTTTGGCAGTGTGTACAGGTGCCAAGTCCTGCTGGAAAATTAACTCTCTACCTCCAAAAAGCTTGTTGGCAAAGGGAAACATGAAAGGCTCTAAAATTTCCTTGTAGTTGGCAGCGCTGACTTTGGTATTGATAAAATCGAGTGGACATACACTAGCAGATGACATGGCTCCCCAAACTATCAGTAATTGTGTAAACTTTACACTAGACCTCAAGCAGCTTGGAATGTGGCCTCTCCACTCTTCCTCCAGAATATGGGACCTTGATTTCCGATGAACACTTGTGGCTTACCCTCCTTCCCTCCTTGTGGAGTGTGTCAATGACTGACTTCTGGACATCTGTCAAGTCAGTAGTCTTCCCCTTGATTGTGTAGCCTACTGAACCGGACCAAGGGACCATTTTAAATGCTTAGTAAGCCTTTGCAGGTGTTTTGTGTTAATTATTCAAATCTTCAGAGATAATGACTATTGGGTTTTCATAGGCTGTAAACCATAATCATCAATATTACCAGACAAAAACACTTGAAATAAATTACGCTGTTTCTAATGACTCTCTATATGTGTTTCACTTTATGTATTGAATTACTGATATAAATGATCTTGTTAATGATATTCTCATTTATTGAGATACACCTGTATGTATTGTAATTGTGAGTCCTAACAGGTTTGAAAACAAGATCAGCAATGCTATCAGTGATGGGGGCTGGTTTACTGGCTTATTTAAATAGCCTCTGTTATTGGCTATCTTTAAAGACAGGACAGGTGACATAGTGTTTGGGAAAACAAATTCTGTGAGGGTGATTTACAATGCTATATACGGCTTAAGGCTGAAGGCACATTGTGTGAGGGACTTGCGCGAGTGCAATGCGAGGGGAAACTCGCATTGCACTCGGACCAGCGTTGCCCTATCAGACAGGGCAGACTGGTGTGAGTCCCCTACACTGAACTCACATTGCGAGTCAGAGCGAGTGCAGTCGCAGTATGCTGCGATGCACCTGATTCTCACTTGCGAGAGGGCAATGCAAGTCTATGGGGGCGAGAAAATCTCACCCCCACAGCACACTGTGCGATATTCACACGAGTGTGCTGTTAAAATCGCTTCAAACTCTCCGGCTTTCAAAGCTAGCGAGTTTGAATGTACCGCTTTACCTGTACAGTAATCAATAATGTTCTAGTGCTGTCATAGCAGTGCTGAAACATTATTGTTTATTATTTAATTTTCTGAGTTTATTAAAGTGCTGTGTGTTAATAATCATTTTTACCCCCTCTGCAGGCTCTGCGCTACAAGTTGGCAAAGAGCCTGCAGATGCGGTTAATAAAAGCCAGTGTCAGAAGGGTTAAAATGCAGTTAGTGTGCTGCCATCATGTGTACACAGATTGCGTACACTCTGTGTAGACATAGTGACAACAAACCCTGGCAGAGCAGTGGTTAATACCTTTATTTTACGGCTCCCGGCAATTGTCCAGTGATTTTACATTACTATGAAGCCGCTCTCCTCCTGCACTGAGCTGTCCGGGGTCCTGAAGCTTTAACGTGATATTACTGTAATATCAGGCTGGAGCTTCAGCACTAGGGACAGTGGCTGCCATGTTATGCTTTTTGCGTACGAAATTGGCGTAAGTACGCAAATGACAGCCGTTGTCCCCATGATATTACAGTAATATCACGCTGAAGCTTAAGGATCCCGGACAGCTCAGTGCAGGAGGAGGGTGGTGAGTTTAAATTCACCGCAAATGCTGTCCGTGGTCCTTCAAGACCATGGACAGCATCACACTCACACGGACCACACATGCACTCATACCTCACACTCGCAGCACACTCACATTATACAGGAAGGCACACTCACCACACGCACCACACACACAAAAACACGTATATCACTCGCATCACTGTTGTGCATCAAACACGCTCCGTGTTTGATACACGACAGTGTGCCTCCAGCCCCAAACTGTCTTACATGCCTTTTATCTCATTTTTAATTTCTTTTAGACACTTTTAGTTGGGTTATGACGCAATGAGATACAGGATTGGAACTGTAGAAAGGGATATGTGGTAAAGTGTAATACTGTGAACCAAAATGTGCCACTTTTTTTGTGAAAACTTATGGCAAAAGCTACCCAATGGGTAAAAAACTGGACAGAAACGAATCTGAAACTGAATTGGCAAAATCGGATGGCCATTTATGGCCAATCCAGCACCATAGGGATGCATGGGAGGCAAAACAGGATCCTGTTCTGTTCTTTTCAAAACGGACAGAACAGGATCTCAAAAAATGCAGTGTGAAGCCAGCCTTATGGTACCTTTACACGCCGCGACGGCAGGCTGGATACATCCCGCTACTTCACGTGCACGAGCACGCTCAAACGGTTACAAACGGTCAACGCACCCTCTTTACACACCGCCACAAGATGCGCTACGCCACGCTACATCTATAGCTAGCTACATCGCCGGGTGTCTCAAGTAGCCAGCTGTTGCTTAGCGTACCCGCTTCACACGCCGCCACCACAGGGTGATGTGGGAGCAACAAAGGCAGGACGTAAAACAAATAGGCGTGCCACAGTCCTGTACGCCGCGCCCAAACCACAACCATTGGCCAACACTACGGAGTTGTGATTGGGCACGACGGAAAGGGCGGATGGCCGAGACGTGACGTACTAGTGAGCGGAGTGAAGCACGGAATAAGCGGTTGTGACATGGCGGAGTGTGGCGAATGCATCTAAAGCGATGTTAAAGCGTCACCCAGGAGCGGTGGCCAGTCACATACCCAGTGTGCATAAAAGTAGCGGGTCCGGGGCTATGTGTACGTAGTACAAGTGTTTGCCTTGTCACGCACGATCAGCGCTTGTGACAGCGGCGTGTGTACATTGCGCCGAGGTGCGTTTCTGCGACACACATTACATTACAACACACAGTATGTGCGTTTTGTGTGTAAATTGTATGTGTGTCAACTATGGCTAACTATGTTGGAATACAGGCTGAATGGTGTTCATATATATCTGCCAACAGATGTGAATGTAGTGGAACTGCTCCCTAGCAAACCTGTGAAAGGTCTGTGTGACAGTGTATTTGAAAACACCTGAGAAGAATATGTCCTGCATCAATGTGCTGTGTGCAGGTGACCCTCTGCCTACAACAAAATAAAGGCTCATGTACGCACAATGGCCACAAACACTGTTAGCCAAAAGACTGGGCAAAAAACATGGCTACCCACACATATTGTCTGCACAATCCCAGCCAATAGGTGGCTATGACATCCCAGGCCCCCACCAGAAACTTCATCACATTTCCCTCCTCCACCAAGTAAACAGGCTCACACATTTTTTTGGATCCAAAATAGTATTTTATAAATCAAATTCATTCATCGTAACCTTGGATTACAATTAAAAAAAAAACATACATCAAAATAAAATGGACAAGTAAAGTGCATGCCACAATCTGCCAACACATTGCAGAGACAACAAATTGACCCCACATTGGAACCTGTGCAGCAGCAAACAAATTTAAATAAACATAAACTAACTAACTAACTAACGAAACATCATGCACATTAGGAAAACAAAGATCATGAAAATGTTAAACACAAAAGAAAAGGGGTGCAGCTACCCTGCTGTCACCTCCATTGCAAAGTTAAATACACCTCCCAGAACAAGCCACACTACATGGCCTGGTCCTGCCAGCTCACTGCACCAGACCCATTGAAGTAGGAGCAGTAAGCGTCTCTACTGTCCCTGGCCTCCCGCCGAGTGCGGCCATGGCTCTGCGGCTGGAGTGGCACAATCACATGGCCATCATCACGCCAAGACCCTGGACGGAGCTCCCCTGTTGTAGCGTCGGCATTATCTACATAACCTCCTGGCGTGTATGATGCCCTATCCCTACGACGCAGGAAGTTATGCAGCACACAGCAGGCCACCACTACCGCGTCAATAGATTCCGGTTTCATATGTATAGGCGTATGAAAAACCCGGAATCTATTGGCCATTATCCCAAACGCATTTTCAACTACACGGCGGGCCCGGGATAGCCGGTAGTTGAAAATGCGTCTCTCAGAAGTAAGGGCCCTCTGTGGATATGGCCGCAGTAGGTGCTCCTGAAGTGGGAATGCTTCATCCGCCACAAACGCAAAGTTTAGATGTTCGGTCGTGTGCTCATTTGAGGGTAAGTTTAGCCCACCACTCCCTAGTAGTGTTGCCAAGGAGCTGCGTGCAAACACCCCCCCATCTGAGTTGCGACCGTTCATTCCAACATCCACGTAGAGGAACTCATAGTGCGCATCTACTACAGCCATGAGGATTATACTACAATACCCTTTGTAATTGAAAAACAAAGAGCCAGAGTTGGCAGGTTTGGTAATCCTCACGTGCTTACCATTCCAATGCCCCGCCACAGTTGGGGAAGTTCCACCGGGTTTCAAATCCTCGGCCTACTTCCAGCCATTCTGCGGCTGTTTCAGGCATTTTCATGTAGGCTGGCTGCAGAGCTCTCCAGATGGCCCAACACGTTTCAGGGATCAGGCGGCTCAGCAGGGGCAGGGAGACACGTGACATGTATGTGAGTGATGTCATGGACTGCCCTGTAGCCAGGAACCGCAAAGTGATCGCCAACCGCTCAGCAGCTGATACTGATGGGCGCATTATAGTGTCCTGACGCGCTATCATTGGCCCTACACGCTCCAATAGGAAGGTGAAACAGTCCTCGGGCATACGGAGATAGTTTCGGTAATCATCAGGACAGTTAATCTCCAGCTCCCGCAACAGCTGCATGTGGCCCGGGTTTCCCGCCTGCGAAGCCAATCCGGGTCCACAAGCGCCGCTGTCTGCGCCTCATCAACCTTTCATACCGATCCTGAAGCCACATTTGCTCTTCCACCAACGCAAGAGCCACGATAACATTGCGGTCATGGATATTCTGCATCCTCAATATCAGCACCTGTAGATGAGAAAGCACAACATGAGTAGGTAGAACAATATGTGCCAATGTCAGCAGGTTAAGCAAGCCACACCTATTTTTGATGACACACTATAGCCAACTGGAGGGGAACTTGCGTCAGGCCACAAAACACATCCCTGAAGCCAGGAAAGGCAAACACCCAGTAGTCACCCCAATCAAAATGGAAGACGCCCAATGATAGTGGCCTCCTCTACATCAACTTCTATGGGAGTTTGTCAAAGTAAAACATCTGCACCTAGGTGAGTTAGAAAGGGACATGTGTCACCAATATGTATGATAACAAATTTGCAGATGCCATTACACAGACCATAATCAAAATGTGGCCATTTCCTAATCTGGGATGTTAAACAAACAATACGTACCCCGATAGCCTGGTCAAGTAAGCTTACAAGAAGCCAACAACTTTGCACATGAGTGAGGTTGGGTACCCATGGTTACATATGTTTTTGCTGGTCGCATTTGTCCAAACATCTATGTTATGTCTTGAGTGCCACACCTCCAAGCCATGTGTCATCCTATCCCCGTTGGACCCAGTCTCCATTGGCCACAACCAGTATGCAGAAATTGATCCAGGTGACAGGAGTAACACATTTCTGTCTACAGTCCTGCAGCCAATCTCCTGTATGGTGTCTGGAAACAAACACAGCAATGTATGTGTTCAAAACTTTTGAAGCACCAAACAAAATGCCTACTCCAAGTCCACACAGTACACTATATCGTCCCCAGCAATACAAACCCCTATACACTCCGCTCAAAACAGTGTTCTGCGGTCGCAAATAACACCAACATATGCACCCCACACCCCGCAATTTCCATGTGTGTCCACAGATACTTACTTAATGGGTCTGGCCAGCAAGCGTAATGTTTGCCGGAATGCGCAGCTTTTCAAGGGCCGCCAACCTATCACGATTCAGCGATCTCCACCAATTAGCGGAAGTTAATTGCGCCCCCAGGTGTCCCATTACGCTGTGCGTCATTGTGTCCGCTGTGATTGGTTTGGCGTCCTATAAAGCCCGGCCAATGGCCACGACACCTTGTCCAGAGGTCGATGTGCATTGAGCTACTAGTGTCCTGCTTATCTTTGCTGCTCTGACGGTAAGCCTCTTTCGCGGTTTCTATTAAAGTGCACGGAATCGCTGATGCTTCTTTTCCCGGCCGCTTAGGCAATGTGTGTATGGGCATGTTTGATACGGCCTTTAATTTTTGCCCTGTAATAATACAGAATGGCTCAGTTAGTCTATTGTATGGCAATAGGCAGGTATTGCCTCTACTTGTATTGTGTGCGTATAGATTGGGCCTTTGATGTAATTTTTTAGTCGACATATAAAGTTGACATTTAGAACTGTAATGCACATCAGCATTTGATGTGTGCAATTATTGGTTCCTTCATTGCAGGGATTATTGTTACCTCTGTTAAAATTGTAGTCCCATGGATGGTGAAACAACAACATGATGATGTGGTTGCACATTACATGTAGTATGTGCAGTGTTGGCACATACCACGCCCTCCTTTCTCATCTGCTTAATGTTAACCATTTTGCTCAGTACAAAGGTAGTAGCTAGCACACAATGTGTTTGCTCACATGTTTGGCTAGAGGTATGTACGCACACACCGTGTCCAGGTTATTTTTAATAGGGACAGTGGGTTCTTAAATCATGTTGAACACATGTGTAGGTGGGCACAGATTACCTGACATGGTTAATTTTGTCACACATGTCTTTTACTTGGGAGCGGTGTGACATTGTGAAAATGGCACACACAGGCCAAGTTGTAATCAAACATTTTGCTGCCTATAATGTACATATTACAACCTTATGAGCATGTAAATCATGTTCAAAAGGTTTTTACAGATCGATATGGCTTGTGTCGTGACGGTGTGGTTTGGCTGTGTTTTGTCTTCCGCAGATGCCGAGGTGTACTGTGGAATTTGAAACCCAGCTTCTCACGGAGTATCAGCGGCACGAATGTTTGTGGCGCAGCTCGCTGCCTCAATATAAAAATCAGGCAGCGAGGTCCGAGGCCTACAGGACTCTTGTGGCTCTAGCCAATCGGATGGAGCCAAGGGTAGGCAAGAGTTGGGACCAGCATGCGGTGGCATTAAAAATAAAAAACATGCGGCAGTCGTTCATGCGGGCTCACAATGACTACCTGCGCCTCGCTCAGGAGCTGGAGCTGAGGAGGTACCATCACCTACCCTATGGTACTATCCACTCTTCACGTTCATCTTGGGCGAGGGGAGCTCGCGTGCAACGACCACCAACCGCCCCGTTGCTGCGTCCCATGTAGGCCCGGATGAATCACCATCTGCGCCACAGGAGGTGGGTAATCGTGTTACAGTGTTGCCCCACAATGTTTCCTTCACATGTGTGGTTTTGCAAATCCTTAACTAGCACACTTTTGACACATTTTCCGGCTTGGTGTGGGAAACCTTTTTCTGTCTGTAAATCTGCCCTCCTTCCAGGAATTTGGATTATGTAAATTCGACGCAGAGAGCCGTATTCCAAAGTAGCATCTCCCCCAAATATCGAAACTGGATAAAATACATATGTAAGGTTTTTTAAATTGTTTGTGGGTTTAAATGAAAGAGGCACATAGTGGCATCTACTAAATGGTGCTGCCACACATGTGTGTTGGCTCTGGTGCAAGTGGGTTATAGTTTTTGAAGGTTTGATGGTTTGACATCATATTAGTAGCAAAACGCGAAGGTGGCCAATATCTGTCTTTGGCCAGGACAGCCCCCAGTATCAAGGTGTTGTGGTGACATGTCCTAATTGGGTTACGGCTCTCTGACTGACACCTAATTCTGTATTGTGCTGAGTACCTGGAATCGTAGAGGTGAGTGTCCAGGCGCAGTACAGGTTTTGGTGTCTTTAACGTTTGGTGGTTTGGTGTTTGTGGATTCCTTCAAGATATTTTGTTTTTGGTTTTAGTTTGTGGGAGTGGTATATTGTGTCTGTGTCCTGTGTCCATGGTATGGTGTGGTCCTTGCCCTCACTAATGTTTGTTTTTTTTTTCTCTCCCCCCAACAGGCCCCAGAAGAGGACGGCTCCATTGCGGAGCATTCTGTCGCTGATGATGCTCAGCCCATGACATCTGGGCTGAGCAGGAGGGCGGGGCGAGTGATGTGGGTCCGGCCCCAGGGCCCAGCTCCAGGATCCGTCGCCGGCGACGTCCAGCACCACCAGAGACGGAGCTGGGCACCTGGGCCCGACGCGTTCTGTTGGACGAACAGCGGACCCACATCGACAGCACCGCCCTCTACATGAGCGACAGAATGCGAGGGATGGAGCCGCTCCAAAAAAAGATCCTTCTGAGGGTCTTCAACAATGCCGCTGATGCTGCCGAGGATGGGGCCCTTCAATGGGGATGCCACGTCCCCCCCCATGCAACACACTTATGGCCCCTTTCCCCAGCTGCCCCATCTCGGCCCGTGAGAAGACCGGCCCCGCCACAGTCACCCCATCCCCCCCCAACACGTCGTCGTACATCAGACGTTCACGGGCAGGTCGGGGCTGCCCTGTGAGGAGGGGGGAGCGGGCATTGTCAGAGCCGACAGAAGATGAAGAAGTTTGACACTAGTAGCCAATGCACCGAATTGGCACTCTGGACTTTTGCATCTGGAGGAACCTCCTTTTTTTTTCCTTAGTTTTTTGTAAGACTTTTTAGCAGAATTGCTTCATATGATTTGTTTTTTTATTTCCCATTCTGACTGGATTAAATTTTTGATCATACTCAATTGTGTTTTTCTTTTGGGTTATGGCTTGGGGGGGCAGCGTGGGTGAATGGTGTTGTTCACAATATAGTTTGGCCCAAGCCACACAATATGGGCCAATGGCCTCAGAGTAGGACGACCATAGGTTCCTTTGTACTGTGGTAGCACATTCACAAAGAGGTGTGGTAATGTGTGTGAGATATTTACCTGTTGAACATGTTTCCCCCCCAATATTCTGGTTGTGACATGAAGGAGCCTAAATTAAAAGGTAACAAGACATTTTATTTGCTACATACATGTGTGGAAGCCATTTGCCACAATACACAGAATGCAGCTTCCAGATAGGTGTAGCCATCCCACACTCCTGATGGTCCCAATGTGGGACAGGATAGGTCCAGAAGGCAAAGGGCTGGTTAATCCACACTCATGATGGTCCCAATGTGGGACAGGATAGGTGAAAGGGCCAAGGCCTAGCCATCCCACAATCCCCCTTTTCTGATAGTGGGACACTATAAGAAAAGAGCCCAACGGGGGCAAAAACAACAAAAAAAACCACATCAAAAGCCAAACAGGCAACGTCTGTAATTTCCTGGTCCAACAAGGACAACATATTTGGGGGTCAGGGGAGCACATTTGTTTCGGGGGGGTGAGATCTCAATGTTGGCCATCCTGATGATGCAGGACGGTATCCACCATGTCAGACAGGCGGGTGAGATCCTGGATTCCCCGTTGTAGGGCCCGTTGCAGTCGGTGGGCAAACTGGTGGTGGGCCCTCACCACGTCCTCCATCGTGGGTACACCTGTATTGTGTGTGGGAAAAAAACATCATTACTTCAGAATCCTACCTCTGGTGTTTGTGCCAGGCTCACACAACCAATATTGTCCTTACCCTCGGGCGCAACATCATCCTGACTATCAGGGGGTGATGGGGAGGCACTGACACTCCAGCCCGCAGCTCCAGCACGTTCTCCATCTGCAAGAGTGGGTGAAGGACATTATGTCAGAAATGCTTAGCTTTCCCATTTCCCAACTAGCAACAACACTGCTTAGAGTGTTCCGCCCCTAGAATCAAACTAAAATCACTTACCGCCATAATCATCCAAGCCAGCCGCATTTGGAGGTTGAGGCAGAGCCTCATGTTGGCGACCAGGCGATGCCACCTCTGCCTCCACCAACGCAGGCTCATCATGGTCCTCCTCCTCCTCCTCCTCCTCATGCCCTGGTGAGGGGCTATTCCCTTGTGGGGATGGTGGCCCAGCTGCGTC
Source organism: Allobates femoralis (assembly GCA_033576535.1). Lineage (NCBI taxonomy): Eukaryota > Metazoa > Chordata > Amphibia > Anura > Aromobatidae > Allobates > Allobates femoralis. Next base: position 235,906,136 of record JARQOC010000002.1, read on the forward strand.
TTGACGCGTTGTTGGTGGTGGCCCAGCTGGCTCTTGGCGCGGTGGGGTTGGTGGGCCAGCTGCCTCTTGCCGCGGTGGGGTTGGTGGGCCACCTGCAGGCAGTTGTGGGGGAGCCTCATCGGGTGAAACTTCAGCATCTGCAGATTATGAAACAATAATTAATGTGTCAGCATACTGTTTAGGCTCTGAGATGTATTGACAGTTCAATATTTGTTATATGTGTTTGCTGTATTTCAGATATGGGATGATCTCATGTATTCTGTATGGCGTATGTATGTGGCATTAGTGTGTTAATTGGTTGGAGGGCATCTAACACTGTGGAGTCATCTTGGGTGCCACATGAACATTAGTTGTAGGCAGATGTGTAGGCAGTCTATCTATAATGTGCGGCCTATATTGTCCCCCATTGCATGTCTGCCGGTGTCCCTCTCACTATACCTAGGATGTTTGTCAACTAATTTTTATGTTTTTGTTGTGCTTACATACAATACAAATCATGTGTGGCCCTCTGAAGTACTCACCACGCAGCCTGGCAATCCTGGCACGGATGTCGAGTATGCGGCCTGGGCATTTGGACTTCAGGTCCGCGATCTTCTTCTGCACAGCTTTTGCGACCCTCACCACCCCTAGTTTATTCAGCAGAGCCCGCTGAATCCGCCGGATTGTGGCGCGATTACGCAGCCTGGGATGACGGTGCTGCCGGTGACCCCAGTAATCATACCGGTCACAGTGGTCAATTAGTATGATGAGTTCAGCCATCCCCCACGTAGCAGCGCGGTGAACGGCCGCCATGACTGCAATGGTGTGTGCAGAGGAGGGGCTGGCACCTTGCAGGCAGAGTGAAAACGAAACTATCGTAATTACGTCATTACGGCCACGTTCCGGGTCACGCACCCTTTGAACTAGTCCTACGCGCAGTGACACGGGCGAAGCACTTCTGCGGCACCTACTGTACAACACCCACAGAGCGATGCGTACAGCAAGCCTGTGCGCTGTGTACTGACTACTCGACTTCAATGCGGTGTGTGTATACGTGCATCAGTGTTTCAGTTGCGCGCAGACACTCAAGGGACACTTTTATGCGGCATCTGCAGTTCAATAAGGCAGGCCGGTCCGTAACACATACTTGACCGCTGTGTCCAGCATTATTCATTATGTGTTTACAGGATGTGCACACTGTATATGAGGATCATGGGTCATTTGGTTTGGTTTACCGTAAGTTTGGGGCCGCGTAATTGTACTACGGTATGATCGTGCATACGGCGCGTATCTGTAGTGCTGAAGGGACAGCTCATCCAAGATGGAGGGCTGTGAGGCATGGGCCAATCGGCACGCAGCAGCTTCCACCAATGATCGCACATGGGGCGCGGTAACACGGAGCCTAGGTGACGCCTTAGCTACATTGCAGCTACATCGCAGGGTGTCCAGAGTTCCCTTCCGTTGCTTCTTTACACGCCGATACAGCTCGCTACCATCGGCGATGTAGCCATCAGTTTTCGAGCAGAGCTAGGAAACAGATGTATCTGTTGCCGGCTGTAGCGTCACGTCTTCAGACGCCGCTACGACGGGCTACATTGGCGCTACAAGCTACATTTGTAGCCTGTAGCGGGATGTATCCAGCCTGCCGTCGCGGCGTGTAAAGGTACCTTTAGGGAGAAAAACTATATAGAAAAATCTGTTCCCCTGTTTTAACATTTGTTTTTGTTTTTAATGAAGGTAAAGAGAAGTCATAAGGGTTATACATATTAAACTAAAGGTATGGCCACAATGGCACTGTTCTACTCATTTAATACATATCTAGTCAATGAAGAAATCAACAGCCTATTTTTTAAGTCATCATTTGAAGTTTTGATCTCTGTGTATTAGGGCAAAACTGTGGGCAGGGTCTTTGGCTCTGCCACTTCATTTCACTGCCTCTGGTGTCTTTATCCCCTTGCTTATTTAAATTTTTTGGTGTCCTAGCCATCGGTGGTGCTTCTGCAGATTGATCTCGCGATACACTTCATTAAAATGGCGATGGTAGCGGCCCATGCACAGGTTGACTTTCTGGTGGTCTTCAGCAACATGGCACCTGTGTTGGCATATGCACATATTGAGATATCTGCTTGTCATTGAGCCCAGATCTAAATCTGCATCATTTTACTGAAAATATATAAGGGGAGGGGGAGCGCACAATAGAGCAATAAATGTGGATACAAGGGGTTAATATAGCAGTAATCCACTCACCTACTCAGGTTGTGAAGGGTTCACAACCAACCTTGTAAACGTAAAGGGTCGCTGCAGATCCCGTCCAGGAAAAGAATGGAAGGTTTTTGTGTTACTGGGATTCCTCCGCGCTGACCTCAGGAGACAATTTTGATTTTATTCTTTATTCTCCACACACCAAACAAAAGGAAGCCGACGCGTTTTGTAGCCATGTGGCCACTTCATCAGGGCATTAGTTCAATTGTCTCCTGAGGTCAGCGCGGAGGAATCCCGGTAACACAAAAACCTTCCTTCCATTTTACTGAAGACTGAAAGTAGATCAATCTGCTCAAGCGCTGCCCCGCAGCTAGGACAGCACCAAGATAAACTTTAAAATCGGAAGATGATAGACACCAGAGACAGTGTCACACCCCAATACATGACTAATACTTGACAAAAGTGGCAGATTGTATGTACAGTGGGTATGGAAAGTATTCAGACCCCTTTACATTTTTCACTTTTTGTTTAATTGCAGTCATTTGGTAAATAAAGAAAAAGTTCATTTTCTTCTCATTAATGTACACTCTGCACCCCATCTTGACTGAAAAAACCCGAAATATAGAAATTTCCTAAGAGCACAGTGGCCTCCATAATCCTTAAATAGAAGAAGTTTGGCTCCTGTAGTCTTCCTAGACCTGGCCATTCAGCCAAACTGAGCAATCGTGGGAGAAGAGCCTTGGTGAGAGAGGTAAAGAAGAACCACAAGATCACTGTGGCTGAGCTCCAGAGATGCAGGAGGGAGATGTGAGAAAGTTCCTCAAAGTCAACTATCACTGCAACCCTCCACCAGTCGGGCCTTAATGGCAGAGTGGCCCGATGGAAGCCTCTCCTCACTACAAGGCATATGAAATCCTGCTTAGAGTTTGCAAAAAAACACATGAAGGACTCCCAGGCTATGAGAAATAAGATTCTCTGGTCTGATGAGATGAAGATAGAGCTTTTTGGTGATAATTCTAAGCGGTATGTGTGGAGAAAACCAGGCACTGCTCATCACCTTCCCAATACAATCCCAACAGTGAAACATGGTGGTGGCAGCATCATGCTATGGTGGTGTTTTTCAGCTGCAGCGACAAACGACTGGTTGCAAATGAAGGAAACATGAATGCCACCAAATACAGAGATATCCTGGATGAAAACCTCTTCCAGAGTGATCTGGACCTCATAGTTGGACGAAGGTTCACCTTCCAACAAGACAATGACCCTAAACACACAGCTAAAATAAGAAGGAGTAGCTTCAGAACAACTTTGTGACCATTCTTGACTGGCCCAGCCAGAGCCCTGATGTAAACCCAATTGAGCATCTCTGGAGAGACCTAAAAATGGCTGTCTACAAACGTTCACCATCTAACCTGACGGAACGGGAGAGGATCTGCAAGGAAGAATCCCCAAATCCAGGTGTTAAAAACATGCTGCATCATGCCTAAAACGACTCATGGCTGTACTACCTCAAAAGGGTGATTCTACTCAATACTGTGCAAAGGGTCTGAATGCTTGTGACCATATGATATTGCAGTTTTTCTTTTTTAATACATTTGCTAAAATGTCTACATTTCTGATTTTTTTAAGTCAAGATGGGGTGCAGAGTGTAAATTAATGAGAAAACAAATGAACTTTTTTGAATTTTCCAAATGGCTGCAATAAAACAAAGAGTGAAAAATTTGAAGGTGTCTGAATACTTTCCGTACCCACTGTATAAGTTAACCTATCATTTTCCAGCCAAATTGTGACAATGTGACAAATATATTATTAATAAATGTTAGTAGTCAATGTTGCTGATAGATTTAAAATGGTTGCCTATTATGAAAGATTTACAGATGCTCTAACTAGCACTGTGTCTCTCATGCATGAAAAAGTGTCCTGTAGCAAAACAGTTAAGGAAACTTGTAATACCAGCTGAGTCAAGGTCACAGCACACAGAATAAACTTGTGAGAGGTTGTGACGCAGCACAAATGGAAGCTTCATGGAAAAAGCATCAACAGAAAGCAAGGCGTGCCAGCTCAAAGCTGAAGTACAGCTGCTATAGACATGCCGAGCCCCATTATTATATCATACAATGATTTACTGGTATACTGTGGGCATAGAAGAAAGTCTTTGATAAACATGTTAATAAAGAAACGTGGCTTAATCAAGAATCCCTACACAAAAGCAGTAAAGTCCTTAAGTTACTTGTTGCTTACATTTATTTAATTGATGAAATTTTTAACTTGTAAAATATGACACTATGTACCTGATTCATCCAAGCTTTTCGCGCCAGTATTTTATTCTAAACAGCTTTGAAAATTTGCATATTTTTGGTGCAACTTAAAGGTTCTTAAAAGTGACATCAGAAACAATGTTGAAACAACATCGTCATTGTGTCGTAGCGTTTAAACGCACGATTCAGCAACAATAGTTGTTTAAATCAGAGTTGACAGGTTTTCCTGCATGCAGGAAAACCTGTCAACTTCAACTTAAGCAACCGGCGGGATCGTTCGGTGTGACACTATGTCACGGCCGATCCCGCCTATTCGCTGCATTGTAGCGGATCACTCTCTGGGATGATCCCAGCCCTGCGAGCGATCGCGGCGCCAACATCACAGTGCCATCACCAGCAACATCTTGCCGTGTGACAGCTAGGCTGCGATGTCAGAAGCGAGCGCGCACCCGCCGGTATCGCATCCGACATCGCAACCGATGTTGGATGGTGCGACGGGGCCTTAAAGGGAACCTGTCACCCAAAGTCACCTTCCTAACCTCTTAATACCTGTCCCTGCAGCCTTGCACTGCTATCTAAGCCATCCCTGTGTGACCTATTTTAGTAATATAGTAGTAGAATAAAGTAGTTTGCAAACTTAGAAAATCCAGGACAGAGGGGCGACCCTCGCGGCATCTGTGATGTGATGTAAAGGGAACCTGTCACACAAAATCACCTTCTTAACCTGTTAATAGCTGTCCCTGCAGCCTTACAATACTTTCTAAACCATCCCTATCTGACCTATGTTAGTAATCTATGTGTACAATAAAGTAGTTTACAAACTTACGAAATCCATGATAGCGGGGATTTCCTAGCTGCGTTTGTGATGGGTAGGCGTGTCCCCTGTGCCGCTCTATCCCAACCTCGCCGCTCTATTACGCTCTAATGGGCGTCATACCAGCCTGCAGAGCGCGGGTACGATTTAAATCTGGCATCCGCAACATCACCACTGCGACGCGGTCTTGTGACATCGGGATTGCGTCACTTCCGGTCGCCTCAGGTCTCACACAGGCCGACTAAGAGCATGCATAGATTGTATGCTGAAGTCGGCCTGTGTGAGAGCTGCGGCAACCGGAAGTGACACAATCCTGGTGTCACATGACCGCGTCGCAGTGGTGATGTTGAGGGCGCGAGATTTAAATCGTGCCTTCGCTCTGCAGTTTAGAATGATGCCCATTAGGGAGTAATAGAGCGGCGAGGCGGGGGTAGCACGGCACAGGGGACCTGCCTACCTGTCACAAACACCGCGAGGAATGCCCCTCTGTCCTGGATTTTGTAAGTTTGCAAACTACTTTATTCTACTACTATATTACTAAAATAGGTAACACAGGGATGGCTTAGATAGTAGTGTACGGCTGCAGGGACAGGTATTAAGAGCTTAGGAAAATGATTTTGGGTGACAGGTTCCCTTTAAGGCTGCGCTAAATTTTTGCAAGTTTTGGCATAATCATGCCATCTTCACCTAGCTCAGATAAAGTGAATGGAGATATGGTAAGAAAACTGAGAGGCAACTGCCACTCCAAATTCATGATGAGCGGTAGCATTCGCTACAATATAAATCTTATTCCACCTAAGACCCTGCAGTAGGATTTGTGGTAAGGTGCACACAGGGGTGTATGCATCTTCATGAATCAGGAACACCAGATGAGTAGCGTACACCTCTGTGTGCATTTTGGCACAAATCTCATTGCAATCCTAGGTTAAGAATTGTAGAGTAGACCTCTTCATGAATCAGGAGCACATATCCTTATCAAGACCTTAATGAATTGAGATCTCCAGTTGTGGCCAAAAGTATTGACACCCCTGCAATTCTGTCAGATAATACTCAGTTTCTCCCTGAAAATAATTGCAATCACAAATTCTTTGGTATTATTATCTTCATTTAATTTGTCTTCAATGAAAAAACACAAAAGAGAATGAAGCAAAAAATTGATAATTTCACACAAAACTCCAAAAATGGGCCAGACAAAATTATTGGCACCCTCAGCCTAATACTTGGTTGCACAACCTTCAGCCAATATAACTGCGATCAACCGCTTCCGGTAACCATCAATGAGTTTCTTACAATGGAATTTTAGACCTTTCTTATTTGGCAAACTGCTCCAGGTCCCTGATATTTGAAGGGTGCCTTCTCCAAACTGCCATTTTTAGATCTCTCCACAGGTGTTCTATGGGATTCAGGTCTGGACTCATTGCTGACCACCTTAGAAGTCTCCAGTGCTTTCTCTCAAACCATTTTCTAGTGCTTTTTGAAGTGTGTTTTGGGTCATTGTCCTGCTGGAAGACCCATGACCTCTGAGGGAGACCCAGCTTTCTCACACTGAGCCCTACATTATGCTGCAAAATTTGTTGGTAGTCTTCAGACTTCATAATGCCATGCACACGGTCAAGCAGTCCAGTGCCAGAGGCAGCAAAGCAACCCCAAAACATCAGGGAACCTCCGCCATGTTTGACTGTAGGGACCGTGTTCTTTTCTTTGAATGCCTCTTTTTTTTCTCCTGTAAACTCTATGATGATGCCTTTGCCCAAAAAGCTCTACTTTTGTCTTATCTGACCAGAGAACATTCTTCCAAAACATTTTAGGCTTTCTCAGGTAAGTTTTGGCAAACTCCAGCCTGGCTTTTTTATGTCTCGGGGTAAGAAGTGGGGTCTTCCTGGGTATCCTACCATAGAGTCCCTTTTCATTCAGAACTGTTCATTGTTCATTGACACTGTTGCACCCTCGGACTGCAGGGCAGCTTGAACTTGTTTGGATGTTAGTCGAGGTTCTTTATCCACCATCCGCACAATCTTGCGTTGAAATCTCTCGGCAATTTTTCTTTTCCGTCCACATCTAGGGAGGTTAGGCACAGTGCCCTGGGCTTTAAACTTCTTGATGACACTGCGCACGGTAGACACAGGAACATTCAGGTCTTTGGAAATGGACTTGTAGCCTTGAGATTGCTCATGCTTCCTCACAATTTGGTTTCTCAAGTCCTCAGACAGTTCTTTGGTCTTCTTTCTTTTCTCCATGCTCAATGTGGTACACACAAGGACACAGGACAGAGGTTGATTCAACTTTAATCCATGTCAACTGGTTGCAAGTGTGATTTAGTTATTGCCAACACCTGTTAGGTGCCACAGGTAAGTTACAGGTGCTGTTAATTACACAAATTAGAGAAGCATAACATGATTTTTCTAACAGTGCCAATACTTTTGTCCGTCCCCTTTTTTATGTTTGGTGTGGAATTATATCCACTTTGGCTTTAGGACAATTCTTTTTGTGTTTTTTCATTGAAGACAAATTAAATGAAGATAATAACACCAAAGAATTTGTGATTGCAATCATTTTCAGGAAGAAACTGAGTATTATCTGACAGAATTGCAGGGGTGTCAATACTTTTAGCCACAACTGTGTGTTTGCACTATGGAATTAATCAAGAAACATCTAAACACAATAAAACCATAAAAAGTGGAACACTTTAAATGGACACCTGTGCATCTCACAAAGAGGTTTTCCATGATTTTTATGTTGATATGCTTCACCTCTCACTGCTGCCTCTCTCTTTGTTGACAGACTGCAGTGGGGATATCTTGAATATCGCTAATGTGACTTCTGTATGTAATCACTGAGCTCAAGGATGACGATGGAGATGACTGACATTAGTGATTGGCTGCAGACCATCAACAAAGAAATTAGCATCTGTGGTGAAGTCACTAAGTGGTGGAAAGTAATATTAACCTTGAAAAAAAAATCTAAAAAATGGGTCTTTTAATTAAAAAGTGCTAAATTGATGCATGTAAAATAAACATATTTGTATATCGTAGTGTTTGAAAGTTAGTGAGGCTCCTGAGCCATGTGGCAATTTTGCTTTGTACAAGGAAATGACAATAAACTTTGTAGAAATGCATAAAGGGTTAATTTGGCATTTCATGGAAACCTGGGTCATTATCTGAGTAGGCACAACTAAAACCTTTTGCATTGACTACTCAAATGGTAAATAGTTCCAAAACACACAAATAAGAGGTCATCTTCCTGTACAATCTTTGAACTAACTACTGGCGAGATTTATAAATCCGCAGTCTTCCAAAAGCAACTTGGCATTAAAACACACATTGAGTCCTACATGATACAGACAATCTCTCTGGTACTTTTTCTGTGTTCTGGTCCTGCCACATAACTTTTTAGGATTACATCTATTTTTTTTTTTTCATTTAAATAGGCACAAACCTATACCCTAATTATTATATATCTTTACAAAATTCTAAATTTTCTGCTCATTTTCACAGTTAAATGATACATTTTTAGATTAGTAGAGGTCCCTACACCCATTCAGATCCCCAGTTCTATTCATACACCAAAGAGGTGACCACATCAGTGCAGAGCCCTCTCCACTGGAATATGTGGCTCCCTCTTCACCTCTTTTGAATTGGATAGGATTTGCCAAATGGTCATCAATGGGCCTTGCTCTTACTGAGAGTTAGAGAATCCAGAGGGGACATGCAAGTCAAATAAGTAATTGATAGGATACTTCCACTGGACATATTCTCCAAAAGCTTATGAATAGATTACATCTAACTTGAATAGTAACTTGAGTGGCCTCTGTCACTGATATGGTGGCTAATCTGGGGTATGTACTTTATGTACCCTTCTACAGGCTGGGCCATACACCTAAATAAAATGAGAATGGTTGGTGATATCAACTTCCTGTTTGTGGCACATTTAGTATATGGGAGGGGGAAAACTTTTCCAGATGGGTGGTGACTGTGGCAGCCATTTTGAAGTCGGACATTTTGGATCCAACTTTATTTTTTAAAATGGGAAGAGGGTCATGTGACACATGAAACATATTGAGAATTTCATAAGAAAAACAATGGCGAGCTTGGCTTTAACATAACTTTGTTCTTTCATGAGTTATTTACAAGTTTATGACCACTTATAAAATGTGTTCAAAGTGCTGCCCATTGTGTTGGATTGTGAATGCAAACCTCTTCTCCCACTCTTGACACACTGATCGCAACACCGCAGAAGAAATGATAACAAAGGCTTACAGTATCCATTGTTTCAAATACTGCACATCTCATATCTTCACAACATAGACAATTGCTCAGGTGGGCCATTTATTTGAATACATTTTGGTGCATAAAAGTAATCTAACAGTAAGCCAACCAAGGGGTAGTTTAATATTAGACGAAAGAGTCTTAAAATCCTCTAGAAGTATCATTCAATATTAGTTATACTGATAAATATAGTGAATTTTCAGTCTGTCTAGCCCAAAGGATTACACTGAAGCTGTTAATCAGCTACATACAAGCAGATCAGAGCCTATTTAATGGCCTGTATAGACAAGCAGACCAGAATTCCATGCACACAGAACAATTGATAATGCGGCTGTGGTTGTTTGAAGATGCACATTAAGAAGGCCTTGAAGAAAAATGGGCTGCATGTTTGAGTCAGCAGATGAAAGCCATTAATGTGCAAATGCCACAAAGTTTCTCGCCTACAATTCGCCAAACAGCAGAGACAAGCTTCCAAACCTCTGGAACAAGGTAATCTGGAGTGATGAGACCAAAATCAAACTTTTGACCACAACCAAAAACGTTACATTTGGAGAGGTGTCAGCAAGGCTTTATGATGAAAAGAACACCATTCCTACTGTGAAACATGGAGGTGGATCGCTGATGATGTGGAGATGTGTGAGCTACAAGGGCACTGGAAACTTGGTCAAAGTTGAAAGGAAGATGAACGCAGCACATTATCAGCAAATTTGCATTCATCAGCTCGGAAGCCGCGCTTGGGACATACTTGGATGTTCCAACATGACAACGATCCAAAACACAAGGCCAAGTCGATCTGTCATTGGCTACAGCAGAACAAAGTGAAGCTTCTATAGTGGCCATCTCAGTCTCCTGACCTCAATATCATTGAGCCACTTTGGGGAGAACTCAAGCGCGCAGTTTATGCAAAAAGCCCAGGAATTTACAGGAACTGGAGGCTATTTGCCAAGAAGAATGGGCAGCTTTACCATCTGAGAAAATAAAGAGCCTCATCCACAACTACAACAAAAGACACCAAGCTGTCACTGATGTTAGAGGGGGCAATACACGGTATTAAGAACTGGGGTATGTGAACTTTTGATCAGGGTAATTTGGATGTTTTTGGTTGTCATTATGATTTAAAAAGAGAAAACACAGTAGTTTGACAATAAATGACTTCACCTAACCATTAACCATGCATGGAAAAAAACATTTTTGCGTTATCATTCATATTCTCTGGAAAAAAGGCCAAGAAAGCAAAAAATCTGTCGAGGTATGTAAATTTTTGAGTACAACTGTATCTGCAGTTTGGTCCAGAAATATTTGGACCAGAATATTTGGTCCACAAATGAAAAAAAAAACAGACCGTTATTAGGCTGAAAAAATAGAAGACATTAATCAGAGAGATAGCAAAAATTGTAGGAATGGACAAATCAATAGTTTGGTACATTCTACAAAAAAAAAGCACACAGGTGAGCTTGTGAACTCTACACTCCCTGACAGAAGTTATGTCGCTTATCTTTGTTTTGTAAATAAAAGGTTATAACCTGATGTTAAATTCATCGATTGGTTGTATAAATTACTCTTTTGAAAACTGAAACCCACCGAAATGTGGTTTAGGTTAAGAAAATAAATTGGCATCAATGCTGATATATTGATCATTTAATGAAAACAGAATGGTCAGATTTTGGCAAGACAAATGTTTTGTTGCCCACAAAAAGTAATGTGATTTTTAAACGCAAAATTTACTTAAAATACATATATATGTTGCATAACATTGGTGAATGAAGTTGTGGTGCTATTAGAGTCATATTTAATATTTTGTGTGACTTCCATGAGCTTGAAGGACGGCATCCATGTGGTTCATCAATGATTTATGCAATTTATTAATGAAGTCATCAGGAATGGCAAAGAATGCAGTCTTACATGCCTCCCAGAGTTCATCTAGATTCTTTGGTTTTGTCTTCCAAGCTTCCTCTTTCATCCTACCCCAAACATGCTCAATGATGTTCATGTATGTTGACTAGGCTGGCCAGTCCTTGAGCACCTTGATCTTTTTTGCCTGAAGGAACTTTGTTGAAGAGATGGATGTATGAGATGAAGCACCATCCTGCTGCAGAATTTGTTTTTTTTTTTTTTTACAATTCTTTATTTTAGGTTTAAAGAAATTTGATTAACAGAAAGCCGAGACAGGTTCACATATAACATATGTTCCCCACAGTACGGAAAATGTATGTACAAGACTCATGGAAACATATGGCTGGTGCATCAGGGAGCACTATCCTGCTGCAGAATTTTTTTTTATAATTCTTTATTTTGAGTTTAAAGAAATTTGATTAACAGATAGTTGAGACAGGTTCACATATAACATATGCTCCCCACAGTACGGGAACTCTATAAGACTCATGAAAACATACAGTAATATCGTAATAAAAATAGAAAAACAACCTTACATAGAGCTGTTGTCAAACCTGAAGTAACTTGGTACCCAAAAAAAAGAAGTTTAGAAATATGAGCGACAAGCTCAAAATCGAGGTACAGAAGAGACAGAAGTAATCAGAGAGACTTAAGAATCGAAGAAAAAGGAAACAGAAAAGACAAAGGTGGGAGGGGGTGAAGAGGGAGACCACAAACAAGTTATAAGGAAGGTGATAAAAGGGGGAATCAAGGGGGAAAAACATGCCTCCTCAGGCTCACCACTACCCACAGCCAACTCAAAGTGAAACCTAGACCGAGGGTGGATCCCTACCAAGCAGGAGACGATATTGCTCAGTTTGTTGGAAATCCGTCCAACCATGTGGACCCAAAAGTAGTTTGAGGATCTCGTATACAGGACGTCAGATCCTCCATATACATCAGTTTGTTAACCCTTCCGAGCCAGTGCGAGATAGTTGGAGGACATGTTTTTCCCCATAACACCAGTATGCAAGATCTAGCTGCTATTATGACAAACTTGAGAAGGGAGTTCTTGTATGTGTTTATGGGGACCTCACGGCGATGCAAGAGGATCAACACTGGAGTGAGAGGCAGTTTGATATCAGAGACCAGCTACAGTATATAACGTTTTCCACTGCAGACGAAAAAGGACAGATAGCCTCACAATCCCAAAAGATGTCTAAGAGTATCCCGCTCCTTCCCGCATCTCCAGCAGTCTGTGCCAATACCCGGGAACATTGTATTAAGCTAGACCGGAGTTCTGTTCCACCTTGACAGTATTTTGTAATTGGCCTCTTGAAACGTAGAACTAATTGAGGTGCTGTGAGTGAGCTGGAATATTCTTTTGACCTGGTTATCTGTGAAAGTAATATTTAATTCCCTTTCCTATTGTGAGATAAAGGCAGGCGGATTCTGGTCTTGGATAGAACTCAGCAAAGAGTAGAGTAGGGGGATAAGGCATGTCTAAGTGGCCCCTGGCTTGAGCACAAAGACTCAAAATGTGTCCTAGGTCGATTAAAGCAAGACGTAGGAGGCAATGATTGCAGATAGTGTCATAATTGAAAACATCTCCACCAACCTAATCTGGTCGGTTCTTCCCAAGATGACAGCTCACCAAAGATGGCCACTCTTCTCAGTCACCCATAGCCTCCACTCTATCTCTTCCAGCCTCTATCCACAATGCAAAAGTTTTGTCAGATCTGGCAGCCATAAAATTGGGGTGACTTAAGATTGGCGTATATGGTGAACATGGCGGTAGAATTGAGGATCACAAAGAGAGTTACCGACCCGTAATGTGGTCCCTATGGTTGGGTGTGCCAAGAGAGGGGAAGGAGTCAATGCCATCGCCCATGGGAGTCTATCCAGGGAATTAGACAGAAGCTTTGTTCAATTTATACTTAAGCTTTGTGTGTACTGTTCCTACATCAGTCAACCAGTCTGAACATATGTACATCTGTGTGATAGCGTTTAATATCCGGAAGACCTAAGCCACCTTTCACTTTTGGTCTGGTGAGGATAGCCCTTCCGATCTTAGCGGATCTGCCATCCCAGATAAATTGGTGTTGAATGGAAGAGATCTGTCGAAAGAAGTCTTGGGGGATTTTAATCGGGAGAGTCTGTAGAAGATACAGAATCCTAGGACGGATATTCATTTTCAGGATCTGGCATCTGCCGAACCATGAAAAGGAGGACCTGGACCACCTCACACAGTCAGACTCTATTGTTTGCAAGGGGGGTAAAATTGATCCGATATAGATCCCTCAAATTCGTGGACAGTTTAATTTCCACATAAGATAGATGTTGGTGCAACCGTTTAAAACTGAAGGAGTATCGTAGGATGTTGGAGGAATGGGGTGGTAAATTTATGTTAAGTGCTTCGGATTTATCAAAATTAATTGTAAATTAGACCGAGGGATGTAAGTTTGGAATTCCCGCATTAGATTCGGTAAAGAAGTCGTTGGGTTTGATATGAAAAACAAAAGATCGTCTGCATATGCTGCCACTTTGAGAGGCATTCCAGATGGGAATCCCTGTAATGTTAGAATTAACTCTAACATGTCTCAGAAAGGGCACTAGAGTAAGGATGAAAATCAGTGGTGAAAGAGGGCAACCCTGGTGCATGCCATTATGTATAGTGTAGGATTCAAAGAGCACTCCATTCACCCGGACCCGGGCAGTTGGGGTAGAGTAGAGGGCTAAGATCCAGAGCAACATATTCCCATCGAGACCTACGGATCGAAGGGTCTCCCTCATAAAGCCCCAGTTGACACGATCAAATGCCTTTTTGGCGTCTGTGGATAGCAACATGGAGGAGACTGAACCAGAGACTGCTCGGTGAATCAAGTTTATAGCCTTAGTAGTATTATCACTGGCCTCTCTCCCCATCCTAAAACCCGCCTGGTCCGGATGGACAATGCAGGAATGCAAGGGAGAAAGCCTGGAGACATGGATTCTGGCAGAGCTTATTGTCTTCGTTAAGAAGAGAGATGGGACGGTAACTGCCGCATTGTGACACATCCTTACCATATTTCGGAATGACTGTAATATGAGCTCTCAGGTGTCAGCATGAGGAGGCTCACATTTATTCAAGTCGTTAAAGAAAGTAAATTTGGTACGAGAAGTACTTTGAGTTTTTTTGTAGTACAGTGCTGAAAATCCATCTGGGCCAGGGGCTCTACCATTTTTGGTTGCAGCAATGGCTGTGAGAACCTCTGCCTCGGTGAAGGGGTGCTCCAGGACTGCAATCTCCACCGACTTCAGCTTGGGAATACCTAATGAGGAAATATAGTCTACAATTTTTGGAATGAAAGACTCAGACTGTGTGAGGGGGTTAGTGTTATCCACTTGGTAAAAGGAGGCTTAGAATTGCCTGAAGGCCTCTGCAACAACCGAGGAAGGCTTGTCCTTGCAACCTCCCTCCCCAATTGCCAGTATGAAAGAGCGTGTCCTTTGCTGCCTCAGGGCTTTTGCTAAATATTTGCTGCATTTATTCCCATACTCATAAAATTCCTCCTGCATTTGGATAGCCAACATTTGGCTTTTGTGTTTAGCAGACCCCGCAGTTCCTTCCTGACTAATCAGGTCTGCTGCCGTCCCATCATCGGGTCGTGTTTTATGAGTCTTCTCCAGGGTTCTCAAACAGGCAAGCAGGGCTGACAATTCCAAGTCCCTTCCCTTCTTAACTCTTGTGCCATGTTTGATGAGGATCCCATGGATCACACATTTGTGGGCCTCCCAAATAGAGCCTGGAGAGGAATTGGATGTCATGTTGGTCTTAAAAAAGTAATTCAAAGTCATCTCCACTTCCCTAAGGGTCACAGGGTCATCCAGGAGAAAGGTGTTTAGCCGCCACTGCCTTTGGACGGGAGACGGCAATAGGATCGAGGCCACACACAGCGTGTGATCTGAAAAGACAATGGGGTCTATATCAGCCTTCTGGATAAGATGGAGGTCCCCGTGGCCCAGGAAGAAATAGTCTATTCTGGAATATGTACCATGCACCCGTGAGAAATAAGTGAAGTCTCTGTCTGTAGGATGTAAAAGCTTCCACGCAGCTGGAATCATGGAGGAGCTGGTGATCATGGAGGAGGTGTCTGAGTCTGCGCAAGGCAGCAGCAGAAAAAGAGAACGAGCCAGAGGACGTGTCCATGACAGGGTATAACGCGATGTTAAAGTCACCACCTATCACCAAGGTTCCCTCTGAGAAATCTCCAATTCTCTCCAGGAATCCCGCGAGAGCGGAGATCTGGCCACTATTAGGTATACGGAGACAAAGGTAAACGTTTGAGAGGCTATGCGACCCTTACCCATCAGTAGTCTGCCCAGATCATCAAAGCTGGAATCTATAAACTCCCACGGCACAGACCTGGAAATACATATACTGGTTCCCCGTGACTTTGCATCTGGGGAAAAGCTGTTATAGACATCAGGGAACCAGTGACTATACAACTTGAATGATTTGGCTATGCATAGATGTGTCTCCAGGAGAAAGGCCACCTTGGACGTTAGCCTTTCTAAGGAGGTTTGTCAGGATTGATCTCTTACCAGCACTGTGAAGGCCGTGTACAGTCAATGATCCACAACGAACCTCAGTCATATTGGATTCGGTCATTTTCACAAGATCTGCTGATAGGCCTGAGCTTGACGAGCCTGAGGGGGAGGGGGGGAGGGGGAGGGTAAAGGTTGGGGAGGAACTGAGAGAGGTAAGTAGGATGAAGGAAGGGAAAGGGGTTTACAAGCTAAAATGAAAAAGAGAGGGGAGTAAAGAAAATAGCAGGGGTACTCAAGAAGAAACAAAGAAAAACATTAAATCAATATAAGAAAATATAACTGAAAAATTAACCGCAATATACAGTCTCTGCAGGTGTCAAATAGGAGACAATGAAGAATACTTCTTCCAAGGAGCATGGGAAACCGTGGGGCGTTAGACCCCGATGCACAACATTAACTGAGAGATAAACAGAAAGAACCATATGTAAAATACATATAGAACAATTGTAAACCACAGCCAACCCTTACCTATCCAACGTCTCCCTCCAGACAAAGACCACCCGGCCGGTGATCTAACAACCAGGCCAGTTGGCAACCCCACCGAAGGGAGACGAGGGAGAGGGGTATAACCAACCCGTCACAATTTGCCAAGTGCAATCAAAGCGCTAAACTAACTGAGAAGTCAACATCGGTTGCAGTAATAAACAAATAAATTAGTCCTGCCAAAGCAGCCGCTCCGTCCATTTGAAAGATACGTCCAATACCAAGTTCAGCTGGGTACAAAAGTGATAGCCCAAATAGGACATGCATCTCTGTTCAGGGGGGTGGTGTGCATTGCCGCAGATCCTCCTCCCTCCTCTCCCCAGGCCAGCGATTTTTCCATTGTTGGTGCTGCGAAAGGGATGACGATCTTGCCTCCTTCCTCTTTCCATGTAGGGGTACGGGAGAACCCCCACTGCAGCCAATTTGGGATGGTGATGGGAGAGGTGTCCAAAAACTTGGAAGAGGTCCGGCAATTCATCCGGTGTCCTTAAGTAGAACAGTTCACCGTCCTTTCGCACAATCAGATGGAATGGGTGGCCCCATCTGAATAAAGTCAACAGATCTTTGATTCGCATGAGTAAAGGATGGAGCATTCTCCTCCATAGCCAGGGTGCGGGCTGAGATGTCAGGAAAAAGCTTGACCTCCGCATTACCCATAGAAAGAGTACCAAACAGCCAAGCTGCATGAAGGATTGCCTCCTCCATGTAATAATGTAGCCTGCACAAAACATCTCTCGGGTTGGCCCGCATCAATCTGGCCTCTGCGTGACACCCGATGGATGCTATCAATAGTATAGGGAGAGTCTAACGGCTTCTTGGAGACCATATTAGGCACTTCAAAAACTTTTTGGGTCAGGGCATTTGCAGGGATGGATTCTGGTATACCTTTCAGCCGAATATTGTTATGCCTGCCCGGTTTTCTTGGTCGTCCTGTAACAGAGCTAGAGTCTGCGTTTGTATCTGTGTGTCCTCTAGCTGTTATCGCATGTTAGAGACCTGTGAAGTGAGGGAAGCGACCTTTTCCTCCAGGGAGGAGGTGCGCACCTCTATTTGGTTGACATTAGCTCGCAAAGCCTTTTCATGTGAGGCCTGAATTCTACAGACCATAAGATCCAGGTCATTCTTGGTGGGGAGTGCTCTGATTAGGTCGTGCAGAGCATGCAATTCTGAAGTAGCCAAGTTTGGAGCCACAGCAGGAGCAGTGGCACTGTAGGCTCTATCGCCTCCTCCCTCCTCCATTCTGTCTCTGTCTTCTGCCAGTGTCTGACGGTCCGGAGGTCTCATGTTGGGATAACCACAGGTCAGGGCACTGGCAGCGAGGACACAACTCTCCTCTGCCTCTGGAGCCATCCGCACACATGTCGGCGCTCCTCCCACCTTTTTCTCCGGCGCCATTACTGCCGCGATGCTGCTGTTTGTTGCAGAGCAGGAAAACTGCTGATCCAGGGTGGCGTCCCTCCTCTGTGGGGTCTGCGGAGGGTTGCAGGAGGCCGAGCGGCGAAATTTAGGCATAATGTCAGAGTTGTCGGGCCGGCTGGGCGACATTTACAGCTGTGCATCGGGGATCCCTCTTTCCACACATCTTCACGCCGCCATGGCTAGGACATGCCCCCTGCTGCAGAATTTGACCCCTTTTATGATTTAGAATATAAGAAGTAGTTAATACTTCTTGATATTTTAGGCTATTGATATTGCCTTCCACCTTGCAATTATTTCGCACACCCCCATACTGAATGTAACCCCAGACCATGATCTTTCCACCACCAAATGTAACTGTTTTCTGTGTGTATTTTGGTGTAATTCTACTGAAGATTCATCAGAGAAATCCACCTTCTGCCACTTTTCCATCGTCCATCTGTTTAGCAGGCTGTGGGACTTTGCAAATGCCACACACTTTTTTATTTGCCTTTTGTTTTGGTCACAGGGTGGATTTTTGGCATGTTGTCAGAGCCCAAGTTGCAGTTCAAGTGAAGGTCTGTGGTGCTGGGTTTCTTTTTATACACACCCACTAATTAACCAATCATTTACTGAGAACAGGTGAGGATGTAAACTAGGATTGGGTGCATTAAATCCAGGCAACAAAACTTTTGTCTTGCGAAAATCTGACCATTCTGTGTTCATTAAATGATCAATATTTCAGCATTGATGCCAATTTATTTTCTTAACCTAAACTAAATTTCGGAGGGTTTCATGACCTTTTAGTTTTCATTGACTGTAACCCATAATCATGAACATTAATAGAAATAAACACTTGAAATTGATCACTCTGTAATGACTCTATATAATATATGTGTTTCACTTTTTGTATCGAATCACTGAAATAAATGATCTTTTTGATGATATTCTAATTCATTGAGATGCACTTGTATCTATCTATCTGTAAATCAATCTTTTCCATCTATCTATACAGTGGGTACGGAAAGTATTCAGACCCCTTTAAATTTTTCACTCTTTGGTTCATTGCAGCCATTTGGTAAATTCAAAAAAGTTCATTTTTTTCTCATTACAGTACACTCTGCACCCCACCTGGACTGAACCCCCCCCCCAGAAATGTAGACATTTTTGCAAATTTATTAAAAAAGGAAAACTAAAACATCGCTTGGTCATGAGTATTCAGACCCTTTGCTCAGACACTCATATGTAAGTCACATGCTGTTCATTTCCTTGTGATCCTCCTTGAGATGGTTCTACTCTTTCATTGGAGTCCAGAGGTGTGTAATTAAACTGATAGGACTCAATTTGGAAAGGCATAGACCTGTCTATATAAGACCTTACAGCTCACAGTGCATGACAAACTAAATGTGAATCATAAGGTCAAATGAACTGCCCAAGGAGCTCAGAGACAATTGTGGCCTGGTACAGATCTGGCCAAGGTTACAAAATAATTTCTGCAGTACTCAAGGTTCCTAAGAGCACATTGGTCTCTATAATCCTTAAATAGAAGATGTTTGGGTCCACCAGAAGTCTTCCTAGACCTGGCTGTACAGCTAAACTGAGCAATCATGAGAGAAGAGCCTTGGTGAGAGAGATAAAGAAGAACCACAAGATCACTGTGGCTGATCTCCAGAGATGCAGTAGGGAGATAGGAGAAAGTCCCACAAAGCCAACCATCATTGCAGCCCTTCACCAGACAGCCTTTATGGCTGAGTGGCCCGACGGAAGTCTCTCCTCAGTGCAAGACATATGAAAGCCTGCATAGAGTTTGCAAAAAAACACATGAAGGACTCCCAGACTATGAGAAATAAGATTATCTGGTCTGATGAGATGAAGATAGAACTTTTTGGTGATAATTCTAAGCAGTATGTGTGGAGAAAACCAGGCACTGCTCATCACCCACACAATACAATCCCAATAGTGAAACATGGTGGTGGCAGCATCATGCTATGGGGGTGTTTTTTAGCTGCTGGGACAGGACGACTGGTTGCAATTGAAGGAGACATGAATGCTGCCAAGTACAGGATATCATGGATGAAAACCTCTTCCAGAGTGATCTGGACCTCAGACTTGGCTGAAAGTTCACCTTCCAGCAAGACAATGACCCTAAGCACACAGCTAAAATAATAAAGGAGTGGCTTCAGAACAACTCTGTGACCACTCTTGAGTGGCCCAGCCAGAGTCTTGATCTAAACCCCAATGAGCATCTCTGGAGAGACCTGAAAATGGCTGTTCACCATCCAACCTGACAGAACTAGATAGGATCTGCAAAGAAGAATGTCAGTGGATCCCCAAATCTAGGTGTGAAAAACTTGTTGCATCATTCCTAAGAAGGGTTATGGCTGTACTAGCTCAAAAGGGTGCTTCTACTCAATATTGAGGCAAAGGGTCTGAATACTTATGACCATGTGATATTTCAGTTTTTCTTCTTTAATAAATTTGCAAAAATGTCTACATTTGGATTTTATTCAGTCAAGATGGGGTGCAGAGTGTAAATTAATGAGAAAGAAAAATACTTTTTTAAATTTACCAAATGGCTGCAATGAAAAAAAAAGTAAAAAATTTAAAGGGGTCTGAATATTTTCCATACCCACTGTGCATGTTCTATCAGAGATCCCACATGAGAAGCTCCTCATAGTCTACATATGCCTCGGAACGATCCCACATAACAAAGATCCCTTCATGGGTTTACTGCTCTCTCTTCCCTTGATTGTATTGATTTATATTCATACATAACACAGTTGTTTGTTTATTTAGTTTTGGTTTCCTATGCTTTTTGGCTAAATTCTGCTTCTTATAAACCAAAGCCAATAGAAGCTGCGCCAACAGTTAAAGTTGACTTGTTAAGGCTATAGCCGACTTGATATGTATAATACTTATACATGTATAATTCACTAAGTATCCCATTTGTATCTTGTTACCCTGTCCTGTTTGTTCATCCTGTATATTTACCACCCCTGTCTTGAAAAACCAATAAAAACATTTGAAATATCAGAGATTTTCAAAGATCAAAGAGAAACTCATAAAAGCACCACTACAGCATTGTTTTCTCCTTAGCGCTAAAATGGTGCATTAAATCTAAGTCCCCTGCCCCTAGCATTTTACTCACCTTCTGGCGTTTTCACCTTAGTTCGGCACCACTCCAGGCCTGCAACGCCATCTTGTGCCAGAAACTTCTGACTGGCTGAAAGTCAGAAGCTATGTCACAAGCTCTCCATGCAACGAGAGCTAGAATGAGGCCATAATGAGGCTCTCATAGTGATGCATTGATTTGTGACCTCCAGCGCACTCCATGAAACATTGGAGTCACAAATCACTGGAGACCAACTGGAGCGACGCTAGAAAAAAGATAGACAGCAGCAGGTGAGTATAAGGTGGAGTACTTTCCTTTAAAGCACGACTTCAGAGATGAAATAAAAGCTTATGTTCATTTTTTTCATACATGTAAATCACTTATGGTAAAATTAAAACATTAATCAAATACTGATCAAGTGAAAATCAGATCCAAAGCACCGAGAAAACTTTGTGTATGACCGAATGAGACCTTAGAACACGGGTAGGGAACTCCAGGCAGGTTTTCAGGATTTCCTTAGCATTGCACAGGTGTTGGAATCATCACCAGTGCAATACTAATGAAAGCCTGAAAACATGACCTGTTGGCGGCCAATGAGGCCTGGAGTTCCCCACACCTGCCTTAGAGCTATATGCCAGTGGATAATTTCCCTAAAGTCAGTAATATACTACTGTGATTTGAATAGTTATCTACTGTACATAGCATGTGGCAGGACAGAATAGGGGCACATAAGCTTGTATAAAAACTAGTCAGGCATTCAATGCCAAGCAACGTTTATGCCATGTTTATTAGTTATAATGACTCATTTTGGAAGTAAAAGAGAGTCCTCTTGGCATCATCCGTTTCACAGGTTATCATCTGGATATAGTGAGTCTTTAGTTTGGGCTTTTCTCTGTAATATGGTATTCGTCTTCTCTGTATATTTCTGTCCTGTAACGTACCCTAATCAGTACTGAGTATCATAAAATACAGTGTAACAGAGTGTCATGGATTGCTCCTCCTTTCCTGGAAACAGGGTGCGGTGCGTGACATTAGTAACTTGACTACAGAAAATTGAGATTTACTTGTCACTTGATAACTTTAGATGACATGTAAATTATAGCATTCCACTTTGTAGCTTATCATAGAGTAGATTTCCCATAAATTCGCTGCAGGTTTTTTATTAATTGTGATGTGGAAGTCTGAATATCTCGGCTCCACTTAGTGAGTCATTGCTTATTCTTTACATTGACGTAAGAGACAAAAATAGCCCATGGGACAATCATAAGGAACATGAGTGAGTAGGACGTTTTCTCTGATGCAAGTTAGGCAGTAAGTTAATGTACTGTGGCAGGCTGCATTGTAGGCAGATTAAGTCACAAAAAGAAATTAACTCTTAGGAGTACACTGGATAGGAAAAGGCATCATAAAAAGCAAGTGTGTGGAATAAACAGTGTGTTAGAATCAGAGATGAGCGATGTTCCATTCGGAATGTTCGCTAATCCCAAATTTGAGCTGTTTTGGGAGGTGTTCAAGTCATTCAATGAATGCAACAATTAGCTTCAAATTTGGCAGTTCAAGGTTATGTTCAATAACAGTTTGTTCACCAAAAGGACCCTATAAAGTGGTCTGGGGACAGAGGAAAAGTCTGAAATGGGGGCATGATTGTTTAAAAGCTGGCGGTAAAAAGCTTTTAAACAATCATTCAGCCCGATCCACTGCCCCCCCCCAGCCTCCCATCCCGATCCTTCGCTCCCCCGCCGACTCCCATCCCAATCCTAAGTTAGGAACGTCGGGGAGCGCAGCACCAGGGAGTAAGGCAGGACCAGGGTGCGAAGGACCAGGGTGGGGAAGCCGGCGGTGAGAAGACTTCACGCCGGCTTTCCTGCTCTGTGATGCGCTCCCCGCTTCCTGATGCTCCTCCCGCTCCCTGGATCTGCTCCCTTCGCCCGGTCCTAACTTAGTATCAGGCAGGGAAGAGTCAGGGGGAGCAATGAGGGGCATCATGGAGTGGGGAGAACAGCACAGTGTAGGAAAGCTGGCGGTGAAGTCTCACCACTGGCTTTCCCACCAGTTATTTCAAATGATCAGCTGATGCAGAACAGCTGTTCATTTGAAGAAGCCGAGCGGTGCTGTCAGGGAAAGGTTCATGTGAGTTCATGCAGCATGAACTCACATGAACTTTCCCACACCCGGGTGCTGCACAGCTTAGCTACATCTCTGATAGAGGTTCTCTACCTGAGATGTAGCTGAGCTGAAGAAGAAAACCTGATTGGACTACTATTGAAATTCATGAAATAATAAAAAAAAGGGCTTCCTTCTATTTCTGTTTCCAGGCAGATACAAATAGGCACCTGGGGGTTGGAGGCAGCCCGTTCCTGCCTGCTGTACCTGGCTGGACACAAAAATACGGTGAAGCCCGCGTCAATTTTTTTTTTTAATTAATTGAAAAAATACATCTAGGGACTGCATCTTTATTAACCCATTGAGGCTGGAGCGCTGCGGCATTGTAAGGGGGGTTAACTCAGGTCACCCAAGGATAGCTCAGGTTTGATTCTTCAAAGTGTTTCACTACAGTTTTCCAGTATAAGCAATGCGATAAATAGGGGCTGTTGTCTCTTATTATTTCAAACTTCAAATTTTTACGAAACTTCAACTAGCGGCAAACAAGTGTAGAGGGTTTGCCTGATTAAAGAAATCTATAGGATGAAACTTATTCAGTATGGTTACATGGTGCGAAAGCTGCGCCCACTGTCACACCTACTGTGCTAATAGTAAGTAGCTGGAAAACTTGTATGCTCATTTGCCTGGCTGGTGGAGATAGAATTTGGTCTCATGCATTTACCACAGAATGGATAGCACACACAGATATTCAGTGAGGGCTGTAAAGCAATGAGTCCAATCAGACAGGCCAGTCTTTTATCATTATGAATTATCATCTTATAAAATGATTCACCCTGAAGCTGCCATAGTTAGCAAATTTTCTGAAATTTTATATCACTGAATTTAAGTTTGCATCTAGTCCCATATAGATATAGAATACATATGAGTGGTTAGTCCTTTATTTGGATATTGCTCAATAGTACTATTAAAAAAGATCAATCCCCTTAAACTATATATACAGACATGCTGGTAAGAGGAAGCTGATTAAAATAACACTTTCATACCTGTAATCTGATGCTTTATTCCAGAAAAATCCATGTGAATTAAACTGTGCCCACCAGCTTTACATTATGTAATTGTGAACCCTGTAACCCTTCTGTGCTCAGACGTCCCCCTGCATACCTAAGAAATACACTTTTATTGTCTCCCTGCACTGTATGATAATCACATCTTAAAAGGTCAGGAGGTCTGCTCTCTGGTCTTGTGTATTTAGTCCTCGCTGCCCCCTGCCTGCAAAACCGCCCCGCTGTACTGAAATTGCCGCCCCTCCTGTGGACGGCCGCTCATTGACAGGCACTACTCACACCTGTGCAGTGGAGCGGATCACTGTGCTCCATTGAAGATACACAGTGCCTGAAGTCTGCGAGATTCTACTGCACAGACACAAGACTTAGGGCACTGTGTATCTTCAATGGAGTATGGTGACCCACTCCACTGCGCAGGCATGAGTAGTGCCTGACAATCAGCGGCCATATACAGGAGGGGCGGCAGTTTCGTAACAGCGGGTCGGGTTTTGCAGGCAGGGGGCGGCGAGGACCAAATACAGCTCTTTATAACCCCACCCACACAACTGATTCACAGCATTTGGTGTACATTGTACATAGGCAGAAGGCTGGAAATCAATGTTGGGGGCAGGGTTATACAGACCACATGAATATAAAGGACTATATGGCAGCAGGTTTACTAGTGTTTTGTGATAGTCTCCTGCTGGTGAATTTACCAAAACTACAGCAAATAGCCAATAACACATCACTGGAATCACAGTCTCCTTTCAGCTGTATTGGCCTAAAGCAATGATGAAAGATGGAGCACTCCACTGTCCGCTCACTCCATCATTTTTCCCGCTGTGTATGAGATCTGCCAATTCAACAGCTCAGCGCAGCAGAGTGAATACAGGGCTTCTGAATGCTCCCTGAGACCAGACCAGCGGGGGACTAAGGAGAAGCGAGTATTTATTTTTTTTTAAATCAGTGAATACATGGTGGCCAAAATACTATATGGAGGACTATGGGGTACATTATAGTATATGGAGAACTATGGGTGGTGCATTACACTATATGGAGGTGCATTATATTGTATGGAGGACTGTGAGCTGTGCAATATAATATATGGAGGCTATGGGCTGTGCATTACACTATATGGAGGTGCATTATATTATATGGAGGACTGTGAGCTGTGCATTATAATATATGGAGGACTATAGGCTGTGAATTATATTTATGGAGGACTATGGGCTGTGCATTATATTTTATGGAGGACTATGGGGTGTGCATTATAATATATGGAGTACTATGGGGTGTGCATTATAATATATGGACGACTATGGGCTGTGCATTACACTAATGGAGTACATATATTATATGGAGGACTATAGGCTGTGCATTACACTTAGGAGTACATTATATATTTGGAGGACTATGGGCTGTGCATTATATTATATGGAGAACTATGGGATGTATTACATTATATCAAGGACTATGGGGTGTGCATTATAGTGTATGATATGGAGGACTATAGGCTGTGCATTATATATGGAGGTGCATTATTCTGTGTGGAGAACTATGGGGATACAGTATATATGGATGACTATGGAGGGTACATTATATCGAGGACTACGGGGGACATTATAATTTATGAAGGACTATCGGATGTGCATTATATATGGAAATGCGTTATACTATATGGAAAACTATGGGGGCTGCATTATACTAAATGGAAGGCAATGTGGGGACCATTATATTATATAGATGACTGTGGGTGCATTATACTATATGGAGGACTATGGGCTGTGCTTTTTACATGGAGGTACATTATACTACATGAAGGACTAAATGCTGTGCATTATACTATATGGAACACTATGGGCTATGCATTATTTATGTAGATGCATTATACTATATGGAGGACTATGAGGGATGCATTATACTATATTGAGGGCACCTTATATATATAGAGGACTATGTGGGGCCCATTATACCATATGGAGGGCTATGGGATTCATTTGGAGGGTTATGTGGGGACCATTATACTGTATGCAAGAACTAAAAAGTATGAAAGATTTTGTGGGGTCCATCATACTGTGTGGAGCAATGTGTGGAGGCCATTATACTGCTTGGAGGGCTACTGGGAGCCTTTATACAATGTGCAGTGGAGTGGGGCCATTATACTGTATGTAGGCTCATTATACTGCATGGAGGTCTGTGTGTGGGTCATAGTTAGGGATCATACTGCATTGGAGTCATCATACTATGCTAGGGTAGTTGAGGGGGGTACAGCAGGGACATAATACTGTGTGTGGAGGGTAGTGTGGAGGAATTAATTATGTGGGTACCATAAAATGTTTGTGGCACATTTGAGTGCAATAAAGAGGAATCTAGGGGTTTCAATAGGAGGAGAATTATTATGAGAGGGCTTAAAGGGAATCTGTCACCCGATTTTAAGGCCCTACACTATCTCTAGCTGTCCCTACACCTTCCTAGCTCTCCCTATGTGACTAGTAAAGATGTGTAAAATAAGTATAAACTTACTGCAGTCCCCATGGTTGGGGGACTGGGTAGGCGTAGCCTCACTTCTTTCCTCACACCTCCTGGATGCAATGCACGCCCCGCTGGGCGCCATTATGCTGTGTTCTCTCTGCCCCATTAATTGGAATCTCCCGTCCTCTACACCTCTTTGCACCGGCCGGGCGTCACATCCGGCGCGGTGCATTATGGGCCGTCACGTGATTGGCTCTAGTGCATCCACGGTTCTGTGTTTTTTTCGGATCCGTCATCAGTAGCAGAGATAGGGCTGTACTGGCTTCTGAGCATGCGCAGTACAACAAATCAGATTCAGGTTACGGATCCGATTTTTTGATCCGCCACCATGTTATTTGAAACGGACAGCAATGAATCCATTTCTGTATGCTTCTGTTTGATTTTTCGAGGCAGGCCAAAATCAGAGCAGGCTCTGATTTTGGGGGACGGGAAAAAAGCTGACACAAACGGATCCATCACAAAACTGACACAATCGGATGCCAATAAAGACTAATACGTGCACATCCGTTGCTCATAGGGATACATGGAGGCCAAATCGGATCTGTGGCTATCAATTTTACAACTGATAAACACGGATCCATAAAAAATGTGATGTGAAGGGGCCTTAGGGCTCTGTGAAAGCATTAGTCCAAAGGAGCCCTTCTATAGTGTGCAGTGCTTATAATGGAATATACAAGCACAATGAAATAAAAATCATGCATTTCTTCATTACCACTGACACAGCAAGCTGTAAGGGCAAAAAGACATTATTCTCCTATTATCCTAATGAAGGAGTAATGATATATTGGATCTAGCATATATCCAACCTCTCTCTCGCAATGAAAATAGACTTTACTGCAGCATAATTATGGTATTTTAGCTCTCTCGTTGCCTGCAAGAAACTCCATGTTGCCAATAATATCTCTGCTTACATCACAAGCTGTGACGCTGTTCATGTTGCCAAGATGACTTAACACCCTCTATTCTTTATGCCAGCTGATACATGCCTTGAGGCTGATCCAGGAGGAAATTGTAACTCATTATTTTCCAGTGATATAACATTGGTCTTTATTATATCAGCTTCACAGCACTGTCACAATTTGTGAATTGGGGGATTGTATGTGTGAAGAAGCTGAAACAATGCATGGATTCATCCCCCCCTCAATATGGGCAGATGGTTTGATTGGATTTAATTGAGTCTGGAGGAGGATTAGAAAAACTGACACCTCAACAAAGATTTACAACATAAAATTTGTATTAAAAATAGTACTGTTTATTTCATAGACCTACTAGATTCTTAACGCCTCTAGGACCACAGTTGGCGATTGAGGATGTCCGCATCAATAAGGCTATGTTTATATGTCGCAGTTTTTGAAGCCTCTTGGCTGTGCAGCATTTTATAATGAAAATTAATAACTTTTTCTACAGTATCAGCAAAAGCTATGAGGTTTCAGAAATCACGCTTGTTTTTATTATTCCTGGCTGAAACCTTCAACGTTTTTAGAATTTTAAGCATGTAAATTCTTGGAGCACATTCACAGCATTTTAGAAAGCAATGAGAGAGTGGTAAAACTAACCTTATTAAACATGTAATGTAGTCAAAAGACATGTAATATTGCGCACCAAAATCAAAGTAAAAACGCCGTAAACCTGCTTTTTGCAAGCAGCTTCTATAATGCAAAGAGAGCAGGTTTTGCCTACAGAAAAAACACTGCAAAGACTATTAGAATGTTCAGTTATTTTCTCTTGCCAATCCAGGGCCTTTAAGGGTGTGTGCTCACCGTCAATATACGCAGCATTTTGGACGCAGTGTCTTGCCACTGCATCCAAAACGCTGCGTAGTACAGTAGTGGCATAGTGAATGGGATTTCAACAAAACCATCCTCACTATGCTTAACCCGACCGCAGCGTGTTTGGAGCTGCAGTGCGGGTTGCCGGCAGTCAGAAGCGGCTGCCATTAGGTGACTACAGGGAGAAGCCACCCCGCACCAGCCGCACGTGGTGAGTACAGGGCGGCTGTGGTCTCCCTGTGACCACCTGTGGCGTCACTCAGGTCCAGCGGAGCTGCGTCCAACACGCAGCTCCTCCGGACAGTGAGCACACACCCTAAAGGCCACTTTACACACAGAGATATCTGTGACCAACTTCTGAACAGATCTCTGGTTGCAGTGAAATCATGGACACATTGCTCCATTTTGTGGCTGTGTACAAATGTAACCCATGTGTGCAAATGTGTCTATGATGTCACTGCAACCAGAGATCTGTTCAGAGTTGGTCACAGATATCTGTGTGTGTAAAGTGGCCTTAACACTTTTGTCTGTGGTCTTTAAAGGGTAATTTGACTCTGCTGACACTAGCACTAGTTAGTTCAGTTAAGTGCTTATACATATTAGGGGCCGTCACACGGTGAGATATCTTGCCCGATATCGTTTAAGCGATCTCCTTTTTGATCGCTTAAGCGATATGGGCAAGATATCGTTGCATGTAATCAAGCGATTACGATGGTAAATCGCTTGATCGTGACATCGCTGATCTGGGTCGGTTCTCAGATCTAGCGATGAACGATGCAACGTATTGCATCATCGTGGTGTGTGACACCACGATGATCTCTCCCAGACGCGCCTATGCTGGAGATGGTAACTATGGTAACTCGGGTAATAAGCGATGCGCGGCGCTAGTTACCCATGTGTACCATAGTAACGAGCGAGATCGCGGCTCCGCATCGCTGGTGAGTCTGTCTGTGTGACATCTCACCAGCGATGTGAGCGATATTGTAAGCGATCACGCGTGCACGTGATCGCTTACAATATCGCTAAAGATGTCGCAGCGTGTGACGGCCCCCTTAGATGGTTCTACTGAGCGACGGTTTGGCCATTTCAGAGGCTCTCAAATACACAGCTTGCTGGCTCCTTTGTTCTCCATGAAAAAGACTTGTTTCCAGGAGAAAAAAGCGATTGTCAGTCCGACATCTCTCCCGACTATGAGTCCGACCGACACCCCATACACATTAGACCATCGACCAAAGATGTAGATATCAGCAGAATCAGTCAGCTTGTTAGCGGCTGACTCTAGGCGTCAGATCTTAATCAGGCCAGAGTTCGGTCTATATTATTACTGCAGACAGCTCTTTACCTGTGGAAATCCAGTTATCAACAACTGGTTTGTGATATAGTACTCACTCAAATAAAATGTTAAATACCCCATTGAAAAACATGATTAAGTTTATTGAGGGACCTGCCTGCCTGCTGGGTTTTTAAATATACACCGTTTTAGACTATAACAGATAAAAGTGCAGTTTTATAAAACTTGTAAAGTTGCAATTAGCATTTTTGCTACCCTTGAGCCAATTAGTTTGTGCTAATTGTGAAATAACATTAAAAGCTTACCAGGGTCTTTAGAATTGGTAAATTAATTAACAGGTGTCAGACCTAAGCCCACCATACAGGTCAGATGGCTGATCATTCAGCAGGCCGCTATTTCTCCCATACACAGGAGTGCTCGTTCAGCTGAACACTCCAGGAAGGTTGCAGTTCTGGAGTATAAGAGCACTGAAGGATAACTAGTTCCTGGTCCATTCATGTTTGATGCATAACAAATATTTGGCAGTAAATGTACTTTCTTTCCCTCAACTCTTGTTTTTGTGACTTTGTTGACTATTTGCAGCACAACCTTTGATGGTTTTGTGATCATACTGCAATAGCAATTTCTTATGCATCTTCTGCATTCTTAGTAATTCCAAGAATGCTGTATCCATCGGTAAAACTTTTAATACTTTTTGATTGTTCAGAGTCAGTTAAATCTCTTTTTTTGACCCACAAGCTGCCTGCTAATTTTGCACACCTTGATAAAATGTGTTCATATCTTTCACACTGCAGTTTTTTCCCTGATCAGGTTCCATCCAGTTTGTGTGCCAAAACCAGGAGTGTCTCCAAAACTCAGAACAGGTATCAATCTTTCAATTACAGTTTTTCTCTGCAAGTTCCTCTCCTTTTGGCACACAAAGTTTTGGCACACAAACCGGATGGAACCTGATCAAGATAAAAACTGATGTGTGAAACCAGCCTTAGGCCAGACCTCCTCATTACACAAATACACATCACCTGATCTGCTTAATCCAATAAGCATTCAAGTATTATACAGTTTGGAGTCGGAAAATATTAATAAAAAATTATGTTGTGATGAAAATATTGACTTGTCTAATAATTGTGCACACGGTGTATTTTACTATTTCATTGGTGCTCTGCATACACAATTGCTTATCTTGCTCAGAGGCAGTACCTCTCTTAAACCTAAGTGTTAGCTCTAAAGCTACATTTACACTGAAGATAAATGTGAACAGGTGCTCTTAAAAATGCTTGTTTCACAGTTATCATACAGTGTAAAAAGGCTGCTGATCAACCAATGACCGAGCAAAACACTTGTTCATTGTGTGAAATGATCATTTCCACAACGCAAAAGATCTTGCAGGTGCATCATTCTGGACTCTCACTGCCGAGAACCCTGGCACCCTGTGTGCACTGTGTAATGTATCACAGATTGCTCATTATTTACTTTAGTTGCCTGTCTAAACAGGCCACTAAAACACCACCGATCAGTAATTTTTACTGATCAGCAGGCATATGATGCCGTGTGGTTTGTCTAAATCAGGGGTCTCAAACTCCAGGCCTCGATGGCTGCACACATTGTAGGTTTTCAGGATATTCATAGCACTTGACAGTTGGTAATCAAATTACCAACTGTCAAATTCTAAGGAAATCCTGAAAACCTGGACTGTGTGCGGCCCTCGAGGCCTGGAGTTTGAGACCCCTGGTCTAAATGGACTTGTAGTTAAAGCAGATGGCACATAAGGTATGTCCCCCTTCTATAGCCCTACAGTAAGTGTGTAATCACCACCATATAAAGTATATCAACATTAAGGTACTTGATGAAATTTGTCACATGGAACTTTAACATTACTAAGAATATGCGAGCACGTTTAGCTGTCACTTTTTTGAAAATAGATCTATCCAAGTACTATTTTATGGAAGACAGACACATCAGCCAACTCTATATTGTGTATGGGGATGTCTCCAAATTGCTAATTCTGCAAAAAGAAGCATCAATATGTAGGATTTTAACAAGCACTGGAATTTTTCCTGTAGGAAATAATACACTGCCAGAGTAGCCAAGGGAGCATTTATGATAGTCTGAAGGATATAGCTATAGACCGCATGAGTGCTTGGTCAACTGATATTGTAAGTAGTACCTTTTACTGGATTTTTTAATTTACCTCCTCTAATTAGTGCTACTTTACTGATTCTGGAACGGATTTACATTCTCTTCTGTGCCCCTCCATTCCAAAGTTATGGCTCCTGGTATTAATATATATATACACCACATACCATATTTTTCGCTTTATAAGTTGCACCGGATTATAAAATGTGCCCCCAAATTTGGTGAAGGAGAAGAGAAAAAGAATAATTTTGTGGGGTCCGTCTTATAATGCCCGTGCCCATCTTACAAATCATATATATGTCCCTTATGCTGATGTATATGTGTATATATATATATATATATATATACAGTGTGTGTGTGTGTTGTATATATATATATATATATATATATAAAACCCTCATCCTGGTACATGGTCCCTCATCCTGTGATATAGCCCCCCCATCCTCAATATGACCACTTATATTGGATATAGTCCCACTGTGCTGGCACATATACCCCCCCCCCCTGTGCTGGCACATATAGCCCCCCTGTGATGGCACACAGTTCCCCTGTTCTGACACACAGCCCCCCCATAATGGCGCACAGCATCCCTATGATGGCACACATGCCCCCTGTGATGGCACACATTCCCCTTGTGATGGCATACATGCCCCTGTGCTGGTACACATGTCCCTGTGCTGGTTATGGGATATGCCACCTCCCATCCTGGATATGGCCCCCCATCACTGTGGTATGGCCCACCATGCTGCTGCCCACACTAAAATAACAAACCGCACAGGGGCGCACAGTGATGATGTCACTCTGCTGTGCCAATCAGACTGGCACCCCGGGACTCAGGAAGTGCGGCAAGCACGGAGCCATGGAGGACAGCGCCGGAGAGTTAAGATGAAAGCAGTTTGTTATTTTAGTGTGGAAGCAGCATGGGGGGGCCATATCCAGGATGGAAGGTGGCATATCCAGCAAAGGCACGTATGCCAGCATAGGGGCACAAAGTCATGGAGGACAGCGCCAGAGAGGTAAGTTCAAAGTGGTTTGCTATTTTAGTGTGGGCAGCATCATGGGGGGCCATATCCAGGATGGGAGGTGACTGCAGGCAATGTACTATGCCCGTTCCCCTGTCCATATCTTGGCACGGTTTCAGCATCGAGGTGATGGAAAGCACGTGCAGAGCATATAAGGATATGTTCACATGCCGCATTTTTTGGCTTTATTGTTTGCGCGGACATATTTTCCCTTGTTTTGCAGCCGCACTTTTTAATGCCGGTAAACAAAAGTGTGGTGCGTTCACACACCGCATTTTTTATGGCCGCATTTTCCCCCCAAAATCGCAGGAGGAAGTGATGTCACATGGGGGGGAAGAAGAATCCTTTGTTCCTCCCCCGTGTGACATGTCAGGGCTGTAGTTTTGCTTTTGCAGTGTATCTACAAACACTCTGAAAGCAAAATAACAGTGAGCAAAAGGTTTTAAAAATAAAAAAATAAAATATTCACCTCTCTGCTGGCTGTTCCAGGACCCAAGGGGAAGACGTCCGATTGCTGCAAGGACCTGAATCATCTGATTGGCCGGTACCGATCAGCTGATATGTCACATGACGCATCAGCTGATCGCTACTGGCCAATCAGATGATTTAGGTCCTTGCAGCGATCGGAAGTCTACACCTCGGGTCCCCGGACAGCCAGCGTAGATGTGAGTATTTAATTTTTTTATTTTTAATACATTTTGTTCACATTTATTTAGCTTTCGCAGTGTATTTACATACATTGCGAAAGCAAAGCTACAGCCACTACATGTCACATGGGGGAAGGAACAATGGATTCTTCCTCCCCCGTGTGATATCACATCCTGCGCCAGCGTTTATAGGCGCTGGAATTGCGCATTGTCTGAACTGTGAACCATAATTCCAGCGATTATAATGGGGCCTTTGGAGGAAAGCGCACTGAAAAAAGCACCAACATTTGACATGTTGATTCTTTTTACGGTCACCCTTTCGGCCCCAAAAGCACTTTGGTATATTACGCAGCGTCTGAACGGCTAAAGTAATTCACTTTGCCGGGAACGCTGACACCGATATGCTTTTGGAGGTAAAACGCGGTGTAAAAATACACATCAAAAGTGCAGCATGTGAACGCAGCCTTACATGAGACTAATGAGCGGGAGCACGTGACCTGCCACTGTCTCCTGCAGCCCCCAGCCAGCCTCCTCCAGTCCCTGGACACTGTTTTGGATTATAAAATGCACCCCCTACCTTCCCCCAAAATTTGGTGGAACATAAGTGCGTTTTATAATCCGAAAAATACGGTAACTGTTTTGCTTCTTTAATAGCACTGGCAAATCAAAACACGACTGAATTCACAGAAAAGTAGAAAACTTCTGCATTAAGCCACCACTGGATTCAAATATTTGTGTCCAGCTGATCAACTGATTGTCGATCTTTACGTGTGAAGCTAGGACAACAGTCTTGTCATGGCTAGTGAAATCCAAGAATAAGTAGAAGTCTGGCTCTAACACACAAGTGCTCGCTCTCGACGATTAAGGGTTTCATACCAGAAACGCGTTGAGAGCACTAGTCACCTGTCATCTGTGTTATGCACTTTTTGTAAAAAAAAGAAGCAATTTTGTGTTAAAGCCGGAATTCTACTTCTACATATTCTTGAAGCCACCAGTGGACTGAAGGGAAAATTTTCACAATTATTACTGGGGGAAGGGGGGGAAGGAAACTCTGGAATGGAGGGGCACAGAGGAAAGAGTAAAACTGATGAGTATCAGAATCTAGTTGTTACGTATTGACTGCCTTCCTGTATGGAAGTGCTGCTGCTGTGGTTTAAATGAAGCCTTTTTTTTTCCCCTGCTCTCAGTGTGGAGAGAGGAACCTAATGAGCAAGAGCTGAGAGTGCAGGCGTATGTGATAAATATGACTCATGCTTAGGTGAGCTTAAGGGAATGCCTGGGCTGGTTGCTCCCCACCCCTCGGCCATAAATGGGTCGGATCACATCCACCTGATGTTGCTGATTCAGTTCACTTCTGGACTGTGACCTGTTGTGAGCAGACGCTGATCTGAAGCTGCTGTGTCTTTCTCCATTGGAAGCTGCTGGGTTATGTGGTCTGTGGGTGGAAGTAGGGGCTTATGCCTAGGGTTTCTCAGGAGTTTTAGGGTCTTAGGCTGGCGGTTCGGACCTCCTCAACTTCAGGGGTACCTCCGAGTACAGGACGAGTCAGGGACCCCAGTATCAGGGCCAGAGCAGGCTCCCCTGACTCCCTACGCCCAGCTCCGTCCTACTTCTGGGTACCCCCCCCCCCCCCCCCTGCATGACACTAGTAGAGCAGTGGCAACTGGTACTCAGTGTAAATTAAAGAAAAATCAAGTGACAAGTTCTCTTTAAGTATGACCAGCTTAAAAAAACAGACCTAACAAAGTGTGCTTTAATCATTGGATACATACCTGTTATAAACATGCATTCACAAAAATTAGCAATGATAATGTACTACACCAAGGCCCACCAACAGTGCAGGTTTTCAGGATTTCCTTAGTATTGCACAGGGGTTGGAATCATCACCTCTCCAGGTGATTAAATTAACACCTACGCAATAATACAAAGGAAATCCTGAAAACACTCTTGGCAGGTCTTGAGGACTGAAGTTGTGTACGCCTGAACTATACAAAGACCTACACTCATACTAGAGCATACTATTCTCTGTTTAGTGTATTTGTGCACCAGATTGCAGCTATGACAGATGCACAGTAATCCAAGTTGTAAGAATTTACAAGTATTAAATCACACTTTCCATTAAGGATGTTTTCATCTGAATGTCACAGCTATTTGTGATGGCCTTACTCTTCCTGGGAACCTAACAAAAATTATCTTTTTTTTTATCTATAGCAAGGGCACTACGTTCTTCAGAATCCAGAAACCTAAAGAAAATTATTTCCCAGCCTATACTTTCTGGAGGACAAGAGTCTAAAACTATGTAACTCAATTTCATTTTAGCATTTTCATCTCTTCTCTTAGGGTGCTTTCACATCAGCGTTTTTTTTCAAATCGCGGCAGATGCGGTGAAAAAACCGCATCTGCCGCGATTACCGCATACCGGCTGCACTTGCGGCGCGGTTGCGTTTTTTTCCATGCAAAGTATAGGCGGACTTGCGGCAGGTGCGGCAAGTGCGGTTTTGCACTTGCGGCAGGTGCGGCCGCGAAAAAAACCGCGGCTGACCGCGGTTTTTTTCGCGGCCGCACCTGCCGCAAGTGCAAAACCGCACTTGCCGCACCTGCCGCAAGTCCGCCTATACTTTGCATGGAAAAAACCGCAACCGCGCCGCAAGTGCAGCCGGTATGCGGTAATCGCGGCAGATGCGTTTTTTTCACCGCATCTGCCGCGATTTCAAAAAAACGCTGATGTGAAAGGGCCCTTAATAAGAGGACTGATAAGAGGATAAGCCGCCATGTATCCAGTGTAACTAAGTACCAGCTGCATCTAGTATGAATGTAGTATGAGAAAACTAATAACAGTGGATCCACAAACCTTTTATCTTTTTTTAGGGACATGGTAGGCTTTTGTTTCTCCACAATGTTCAAGACTATTCTGAAAATGTAGTCCTGTAACCTCCCACAGCTCACTTCTTACACTGCAGTTCAGAAGTCGTGATATCCAGAACCCGATCCTCAATATGTCATCTAATCTTTATTGTTTCAGTAGGCAGGAAGCCGTGCCAGCCAATACAGCTTATAGCAGCATTTCTGTAAATAAAAAAAGAGACAAATGTAGGAAACAGAGTGAGTAACAAACGAAAGAGAACTTATAAAAAAGCAGACCATTGCTTTAGTACCATTTAAAAGAAGTCACAACCACTAATAAAATTTTTGATACTTGTGGCCTTTATAGTGGTATATAGTGGTACATAGTATAAATTGCATATGAACAACTACAAGTTAACAGGACTCTTATACTAATAACCGATCCTTAGAGCAGGTCATTGATAAAAGAGCGTTGCAGGTCTGACATATGGTAGCTTCACCTGTTGGCTGTCAGCAGATCCTGCAATAACCAAAAACATGCAGTGTTTGGATTGGAATCAGCACATAGACTGTGTAAAGGATGGTACTATGGCTCAGCTCCTATTCACTTCAAAGGGACACCCAGCAGCCCACCGATCTGATGTTGACCTATCCAAAAGATAGGTCATCAGTATCATAATCCTGAAAAACGCCTTTAACTTTTGTACTTGTTTTATACTTTCATCCATTATACCCCCAGTTCCTTCTTACTTCACTAGTATAGACTAGTATTTAAGATTTATTTATGAAGAGGGTTTATATTCTTTTCAATTCAGGTCAATGCAAACTGTGTTGAAGATACACCTAAGGGCTCATTCATACGTCAGTGATTTTTCTTGTATGCAAAAAATGCTCCCAGTTTCTTCATGGATTCTGATAAGATTAGAATTTTTTTCGAATCTTTTCTGTTTGTAGCATTGGTGTTTTATCAGTTTCTACCATCAGAGTTTCATCCGTTTTTCTTGTATTCAAAATGGAAAAAACTGATAGTTTAATAGGAGAAGCCTAACCTCTATCTGTGAAAAATGGACAGCACAGATAGTATCTCAGTAAAGTCCTATTTTTTCATGAACCTATAGACTTTCTGTGATCCATGACTTGGGGATCAAATTCGAACATGTCTCTGTGTTTTTGTGTGTACCTCTTGATCTGCAAGAATACATGGACATGCGAACAACCTGATAGACTACAATAGGTACAAGATTTATCTGTGACAAACACAGATAAAGCTCATAAGTGCAAAAATGGTGTCTGAATGAGCTCTTAGATTTTACAGCAGCATACTAAACCATCTACAATGTCAGGTAGTGAATTTGAAGACATGTTCAAACATATTCTGTGGCCACAGATTGATTTAGCAAAGAAAATCAATTTTGTTTGGTTATGTATGTGCTCTGTAAAGGGAGTCGTAAGCCTGTTTTAGTCCCAGCTCTAATTTGTAAAAACCACCGCGTTCCTGGTGTGGACGAGAGTGTGTGATTTGTGCGCGGGCATCCGCCTGCGTACAAATCACATATTGCAGTGAATGGGAGCGCACAGTCATGAGCAGACCTGCGCAGCATTGTGCGTTCTCATTATAAACATAGGGGCTGCGGTCAGCTTGCGGATCCCCTCCGCAGGACGCTGCGGAGAGTCCGCAAGTCTGAAGCCAGCCTTAGGCTTAAGGGTGGAGCACTTGTTGGGCTGGAACTTACTGGAGTGCTTATATAACTGTGAAATTTCTCTATGATGTTATAAAGATTACTTCCCTTTGCTGTAGATGGCTTTGGTACAGAATCCTTTTCGGGAAAATCTTGGCCAACATTAATTTGTGATAGATCCCTTTAACAATTTAACAGTATACACATAGTGATCTGAGACATGTTGGCCTGTATACCTCTGTTTATCATAGAATTTACTAGGTAAGGTAGCAACTTATCTGGAGAGTTCATCTCAGGCATCATTTGTAGAGAAGAAATGTCTGTTTCTATGGAAACTCTTAGCAACCTGTGATGCTCCAATGTTATGCAATACTGATATATGATCATACTGGGTCCAATAATTTACAATAATATTCCAGCTCAATACTCAAGATTCCCTGTAAGCCCAAGCAAACATTTTATTATACACACAGTGAGAATTAAGCTTGCGGTGGATATTGGATTGTGAGGCCTAGGTAGTCTCCGCCTGGGAAAACTGAGGTTTGGGCAAACAAAGCTAAAACCTATAATACCCCCAATAGCTTCTTTGACAAAATATATGTATCTTTTTTTCTCCATGACTAACCTCAGCACCAAAGAACTGACAGAAGCAAAGATTTAGGGTACAGGTCCCATTGAAGTGAATGGGAGATAAAATACAGTACAGAATGTATGGAGCGTCCGTGTTCTCTGTACTATTGCATATATCTAATGATCGGTGGATGGGTCATCAACCCCTTTAATAGAGTCCATGTTGAACCTAAATTACTAAAAAAAATTATAAGTCACCAAAACCAAAACTGTTTGGTACTAACACCTTTCCAAGAACACTTCAGCTGGAGTCTCATTTACACGTCTGTATTTTATCACTTAAAAAATCGTAACAGTGTCATCAGTGTTTTGCATTGGTGTGTCCATTTTTACCATCAGTGTGTCATCAGTGTTTTCATGGGTGGTTTATTAAAAAAAAATACATTACAAAGCTTCTCTTTTCCTTTTCAATGTTAAACCCATAAAGCTGAGTGATGGTACATGGATGAAAGTGGTGTCCTCTTTATGTGTTTTTCACAAATCCTTAGACTTTTGTATTGGTCTTTGTCATGTGTGACGCTGGAAAAGAAAACATACAAGTCTCCATGTGTTTTGCATGGACACACGGTCTTTGTTAAAACATGGACATATAAATATGACCATAGGTTTTAATGGATACTTGTGGTATCTGTGAAAAATACAGATACCACACATACGTGCCACAGAGGTATCTGAGAACTCACACAAAATCAAGAAAGGGATAGAACCACTCCAGAAGAAAACATCTTTCAGAAATATCAGATAGTGACTAGCCCAGATAATTAAATGGATGCTATTTTTTAAGTTGCCAATGCCGGCAATCACTGGACTCAGAAATTTTGTGCCTTCTATTCTGCATCACTGCTGAGTTCAGTGATTGACTGCAGCGGTCAAAAGTTGAATATATGATGTCACTGCTCTGTAAACAAAGACCGTTAGGGAGGAGCACTACTGGAGCAGCAGGGGCTACAGGAGATAGGTAATGATCATTCTGTAATTTCTTTAAAGGGATCCTGTCACCTCTAGAACGCCTCCTAAGCTACCAAAACATGTCCCTGCAGCATCCTATCACTAATCTCACACTCCTTTTGTCTCCTAAAAGCATCCTGTGAACGTGCATAAAAACGTTTTAATACTTACTCATTAGTGATTATAATTTGTAGGGGCTATATTCTTTAGTCACCAGGGCGTGTTGTTTTGCAGGCTCCAGGATCCACCCTCTCTCTGTGTGCTCTGCTTGTGCAAGCATTGCCCTCCCCCCTTTCTATCACTCACAGAATGCAAATAATTAGTCCTGCCTTCAGCTCCACATCACAGCAGAAACTGCACAGACAGAGAGAGGGTGGATCATTCAGACTGCAAAACAACACGCCCTAGGGGCTAAAGAATATAGCCCCTGCTAATTATAATCACTAATGAGTGAGCATTAAAACGTTTTTATCCACTTTCACAGGATGCTTTTAGGAAACAAAAGGAGTGTGAGATTAGTGATAATATGCTGCAGGGACATGTTTTGATAGCTTAGGAGGCGTTTTGGAGGTGACAGAATCCCTTTAAATCAGATAACTATTAATGGAACAGACACTCCATTTAGAATACCAGATCCATTGGAACAAGGCTGCAATCTTTTCCACTGCTATAGGTCTGTTGACAGAACTATTTTCATCCCACCTTTATTTACTCAATCTGAAAACATTCTGAATGACATTGAATTGTTTATTATACAAAATGTATTCATATTACGTAAAATGTATATTTTAATTTTTTTTTTATAGGCCTACGCTATAAGAGAAAACTGTAGTTTCAAAATATCTTAAAGTACAGATAACATATTTGCATGGCATGATATCGCTGTAAATATCTGTATGTTTTTCCATGTCATAATATGTTCTTTGAAATCTGAGATGCAGAAATTATTCTCTGAATTAGTGATCACATTACTTTTTCTAAAAACCGTTTTATATAAACTGTCACTGCCCTAAATCCTCCTTACAAAATCACTTAGTGGCTAATCTTAGCACAAAGCACCCCAGAGAATAGTAAGCAAATCAAACTTTTTTATTAATGTTGAATTGGGTAGACTTGTTGTTTATTAGACAAGTTCAGAGGTTATCTTAGGATCCAACACCTATCTATCTACTCTACCCCCATTCTCAAGATCAGTGGGGTCCCCGTGGTTGTAGAGCCAGCAATCAGACGCTTATCACGAATTCTGTGGATAGTTGATAAGTGTCGATCTTGGGACAACACTTTAGAGGGGTATCAAACATTGTACAATCACTTAAGGCAAAGACGTCTGCATGAATATATATCTAAAAATTGATCTCAACATACATTTTCTAAGTTAATATATTTCTAATATTGTTGTTG
Source organism: Allobates femoralis (assembly GCA_033576535.1). NCBI lineage: Eukaryota > Metazoa > Chordata > Amphibia > Anura > Aromobatidae > Allobates > Allobates femoralis. The sequence goes on from JARQOC010000002.1 coordinate 235,947,148, forward strand.
ACATGACTTTCTCACAAGATGTCAGTAACAACCGATCCAATCCACACAAAGAAATCATACCATCGATGTCCATGAATTAAGTAATTAAGTTAAACTCATGGCCAAAAGTGTTGGCAAGCTTGGAATTGTTTAAGATAATTAAGTATTTCTCTTACAAATGTTTTGTTATACACATTTATTTTTTTTTATGTATTGGAACACATTGGTTGCACATCCTTTGGAATAAATACCTGCAAACAATTGCTTCCAATAACCATCAAAAAGCTTCTTACACCTCTCAAATGGAATTTTGGACCACACTTCATTTGCAAACTTCTCCAGGTCTCTCATATTTGAAGGATGCCTTCTCCCAACAGCAATTTTCAGATCTCTCCACGGGCGTTCAGTGTGATTTAGATCTGGACTCATTGCTGGCCAGTTCAGAACTCCTCCCCAAAGTATGCTTGGGGTGAATGTTCTGCTGGAAAACCCATGACCTATGACACAGACGCAGCTTTCTGACACTGAAAAGCAAAATTGTTTGGTACTCTTCAGATTTCATGATGTCTTGCACACTGTCAAAGCACCCAGTATAATGATTTTCTTTACATAGAGCTATGTGTTAGTCTCATCTGTCCACAAGACCATTTTCCAGAAGGATGTACTCACGTGCATTTTAACAAACTGCAATTTAGCTTTTTTATATCTCTGTGTCAGCAGTGGGGTCCTTCTTCGTCTTCTGCTATAGTGTTTTTTTTACACTAACATGTCGACGTATAGTTTGTGCTGATACTGATGCACTCTGAGGCTGCAGGACAGCTTGAATGCCTTTGGAATTTGTTTAGGTCTGCTTATCCACCATATGGACTATCCTGCATTGCAATCTTTCATTAATTTTTCTCTTCCCTCCACATCTGGGGAGATTAGCTACAGTGCCATGAGTTGTAAACTACTTGATTATGTAGACAATGGAACATCAAAATTTATGGATATGGACTTATACATTTCAAATTATGAATAATTTTCAATAATATTGGTTTTAAAGTCATTATAAAGATCTTTTATCCTGTTTCTTTTCTCCTTGTTAGGGTGGAAACACACTATGCGAGATACATGCAAGTATTTCACATGACTCTACCATGATTCATCCCACCTGGCCCCTGCCTCTCTAGATGGGAGCATGGAGCTACATAGAAGCACAAGCAGCTGACACACTCCTGTGAAGAGAGGCATGAGCTGTTCCAGGGTGAGTCCTGCGAGATACTCTCAAGCATCTCGCGTTAGTGTAGTTTCATCCTTTGTGTGGCTCAAGTAGACACAATGCAAAGATTGCGTCAACTTCTTCCCTTTTTACCTGGCTTCAGGAGTGATTTCCATATTGCTCACACCTGTTATTTGCCACTGGTAAGTCTGAACAAACATCACCTGATTAAAGCAAGGTTATTTACCCATTTTGGAAATGTGCAAATAATTTTGCTTGCCCATTATTGGGGTTTTGTCTGAAATTATGTCCAATTTCCCTTTTTTCATGTTGTTCCAATACACACACAGAAAATAAACGTGAATAACAAAACGTGTAATTGTCATAATTTTCTGGGATAAATATTTTAGTTTCTGGTACAATTTCAAGGGTGCAAATACTTTCAGCCATGACTGTATGTGTAATAATGAGAAATGATACAGCAAAAAGTAGTGAACAAACTGTCTGAAATGTATTGTATACTTTGTACAAAAGCCTTTGTTAATAATAACAACTTCAAGATCTCTCCTGCATGGAGAACCTAGTTGCATGCATTACTCAGGTGTGATTTTGGGCCATTCTTCCACACAATCTTCCAATCTCGAAAGTTCAGTGGGCTCCTTCTATGAACTCTGAGCTTTACTTCCTTCCGTACACTTTCTATTGGATTCAGGTCAGGTGATTGGCTGGGCCATTCTTGCAGCTTTATTTTCTTTCTCTAAAACTAATTGCGAGTTTCCTTGGCTGTGTGTGCGGGATCATTGTCTTAATCATCCTGGTAGATGATAGCAGGTTTTTATCAAGAATGTACTTGACACATTTGTTCATTCATCTGACCTTCCCTTTTATGAAGTTTGACAGTACCGTATTGTGAAAAACAGCACTACACCATGATTTTCCCACCTCCAAACTTCACTGTTGGTATGGTGTTAAAAGCCTCCAAACATGGTATGTGTCACGTATTGACTGCCTTGCTGTATGGAAGTGCTGATGCTGTGGTTTAAATGAAGCATTTTTTTTCTCTGCTTTGCAGTGTACAGCTCTACAGGTGAGGTTGCTGTGGTGTGTGTGATGGAAATGACTCAGGCTTAGGTGAGCTGAGGGGTGTGTCTGGGCTGGCTGCTCCCTGCTCCTCGGCCTTAAATGGGTCAGCTGACATCCACCTGCTGTCGCTGATTCAGTTGATTTCTGGACTGTGACCTGTTGTGAGCGGATGCTGATCTAGAGCTGCTGCCTTACTCTCAGATGGAAGTTGTTGGGTTCGTGGGTGGAGGTAAGGGCTTATGCCTAGGGCTTCTCAGGAGTTAGGGACTTAGGCTGGTGGCTCGGACCTCCTCACCTTTAGAGGTACCTCTGAAATCAGGATGAGTTGTACCTGCTGATTCCAGTTCTTTCTATAGCTTTTTACAGGTGGTCCTTGGCTCTTGGAACTTTTCAGATAATTCTTTTCACTCCTCTGTCTGAAATCATGCTCTCATGGGAAGCAGTTAGTTGTGACCCGTTTATGTTGAAATTATGTTATTTCCACTTCCGGATTATGGCTCCAACAGTGCTCAGTAGTTTAGAAATTCTGTAACCTATGTTATCAGTATGTTTCGCAACAATAAAGTTGCGAAGGTCTTGAGACAGCTCATTGGTTTTACCCATCATGAGATGTTTGGTGTGTGGCACCTTGGTAATGAGAAACTTTTTATATGATGTCAGTTGAACTAGTTGATATTTTTTTGAATTAGTTAGATGATTGCTTTCTACTTATTGATAGACTTCAGCTGGTGTCATGACTTTCTATTGCTTTTTACATCTCTCTTTCTGTACGAGTTCAATATTTTTTGTGTTATTTCTCTTTATTACATGACTAAATTTATGGACAGTTATGGTTTATTTTCTGTACCTGTGTCGATTGGATGGATTGCTACTGATATCTGGTGAGAAATTCATTTTAATAATACCTTTAGAAATATATTTACTGTACTAAATTTGGTGATGTATCCAATACTTATTTCATTTCACCAGCTGTATATATATATACCGTATACATATATATATACATACATACACTTAACTCCGGCATCAATGACACTACTCCGCTCTCAAACCTTTATCCCTCACCGGTCTCTTGACAAAAACAATGTGATATAACTGCAGCTGACAATCAGTAGCTGTTGAATGGCTACAGCCGTCATACTTCTAAATGAAAAACTGAAGGCTGCAGCAGATCAGGGGTCACTAAGCAGCTACAGGAATCATACGACATTCTTTACTGAACAAGGTCTGTGTACTGAAGAGTTAGCCCTTTTTTTCTGTACAGACTTATTGCTCCATCATCAATCAAATAGACACAGAATCTGCTAGAATATAATATACCGTGATAATCTATTATAGGTTGCATTCCCTCTACTACTGTGCACCAAACTCTTTCCATTGAGCGCCTATCATACTATTTCCCATTGTTTATTGGCAACACAGTTATATATCTTTTTTTCTTTTTTTTTTTTACTTATGCAACTTCCTGGGACCATCAATATGGGGTTTTCCAATAATAGATATTGCTTAGTTTGACTTCTCGCATTAATCTTTCCAATATATTTGCATTAAAGGGACACTGTGAGGTCATTTTTCAGTATGATACTAATATTACCCATGAATAGTGCCTGGGTAGACATTTTAAAAACATATAAAATCATTATTGAACCCTTTGTAGTTTCCTTGTTATAAGCATTTTCTGACCCTGCAGGCAACTGGAACATTAGTCCTCTCCATTATATTCACAGCCCAAACTCACTGCAAAACGGGATTCGGATTTATGCACAGACAGGACCACTGAACACATGCTAAATTGCAATGTGAATGTACCCCAAGAGACACATCACTGGAATCTGTGTCTCTGCCTCTACGTTATGCTGCTCTCAGATTAGGTGGCTAAAACTTGGTGACAGATTCCCTTTAATAATTATCTTTTATATATACAGTACACATCCATTGTAAACCAGAAGGCTGCCGAACATTTCATTACACAATGTTTAAATGGAACCGTTGCATGGATTTGCCACACTAGATGGCCATCACATTGTTACTGCCACATTAACAATGTTACAGACAAGCTTTTATAGAAACTTTCTAAAATAGTCACAGTTTAAAAAACAAATATATAATCTGACGTGCGATATGCTAATTACCCGCATCGGATTATACACGGGTCTTACACTATGCCTTTTCTGAATGTTTATATGAAAGCTTGGCTTTAAGACAATAAAAGAGAGGGGTAACAATATCATAACAATTTTGGGTGGCAAATTGATGTGACAGCTTACTATCAAACTGTACCTATAAAGCACAATTATCTTTTAATGACAAGACAATTATTTTTCTTCTATGAAAGCAAGGGCCAATTTACATTGGATTGTTCATTAAATCACTGTTCTCAGCAGTACATTGCTCCGTATAAACAGGGTAGTGCATTAAAAAATCACTCTGCCGCTACACAGCTCTTATGCCATACATGAGCACCAAACAACTTGTGATGGGTAGGCAGGTCCCATGTGCCGCGTTACCCCCGCCTCGCCGCTTTATTACGCCCTAATGGGCGTCATTACACACTGCAGCGCTCGGGCACGATTTAAATATCGCACCCGCGACGTCAACGCTGCGACACGGTCACGTGACACCGGGATCGCGTCACTGCCGGTTGCCGCAAGTCTCACACAGGCAGACTTCGCGTATGCACAGATTGCATGCTGAAGTCTGCCTGTGTGCGACTGGAAGTGACGCGATCCCGGCGTCACGTAACCGCTTTGCGATGTTTAAATTGTGCCCGAGCTCTGCAGTGTGTAATGACACCCATTAGGGCGTAATAGAGCGGCGAGGCAGGGGTAGCGCGGCACAGGGGACCCGCCTACCCGTCACAAACGCTACGAGGAACGACCCGCTGTCATGGATTTCGTAAGTTTGCAAACTAGTTTATTGTACTCATAGATTACTAACATAGGTCAATTAGGGATGGCTTAGAAAGTATTGTAAGGCTGCAGGGACAGCTAATAACAGGTTAGGAAGGTTATTTTGGGTGACAGGTTCCCTTTAATATGTACAGTACGTTTTAAAATGTGGACATCTAAAAATGGATGCCTCATGGATGTAAAAAATGGGCACATGGTTGACAAAATCATCCAAATTTCTGAATGATTGATATTCTCATCTGAAACCAACCTAAAATAGAGAATACGAGATTAGCAGACAGAAATGAGGAAACAAATCTGGGAAGTTGAAACATTTGTGGAAAGTTCTGTAGATGAGTAATAGAATTTGGAATCTTAGCCTAAAAGAAACATGTAACCACTGAGGAAAAAATAAGTAACGAGTTGTCAAAGTGGATTAGCTCCTTAGTAGTTTAGTAGGGCAAAGTCAGTCCAATTATTGCAAATGACTGAATGCAAAATAATTAAAAGAAGGTAACCACAAAACAGTAGGCCTGAGATATTGGACCTCTGTAGTAATATCTGGGACAAAAGGAAAACGAAATGTCTTTATAGGCCACGTCACACTCACAGATATCTGTGCAGATATTGTTCGCAGATCTCTGGTTGCAGTGAAATCATGGACACATTGCTCCATTTTGTGGCTGTGTACAAATGGAACTACGTGTCCATGATTTCACTGCAACCAGAGATCTGCAAACAATATCTGCACAGATATCTGTGAGTGTGATGTGGCCCTATGAAACATAAAGACATGACATCAGATACATGCACAAGGGAGGAAAACTATTCCAGATAAGCCATAGGGCCATGTCACACACACACAGATATCTGTGTGTGTGATGTGGCCCTATGAAACATAAAGACATGACATCAGATACATGCACAAGGGAGGAAAACTATTCCAGATAAGCCATAGGGCCATGTCACACACACACAGATATTTGTGCAGATATTGGTCACAGATCTCTGGTTGCAGTGAAATTATGGACACCTTAATCCATTTATATACAGCCACAAAATGGAACAATGTGTCCATGATTTCACTGCAACCAGAGATCTGCGAACAATATCTGCACAATTATCTGTGTGTGTGACGTGGCCCATAGGCATACCCAGAATCAAACCTATGGGAGGGAAAGCCATTTTCATACAGGTTGTAAAAGTTTAGAATGGAAAAGATAATGAAATTAGTTATTACAATTACTGCAAAGTGCGTCCGCAAAAAGAATGACCATGTCAATTCTTATCAGTTACAAAATTAGACATGCCTACAATAAAAAAGTTATTCATATTTTATTAAGTGACCAAGTTATTTGAATGGGATCAGCAACTGCTGGTTGCACTACAAAAACAAGGAGTTATGCAAAGTGGTGCGCCAAAGAAGGATTGATTCAGAGTTAGTGCATGTTCACACTACGTCTTTTTCCATCAATTTTTGTGTGAGCAAATGCTGTAAAAACAATTAACATATGCTCAAAAGAATGAATATATTAATTTTGATGCAAAAACTGCTGTTCATATGTTCACACTTTTGAGCCTTGAATGATTCGGGCTATCAAACAACGTCAAGTGCAAACTTGTAATAACGCAAACAAAATATTTTAACTCATTCCTGACTAGGATTTATTTATTTTTTTTTATTTTAGATTTACGGTTTTGTTTTATTGCTGCTGTTACAGACAGATGAACAAATACATAACCATACCCAATGTGGAACACTCTACTATATCTTATGCCAGGAAGAGGTGAAAAATGTATGTAATAAACTAGCTGTCCAGATGGCAGTCAACAGTGAAGCCAAGACCAGCTAATGGTCAGACCTGAACATCACAGCCGTATATTTGCCTTTGAGGCTGTTGATCTCGGGTTAGACCAGTGATCGGTCCATATACTGCTGTTTGTATTCGGACCATTGATGTTGGAAGTGGGAAGCCAGCAGAAGCTAGGAAAAGAGAGCGACGCTATTATGAAAAGTACAGATTTAGGGTATTATCAATATCTCTTCCACTCTATATACAATATAGTAGTTTTCTAAGCATTTGAACAGTTTAAACAAAAGCACATTTTATGATGTTGAGTTCCTCTTTATAAAGGGCTTGATATGAGTTATATTTAAAATAAGTGTAAGGTTTTCAGTCTTTTTTGCTATATCCGTTGTTATGTTTGCATTTAGTGTATTTTGTCGGCCATCTTGTTTCCTGTCATGTGCATTGACTTTGGCCCTCAACCAATATGGAGTTCTCAGCTTGTTGTCGGCCATCTTGTTTTCTGTCCTGTGCATTGACTTTTGCCCTCAAACAATATGGAGTCCTCAGCTTTGATGTCCCTGCCCTGTTCCTTGCCAATTGCCCTTTTAATCAGTTTCAGATGATTTACCTGTGCTCCTGAATCAGGTCTGCAACCAGTTTGTGACTTGCTCTCTGAAACCTGGATTTACTCTGCCTGGAATAATTTGTGGACACAGAATCCTCCTGTTTGCCAGCAACATCTGACAGGAAAGTAATAGACTCTGAATGACTTGTGCTATGCTTTAATGCTCTGATGTCCTTGCTTGTTTGCCTTGCACTCTGCAACTTACATTTACTTTATCCTGTTGATGCACTAACTTGTATGAAGCAATACAAGAGCTGCTTAAGAAGCGTATGTCTCATGTGTCTCATTATACCCATGCATTATATATAGACTGTATCATATATGACAATAAGGTTGCTTAGAAATAATTCATTTAGGCAGGGGCATAATGATTGCAAAGGTCATGACCAAGCCCGGGGGTACAGGGGCCTGCCGACCCCAGCACCTTCTTCAGCTGCATGTGCATCCAAGAACACACATCCAACCGAAATGTATCATGGTAAAGAGACTCGTCGGGTCCCCACACTGCAATACAGACTAAACAGTGGCTGGCCGCATACATCAGAAGTACTGTGACAAGGGACGACAATAATGTCATGCACCATGGTGCGCACTTTGATCTCGCGTGCTGGCCACTACACGCTGGCTAAAGAGGACACTGGGCAATGTGGGAGTGGAGGAAAGGTGAGTAGAATGTTTTGCTTTAAATTATGTGTTAGAGACAGAACGGGGACATATATATCAAGATGGGGACCATGAATACTAGGAGGAGGACCATATATACCCTGTTGGGGCCATATATCATGATAGGGACCATATATATTGGGGTGAGGACCATATATATTAGGATATGGACCAAATATACCAGGATTGGGGACCTATATACCAGGATGAGGATATATATCAGGATGGGGATCAAATATATACCAGGATGGACCCATATATACCAGGATTTGGGGCCATATATACCAGGATGAGGACCTATATTCCAATATGAGGACCACATATACCACAATGGGGGACATAAATATCAAGATGGAGGACATTACAAAATAATGAAGGGGGAGGGTAGGCAATTCATAAATCTTTGTAGGATTTAGAATGCTACAAGGGTCCATACATCTCGCCAACCTGTAAGGGGAACCACGTCCAAATTTTGCACTGGGACCCATAAAACTCTAGTTATGCCTTTGCATTTAGGGTTCCATGAGAACAATGCATTTAGAAATGACTGATTATAGTGGATATCATTTAGATAGGTGAGTTGTCAGTCCAATCAATTAGTTGTGCATGGACTTTAAAATAACCCTATTATCTAAATCACACCATATATCATACATCTCATTCTTCAGAACCAGTCCTATTAACATGAAATTTGACCTGGAAGTTACATGCTGATCTCATTTAACTTCCTGGCAGATGACAGTGGAGCAGAGAACTGCGTGGCAGTTTACAGTGAATGCAGCAAATATCTTCATATCAGAATGATGTCCTGTAGATGTGTATCACTTATAATCATAAAGATTTATTGTGGTTTTGCAATGTAAAAAATATTGTCCATCATCATTTTTTGAGAAGCTGTCCAGAAAAATTAAAAAGTTAAGTTGGCAACCCTTGCTGGGGGTACGCAGCTCCACATGATATTGCTGTCATGTAGTAGCCATGAAAAAAAAAGTTTAAGATTATGCTAATGTGAATGGTTACAATCTCTGTACATTCTGGAGTATGCTGGGGTTACATAAGAAATAGAAAACAAAGATTGCAACTATCTCATAATTTCTATTTATAGTTGTAGGAATGATAAAATAAATGAAAAATATTCTGAAACAAAGTTTAGCACAAAAGAGCTTTTAAATTCTTTATATAATGTAAACTACAGGGGCGGCCACCTCACCACCACCACCACTGGAGAGGCCACCTCACCACCACCCCGCACAGCCACCCCACCACCACTGGAGCTGCTGCAACTCCCAACCTACTGTCTCCTCCCCATCATCTTACAGAATGTAAGACAGTGAGGGCAGGGTCCTCTTCCCTTGTACCAGTCTGTCATTGTTAATTTTTTCAATGTAATCTACATCTGTATATTGCATGAAACCCCTCTCATGAACAGCACCATGGAACTAATGGTGAAATATAAATAAATATTAATATTGTGAAGTCCTCAAATACAAACAGAGACTGGTTATACACACACAGTCCTCACCTTTACATCTTTGGGCATAGTCTTCAGTATACATAGAAGCAGCAGGTGGATAACTATAATCAGTCTGCAAACTGTACATGAAAACTAGCGTGTTTTTCGCATTATAAGACGCACTTTTGTTCCCCCAAATTTTGGAGGAAAGTGGGGGGTGCGTCTTATAATGTGAAACAATACTGTTGTGCGGTGGGAGAGGGGGGCTGTGGAGTGGTGCCCGGGGGCTGTCAGGAGGCTGCAGCAGCGGCCCTGTGGTCACATGGGGCCGCTCATTGTCTCCTGTATTATGCACTGCTTCCCGCTGTCAATTACGAGCGGAGCAGCCAATATTAAAGGAGCGGTACTGCAGCTAGCGCTACGGTCCTGTGTGGATAGTCAGTGCTTCCACAAATAAAGCGTGGAAAGCACTGACTATCCTGGAGCATGATCATATCACGCTCTCCTCGCCGTCCGCCTCATCCCTGCTGTCTTTGCCGACTCGGGTCCTGTGAGTGTCCTGCAGAGTGACGTCATCACCTGCGCGCTGCTCACAGGACCCGGATGCCGACACAGCACAGAGAGCAGGGATGGTGCGGAAGGCGAGGGAGCAAGGAAATGGTGAGTATAATTGTTTATTATTTTAATTGTGCGGCAGAATGGAGGGTAGTGTGCCGGCCAACCTTATGGGCACAGTGTACTAGCCTTATGGGGACAGTGTGCCAGTATTGGGGGAGGGGCAGTGCCAGCATGAAGGCTATGTGTACCAGCATGGGGGATATATATACCTGGTTGGAGGACATATATACTGATTGTAAGACGTACACTGGCATTATAAGGCGAACACCATTTAACATTAAAAATTTTTTTTTTTCCTCTTTTCCTTCATCAAATGTGGGAATACGTCTTATAATCTGGAGCGTTTTATAAAGCGAAAAATACGGTACATATTATAAAAAAAGAAATAACTGCTGTAATACAATCTTTGTAACATTTGATGCTTCATTTGCCATCTTAACTGAGATCACTGTTAGCAAAAATTGGAAACAGAGGATTCGGAGTAAGAAAACGTTGCTATTTTCTATTGCTTCATTGTTCTTTTACTGAACGCAGTGTACCGCACTTTTAGTTCAAGTACACAGAGCCCTTAGTCACAGGAAAACCATGTACCTTCTTAAAATACATTGAGGGCTACAGTTTATAAACATAAAGCACCACTGCAGTGTTTTATTTTTCAGCAGTGGGGGGCGCTTTAAATGTATGGCTCCTGCCACCTGTCATATGCTCACCTTCTAGTGGCTTCACCTGTTACCAACACCGATCCAGTCCCACGGCGCCATCTTGTGAGAAAAATATCTGACTGGACGGAAGTCAGAATTACGTCACAAGCTCCTAATGATCTCTGTGAAGAACAGGACAAGGCCCAAATGAGGCTCCCATAGAGATGTATTGAAAGATGACTACCAGTGTGCTCCATGAAACACTGGAGCTGCCGGCAAGTCGCAAATTGCTGACCGCAGCGGCGGCGATAGAAGGTGAAGACGCTGGAAAGTGAGTATGAGATAAGGAGAAGGAGACTTACATTTATAGACCACTAAAGTGGTGCAATAATAAAACACTGGTGTAGTGCTTCAAGAGTGCTTATAGGTAGCCTACCTTCAGTTTGGGTATTTTAAAATCACTATAATTACTATATAGAATACGGTATAAATACTTAAAAAAAATAGCTGTTACTAGTTTATTTTTTTATCAATTAACAAAATGCAAAGTGCACAAACAAATAAGAAATATAAATCAGAGCAATATTTTGAGTGACCACCCTTTGCCTTCAAGACAGCATCAGTTCTCCAAGATACAGCTGCAAAGAGTATTTAAAGTCACTCAAGAAGGAGGTTCTTCCAAACATCTTGGAGAACTACAAACAAATCCTCTGTGGATGTAAGCTTGTTCAAAATCCTACTATCTATTCATGTTATCCCAGACAGGACCTGAAGGAACCATATCATCATTTCCAGGATTCAAATGCCTCTGTAATGTTATTGCACAGAAATGGAAATAGTTGAGGACGTAGGTGCAGTGGTTGTTCAAGCGATCTAAAGGGCCCGTTTCTTGCTACGATATTATTAATGATATCGTTGAAACGTCACGGGTTTTCAGTGGTTTAAACGACGTCGTTGCATGTGACACATCGAACAATCAGCTGACTTATCGTTGGTTGAATCATCAGAAGTTTTTGAACCGGACCTAAAACCAGACGATGATCGTCTGTCCAACCTACAGCATCGGTTTGTGTGACATCTTGATAACGATGTCGTTAACGACTTCGTCTATTCAGAACTGAAGGACGTATGCGATCTAATGACCGCAAGTGTCATTCGCTTATGGCGGAATCATTGCAGCGTCGTTAAAGATATCTGTGCGTGTGACATTTCACTACCGATCATTGAACGAAGATGCTGGGTGCGAAGACAACTGTTGGTGCAATAGTAAGATAATGGAAGAAATATACAATCACAAAATTTGAGATCTTTGACTTTAACTCAACCCGCCGAGTTTGGAGCAAGAGAAATGCTGCCTATGACCCAAAGAACACATCCCCACAGTCAAGCATGGCAGTGGAAACATGTTTTGCTGGTGTTTCTCTGCTAAGGGTACAGCACTTTTTCATCGCATCACTGAGATTATGGATTGAGCCATGTGTGGTAAAATCCTAATTGACAACCTCTTTCCCTTCACCATAACATTAAAAATGGGTCTTGGTGGTGGCCTGACCTGGGAGCTAATGGCGCCAGTCACATGAGCTGAGAGCTCCCATGCCAACTCCTAACAAGCAGCAACTAACAACTCTTCAAAACGACAAGGTGAGCCAAAGAAAGTGACGGATTTCTTCATGGCAGAGAAGCCCCCCACCCGCAGTCCGGGGGAGCGCTCGGATAGAGAGAAGGAGGATGTCCCTGTCGCGCAATGATACGTGCAGGGACTCATGAGCTCGTTAAGGAGTTCCCTAAGAGAAGGCTTAAGGGGGTTGATATCTGAGCTGAGGGAGGATATAGCGGCACTAGGAGAGCGGACTCATCACATCGAGTCTAAAATGGCAAAGTATGCCACAGTGCATAATGATCTGGCTGACAACTATGCTGTAATGGAGGGTAACATAAAAAACATGCAGCTAAAAATGTGGGATATGGAAGACAAAATGAGAAGTGGCAATTTAAGAATCCGGGGTCTCCCTGAAAATGACAGAGATGAGGACTTACAGGGTTCTATTTCATCCTTCTTGCAGCAAGTTCTCCCTGATGCCCCTAGTGGAGACCTAGATATTGAAAGAGCCTACAGGATCCCCAAACCGCCTCATATCAATACGACTCTACCAAAAGACATTTTAGTGTGCTTATCAACCCCAAAAGTGAGAGACCAGATCTTACAAGCTATGAGGAAAAGTCCTACTCTTCCTCCTCCATTTGCTGAGCTGTCAGTTTATTAGGATCTCTCGGCAGGAACTCTCGCCAGGAGAAGAGAGTTCGCCCCCTACTGCAAAGTCCTCCGTGATAAAGGCATCATGTTCAGTTGGGGCTCTCCGGTGAGAATTAAATTCCGGTATAAGGGGTCGAATCAAATATTCCATTCTCCTAGCCGCTACCGTGTTTCCCCGAAAGTAAGACCCTGTCTTACATTCTTTTGGGGGCTAAAAGTGGCCCCCTGTCTTACTTTCGGGGGGGGCCTTACATTGGCGGCCCCAGCCATCACCCATCCATCCACACTGCGCACACACACACACACACACACACACACACACACACACATCCATAGATCCATACATACACAGATCCATCCATCCATTCACACTGCACACACACACACACACACACACACATCACACATACCCCCCCCCCCCCCATACAGCTGCGCTGCCGGTACTTACCGGCACAGCTGTTCGGTGTCCCTGTCCCTGGTGTCCCCGGTGCTCCCGGCGTTCCTCTGTGTGGTGCAGCCTCATAACTATGTCATCCGGGCTGCCGGGCATATCCCGTTCATAGCCCGTCCATTCACAGCCCCCCGGCCCTCTCTCTGTAATCACGGAGCTTCCGGAAGCTCCGGTATCCAGGCAACAGCAGAGCGTGATGACGTCGGGCCAAAACGTCTCGGAGCGCCTATGCTGATTGGCTCAGGCGTCTGAGCCAATCAGCATAGCCGCTGCGATGACGCTCTGGCCTCTGATTGGCCAGACGTTATCATGGTGCTGTTGCCTGGATACCGGAGCTTCCGGAAGCTCCGTGATTAGAGAGAGAGGGCCGGGGGGCTGTGAATGGACGGGCTATGAACGGGATATGCTCGGCAGCCCGGATGACATCGTTATGAGGCTGCACCACACTGAGGAACGCCGGGAGCACCGGGGACACCAGGGACGGGGACACCGAACAGCTGTGCCGGTAAGTACCGGCAGTGCAGCGGTATGGGTGTGTGTGTATGGGTGTGTGTGTGTGTGTGTGTGTGTGTGTGTGTGATGTATGGATGTGTGTGTGTGTGTATGCATGTGTGTACCCCTCCCCCCCCGTGTTTCCCTGATAGTAAGACCCCCCCCTCCCCCCTACCCTGCCTTACATTCGGGGGGGGTCTTACATTAGCAGACCCCCCCGTCCCCCCACCCTGTCTTACTTTCGGGGGGGTCTTACTATCGGGGAAACACGGTAGGAAAAGCCCTCAAAAACTGGAACCTTGTTTCGGACTCTGAATAGACCCCTCCCCGCTCTAGATTCCGTAATAACAGCAAGACAGTGATAGCGGACTGGAAAAAAGTTGAAGGTCAATCTACCTGGCTTCCTCTTGCCAAGTTTTCAAATTACCAATGGGACCCGGCAGGGATGTCCGCTGTCTCCGGTAATATTTGCCATGGCCATTGAGCCCATAGCGGAACGGATCCACACTGAAGCGGACATTACGGGTATAGCAGTGGGACAAAGTCGGCATGTCATTGGATTTTATGCTGATGATGTGATCATCTCTTGCTCAATTGTCACTAAATCCCTCCCAGCTATTATGAATGTATTAAGAAATTAAGGAGTATTCCCCTAATACTAACTCAATGCCTCAAAGTCAGTAATTCTCCCTTTAAATATATCCAAGGTTTTAATGAACCAGTTTAGTTTGGAGATTCCTTTTATATGGTGCCCTGAAGGTATCCCATACCTGGGCATAAAATTATGTACATCAGATAAATTAGCCCAAACTAACTTTGAAAATATTTACACTAAACTTGCCTAGGATATAACATTCCCTACATAAACTCTCTTGGATGGCCAGGCTTCACGCCTTCAAGATGCTTCTCCTTCCAAAACTCATTTATAGTTTCCGGTGCATCCCTGTTGCGAGCCCACGTAAACTCTTGGGGAAAATGCAGAATCTGGTGGGACAATTATATTCGGGCCAAAGGGAAGCCAAGAGTTTCTCGCTATGTTATGTATTTACCCCTCCACAAGGGAGGCATGGTGGTACCTAATAGTACCTAATACCTAATATACTAATAGTTTATCATAGAGCAATAATTTTGGAAGAGGCTAAGGCCTGGTGGACTGCTTCAGATCACGTGAGGTGAGTTCAGATAGAAACAAACTATGCGCTGCAAAGCTCGTTGAGAGCGAGTCTAGCTGCTGAATCATTAGGCCCGACGAGCTGGACACCACACTTGGACACTATGCAAACGTTAATTTCCACTTAGAGGGCGATGCCGAGTAAGTGGACATGACTTCCACCAAAGTATTACAGGTGCACATCCCAAACATGGACCTGATGAAATGGGTGGACTCGGGTATTAACTCCTTGGCGGAGATTTTGGAGGAGGGAAAATTTCCCTCCTTTGAATCCTTTACTGCAAAATTACCGGAATGCCGCTCATCGTTTTTGCAGTTTTTAAGGGTGAGCCACTGCATTAAATCGGGGCCCTATCTGGGAAGCTCTGGAGAGCCTTCAACTACATCCTACCTGAAAAAAGTTTTGCTCTCTGATCCAAAAAATTCCAAAGGCATGTCAAAAATCCATAAAGAATTGGTGGATCTTTACAATTCACCAAAACTAGATTACATGAGGCGTTGGGAATTGGGCTTGGGCTTCTCTGCAAACTCAGGTGAGTGGTACTCAGCAGCTTGGGAGGCCTATAGAGCCACCAGATGTATCAACCACTTGGAGAATTTAAAAAAGATACAGCGATGATGGTACATTACTCCCACTCGCTTATCAAAGTTTAACATAAATTTGTCTCACCTGTGTTGAAGACAGTGCGGGGAGCGGGGAACTATGCCACATATGTGGTGGTCCTGTCCTAAACTAGCTTCATAGCCTGTTGAAGCGGAAGTCCGCGAAACGGACCGTTGCTCCCCCTGCACCTCCCTGCCCTGCACCTAAGATGTAACTTGAAAAAGCACAATAAAGCCAGTATGTAAAAAAGATCTCCTGAGTGCCGCTGCTCTCCTCACTTTTTGTTTGCAAGATTAACCCTTCAGCTGAGCAACAGGATTTCACTAATGCCGCTGTACGACACGAGAGACTCTAAGCAGGTCAGTGCCCAGTTCCTTCTCCATTTGCCATATTTAAACTAGCTTCATACTGGACGGTGGTGTCAGGCCTTGTTGGATCCATTACAGAATTAAGAGAACCCCTGTCCCCTCAGCTGGCAATACATAACATAAACATAGAGAAATTTCCTCCACTGCTTAGGAGCACGGTGTCCTATATCCTGATCACGGCTCGACTATGTCTGGCAGCTAGATGGAAGTCACACAATCCTCCTTGGCTGAAGTGGTTCAGAAAACGAATTGGATTTTTCAACAGGAATACTTCTTAGCCTTGGACCCAGTAAAACAAGAACTTTAGAAAGTTGGAAAGTATGGGCGTCTCACCTGCTGGCCGAACCGATTCCCCAGAGATAGACATTCACTGGAGCCTATATATAGATATATTACAACTACGCCAGTACTCGCGTATACAAATATAATACAATACAGACCATATGAGACAAGAAATAAATAAATACATCACTGAACCCATTAGGAGTGAGGTCCCTGCTCGCAAGCTTACAATCTATGAGGAAATAGGGGAGACACAAAAGGCAATAGTACCAAATGCTGTCATATATGGTCCAGTTATTTCCCCCACTGTATATACCACAAGTGTCTCCTTTGATGTATCGATGCCCCAGCGCCTTCAATTATGTATTTGACCCATCAGCATCCTGTGATGGGTATGCCCCAATCACCTCCTGTGATATATATACAGCAGTCCCAGTGTCTCCCATGTGATGTATATTCTTTACAAAACTTATTAACACAGAGTTGACTGCACACCAGACTGACCAAATATAGTAGAGTAATTTTCAAACTGATAGTTTTGTGCGGCCCCCGGAGGCTATTGGAAATATCCACATGGCGCCTGGCAGAAAAATGGTTCCCCACCCTGTTCTAGAACAACCTTTTACCTATAATGATAAATGCCTATCTGTGCTTTCCCGACATTTGTTTTAGGGATCAGTAAATGACACAAGAAACATCAGATGTCAATAAAACCCTGATAGGTGTGGTTACTGTTAAAATTGCAGGATACTTTCTCTCTGTTATTACTGATGCTAGTCATAGATATTATGAAACTGACTTTAACCCCTAGATAGCAGTTTAGTTTATATATTATGTTTTTGGAGAGAGTTCCTGCAATCTGTCACATCGTCATTGGATTCTGGCTGTTATTCCTCCCCTAGCCACAAGGCGGCACCAGATTCCTTTGGCTAGTGGTGCCAGTGATAGGGGGGCCATGTCCTCATAGAGACCTGCTCCTTTGGTTCCTGCTTCTGTTGCTAGGCACCACCATGCTCCTCCTGTGGTTGATGCTGGTTACAGGGGAGAGGTTCCTGCAGAAGGATCTGGTGGGCGCAGGCTTCGTTCCTCTATCAGAAGTGGGGTGGTTGGTAGCAATTGCTCATCACCATCTGGTCTGGTTGTAGGGGCGGTCCGGATGAGGTCATCAGGCTGTGAGCTCCAGCCTATGAGAGTGAACCATGCCCTTCAAATACCTTGGAGCCTGTCCTGCAAACCACCAGATGTATTCTTGGTTTTCCCAGCTATCTAGTTTGTGCTATATTGACCTTGACCTTTGCCTGGATTTTGATCCTTCTACCGCCTGACGATTATGCACTTTTGCTGCCCTCCTGGTTTTGACGCTGCCTTCTGACTACACTTTTGGATCCCGACTTTGTCTATTCTCTGACCTTTTAGCCTTGTCCCTTCCTGGTGACCTCCCTGCTCCAGTCTGCTGCTCACCTATAGGCAGCTACCACTTGAGCTCCGTTGTAATTCCAAATCCCTATATAGGAGTAAAGGGTCTTGGAGTTTCTCGGGGTGCTGCCTTACCAGCAGCTCAGTCTTTGCAGTGGACGGTCATCTCACAATCTGACTGGCATATACAATGTATAGTGCTTTGTGAAAGTATTTTGCCCCCTTGTACTTTTCAACCTTTTGCCACATTTCAGGCTTCAAATGTAAAGATATAAATTATAATTTTTTTGTGAAGAACCAACAACAAGTGGGACACAATCGTGAAGTGGAACAAAATGTATTGGATATTTAAAACTTTTTTAACAAATAAAAAAACTGAAAAGTGGGGTGTGCAATATTATTTGGCCCCTTTACTTTTAGTGCAGCAAACTCACTCCTGAAGTTCAGTGAGGATCTCTGAATGATCCAATGTTGTCCCTGCCGGGAGGAACAAATGACACTCCCCGACCAGATGCAGGATATTGAATGGTAATGTAAACCTCATTGCATTAGGATCTATCAAAACAGGCTAAAAATGACACTTTGGTACATCCCCTTCCCCCCTTCAACTTGTGAACAATAAAATTAACGTAACGAGTGTTAGATGCTGGAAAAGTTTGATAGTCATTAGTCCATGGCCAGCTACTCACAAGTTTTTGGGATGGTAGTTTTCACATGGATTGCTGTTTACTGATGGGACTGTTCAATTTTGTGTGCCTATTTCTAAAAGTTTAGTTGTTTCATAGACAAAAGGTTTTACACTACCTTAATGAATTTTTTGTGTATTGGGCAGGCCATGTCCCCATTATGTTCCTTGCTGCTGAGGGCAGTTAAACAAATGGTTTCCCCTTTTGGTATTCCATTGGCCTCTGAATAAACTGAGGCTTTTTCAATAGTTTTAAAGATGTTAGGCACTGAGTTGGATATTGTTAGAATGGAATGCTGCTTGCCAGGTGGTAAGTTATTGGACTTAAATGTTTGTATGCAGGGGTAATTATAAGCAAGAAAACTGCGGTACCTTCAATTACAATCTCTTTTAGGTAAACCTAATTTTTCATCTAAGATCCTACCAATGGGTAGCTTTCTCTCGTAGACTGGCACAGGTGACAGCAGGTAGAAGACTGAATGCTGAATACAGGGCAGATTTTGTGGTTTGGTCAGAATTTGTTCAGTCCCATAATGGAAGGTCTGTTTTGTTGGATAGGTTAATGTCTAATGTTTATCTGGTTTTATTCACAGATGGGCCTGGAGCATGCGGTTTTGCAATTTTGGTGGTAAATAGAGTGTTTGAAAATGACCAGAAGCTTAATGACTACAGGCTTGGTTAAAAATCTAGCTATTTCAGAAATTTTTCTAATTGTGATAGCATTGGAGGTTTGGGGTGTGGAACTCAGGAATGGAAATGGCCATTTTTTTCTATGACAATTTGTGTGTAGTTCAAAAAGGAAAGCGAGGAAAGCAGCGTACAAAAAGTAGGATGATCACTAAATACAAAGAAATAATTAAATATTTAATAGTTTACCAAAACAGCAGACACATACAAAAATTAGAAACATTTAAAATTGCCAGAGGCAAAATATGGCACAAGAGGACCTAATACAATAGCACAGGTTAGAGTTGAAAAATATACATGGTATAATTTGAAAAGATGGTAATTGAGAAAATAAAAAAACAAGACAAATATCTAGTTATATCATATAACAACACCACATTAATGCCCAGATATAAACACTCCTCCAGAAAACCTAGTATAAACAATATATGTGAAAGACCCCAGGAAGGAGACAGATCTGCCTAATGCAAAATACAAGATATATGGAAACACTATATAATAATAATAATAAAGCTTTATTTATATAGCGCCAACATATTCCGCAGCACTTTACAATGTAGGGTTAGAGTACAGAAAATATAATAAAGTAAGTAATTACAGTAGAGAACAAATACAGTACAATAATTGGATACAAAACAATAGGCATAGAATCAATGTAACAAAGAAAATACAATAAATAAAGCAAGAAATGAAGGTGACCCTGCTCAAAAGAGCTTACAATCTACGACGGGATAGGGGTTGCACAAGGTACAGGGGCTTATTGCACTGATGGTCCAGGCATCTTGAGGAAATGGGGCATAGAGATAAGCTTACATGGATGGTCATTGTACAATCTGTGTAGACCTTTTTTGGTTTGGTGGAGTTTATAGAAGAGTAATATATAATTGAATGACAAGTACAAAGAATTTCCTGGTTCAACAAGCCTTGAATGTTTTTCTGAAGAATTTTATGTATAGGATTGGGATTGGAGGAGTCCGGTATTTTTAAAATCCTGGATCAGGATTAAACAGATATGCTAATATTATTAATTATTATTATAATGAAGTCCGAGTATGAATGACATTTGTTTAGGACCGCTGTATTGCCACTTTTGGGGCATTTCAGGTGAGCAAGCTTGTGAGAAAGAATATTTAGTGTCATGAGGTTTTCTCATTTAAAGTTATATTGGGTTCAGAGGATGTTATCCAATGTTATTTGAGATGTTCCAAAACTGATTCGGCTGAGAGGGGTTGTTTTATGTAACTGTGGGTTGCGATAGGCATATTTGCGTGTCTGGTAAGGTCGATTTCTTCATTTTTGGGGTTGAGGGGCTTCACTATGGGTTCCTTTTTGATACATCAAGACAGATGTGCATTTTTGATTTATCAATTTGTGAATTTTGCTTATTTGCAGGTTCAGCACAGTGCGGTTTGAATACTGCAGACTTCAGATCCTATTAGGATTTGACTGAGGTTGTAACTGAGGCAGAAAGGTGGAGTTTAGGGGTCAATGCAGTATGCAAGATTGGTCGCTGAGAGTCTGCCAAAATACTGGTCTTTCATTAGACCACACGTTATAAGGAGATCCGTTTCTGGTTATTCGTCGCTTGTACTTTAGACCCATTAGATCCGCCTTTTTCTTTGTTTCTTGTGTTTCAGGAACCCCTTTATTAGTCTAGGTGCAATGCCATTCCTATGCTTATTGGGGTTCATTACAGGCCATTAATGCAAGACCGGTGGGATAACAATTGGGTCCCTCCAGTGATGTTGCATTGATACAGTGAATCTGTTTCAGGAGATTGCTATGGAGTAGGATAATGCTGGAATTTAATTTTTATATCACTATCCCCAGGCCTCCAGATATTTTGGTACTACATGTGGGCATAAAGTCTGATTGCTTGAGGGTATTGTTTCCCTATCAGGGTCTTGTACTCATATGGTTTGACACGGTCTTGCAGCTATCTTGGAAGCATGTGAGGTTGATTGAAAGGATTAACAAGGCCAGCAGCAAGGTCAACAGGGAGGTGTCTTATTTTATTACATCCCATGGTGGGGCGAGTAGTGGTGTGGCATTGGGATTTGCAAATCCCATCTCGGGAATTTCTGAGATTAGATGGAATTCTTTGGAATACAATTGGGATAATTGGGCTTTTCCTCTAATGGGAGGGGTTCAGTAAGTGCTGTGCTTGTGGCGTTAATCACATCCATAAGGGGTCATGCCTGCTTGCTGTGGCAGCAAAGGAGGGGTGTTTGAACAAGGCTTATTGCACTGAAGGTTGAAGGAAGCACAGTGCCAGGAAGGGTATCTCCAATGTGTTCAAGGTGCTTAAACAAATGAAAGTATTAACCTACTGTTCTAGATCCCAGTAGGACATGTTGGTATGGGCAACACTCAGATAGGTGCCTCTGAGCCGATGCATTTTGGCTGGAGGCAGTGTGGAGGAGTTGTTTGTTGTGGTCAATTAATAATGGTTTTCAACCTTCAGTCACTGACCCCTCCTTTATTGTGATCTTATTGACAGGTAATCAATGCTTAAATGTGGCTGAGGGTGTTGTTGAAGGAGCTGTTTGTTGTGGTTGACGAATAATGGTTTTAAACGTTCAGTTCCCACTCCTACGTCCTTGTGCTCTTATTGATAGACTAAGAAATGTGGTGACATAGAATTAGTTTAGTAGAACCTTATAGTCACACATTCTGAAGTCATGACATCCACTTTGCTTTATTCTCATAAGTTAACAGGACAGTCAATACAGGGTAAATGCTCTTTATTGTAAGACCTTGTTCATACCAGATAGTAGCACTCAGTGCTACACAACTAAGAACATCTTCAAGCACTACATTTTGCACTATAGTTGCTATCTTTTTGAGTGGGCTGCATAGTAACATCTTGTCTGACAAAGGTCTTAGGCCGGTTTCACTCTAGCGTTCGGCTGTGTTGCACTGAGATGCATAGCAGTGTGTGCTTCTACGCATCGCTGTGCTTCCTATGTGTAACATGGGGACGCACGGCATATGCTTTTGCCTGAGGATGCGTGCATTTGTGCATGAGTGCGGTTTTTCACAGGAGGTTAAAAACGCAACATGTTACATATTTTGTGCGTTCCAGGGAACTTGCATTGCATTCTCTCTCTTTCTCTCTCTCTTTCCACATCTGGAGTATTACCACTGCGTTTGCATCAGGCTGGATGTGTTCGACCATGCGTCTGCCGCTATGAGTTCAAAGGCATGCAGATCGAACGCTAATGTAAAACTGGCCTTACAACTGAAGATGTTTACTGTTTATTGATTGTGCTCTCCATAGAGTTTTATAGGCAGAAGGTGTAATTTGATCCCTTATTGCAGGCAGATTTGATTAGTTTTTTAGAGTAAATTGTCAATAAAGGAGACAAAAATTGATTGGTAAATGGGGTGAAAAGGTATGTGTCTCCATTAAAGATATATTGCAAAGTTCCATGTGATGTGGCATTGACTGCACCAAACACTTTTTTTTCACTAAGGAGACATAAGCTTCTATCTAAATAACTTATGATTAATTATACATCTCTAGTCACTCAGTTATAAAGAAGAAAAGACACATAAGGTTCCCTAACTGTATATTTATAACGTGCTAGATTTTGTTATACCAGTAGACTGAGATAATACTAGCTACAGCTGCCTATGTGATCTGTTAATGAATCATGCTATTGATATCAGAGCATAGAGAAATAAAATGCACTGTGGAATCTGAGAATCAATATGAAATCTGAACAGAAGCAAAGAAAAAGCTTAACTGTAGGGACATAAGTATGCTATACACAAAGAAGGTGAAAAATTAGCACATCATCAGATGGGGGTGGTAGCATTTTTCTTATTATCGTACTGCTTCTCTAACCCCTTCATTACCCATGACGTTCATGAACATCATGGGTCGGCTTCCTCACTTTGATGTGAGCTCGGCAGTGAGCTTACATCATTCCCCTCCATGATCTGATCGGTGCTATTAACCCTTTGGATCGAACTGTCATTCACTGACAACGTGATCCAAAAGCGCAGCAGCGGGGACCGCGCCATTCCCCGCCGAGACAGGAGATCCCGTGATAAGATTGCAGGATCTCTGTGCGTTACCTGATAGCCCAGGGTCCTGCAGTGACCCTGGATGCTATCAGGGATGACTTCCTGTCAGTGGTTTGCAAGCGCTGCCAACCACAGATAGTGATCATTTGCGCTATGTCCCTATGTACTGCAGCTTATTGGCTGGTTGGTCAACTCAGGACAAAAAAATAAGCCCTCACACAGCCCCAGATCCCGAAAAAATAAGAATGCTACAGGTTGGGGAACATGGCGCAAAAATTCTATTTTTTTTCTTCAAACTTCTGAATTTGTTTTCTCTACTTAGATAACAGTACAAGTATACATGTGTGGTATCTACAAACTTGTACCGACCTGAGGCATCATTATCCCAACACATCAGTTTTACCATATAGAGAACATGGTGAATAAAAAAAAACAAAAAACAAACATGTAATTGCACTATTTATTGCAATTTCACCGCAGCTGGAATTGTTTTCCCTATTTTCCTGTACACTATATGGTAAAATAAATTATTGCATCTGAAAGTGCAACTCGTCCTGCGACAAACAAGCCCTCATATATCTATAATGATGAAAAAATAAAAAAAAGTTATGGCCCTTGTAAAAAGGGGAAGAAAAAACAAAAACAGAAAACACAAAATCGCCAGGTTGTGAATGGATTACCGTATATACTCGTGTATAAGCCGAGTTTTTCAGCCCAAAATTTGGGCTGAAAAGTCTCCCCCTCGGCTTATACACGAGTCAATACGGGGGGGGCTGTGTCCGGGGCTGTGGAGGCTGGAGGAGGCGGGGGGGGGCTGCTGTATGAGCGGCCCCGTCACGTGGGGCCGCTCATTAAATATGCACTGCTTCCCCCTGTCAATCAGCAGCAGGGGGAATCAGTGCATATAGCCCCCAAATGCTGGCACTCGCCCCCCCTTGTAAGGGCCCCCCCCCCGATGGTTATATTACCATTCCGGACTTCTGATCCGCGCCGCTCCTCGGTGCTTCATCCTCGCTGCTTCATCCTCGCTGCTCCGTCCGTCTTCTACATCCGGATCTCCGGCCGTCGCAGGCATATGACGTCATCGCGCGGCCGGGGATCAGCGAGGATGAAGCAGCGAGGATGAAGCACCGAGGAGCGGCGCGGATCAGAAGTCCGGAATGGTAAGAGAAGCGGGGGGGGCCCTTGCAAGGGGGGAACGAGTGCCAGCATTTGGGGGCTGCTGGGGACCCCCAGGGGGCTGCTGGGGACCCCCTGGGGGCCGCTGTGTACTCCCAGGGGGCCGCTGGGGACCCCCAGGGGGCTGCTGTGTACCCCCTGGGGGCTGCTGTGTACCCCCTGGGGGCTGCTGGGGACCCCCTGGGGGCTGCTGGGGACCCCCTGGGGCTGCTGGGGACCCCCAGGGGGCTGCTGGGGACCCCCAGGGGGCTGCTGTGTACCCCCTGGGGGCTGCTGGGTACCCCCAGGGGGCTGCTGTGTACCCCCTGGGGGCTGCTGGGGACCCCCAGGGGGCTGCTGTGTACCCCCTGGGGGCTGCTGTGTACCCCCTGGGGGCTGCTGGGGACCCCCAGGGGGCTGCTGTGTACCCCCTGGGGGCTGCTGTGTACCCCAGGGGGCTGCTGGGTACCTCCTGGGGGCTGCTATATGTACCCCTGGGGGCCTGCTGTATACCACTGGGGCTGCTGTATACTACCACTGGGGCTGCTGTGTACTACCACTGGGGCTGCTGTATACTACCACTGGGGCTGCTGTATACTACCACTGGGGCTGCTGTATACTACCACTGGGGCTGCTGTATACTACCACTGGGGCTGCTGTATACTACCACTGGGGCTGCTGTTTACTACCACTGGGGCTGCTGTATACTACCACTGGGGCTGCTGTATACTACCACTGGGGCTGCTGTATACTACCACTGGGGCTGCTGTATACTACCACTGGGGCTGCTGTTTACTACCACTGGGGCTGCTATATACTACCACTGGGGCTGCTGTATACTACCACTGGGGCTGCTGTATACTACCACTGGGGCTGCTGTATACTACCACTGGGGCTGCTGTTTACTACCACTGGGGCTGCTATATACTACCACTGGGGCTGCTGTATACTACCACTGGGGCTGCTGTATACTACCACTGGGGCTGCTGTATACTACCACTGGGGCTGCTGTATACTACCACTGGGGCTGCTGTATACTACCACTGGGGCTGCTGTTTACTACCACTGAGGCTGCTATATACTACCACTGGGGAGGCCTGTATACCACTGGGGGGGCCTGTATACCACACTGCTGGGGGCTGTGTACCTGTGCTGGGGTCCACCCTCGGCTTATACACGAGTCAATAGGTTTTTCCAGATTTTTGGGGCAAAAGTAGGGGGGTCGGCTTATACACGGGTCGGCTTATACACGAGTATATACGGTAAGTAAATTCCTCCCATGGTGTTAAAGTCTATTTGAAATGAAGGTAATTAATGGCATTGCAACCCTGTCCGGAGTTATAGAAGCAGAAGAGGACGTATCAAACACTTTCACAAATTCAGCATGATGCAATCCGAGGCTGAAATTGCAACTGAATATATAACCAATGCAAATCTAAAGTGTGCCTGCCGTAATCCAACTAAAACCTGATAGGAAAATATCTCAGTCTGTAATATCAACTTAAAGTTTCTAGACTTGAATAAAATGTGAGCTCTATGTGGTTTATTCCCCTAATTTACAGGGTAAATAAACTATCTGAATTACAGAAATAGATCGATCAGTAGATAGATAGGAAAATAGACATATGAAAGACATATCGATAGATACATACATACATAATCCAGCTACCTCTGCATCATCAACACCAATTCAAGCAGTCTCTCACTTTCTCCCTGCAATGTAAGGTAAAAGGGGCATATGTACCTTAGCGTGAACATGCAGTAGGCTTGTAGA
Source organism: Allobates femoralis (assembly GCA_033576535.1). Taxonomy (NCBI): domain Eukaryota; kingdom Metazoa; phylum Chordata; class Amphibia; order Anura; family Aromobatidae; genus Allobates; species Allobates femoralis. The sequence continues at coordinate 235,973,463 of JARQOC010000002.1, forward strand.
CAAGGTGATCATGAGCACTCTATAGCTTTACTCAATAACACAATAATAACTTCCTGCTGATTACTTAAACGTAACCACCGTTTAACTTTTTATTTAATAATAATGTAGAGCAAGTGATTTTATTCAACTTTGTAATATAGTTCATTAAAAAAATCTGTATGGTTACCAATCATAAACCTTCCACAAGGTGTCCCCACTGCACTGTCTGTGAAGCTGATTCTGTTTAACATCCGTCCTCACAGTGACTACGGGGAATGTAACCAGATAATGGGGAGGGGGCATGGCCTACAATGTGTGCAGGCAGCTCATGAGCAGACAATGTATCACATTACACCACAGAGCTGAGCAATATCAGGATGTAAACTCCTCTTTACAAGTGTCTCTGTTCTGCCATCTGGCTCCACACAGCAATCTCTGTTAACCTCTTGTCTGTTGGCTCCCCACATAGCTGACTACCAGCCTGCTCTCACACACATAGTGGTATCAGCTGCTGGCCACTCCCACACAGACATAAAATGCAGCTTTTAAAATGCCACAAAAATGTGTGAAATAAGTCATATGGCATAAAAAAATCATTATCTTAGCTGCTATGTGACCCATCATTGCAGTAGCAGTATTGTTTTTTTTTTTTTTTTAATTAAATGACATTTACTCTTTAAATAAGTACTCCCATCAAAATTGTTGTCCTTTTAATTTAATGCAGTCATCGTATTACATTGTATTGTGCACTTACGATTGCTCATTTTGTCTTTCAACCCAGTTAATTCTTCTATTTTCCATTAGGTCTATGACATCACAAGATTAAAAACAGATTAGCTGAATCCTTCTAAGGTCTTAGGAGAAACAGGAAGTCTATTTTCTGTGCATGAGTCAGCATAGAACTAAAATTCTACTCACTGCAAAGTCCCTGGCATGATGGAGGAGTTGAGCAGCTGGGTCAGAAGTTGAAGAGAAGGATGACTCATGCAGGGAAAACTGACTTCCTTTTTCTACATAGAGTTTAGAAGGATTCAGCTAGTCTGTTTTTAATCGTGTGAGGTCATGAACCTGATAGAAACGATCAGAATTAACTGGGTAAAAGGGCAAAATTAGCAATTTTAAGTACACAATGCCATATAATATGATAATATATCATCCTAATGCATTGCTAAGAGGATAAAAACTTTGATGGGAGTGGTTCTTTACAGAAGCACTCCAGTTTATTTTTTAATTCCCTAAATTTGTGTAAATGTTAGTGTAGTGTAGTATAGGTGTGTTAATGGACTCACCAATTACTATCTTCTCCTTTATCTAATATCGTTCCATGTCTTTACTGAGTCACGTGACAGCAATTCAGACTCTCCGCATCACACTGCACTCTGTGTGTTAGCTGGAAGTACCTGAAGCTCATTGTTAGGACATTACACAGGCCTGCATTGTAGAAGCCACTTGTAGGTCACACAGAGAGCAGTTTGATTTGGATAATCTAAATCGCATCATGTGATTCAGGAGAGGAGCGGAGCAGCAATGGCTACATGAGGAGATGGCAATGAGTGAGTATGCGCTCATCTTGGAAGTGAATGTCTTCACAAAAGTAATAGAATGTAGGACCTAAAAGCATATTTAGGTAACATATTTTTTTAATAATAATAATTTCACAAAAGACCATATTTTTTGGACTAGAATATGCAGTTTTTTTACCAAAAAAATTTGTGGGGAAAGTGGGGGTGCATCTTATAATCTGGATGTATGGTATGTCATTGTGGGGGGCAGCAGTGGTAGAGCGGGTCCCTGAAGGCAGGAGCATTGGTCTCTGTTGGCCACGTATGCCCACTGTTTTAGATACTTTGATATTCCCCTCTACCCCCACCTATCACCTTTGAGTAATGAAGCCAGCACCGAGAGGTAGGCGGGATGAGCAGTGAATATTAAAGTATCTTACACAGTGAGCACACATGGTCACCCCCCGCTGCTGCAGCCATGGGAAGTTACAAGTGCCCACTATTTAAGTCAGTGGATATTCACTGCTTTCCAATCACAGTCCATGATAGTGGTGATTATACTCACCATCCATCTGCTTCCCTGCAGAAGTCTTCTCATTCCAGCAGCTGACTGCGTTTGAAGTGCTGTACATGATAGTGACATCATGTGCTGTGCGCTTATACACTGCTGGCATGAGATCAGGACGTTGCATTGCTGCAAAAGAGAGATGGATGGCGAATATATTCATTTATATCTTTGTGTGCACCGTGATGGAGGCCATATTCCAGGTTGGGGGCCATATACCTGGATTGGACCTATTTACCAGGATGAGGGACATATACCAGGGTGGGGGAATATTCCAGGATGGAGGACATATACTGATTGCTGATAAAGTTCATTTCTGCCAGGACCCTGTGCAGTCAGGAACTTCTACTATCACCTGAGCGTCGAAACATGTTGTGGGAGAGGACCTAGTGTGAATTGAACAATAAACTTACAGGTAAAATACTTGTTGAAGTGTGGCTGTCTTCATATCCCAGCGCTCACCCAAACATCGCTTTATTCTATTGCCTGCATATACCTGAATGGGGCCATATACCAGGATGGGGCCATATACCAGGTTGGGGGATCATATATACCAGAATGGGGACCATACCAGGATGATCAATCATATATACTAGGATGGAGGGATGGGGGACATATACCTGGATAGAGTATCATATAGTAGGATGGGGTTCATATACCAGGACAGAGAATCATATATATCAGGATGGGGAGCTACCAGGATGGGGCACATATAACAAAATGGGGAATATATACCAGGATTGGCAACATATATACCTGGAAAGGGGCCCAGGATGGAGGACATTAGTACAGAATATGGTAACATAACAGCCATAACAGTGTCGCTGAAAGATTCTACCCCATATGCGCTATGACCACATAGTTTGCTTAAAATATTTTTTCCTATTTTCCTACTCTAAAACCTGGGTGCGTCTTATGGTCCGGTGCATTCTATAGTCAAAAAATAGGGTAGTAAAATATAGTGAATTGTCTCCTTACTGTTCCATTTTAATCTAGAGACCATACATTAAGAAATCATCACCTTCAGCAACAATACACCAGAATTACCTAATTAAACCCACATATCTGAGTTCCCAGCACTTATTAATTGTTACTTACATAGCATGTTCCTAATTACACATATGTTACCACAACAAAGGTAATTTCACAACAAGAGTTACACATGGTTATGCTCATTGTATTAGGCTCTGTTCACACAAAGATTTCTGGAGAGCATACAGGTGATTGTCAGGATTTCCCCTAAAGAAAAAGGATCCAAACACAGCCACAGACTGCAATAACACCAGTGAAGTTCAAGTGCTGAACATGTCCGTTTGTTCAGATGGGCACAGAAACCAAGTAAACTGCATTTCTGTGGCCATCTGAACTCCGTTGCCAACTGTCCAGACATTTACGGACTTTCCATAAAAATATGACACATTTTTGCCCTGTCCTTAAATAAAATGTCAATCTAATTTTTGTTTTTTAGGGGATTGAGATGATATCACACGCACTCATTGCAAAAATGCAGCGTAAACAGGGACTTGCATATCTGTTTAGAATGTGATTAAAGTGTTCCTTGGATGGAAAATTCATGCTGTGTGATCAGCAGCTTCCATGAGAAGATGCACACTTCACAGTTCATGTACATCCCCTATTGTAACACCTTACTTAATATGGAGGGGTGTAATAACCACCAAGTAACAGTAATGTAGTTCTGCGCATCAATACCACTTTGCTTTCATTACTTTGAATTGTAAAGGAATGGAGATGCTGCCATCATTAGGGATTCAATTCTAATGTACAAATAAAGTATTCCTTTTAAGTAAATAAAGAAACCTATCATGACCAAGTCTAGTAACAGTGATACACGGAGGCCCAGATTTTGAAAAGTGGAATAATAAATGATAGTACAGAAATGAAGCATGAAATATACTGTTAAATTCTTATAATATGAGATACATCACAAAAGGCAGCTTACACTACTTTTTAAAATTTAATTTTTTTTAATGTTATATCTTTTCCAATTTCCAAAAGTTGTATAGTGAATAATAAATCACAAAAAGCATATCCCAGACCAAGACCTCAGTACACATTCAGCAGTCTACCGCCTCCTTTGTAAGTATTTATTAGGTATTAGATATGGCCTTGCACAAACTGGGTTAGGATGACCACCCTGAAGTAGCAGTCACTTCTGATATGAAACTCTCACATGACATCACCAGGGTGTCTCTAACATGGGTGTACAATTCTGACTTATGAAAACATTAACAGAAATTTCCATGTAGGAAAACAGCATACCAAATTTCATTACTAATCTAGTGTGGAGAAATCAAGTAAATGTTCCATGAGAATCATCAAAACACTTTAAACCTGAGCTTAAAAGCTTTTTTTTTTTAAGCATAGCTAATTATCAGACCCAAAGTACATGAATTAAAGGGATCTGTGATCAGGCTTTCAAGCCCCAAACAAATGTGACCTAAGTAAAGTCATTGAGGAAATTAATAGTAAACGTTGTATCCGGGTGCAAGGATAAGATACCAAAGGACAAGGATTCTTAAGGTATTGGTCTTGTTTTAATCACAACACATTTGGCAGTAAAGTCCGCCTTCATCCTGTGAACAGATCATCATCTGATGAAGGCGGACTTTACCGCCGAAACTAGTTGTGATTAAAACAAGACCCATGCCTTAAGGATCCTTGTCCCTTGGTATCTTATCCTGGCGCTCAGATACACTGTTTACAATTAATTTCCTCCTTATCTGTCTCTCTCCGAAGTAAAAGTGTATGGAGGAGCTGGGGAGAAGATTGTTGGGATTATAACGCTCAAGGACCTGCGCCTAAAGGACGTGATGACATCACTGTCACCTGACTCGCTACCGAACCCGAAAGCGCTGGGTGCATGTAATGCATATTAGACGCATGCTGTCAATACCTAGTTGTACAGGCAGTACAACTAAATCAGGTTAGTGAACCTAATCTTAATCCTCCCTCCACTAGACCACCGGGTATTGCCATATGTGCATCTCTATTTCTTTTCCTAATATAAAGTCCTTGAAATGTTGATTACTTTATACCTTTGTTTTATAAGTCTGTGTTTCTTCACCACTTTCCAGTAAGTACCTAACATGTACTTCTCTGTGATTGGCTCCCCCACCAGAAGTCACACACAAACGCAGCCATTCCCAGGAGTGGTGTGTCGTTATGACATTAAGGGAGCTGGGCCACTATTTGTGCATTCAGTACCTCTGAGAATAAAGGCATTTGTTCAAAATCTAAGAGAGCAGGTCACAGAGAAAAGTAACATGTTAATCACCAATGGAGGTTGACGGTGGTTGTAGAAAGGCCGGAAAGCTATTAATGCCTGGTCAAGCCTCCAGAACTAGATGCTCTTTGCATAAATATTTGCCTATGAATTTCTGTAAAACAGAGACACGCATGTATAAAACAACCGTATGGACAAGATCAACATTACAGGGACTTTACATAACTGGACAGGTTTTCAGTGGAGTGTAATTGACTTTGACTTACACTGTGTTGCATAAGTGTTCCCTTTAGTTTTTTGAGCAGTGTATAAATAAAGATTTGCCACTGGAATAGTTAATTCATTGAGATCTAGAATGTGATGTTTTAGTGTTCTTTATATTTTTTTGAGCAGTATATTAAAGCACTTTCATGTATGGAAACAGCTAACACTTCCCTGAAATGTTGAGGCCTGCTATTGGACATTGACTCTGCCAGCAGATTTGTAGATGCCAAACTAACTTCATCTATTTAAAATCCCTCTAATGTTGATCACTATAATACCACATCCTATATCTCAATTAGTTAAATATTAGAGTTGCAAATCTTTATGGATTACATAGTGGAATGTGTTGAGAACAATAAAATAAAGAAATGATCAATAAAAATCTAAATTAATAACCCGTGGAGATCTGGATTTGAAATGATACTTAAAATCAAAGTGGAAAATCAAATTACAGGCTGATCCAACTTCTGTGGAAATGGTTCAAGACAAGGAAATGAAGCTAAGTAGTGTGTGGCGTCCACATACCTGTACAACCTCACTACAATGCCTGGCCATGCTTCTGATGAGGCAGCGGATGTTCTCCTGAGGGATCTCTTCCCAGACCTGGATTAAAGCATCACTTCTGGAAAGTCTGTGGTGCAACGTGGCATTGGTGGATGAAACAAGACATGATGTCCCAGATGTGCTTTATTGGATTCAGGTCTGGGGGACAGGCAGGCAAAGCTTTGAGCCACGTGAGGCCAAGGCATTGTCATGCATCACAAGAAACCAAGGGTCCACTGCACCTGCATATGGTCTCACAATGTGTCTGAGGATCTCATCCTGATACCTAATGGCAGTCAGGGTACCTCTGACTAGCACATGGAGGGCTGTAGGCCCTCTGAAGAAATACCTCCACACACCATTTCTGACCCACTGCCAAACTGGTCACACTGGAGAATGTTGCAGGCAGCAAAATGTTCTCCACTGTGTCTCCAAACTCACTCATGTCTGTCATATGTGCTCAGTGTGAACTTGCACTCATCCGTAAAGAGCACAGGGCGCCAATGTCAAATCTACCAATCTTGGTGTTCTCTGACAAATGCTAATCGCCCTGCACAGTGCTGGTCTGTAAGCAGAATACCCACTTGTGGACGTTCGTCTCTCATACCACCCTCATGAAATCTGTTTCTAACAGTTTAAGTAGACATATTGATATTCGTGGTCTGCTGTAGGTCATTTTGCAGGGCTCTTGTACTGCTTCCCATCTTCCTCCTTGTACAAAGAAAAAGGTAGCAGGCCTGCTGCTGGGTTGTAGCCCTCCTATGGCACCCTCCACATCTCCTGGGGTACTGACCTGTCTCCTGGTATCCGCTCCATGCTCTTTACACTGTGCTAACAGATACAGCTAACCTTCTTGTCACAGCTCACAATGATGTGCCATCCTGGATGAGCTGCACTACCTGAGCAACCTCTGTGGGTTGTAGACACCACGTCATGCTACCTCTAGGGGTGAAAGCAATGACAAAATGCAAAAGTGACCAAAACAACAGCCAAAAAGGATGAGAACAGGGAAATGGTCTGTGGTCACCCCCTGCAGAACCAGTCCTTTATAGGGGATGTCTTGCTAATAGCCTATCATGTCTACCTGTTGTCTGTTCCATTTGCACAATAGCAGGAGAAATTAACTTACAATCAGTGTTGCTTCATAACTGGGCAGGTGGATTTGATTGAAGTGTGATTTACTTGGACTTACATTGTATTATTTAAGTGTTCCCTTTAGTTTTTTGAGCAGTGTATGCTGAGACTTCATTACTTCTTGCCACCAAAGCACATTTGAAAGCATGAGATTATTTGCGCCTATGAGACATTAGATTATGATGAACTGTACATTTTCTTCTATAACTACACACTTGAAAGGTCATAAAACTGACCACATACATACCTGAAAGCATGACAGTCCTAATAACATATTGCTGTAGAAGGAATATCTGCTAATTCATTACTATGTTGAGGAAGCAACTTGGATGTTTTCCTACACCCCCTACAGGTAGTTACTGCAATGCCTGCATCGTGACGGCCATGACTCAGCACTGAGAGATGCTACGCAGCAACATTACACAAGCACAGATTTGTTTCTTTAAAGGCAAATCTTACTATTGTTGGTAACATTTCACAAAAGAAAAAGGATTTTCGAATACGATCTATGCAAATATCACACTCCTACACTGGAAACATTATATATCCAGCATTTAACTCTGTGCTCGTCATCAAATTAAATTGGCATTACTTCATGAAACCTTACTGTAATCTTATTACATTGGGACATCTTGGGAATCTTTTCACTGCACACAAATATAGGATATTTAAGTTGAGACCTGTTTATCCTGCATGAAGTGCACAATATGCTAAAAAAGAATTTATCAGAGCACATACATTAGAAAGAAGAAATCTCTCCAAAGTTATTTCCAAACAAATGCTTTGTACAAAACATTAGATGGGGTAATTGGGAACAGAGACCGAGTCTGGCAAGACGGAGCTAAAGACTTCTTTTCTGTGGCTCCACAGACCCCCCAAACTGTCAGAGCCTCCACTGTCTTACTATGTTAACATGATGCCAGACATGAACATCTATTCGGTCACACACTGGCAGTTATCCGGCGAAAAGCTATTCTAAAAGTTCACAAATCTAGGTCATCCTGTGCAAGCCTTTCAGAGTTGTCCAACATTGATCCTTCAATTACGCAGCTGTATAAACTATAAAAAAAGACATAAAACAGCTAATGTTTCAGTGGGTGCTCAGCCATCTGCCAAAGTTAAACTCCAGAAGTCATGTATATCATACTGTAAGATCATTTCATGATGTTTTATGGGGATTATATGGGTTAAACAGTCTATAAATATAGTGTCTGTTCACAGGAATACAGTTCTGCTAGCGGCTCTGACAATATCAGGGTTAAAAGTTTGTAGCAGAAAGCATTTGTCTAATAGGAGGCTGCTCTGACATTTTCTTCTGTGCTGATTCTTGAATGTAGATATCAAATTTAGATCACAACCGGTTAACAGGACTTCTAAAGTGGTGACTAATTGGGCTAACACTTTGCAACAAACCTTTATTAATCTATATACATACATTGTTTAATGAGTCACATACTTTGTCATTTCCAAGTGAACTTATTACATAACTGCTGGATACCTAAAGGTCTACCTCTAATTATTTACTCTATAAATGCCAACATTTTGCTTCTTGCTTAACATAATTACATATGTGCAAAGGCTAAAAGCCCAAAAAGTTATATGGAGTACAATATCCGCTAGATAGGGATACTATAAACAATATACGCAGTAAAAACAGTAGATGTCATTTCAGAGGATCATCTCTGCCAATGGAAACCAGAATTCACCTGCCAGTGTCACTGCCCACCAATAAAATGCAGTTCTTGGGCTAGAAGCCCACCCCCAGCCAATCCTATTTGAGCTCATCCTCTAAACTAATGCAGAAGCCTAGGGAAGTATATCACATGGAGCCTGGAAAGCTGCCAACATGGAGATGGTTAGAGAAAGAAACAGACAGGTAAACAAGTTCTCCGAGCAGGGAGAGATGACATTTAGTTCTTAAAACACTGGCCTGTGCTGTCTTACTGTACGACTGCCTTCAAATGCTTGTTAACCCTCAATTGTAGGAAGGAAAAAAAAACATAAAACAACCTGTAGCTATGGTGGACATTTAAACACACTACACTTTTCACTTTCTCCCTTTATTGACACTGTAAATCCCAATCTCTCACCAGCTCTTGGACAAATGAGCTGCTGCGCCATCATACTTCTACATAATGGAGAAACGGCAGTAAAACACAGTATAGGATGTAACTGCGACATGCAATAAAATAAATAATACAAACAAGCAGCATGCAAACACAAATATACAAAGGCAAATATACAGAAAGCATTTTACAGGGTTTGATGACCTCTAGTTTTAGTAATGAAGATAAAACAACACATCGGTTCGATCTAGCAGCTATGCAACTACCACTGAGGAAAAAAAATTCTTGCAGTTCACTAATGTATCCCACAGAAAAAGTGATGTTTTGGGTAGAGGTTTTACCGTTTTAGCCATCCGGTCGTGTCACGGTAGACGGTGACGCAGCTTTTAATACCTCCGGGGTTCTGTAATACGTCTGTAGAAGAAGTCAGACTCTCGGAATATGAGAATGCTTGCCCCAATTGCTGCTGCGTAGGTTTGGGTAACCGCGTGACCTCCATGTACGGGTAGAAGGTTCCAGAATTGCCATTAACCCATTCGTAAGCCCGATTCCCGATTACGAATCTTGCCGTTCTTCGCCCCCCCTCCCCTATTCCGAGTACACCATCACCTCACCTCCTCCCCCTGCGGGCTTAAAATTTGACGCCTTTCCATCAGCTCAGGTATGAAAACAGAAAAATTAGGTGATGAGGCATTGGTTTATGAGATGATGTTAAGGTTATGACAGAACCCAGCCCATGATACTTCCTCAGCTCTCTTCTCTGCTGTAGCAGCAGCAGCAGTGATTTCCAGAGACCTGTCGACACAGACTGTTTCTTCTCTCTCTGCTCTGTGACGCAGCTGAAAATTCTCAGCTCTGCTCCCAGTGTCACTTAGTGGAACTGCATTTTAGGAAAAGTATTTTCCTAGTTCTGAACAACTAGGTAGCAAGGTTGATGAGGTCTCTGCTAGAAGCGATCCAAGGTTAACTAGCGATACATCATCTAGCAAACTAGAATGACACTTTATCATAGCGATGACTTAATAAAAGATAAATAAGCATTTGGATATTATGACGTAGTAGGAGCAAATACAATTCACTTAAACATACAAACGATGAGAAAGATTCATTTCTCTTTGTCTTCTAAAAAGAATTGCTTTTAACCTATGTTTAAAAGCAGGGCAAATTGACTATTAAAGCTATAGTTCAGCTTAAATTTAATTTTGCATTTCCTTCATCTAACGTACAGTAACCTAAACATCTTTTTAACACCTTAATGAATCTTAGTGCTAAGGACGGGATCACCTTTCATGCAGCTATGTTAGAAAGCATCCATCATTCTTTTTTGTAACATTGCAAATTTGCAAACTCATGGCGCATTATTAATTAATCCACGTAAAATAAACTGAAAGATATATCTGTAATCACATTTGCTGACACCTAGTGGCCACATTGCCTTTAATAAAGATTACAAGGGTGGAGGAGGCATCTTGCCTTATAGACAGGCTTGGACTGGCCCAAGGGGAACAGGTAAAACCCCTGGAGGGCCCCTAGGCAGGAGTAAGCCATTTACTCCCCAATACGAGCATTAGTTGGCCCAATGCACTTGATTCGTATGTAGAGACAAAAGTAGCATCTCATCTTTCATTCAACAAAGTACTAAGTTTACTATATACAAGCAAAGGCAAATTTGTGAAACAGGGTAATGTAGTGTTTACATGTAGCTGAACAGTGGGCACCTGGAGTCCATGTTACTAGAGGGCCCCTTCCACCCCAGTACAACATTGTTTACAGCCTACTGTGAAATTGATTTCTCATCTTACCACTAGAAGGTCGCAGGTCTGTGCAATGTGTAGAATTCAAGTGTATCTATAGAGCGACCCAGTGAGGTGAGTCAATGGGAAGTGTTAACACCTGTGTGAACATATGAGCAATGTGGATTGTAGGAGAACAGGACTAAAAGAAATTTGCTCTACTTCCAGATATTGATCAGGGCCCAGATTTACCGATATTACTACTAAAGTCTGAAGAATTTCAAGTCATGTTAACACTAGACGTTTACCAGTAGCTGTTGGTAGTTCACAAAAGTAGAGGGCACCAACAAGCAGTCAAGAATGACTAAGAGCAAATTACCAGTAGTTTAGGGAAAAAAAGGTAAAAGATTATACAATAATTAATTCCCAAATTTTGGATTTAAGCCATGTTGCATATGTTTTAAGATTCATCGACATTATGCAATATAAAGCATTAAATGATCGCTGATGGAACATATTTGCTGATGGACAGTCATTTAAGATCACATATAGACAGGCAGACTGCAAAACACTATGGACATAGAGCAATTAGTAATAGATTGTTCCATATACATAGCCTGCTATAACTCCTGGTAGCACAGGTCCTATTTACACAGCAAGAATGATGATTACTCAGGCACCCAAACCATAATTTCACCCAACAAGTGTTCTGCTTGTATGTTGGGTGTCATTAGCCTGTTTACACTACCCGATTATTGGAAAATGAGCATTCCTAGGAACACATATCTAATATTGGGCAGTATAAATGCATCTTTATCTGAGCTCCCCCCTTAACCAACTAACAATCCTTGTGTGTAATATATTATTATTATTATTATTTATTATTATAGTGCCATTTATTCCATGGCGCTTTACATGATAAAAGGGGCATACATAGACAAGTACAAGAAATGTGAGCAATACAAGGCACGCATGAGTACAGAATGGAGAGAGAACCCTGCCTGCGAGAGCTCACAGTCACAAGTGATGGATGAGGATACATTAGAAGATGATAGAGCTGATCGTGCGGCTGTTTAGTAGGCTGAGGATCACTGCAGGTTGTAGTCATTTATGTTGTTAAACTAGAGATTGTTGCAGTGATAGAGAAAGCCTGCGCATCTAACCAACAACCAACTGGTTCTTCAAGGATGAGGGAAGCCTCACTGCTTGAGAAGTACTACAGGGTGGTCTAGATAGAAGAGATAGTAGATAGATAGATAGATAGACACCAAAATAAAATGGGAATGGTTGGTGATCAACTTCCTGTTTGATGCACATTAGTATATGGGGGGGGGGAACTTTTCCAGGTGGGAGGCGACCATTTTGAAGTTGGCCACTTTGGATCCAACTTTATTTTTTTCAATGTGAAGAGGGCTATATCAAACGTATTGAAAATTTCATAAGTAAAAAAGTGGTGAGCTTAGTTTTAACATAACTTTATTCTTTCATGAATTTTTCAAGTTTTTGACCACTTAAAAAACGTGTTCAATTATACAGAATAAGCGTGACATTAAAGGTGAAAAAAATTCTGAAATGATTCTCCTTGGTATGATTTTTTTACATGCCAAAACCCCACCATTTTAACAGGGCTATTTTTTATATCGGCTATATTTCAAATATTGAATAACCTGTTCAAAGCAACTGCTGCCATTGTTTATGCACCACAATTCCTATGTTCTCATGCATAGCTCAGTTGCTTGGCTTTATTTCCATTTCAAAGATATCACATTTTGCTTGCAATTTTTCAATGAAGACCACTTCTGGCCAGACTTGTCTGAACAGTAGATGGGTGTAGCTGGCTCCCACTGTTGCTAATCAGATGGCGCTGCTTGGCAACTTCCAATTTTAAAGAGAAAGTAAGCATGATGTGTCACTATGTTTCCATGGCTAACCACTGCATCTGCAGTCTACAATGTTGCCCCTTTCTAAGTGCTTCTTCAAAAGAAATTGACCAGCACATCCTGAAACCCCAAATTGCATTAAAATCTTTGTCTGGGGGAAACCTTGCTGATGCAGTATAACTACATTGTGTTTTGTTGTTGTGTTCGGTGTTACCATAGTGTATGATCTGTTACATTGTTCCACAACATCACCTTTGAAGTGTAGCTTGGCTGTTCTTCACCAAGTTTTAAAACAGTCAAAAAGCAGCTTCTGGTAAAGTTAATGTCCCTGTTTCAATTTACATATGACAATGATCATTATCACCTGTTTGGTATAATTGGTTACACTTATAACTGGCTATAATTGCACAAAGTAGCTGACTTGTGCAAATAGAACTAGAAAAATTTATGCCGTTGTAAAAGAAAAGGGAGGTAGTCACACCAAATGTTTATTTGATTTAGATTTTTCTTTTGATAATTCACTTTGCATTTTGGTAACTGATACTAATAATAATAAACCAGTTAAAAAAAAACATTAACACGTTATCCTAAAAGCATTTTTACTTTGCAGCACTTTTCCAGACCTCTATAATACTCACACAATACTATACTTTGTCTAGTGCTTATATGTTGCCACTTAGCTTAATGGTTGCAAAAACAATGTTGATTTCTATTACACCTCATGAAAGACTTATTGAAACAAAATAATTAATATTTTGTACAAACATTAAAAGTAAGAATTATTAAATCTGTCTGCTCACTAACTACTAATTTGTTTTAGACTGAATTCAAAGTTGCCTATTTAAATCCTGATCTTTCCTCATTTGTTGGCAAAAATCATAAGTTGGTCCAAAACATGGAAGAAGTCCTAATCGTTCTCTGTTTACATTACATTCCTGGTTTAGTTTACAATTACTGATGCAAATTACTGACAATTAGGCTGTTGTGTGACTTAGGTCTTGATGGCAATTCCAGATGGTCAATTCATGATGGTGTCCCCAGCCTTTCCAAACTGATTGTCCTTACAAGAGACTATACCCTTAGGTTCTCTCTTCCCCTTCAAGTAAATGCTTATAGGGAATAGGTCCACAGAGTCCTTTTTTTCAACCCTTTTTTCCATGTTATACAAGAGATATGTAAACCATTCTGACATTTTTCTTTATAGACTAGTGATGAGCAAACTTTGGCTGAACATCTTCACCAATTTTAAATCCGGACCGAATTTGGCAATGTTTGCTCGGCCCCTCAAACCCAAATGTTTTGTTGAAAAGTCAGAAATTCTGTATTTGTTCGGCAATTGTTCATATGTCACAAAGCATTAGTGCATCTGCACTAATGCTTCTGTTCTATGTTTTCAGCATGTCAGTGTCTTTGATAGCTAGTGGGAGGTGAAGAAGGGGGAGAGTTCTCAGGTCAGATAAGCGCAGGTCTCCATTTTTTCTTTCCCACACTTACTGTGGGTGGTCCGGTCTGGCAGCCAATCAGCACCCATAAAACAAATTGCTCTTTTTGTACACAAAGGCTTGTGTCAGTGGCTGGGTATGTCACATGTTCTTGTCATATAAGAAGAGACATACTAGTAGATAGTAGGTTTAGTAACTCCTTCCTAAAACAGCCCTTTTAGGGCTCAGCACTAGTGTTAGCCCAATCAGCTCTGTTACAGTGGTCTGTGTGTTAACATACTCTCCATAAATCCTGTGCTGAAAAACATTTAGTGCCACATTTGCCAACACCCAGGCACCAAAACCTTTTTTGCTTAGGGCCAGTGTTAGCCCAATCAGCTGTGGTACAGTGGTCTGCATATTAACATCTCCAAAAATCTTGTGCTGAATAACATTTAGTGCCACATCTGCAACATCTTGGCATGAATATGTTTTTGCCTACTACCAGTGTTTGCCTAATCTGGTCTGCTGGATTCATATCCTCAGAATTTTTGGGGCTACATCAAATGACTTGCAAAACTGTTACCATCAAATATAAGTGGCAAAAGCCGTGGTCATGGTGAAGAGGGTAATAGGTGTTGTGGTCAGGGGAAAATGCTTGGTGTCCGTGGATTAGGCGGTAAAGTAACTGAAGTTCTACTCAACAAACACCGGCTTCTAGGCAAAGAAAAATGTCAACGTCTTTTAGTGGACAGTCTGGTATCATCCTTTTCTTAGGCAGCAGAACATCGCTGCGACTTGTAGATGAGGCCCAGTAAGAGCAGGTGTTACAATGGATATCAAGCGCTCCATCAAGTAGCCTCTCATCCACCTCAACAGCACAAACAGTGCAGTCCACACTGGTGTCACCCCAATCACAGTTGTTTCCTCACATGTCACAAGTCTCCAGGTGCCCTACTGACTGTGGGTTAAGACAGATAGATGAGTCTGCAGATCTGTTCACGCATACTATAGCCTGGGAATCAGAGAGCAGCTCCAAAGTCAAGAGGAGGAACTAATCTGCCCTGATGCACAAATCTTTGTGTGTCGGATCCAGGCCCAGATGCAGAAGGGTCCGAGCATAATATAGACCCTCATTACCAAACTTTAACCCCTGTTGGTGGAGATAATGAGGCTGATGATGATGACACTCAGATACCTGAAGCAAACCCCTACTTGACTTTGCACTTGGCAGGAAGAGTTAGCACTGAGGGCAAAGAGTTTGACAACACAAAGGGTGATGATGAGGTTCTAGATCCCACTTACTGTCAACCTACAGGCATGCTCAGCAGAGGAGAAGGATGTTGAAGCTGACAAGGTTAGGTTGTGGCTTCCTCGACAGAGATGGAGTACAGATCATTGAAGGATGACCCAACTCATGTAATCTGCCAAATATGTAAGCAAAATCTGAGTAAATAATTTGACTACTTCATGCATGAACCGTCAAATGGAGATGCAGCTGAATAATAATAATATAATAAAACTTTATTTGTATAGCGCCAATATATTCCACAGCGCTTTACAGTACAATGGTACATATAAGAAAAATATACGATACAGAATGGTAGGTAACACAGAACAGTAGTTACATACAATAAACCTAGAATCGACGTAGGAAATACAATAAAAAGGCAAAAAATAAAGGTGACCCTGCTCGAAGGAGCTTACAATCTAAGAGGGGATGGGAACACAAAGTACAGGGGCTTATAACAATGAATATCTTAAGTCTAAATGACTACTGTTAGGGAGAAGGATAGGCCGCCGTGAAGAGGTGTGTTTTTAGGGAGCGTCTGAAGCTATGCAAGTTATGGATAGTCCTAATTTCTTGGGGTGGAGCATTCCAGAGGATTGGTGCAGCTCTAGAGAAGTCTTGGAGTCGGGAATGGGAGGTTCGGATTAATGCCGATGTTAGTCTGAGGTCGCATTCAGAGCGAAGGGGACGGGTGGGTTGGTAGACAGAGATGAGGGTGGAGAGGTAAGGAGGTGCCACACCATGAATAGCTTTGTGGGTGACATCGAGCAATTTGAATTGGATTCTATAGTGTACGGGTAGCTAATGCAGTGACTGGCACAGAGCAGAAACATCTGAGTAACGGTTTGCTAGATAGGTGATCCTGGCTGCTGCATTGAGGATAGACTGGAGAGGGGAAAGCTTAATGCGGTGGAGGCCAGCTAATAAAGAATTACAGTAGTCAAGGCGGGAATGGATCAGGGCCACGGTGAGGACTTTAGTTGTTTCCATGGTGAGGAAAGGGCGAATTCTGGAGATATTTTTCAGGTGCAAGCGACAGGAGCGGGTGAGAGATTGTATATATGGGGTGAAGGAGAGATCAGCGTCCATCATAACACCGAGACAGCGAGCCTGCTGACTGGGCGTTATCGTGGTGCCGCACACCAAGAGAGAGATGTCAGGTTTAGGGAGGTTGGCAGAGGGTGGGAGCAGAAGAAGTTCAGTTTTGGAAAGGTTGAGTTTCAGATAGAGCGGACATGATATTGGAGACTGCGGTTAGACAGTCATTGGTGTTCTGTATTAGAGCAGGAGTGAGGTCAGGGGCTGAAGTGTATAGTTGTGTGTCATCAGCATAAAGATGGTACTGGAAGCCAAATCTGCTGATGATCTGTCCGATCGGGGCTGTGTAGAGAGAGAAGACAAGAGGTCCAAGGACTGAACCCTGAGGGACCCCAATAGTGAGGTGAGGTGAAGAGAGGAGGAAGTGGAGCCAGAGAATGATACACTGAAAGAGTGGTCAGAAAGATAGGAAGAGAACCAGGAGAGAGCCGTGTCCTTGATGCCAATGGAGTGCAGCATAGAGAGTAGGAGATGGTGGTCAACAGTGTCAAAAGCTGCAGAGAGGTCAAGAAGGATAAGGAGAGAGTGGTCATCATTATGTTTTGCTGTCAGAAGGTCATTGGTCACTTTGATAAGGGCAGTTTCTGGCGAGGTAACGGGTGAGGCGGGTGTGGACCAGGCGCTCCAGGAGTTTTGAGATGAAGGGGAGATTGGAGACAGGTCTGTAGTTATTTGTGCAGGATGGGTCAAGGGACGTTTTCTTTAGTAGTGGAGTAATAATAGAGTGTTTGAAGGAGGAGGGGAAGATGCCAGTAGAGAGGGAAAGATTGAAGATTGTGGTTAAGTGAGTGGTGACTACTGGAGAGAGGGTCTGTAGTAGGTGTGAGGGAATGGGGTCAGTGGTGCATGTAGTGGGACGTGAGGACGAGAGGAGCCTGGAGAATTCTTCTTCTGTGACTGGATCAAAAATGGAGAGTGAGCCAGAGGGGATGTGGGGACAGATGGGAGTAGAAACACTTGAAGGTTGGGAGCTGATTTCCTGACGGATGTCTTCTATTTTTTCTGTGAAGTAAGAGGCCAGATCATCAGCACAGAGGTCAGTGATGGGGGCCTGCACTTTCGGACTGAGGAGAGCGTGAAAGGTGTCAAAGAGTTTCTTTGAGTTGTTGGATAGTTAGAAGATAGTTGGATAGGCAGAAGTTACAGTGGGAAGCTCACCGTACTACAATGCGACTTAGCAAGACTGGCCAACCACTGACTGCCCAATCAAGCGCATTTCTGGTTTCTTCATCTTCTGTGACTGTGGGAACTGGTGTCACACATACTTTCAGCCACACAACATCCACCTCTGTACTCGCAACAGCCAGTGAGATTCACAGGCCGTCAGCTGTTTTTGAAGTAGATATGCCTGCTGGTGTTGAGTGCTATCAGACATTGAGAGCATCATCTCTTCATGAAGGCAACATAACAGTTCCACCTGCACCTCCCTCAGAGTCCAGCAGTTTGTCTGGTACACCCTACCTCAGTACAGCAGCCGGCCCTTGGTACAACAGATGTGGTTAAGTAAAAGACAATTTTCTCCTACCCATGCCAAAGCTAAGAGCTTAAATTTCACCATATTCAAGCTGTTTGCCACAGAAATGCTGCCTTTCCACCTGGTGGATACAGAGAACATTCAACAGCTCATGGCTGTCGCAGTCCCCAAGTACCAGATGCCCAATCGCCACTAGTTCTCAAAGAAAGCTGTGCCTGTGCTACACCAACATGTCGCAAAACACATCACTGCTTCCTTGACGAACTGTGTGTGTGACAGGGTGCATTTCACGACAGACACCTGGGCGAGTAAGCATGGCCAGCAGCATTACATGTTGCTGACTGGGCACTGGGTGACTTTAGTAGCTGCGGGGAAGGGGCTGCTGTACATGTCTTGCCATCCCCGCCGCTTGTGAGTAAAACCTCTGTATGCAGCAGTTCTTTCACTACTTCTGCCTCCACCTCCTCTAGGGTCTCCACCTGCACTCAAAACCTCTCAGGTAATGTGACACACGTTCCAACGGTGCAGAAGGAATTCAGCACACCTTCTTACTACGCTAACAGCAGAGCTCAATGTCATTAGGCTGTGTTAACATTAAAATGCCTGGGAAATGTGAGTCACGTAGCTGAGAAGTTGTGGTCAGCTTTGAAGACCAAGTTTCATCAATGGCTGTCTCCACTGAACCTGAGGTCAGGAAAGGCTGTATGCAACAATGCTGTGAACCTGGGTGTGGCCCTATGCTGGGGCAAGGTGACACATATGCCTTGCATGGAGCACGTCTTGAACCTGGTCGTCCAGCAATTTCTAGCCCACTATCCTGGCCTAGATGCACTGCTGCAGAGGGCACGATCGCTGTATGCTCACTTCCGCCAAATGCACACTATGGCTCAATGACTTGCATCACTACAGAGGTCTCTCAGCCTGCCGGTTAATTGCCTGATATGCGATGTGCTGACACGATGGAATTCCACTCTGCATATGTTGCAGCGAATGTTTCAGCAGCAACAAGCCCTGGTGCAGTATGCCATGACATATAGCCTGGACCAATGCAATCCTAAGGAGGGGCAAATCACACCACTGGAGATCAAGGACCTCTGCACTCTTCTGCACTGTTTTGGAAAGGCAACTAAGATGTTTAGCGCTGATGATGCTGTTATCAGCATGACTATTCCAATCATCTACATGCTGGGCCACACTTTGACCAGTATGGTCAGGTGGTGGTCCAAGAGGAAGAGGAGGAAGTAGAAGAGGTGTATGCGAAAGGGATAACAAGATCTGAAAGGTCCAGACTGTCATCATCACAGATAATAATTTAAAGAAGACTGGCACACCTACAGGTAGGTGTGCCAGTCTTCATTTAATTATTATATTACTGTTTTTGACTGAGCACCCTTCCCCCGATAGCCTAGTCAAGATTAGCCATGTTTTTTCCACCATCTTATTGTAGTCCAACCTCATACCACACCCATACACGTAGGTTTTAAATTGCACTCAGAGGCTAGTGTCCTCATAAGCATTTGCACCACAGACAGAGGCATAAGGTAAAGGAGACAGGGACCCGATATACATGAGAACACCATGGCGTATGGTTATCGGGCTTAACATGCAATGGCCAATGCATTAACTAAGATTCTCATTTTTCATGTTGTTTCCTGAAGCAGTTTCTGCAATGTCAATTTTCATCTTCAAAATTTGCATTAGTTTCTTTGACTAACATATAACACTTCATTATGTCATATATGGTGTTTAGTGTGCAGCGGATCACTTTCTAATATCATCAGCACAGAGGCTGATGGCATGGGTAGGTGGAGGAGTGGGCTCACGGTTGCAGCCACACAGTTGATGAAGGTGTAGGAGCCGAGAAACAAATAGAGGAGGAAGTGGCGATGGTCACGGAAGACTCAGCAGATATGTGAGATTTTGGTCACTTTTCTGTTGGCAGAAGAGGGCGGAGGAAGTAAGCGGAAATGCCAACAACACAACAAAGACTTGGACCTCATGGATGCACAAGACAAATGAGTGCCTTCTTGCTGCTCTATTTGAAACATGATCCACGGATTGTTAGGATTCGAAGTAATGCGGACTACTGCATTGCCACACTGTTATATTCCCGATATAAAAGTAAATTTGGCCACATTCCTCCTGCCCTGGAAAGGAACACACACAGTTCTACGCTTCCAACACAGGGAATGTTGAGTTATCATCACAAAAACATTACCAGAAGCAGTGTAGCTGTTACCAGCAATTTCTGAGAGTCATTTGACCATTTTTTTTTAGACCATCCTTTGCAATGCCAGAAGAAAGGACAAGTCTGACACTTAGTCAACACCTAGAGAAGACGGTGCAGGAGTATCTAAAGTTCAATATCGATGCCATGACTGTGGAACTGGACCCTTGTGCATTTTGGACTTCAAAACTGAAAAAGTAGCCTGAACTCATCCCTTGTGCCTTGGAGATTTTGTCTTAACTTGCAGCCAACGTTCTCTTAGAATATGTCTACAGCACCGCTGGTGGTGTCCAGACGGGTAAGCACATATGGCTGTCCATTGACAGTGTAGACTGCCTTTATCAAGATGAACAAGTCATGGATCTCCAAGGACCTTTCCACCCAAGTGCCGGAATGGGAAGAATAGGCGCTGGCATATTTGTCAGTGTGCTGCATTAAACTCTACATTACAATATTTAATCTCTGGGGCAATTGTTGACACTTTAGTGGTGGCTATGCCTAATATTTGGAAAAGTATATTGAACTGGAAAAGAAAGGTGCAATATAGGATATACCTATGTGGAACAGATTTTAAGTTGTGAGTTATGGTTTTCTCACCTTTTATGGTTGTGGAAGTCACTACTAACTTTAGAGACATGTGATATCTGCTTGATATCCTGACGATGACGGGCTGCAGCAGTATCCTTCCAGAGACAGCAATGATCCAGGGAGAAAAGGAAAAGGAATTTGGTCCTTGCTTCCATCACACTGTAATAAATCTACTGGAGAGGTTTATTTTTTATCGTGATTTTACTTCTACGTATTTCAGGTAGAGGACCCCTTCATCAGGAAAAATCACAGATGTACCATCTGTGATGTTTCCTGATGAAGGGGTCCTGTACCCAAAAAACACGTAGAAATAAAACCACAATAAAAAATAAATCTCCCCAGTAGTTTTATTACAGTGTGATGGAAGCAAGAAATCCCTTTTCCTTTTTTCCTCGGATCTTCATTTTTGGAAAAGCGGGGACTCTTGTTGGAGTCTCTTTGATGTGGTGCATGACTTGAGCAGGGCTCTCTGAGCACAATACCTGCTTCTGATACTTGTGCACCCCTTCCTAAATAACCATCCTTGAAATGCTGGGCTCAGGCCTCCAACCTTGCAGCTATTACATAATATTTGAATGATACCACTTTGCTGTGGTGTGACATTTTAGTAGTAGCTGTGTCTAATTTTTGGAAAAGTGGGGGCTCTTGTTAGGGTCTTTTAACTGTGTGGGGCATGACTTGAGCAGGGCTCTCCAAGCACAAACCTACTCCTGACACTCCTGTACCTCTTTATGAATATTGAACCTTATTGTCCATAGAACCAGTCATTGACAAGTTTCCTGTATTCACATCAACCATTTTTGGGAGCTTAAAAGCAGTGCTTGCTAAATCTCCCTAAATATTGGCTTTAACTGTTTTTCGGCATATAACTTGGTTTTACCAAATCTGCTGTATTCAAATACTCATTTATTTTTTTTATTTTCACTTAAAAGCATTGTTGATAAACCTCCCCTTCCCACTAGACCTATAGAGGTCACTGACCCACCTGAATCCTCTTTTTATAGCAGTCCATAAAGATGCTACTTGTGCCACCTGAGGGTGGCAGGGCTTAATATTGACTGGAGCAGTTGTATGATTTATAAGGGCCCTCTGCCCAATAACCCTATACATGTGACTAACATAGCTAATTTTCCTGGTAGTATTGCACAAAACTGATCGTTGTACCACCTGAGGGTGACAGACCATAAAATTCCATGTGGCAGTTGCATGACTTATGAGCGCCCTCTGCCCAATAGGCCTATACATGTGACTAACCTAGCTGGCTAATGTTTCCAGTAATATTCCACGAAACTTATACAGTAGTTGTATCACCTGATAGTGGCAGGGCGCAAAATTGAGTGGAGCAGTTACATTAAGTTTGAAGGCATTCTGCCCACTAGACGTATACAGGACACTGCCCCACCTGAATTATCTTCTTATAGTAGTCCATAAAGCTGCTACTCGTGCCACCTGAGGGTGGCAGGGCTTAATATTGACTGGAGCGGTTGCATGACTTATGAGGGCTCCCTGCCCAATGGGCCTATACATGTGACTTTTAACCTAACTAATTTTTTAGGTAAATTCCACAAAACTGATTGTTGTACCACCTAAGGGTGGTGTAACCTAAAATGCATTGGAGCTTTTGCATGAGGTTTGAGAGCACCCCGCCTAACAATCTTAGATCTGTCACTCATCTCTCTGTTCCTGATCAATAATTAACTTTGGAATGCTAGGCCAGACCCATGCAATGCATGAAGGCTGGGCAATTCTGCCATTTTTGGTCTGGGCCAATTGATGCTACTTTCCTGTGGTCTGATACTAATTGTTGGAAACGTGGGGTCTCTTGTTAGGGTCTCCTTGCTGTGTGATGCATGACTTGAGCAGGGCTGTCTGTGTGACATGCTTACACATGTCACTCATCCTCCTTTTACTCCTCCTCCTTTTACTTAATGTAGAAAACAGCTGCTTTTCCCCTGTGACTCATCCGTCAATTCAAACTGAGTTTCCCCCACCCCAGAAATTTAAGTGAATGTGAGCCACCTTCTATTTTGAACTGATTTTCAAGAGTGTGCAGGCTGCCACAGATCATATCCCATGCACTCATGCTAAGCCATTATACTATTTGTACTCTAGGTAGATTGTTGTCCCTTTTCCTGGTGTCTGGCACAAATATGAGCAGTTTGGCAGCTTTTGGACACCTTTTGAAGGTCTTTTCTATGCATTTCATGTTGCTGCCATTGATTCCAATGGGGTTTGGCGAACAGTTCATCGACCATTTCGGTGAACACCCCACTATCTGGTGAACTGAACTGAATCTGAACACTTAGCTGTTTGCTCCTCTCTATTATAGACTTCTATACACATTATACTAATATTGGCTGAAAACACTGGAGTGCTCAGCAGAGTGAACACTTTTGTTTATGGGAAAATGGGGCAAGATGGCTGCTGGCTAAACAATTGCATGAATCATTGTCTGCTGGCAGCTACCTAATGTTTATGAAGACATAACGCTAGACACACATATTAGATAGTTGACAGCTATCTCTCCAAAATTCATCATACATACTTAGCTTGAGCAAAAATACATGCAGGAAAACTGGAGTAAAATCCCCCCCATAATAAATAGCTTTCGACTAATAACTATCTTTTTTGATTTCCCCATAAACATAATTGTTATCTCATCCGAACATACATGCATTTTCAAAGGGGCAGTGGAGAAAACAGCTGCCAAACATCTCTGGCTTATATCCTGAATAATAAAATGGTCTGGGGCATTCAAATTTAAATGAGAAAATCATTATCTCTGAAAGCCCTCATACGCAGACTTTAAAGGGAACCTGTCACCTGGATCTAAGCCCCTACACTATCACTACCTGTCCCTACACCTTCCTAGCCGCTCCCTATCTATCCCTCTCTGAGCTAAATCCGCCCTATAAAGCTGCAGAAAAATAAGTTATAACTTGCAGGAGTCCCTGAGGCTTGGGGACTAGAAAGGTGGCCCCAGGCTCCATTGTGCCCTCCTTGATGGTGCAGCGCACGCCCCGCTGGGCGGCGTTATTCTTTCTTACAAGCCACCTCTTTAATTTGTAATCTCCCACCCTCTGTAGTACTATTAAGCACCGGCCGCTGCGTCACTTGCGGCGTGGTGCATTATGGACCGCTCATGTGATCTCCCCCATTGCATTATGGGCCTGATCACGTGATCGGCCCGGCTTCAATAAGCGCATGCGCGGAGCTGGGCCAATCACGTGATCAGGCCCATAATGAATTGGGGGCGATCACGTGATCGGCCCATAATCCCAAATGGATCAGGCAGGGGCTTATCTGCTTATCTTCCAGGAAGAAAATGGCAGGTTTGGTTTGCATATATCTAATGTTACTGACCATCTAAAGGATTCCTTCCTTCCATCTATCCATCCATCCATTATCCTGGCAGGGCTACTGGTTTAGACTTGCCATAGACAGTCTAAGAATCCAAGCGACCATAAGTATCGGTATGGATACACAAACACGAATTCCCATTTTCATGGCAGTTAGGAGGCAGACATTGTTATGGATGGTGATGTGGATTAAAATATTTTTTCTATGAAAACAACAAGACTAAGAAACAGAAGAAACCTTTTAATTGCAACCTTAGCACACAAAAACTATCAAAGTAGTAGAATATATAAAAAAGTTATTACATATTTTATGCACTTTGTCATGGTAACACAATTAGCCACCACTGTAAAACCAAACATTAAACACCATTAAGAGGAACAAAAAAAATCAGTACATTTGTAATAAAAATAAAAATCAGCTAACAATATATTATACTTTCCACGTCTAGCTATTTATTAGATTGACTATAAAGTCACAGCACATATTAACCATTAAAGGAGGATACCGTACTTTAAGAATTATTTTGTGTCCAAATCATTTTTAATAGTTTTGATCAGGTATGGATCAAAAATTTGAACTGGAAAAATATGTAGTATATTTGCAATTCATTTTCAACCTTCCATTGAAATGATCTAGACATGAAATACGACCATTGCTATTTTAAAAAAAAATAAGAAAGCAATTATATTAAGGAAGAAATCCCCAGAACTTCCAAAAACATAACAGTTAATCCTCATTGTTTTATGAATGCAAGAATGTGGAAGTGCTACAAAATATTAACTGCCTAACAGTCATACATATAAATGTACAACCCTCAATCTACCATTAGCACTTAACACTTACTGCACATCATTCGGTGGATCAGGCTAATACCAGGAATGGACCTTTTTTCTTTCTTTTTTTAACTATTGCAATGATTAAACACAGAATTGAAACGGAGTTCTGTGTTACTAAATGCAGAGATTGCTGCTTCTACATTTATGAAAAGCAGTGTCAATAATTGTTTCCAGATCAATATAGACAATGACCATTAGATTATCTAAACCAGGGCCGCCCTCAGGGCCTGATTGGGTTAACTCCCGTGAGGGGCCAGCGACTGTCTGGCTAGCAGGAGGTGGACTGCAGACACTGACAGCATTGGCCTCAGGGGCCCAGGTTCAGTGTTAGCACCCGATGCACCCCGCAAATGCCGGGTCCATGGACAACAGCAGGGCCCGCGTGCTACCAATCGACATGGCTAGTTTATATGCAATTAGCTTCAGGCCCATCACATGCAAATTAGCCATCATCCATGGTGCTTCATCCGTGACCAACTGCAGCAATGTGATTAGGTCACCACACTGCAACCTCATCACAATGTGGCAATGAAGAGAAGCGTGGATGCGGCAAGGACAGCATTTGAGAAGGACTTGGGCCCAGGGGAGCCAAGGGAAGGTGAACATAATCATTTTTTTTTACTGTTTGCTGTGCAATGGGAAAGTATATGTACCAGAATGGGGGACATATATACTACCAGGATGGGGGGAACATACTGTATATATTACCAGGATGGGGGACATATATAATAGCAGAATGGGGGACATACATTATAGCAGGATGGGGACATATATAATACCAGGATGGGAGACCTATATACTACCACGATGGGGGACATATATTATAGCAGGATGGGGGACATATATACAGTTGTGCTCAAAAGTTCACATACACCGGCAGATTTTTTGCTTTCTTGGCTTTTTTTCAGAGAATATGAACAATAACACACAAACTTTTTTTCCACTCATAATTAGTGGTTGGATGAAGCCATTTATTGTTAAACTACTGTGTTTTCTTTTTTTAAATCATAATGACAACCAAAAATATGCAAATGACCCTGACCAGTTGCAGTGAAACACCCTCGGCCCCTGTAGTGGTGAGTACAAATATCACCTCCAAAGCAAGCATCTCTTTGGGTGGATCCATCAGGTCTCCAAAATGCAGGCTGCAGGCATATGGTAGCACAGTGTTGCTGCATTGTATGGTAATCCCAAGATGGCGCCAGCCTCTATGGTAACACATCTTTTCCGCCTTTTCCATCGCTAGGACCCAATCGCTTAGGAGATATTATTTTTTGCCCAATCTTGTTGCCTAGCACCTTATTAAACCTTCTATAGGGTGGACTGCACATGGCACACTTACACATCCCTATGCCACATGTAAGAATTTGGCTTGTGGTTGGGGGTATTAAAGCCTATTTGGAGGATAAATAAAAAATATAAAATAATTTTCAAACTCAAGGAAGCTTAAAACATTTCTTTTAAAGCTCCCTAAAATTCACCATGCTGAAAGAAACTGGTCTCTTTCAGTCAGCGTTATTGGCCCAAAAAACCTTCAAGGAAAATTATAGGGCATTTAAAAATTTCAAACTTTTCCCCAAAGACGAGTTGGGTGATTTTTTTTTTTAGTAAATTGCTTGGGTTTCTGATCACAAACTGAATCGTCAATGTTTGTGCCGAATTTGAAAGTGGCCAACATTGTTCGGAAAAGTTTGCTTATCTCTAGTCCTGGGTTCAAATTCCACCAAGAAGAACATCTGCAATGGGTTTGTATTTTCTCCCTGTATATATGAATATACTCTGGGTACTCCAGTTTCCTTCCACTATAGAAATGCAATACTATACTATATATATAATATACCTACTGTAGAAATGCCACAAAATAATGTCCCCAAACATTTTTTCTCTTGTTATATTAGTTGGCTTGAATTTTTTTAAAATACCTATTGTCTGATTAGTTTATTGTAAACAGAAGAACATTTGTAAATTTTACTAAAAAACAAACAAACTAATTTTCCAGAAAGAAAGGGTAAATACTGTAAATTTCAATGCAAACACATCAAATATATTT
This sequence comes from Allobates femoralis, assembly GCA_033576535.1. Classification (NCBI taxonomy): domain Eukaryota; kingdom Metazoa; phylum Chordata; class Amphibia; order Anura; family Aromobatidae; genus Allobates; species Allobates femoralis. The sequence continues at coordinate 236,000,718 of JARQOC010000002.1, forward strand.
TTAGTATGCAAATTTCATGAACAATGCTAGTGTTCTCTGATCTCATCCGTCTTTGGAAAGAAATAACAGGATTATAGGTATTGTTCTAAGTGACATACGTAGTCCATTAACTGTACACAATGTGAGTGTGATTTACAGCTCTGTAACGGGATGCAGTAATCATCTACTTAAAGGGATCCTGTCACCCCCAAAACACCTATAAACCTATTAAAACCTGTCCCTACAGCATATTAACACTTTCCCTACACTCCTTTTACCTCCTAAATGCACATAATGAAAGTGTATAAAAACGTTTTTACAGTACCTCATTACTCATGATAATGAGTGACTAAGCTATTCATAGTCACTCATCCAGGCTGCCCCTCTTCATACTATCACGCCTCAATAGGCGTGATCTTCATCATGGATTCAAACTGCAGCCTCTCTGCGCGCCTCCCCGCTGTGTCCTGTGTCTGCCCGGCTTCAGCGTGGGGCTGTATGACGCGACCCGCGTCATTTCCGGAGCCGGGTGACGTCGTACAGCCGCGCCGCTGTGTCAGCTTCAAAATGCGCACTGCGCATGCGCATGCGCATGCGCAGTGCGGGAATTGAAGCTAACAGCGGCGCGGCTGTAAATACGTCACCCGGCGCCGGGAATGACGCGGGTCGCGTCATACAGCCCCACGCTGAAGCCGGGCAGACACAGGACACAGCGGGGAGGCGCGCAGAGAGGCTGCAGTTTGAATCCATGATGAAGATCACGCCTATTGAGGCGTGATAGTATGAAGAGGGGCAGCCTGGATGAGTGACTATGAATAGCATAGTCACTCATTATCATGAGTAATGAGGTACTGTAAAAACGTTTTTATACACTTTCATTATGTGCATTTAGGAGGTAAAAGGAGTGTAGGGAAAGTGTTAATATGCTGTAGGGACAGGTTTTAATAGGTTTATAGGTGTTTTGGGGGTGACAGGATCCCTTTAATTTCACTTAAAGTCACATTCAGAAATTTTGCAGAAGGAAATGCATAGTCAAAAAGTCTTTAAATCACATTTTTAATGTTATTTCTTTTGTTTTTTTTTCCATGCTACATTAGAATAATAACAATTGTGTAGTTTTCAAATGAGCCACTGTCCTGGGTAGAACAAAATTGTAATAACATATCGATGCTCGATTACACTAGAAACACAGGATCACTTCAGTATTATTAGGTGATGGTCAAAACCCATCTGCTCTCTGCCCTAAACAATGACCTTTGCATAGTTAACATAGTATGCACACAGAACATTAAAAAAAAAGTCATTTTCAGACACCATTTTGCAATAATAAAAAGCTAATCTGTGCTACATTTTAATATATAACATTCCTACAATTCTTTTTGAACTTCTTCTAAATTTTACTTATTTTCCTGCAGTCACTTTGTTTTCCTGAGCTCTACAATACTTGGCAGCTCCCTGGGCTTGTTTTTCTAACCTCACAGCCAGAACTGGCACCATCTGACCTGTGTCCAGTGTTGTCCTCTGCACATCCACTACACACTTCATTAGCTGTCAGTAATCTGCCCCAGATTTCTACCATTACTCCAGCACTGGGGCAGTAAGAGTAGTGACCCTGCTCCTCTTCTGTATAAAGCAGCACAATCAGCAAGCTCTTTGCGTTAGGATCATCTTTGATACATAACTTTCCTTCATTCACTACATCCAATCACTAACTCGCTCATGTTTCATAGTTTTTAAGGTTGAACCCATAGCCTAACATGTTGATCCAGAGGACAGCAAAAAAATCCATCTGGAAAACACTAAGCTCCACATTGGGGGGGAAAAAATAATACTTTCTGACTCCACGTACGGCAATCCAGGCCCTACTTAAATCATAGTAGTAAATTAACAATTACAACATCTTGTGGCAGAGCGTTCCATAGTCTTACTGCTCTTACAGTAAAGAATCCACGTCTGTGATTATGATTAAACCTTCTTTCCTCCAGACGTAGCTTGTAGGACAAAGTACCATGGGTTCGCGCTGCCACTTCAATTAATGGAGATAAAAAACCAGCCACACGGGAATGTCTGGATCAAACAGGATTCTTCTTTATTTGTCCAACATGTTTCGGAGTTATCTCCCAACTCCTTCCTCAGGACATTCCCTATATTTTAATAGCCTTTGCAGCAGCTGCCTGAAACTGACCACTATATGTGAGTTTGCCATCAACCCATACACCCAAGTCTTTTTCAGTGACAGTTTTACCTAGTGTTCTACAATGATGTCACCTGCATCCTAAAAACATCTCTAGAATCTGACCTTTTTTCACATTTGAAAATGTGTAAATCTACTGTTGCTCTTATTCATTCTTGTCTGGATTACTGCAACTCTCTACTGATCTGTCTCCCACTAACAAACTTTCTCCTCTCCAATCTGCCCTGAATGTATTAGCCTGGCTGGTATTTCTGTCCAGCCACTTCACCAATGCCTCCATCTTGTGCCAATATTTGCACTGGCTGCCCATCCACTATAGAATAGAATACAATCTTATCTCCCTTACCCGCAAAGCTCTTCACAGCTCTGCACAGCCCTACATCTCCCTCATATCTATTCATCACCCTAACCGTGCTCTATGTTAAACTGATCTAAGACTAGCATCCTCAATAATCCAAACCTTGCACCTCCATCTCCATCAAATTAAATGGACCCATGCTAATAAAATAATGATTTCACATTCACACAGAGATCTAATTTTCGGCGTCTCCAAACATATCGTTAGGACGCAATGAAAGTTTCGTCAACACGCACCTAGCTAAACGCCACAAGAAAAGGATGGTGACTTCAATGAGGCTCCTTGTTTGAAGGGATCTACTGAAACACTAAAAAACAACAAGAAGTCAATGATTCTACTGATCTACGCACGAATAATCAAATATGGCGTCTTTGCCACGGGCAGCCAATTGGAACGCAATACTAACCACCAATCGCCGCAGACAGGGGCGCGGAAAACAGAACGCCCAGGCACGCCTATGGAATTGGTTTCACGATCACCCAAGCTGCTCAGAACATCGTTATCGTGGTGTCACACAGAACGATACGGCAGTTTGGTTGTGTTGGTATAGTCAGGTTTTACAACATGTTGGGAAACCTGTCAATTCTGATCCAGCGATTTATCGTAGTTGAATCGTGCAGTTACACGCAACGACACACTTGCGATGTCGTTTCAACGTCGCTCAACCCGTGAAGTTTCAGCGATATCGCCCATGATATCGCGCCGTGTAACGGTACCATTAGTGAAAATTCTGGACAATCCCATTAAGCTGTATACTTGGGCTATATGACATTTTGGTCATAACAATATTCACACTACCAAACATGGCAATGTTTTGGGTGCCAGTCAAGGAAATCAGACAGTGAGACATTGACACGCTGGACTTAGGGGGTGTCTGGCTACCGTGCGTGACAGTAGACGCATGGAGCAATGAAACTACAGAGAAATACCTGGAAGGGGAATACACGGAGGGCCCTGCTCATAAGGTAAGGTGACCACCTGCACTCACCTACGGCTGTGCCCTCATCTCCTTACCATACCTATACGAGTTCTTTCAGCCCGTCGCAAAGCAGGATACCTAGTCCCTCGCTAAACCTGATGTTAACTCCCAAAAGGGCAGTGTTTCTCAACTCCAGTCCTCAGGACCCACCAACACGTCGTGTTTTCAGGATTTCCTTAGTATTGCACAGGGGTTTGAATTATCCCCAGTGGAGATGATTAAATTATCATCTGTGCAATACTAAGAAAATCCTAAAATCAAGATCTGTTGGTGGGTCCTGAGGACTGGAGTTGAGAAACACTGCAGTAGGGAATGGTCAGCGGGAGCGCTAGTCCCAACCACTGCAATAAACAAGGCAAGAGAGAAGGGGAGACAGACAGGGAAAAACAAAGCAACTTCATGCCTGCTGCCACGCTACTTGACAGCAGATGGCTTAGCAGTAGTCAGCTCTCCAGACAACTTCCTTCTCCTCAGGAAGCTTGGAAAAGAATGGGTTCAATCACCAGCAAAGGATGCTAGAAAAATGTGACTATTAAAGAGGGTGGGAATAATCACAGATTAGCCACACCTGGTAAGGAAACTAAGGAGTCTGCTAGAATCAGAACTGACAACTTCTGAACTGTCAAAGCAAAGAAACACGTTTTAAAATGAAATCTCAATAAAGAAATGAGACAGAGGTTACAAACCAGTCACAAGTCTCCAAATTAAGAGAGACCATCATGACAGCCATCACTCAAGTTAAAGAGGCTTGTTCTGGTTGGTGAAACAACCTAGGGATATAGAGGCTCAATGAGTGTACTAGGTCATACCTAGAGCACGTAAAAATAATCTGTCATTAGCATTATGCATGTTAAATAGTGATAAGCGAGTAGTCCGGATAAATCTTCTAATCAAAAACTGAACATAATGCAAGTCAAACCGGATATTTGTCTGGGGAATTTTTTACACAAATACTATTTGTGCATAAGATTTCCCAGGCATCTATTCCAGTTCCCCATTGACTTGCATTATGTTCAGTATTCAGGACGAATGTCCGAATAGTAAGAAGTATTTAGTTAGACTTATCCGAACCTCAATTCCGAACCACTCACTCATCACTAATGTTAAAGTAAAATAACGAGCCTGTTATATTTATTCAATAGATATCTTTATTGAAGAAGTTCATATCTGGTTGTTTTTTAATCCACATTTGATTTGGGATGAAATAACCTGTCCCCTCCCTACATCTCCGACCTGGTCTCCCGCTACATCCCCTCGCGCAACTTGCGCTCCTCTCAAGAACTCCTTCTCTCAACCCCCCGCATTTCCAGCTCCCACAACCGCATACAAGACTTCTCTCGTACTTCTGCCATACTCTGGAACTCCCTCCCCCACCACATCAGACACTCCTCTACCCTGGGAACCTTCAAGAAAAGCCTGAAGACTCACCTCTTCCTACAAGCCTATAACACACACTGAGACCCAATCCACTGCACCATCTCACCTCTCCCCCTTCTACTGTCTCCCTCCCCACCCCCTCTAGACTGTGAGCCCTCGCGGACAGGATCCTCTGCCCTATTGTACCCGTATGACTGATTTGTCGTCGTTTTTACCACTTGTCTTTGTCTACCCTCTCACTTGTAAAGCGCCATGTAACCTAATGGCGCTATATAAATACTTAATATTAATAATAAGCTTTTCATTGGGGCTGGACTTTGCATAGGGTCTTTGGATGTGCTCCCACCTATCTGAATCTTCTTGTAAAGTTCTTGGTGGCGCTGTCCCAGCTGAGATGTTAATCTGTGCATGAGCTGCTACTGGTGCCATTTAACTAAAAACTGCTGTTAGGTCAATCTCAGAAGTGCCGCCCATGGCAAAGACTGTGCCAGCGCAAGCCTTAAGACACGAGTCAGATACAGACACAACGATAACAGAGGGTCAAGATCACAGCTGAAGACCCTACCCAGAGTCCCGCCCCAAATGCACCAAAAAGCTTATTTCACCCAAACTTCAAGATTGGATTAAATACCAACCAGGATACAGATTCCATTACTAAAGATATTTATTTAATCTGTATAACAGCAGCATTATGGCCATGCCTTTATTTTACCATGCAAAATCATGATGACAGATTTTTTATTTTTAAAGACAATCCCATTTTCTCTGACTGAAAAGAGCAGGACATTTCTAGGTGACAACTGTGGGTGTATGTAAATTATCGTATATACTCGCGTATAAGCCGAGTTTTTCAGCCCAAAAATTGGGCTGAAAAGTCCCCCCCTCGGCTTATACGCAAGTCATATATATTGCGCTCCCTCCCCATCGGTATACAGCCCCCCCCCATATGTATACAGGGCCCCCCCCTTGCTGCCGCAAACCTGTAAAGTAATACATCATTATACTTATCCCTGTCGTCGCCGCCTCCGCCATCGCGCTCCTCCGGCTTCATCCGGCTTCCTCCTCCGGTGGGCGCAGGCAATGACGTCATTGTCTGTGCGCCAGAGGAGGAAGCCGGATGAAACCGGAGGAGCACGATGGCGGCGGCGGCGACGACAGGGATAAGTATAATAATGTATTACTTTACAGGTTTGCGGCAGCAAGGGGGAACCCTGTGTACCGATGGGGGGGGGCCTGTATATACCACTGGGGCTGCTGCTGTATACTACCACTGGGGCCGCTGCTGTATATACCACTGGGGCTGCTGCTGTATATACCACTGGGGCCGCTGCTGTATATACCACTGGGGTTGCTGCTGTATACTACCACTGGGGCTGCTGCTGTATACTACCACTGGGGATGCTGCTGTATACTACCACTGGGGATGCTGCTGTATATACCACTGGGGCTGCTGCTGTATATACCACTGGGGAGTCTGCTGTAACACTGCTGGGACCTGTATATACCACTGGGGATGCTGATGTATACCACACTGCTGGGGGCTGTATACCTGTGCTGGGGTCCACCCTCGGCTTATACACGAGTCAATAGGTTTTCCCAGGTTTTGGGGGCAAAAGTAGGGGGGGTCGGCTTATACACGGGTCGGCTTATACACGAGTATATACGGGTATGCATTTTTTTGAACATATCTGAAGTCCATGCTGAAATTTGTAGAGATAGGGTTCATTCACATGGCCTTATTTTCTTTTTGAGTCTTGCATGTTAAATGGATCACACACAACTAAAGTTATTCAACGGAGCACAGCACCGGGATGTGGACCAGGACCGGGCCGCGGGGGTGTGGGTCGGTCCGCGCCGCCGCAGACCACCACTACACACAGTGTGCTGAGCTCTGCGGCGGCTCAGAGTGATGGATGCTGCCCACCTCCTGGTGTGATGTCACTGGCCCCCGTACCATGCAGCATTAACTCTTCTCTGTGTTACTTTTCCTTAGTTGTGGCATAGAAGCTCTCGGCCAATCACAGTGCAGCAGCCGGGACCCTGATTGGTTAGTGGCTGCTGCACTGTGATTGGCCAATGGCTTCTGATGTACATCTCTGCACTAAGCTGAGGAGAGAGAACAGAGAGGGGACATAATGCTGCGGCGACAGACGGTGACATGGTGTATGTGTGTGTGATGGAGAGATTGGGGTCTGGAAGAGAGGAGGATGGGGTCTGGAAGAGGAGGAGGGAGGGGTCTGGAAGAGGAGGGGAGGAAGCTGGAAGAGGAGTATGGGGGCTGGAAGAAGATAGAGGATGGAAGATGAGGAGACGGGGGCTGGAAAAGGGGAGGAGGCGCAGGCTGCAAGAGGGGACGGGCTGCAGGGGAGGGCGAAAGAGGAGGCGGACGGGGGCTGCAAGAGGAGGCGGACGGGGCAGGCCAAGAGGAGGCGGACGGGAGCTGCAAGAGGAGGCAGGAGCTGCAAGAGGAGGATGGTGGGAGCTGCAAGAGGAGGATGGTGGGAGCTGAAAGAGGAGGATGGTGGGAGCTGAAAGAGGAGGATGGTGGGAGCTGAAAGAGGAGGATGGTGGAGCTGAGAGGAGGTGGTGGGAGCTGAAAGAGGAGGGTGGTGGGGGCTGAAAGAGGAGGGTGGTGGGGGCTGCAAGACGAAGATGGATCTGGAAGAGGATGATGCGGGCTGCAAGAGGAGGATGAGGGGGGCTGCAAGAAGAGGATGGTGGGGCCTGCAAGAGGAGGTGGATGCGGCTGCAAGAGGAGGTGGATGCGGCTGCAAGAGGAGGATGATGGGAGCTGCAAGAGTAGGATGATGGGAGCTGCAAGGGTATTATGATGGGGATACGGTATTGGGGGCTGCAAGGGGATGATGTGGATATTATGGGCTGCAAGGGGATGATGGGGATATTGTACGCTGCAAGGGGATGATGGGGATACCATATTGGGGGCTGCAAGGGGATGGAAAAATAAGACCTCCCTTGAAAAAATAGGACATAACACATCTTTTGGGGAAACGGTACTAAACTCCACCCCTGTTCCATAGCACCACCCCATTTGACCAAAACCCCACCCCCCGCCGGGCCACAGAAAAATGGTCTTGCATGAAGCCGGTCCCCGGTGCAAAAAAGTTGGGGACCACTCCCCTAAAAGAACCTCCCTTCTCCCATTATAGGTAATGGGCTTTGACTGTCGCTATATATGCAACATGGGATGAATGCAACTTTCAGTGCGGCTTCCTTATTGTGGCTCAAAAACAAGTGTGAATCTAAGATAAGTCTTTCATATGTAATACCATGATCTACCCACAGTGTATTGTGTGGTGTCTGCCGAGACACTGTATCTAAGACAATATGTGTGGCTGATAACATACTCTGACTGTTATAACACCTATACTAGTTAATACCCAGCTTTCCTCACGTTACGAATATAATTAATATTGTCCTTGTGCACTTGTTTATTGTGCACTTTGGTGTCAGTGAACTGCACTTCTAGACTTGTGTTCATAGATTATTAACCTGACTATTAAAAGAGACAGCATTGCCTCCAAATTCTGCAAGGTAGAAGTCTGGCAGTTTTACTTCTCTGCAGTGTTTATAGTACATGGTGGGCAGTCACTGCAGTTGTGGGTGGAGGAGGGAGGGGAGGGTCCGTCACCTCACTGCCAGAATATACAATCAGGAGGAGCTCAGGGCTCTGAGATAAGGAATGATAAGAAGCAGAAATCATTCTGACTGAAGGAGCAGTATCCAGTTTGCTCCTGTGTGAGGCCTGCATATCAGATGACAGCAGAAGCTGACTTGAGTAGTGGTGAAGAGGATCCAGAGCGCAGTGTGCAGGGAGAAGGCAGCAGTCATGGAGGCTATCCTCATGCCAGCGCTGTATGAGCTGAAAAGGGAGACTCCATGTGTATTCACAGCAAGCACTTGTGAATATACATAAAGTGTCCAATCAGCATTCACACAGAGCTGCTGCAGTAGAAGCTGAGTGGACGGAGGCACACTTGCTGGAGACTGGGTATGGCTTCAGTTTTAATGTTATGACCTGACTTCAAACAGGAAAACTCTAGTCAGGGTGTGGGCAGCTTCTCCAGAATCGAGAGTGAAACTGGTCGCATGTCAAGTTTGGTATCTGGGCAATGGTGCAGAATGCTGACAGGGAATATATTACAAACTGTCAGCATTCTGCATCCTAAGGCCAAACACAGGTTATAAAGAAAGCCTGGACAATCCCTTTAAATTCTGATATAGCTGCCGAAAAGAAAATCTCTAAACTGATGATTCCAGAGCACAGCTGCAGCTAATGCAAAACTGCAACTCCAAAATAAATAGAATTAAACATTATACAACCAATAAACACAAACAGATATGCATCAGTGTATCGTTAAGTACAAAAAATATAGATTATATATTCCCTTTGTATTAGGAGCAAATTTAACATACTGAACCGATTGTAACTTCTGTGTTAAAACCATTGCTTTTAACCCCTACATATGTGACCAATTTGGGACATTAGGGTGAAACCCCCTTTTTCCAATCTAGCATGTTACTTTAAGTGGAAATCACTTCAGGCTATGTTCACACACTGCAATTTTGTTGAGTTTTTGATGAAGTAAAAATGCACAAAAAATGTGTAAACAAAATTTCTGGCAGGTGGTTTCTAGCATTTTTGTATTAGATTTGACTATGTTTTAGATTAAGTTTTTATTGCTCCTTTCATGTTCAAGTTTATTGTGTTTTGTTAGGTATGTCTAAGCTATTACTTCTAATTTGATATGTGTCTCTCTCTCCTCTCTCTTGACCAAGCATACTCCATCTCCCCATAGACAATACGAAGTCTATGGTAGAACTGACATGCTCATTGTTTTTGAAACACAAAAAAAAAAACCTAAAAAGCCAATAATAATGCAGTGTGTGAACATAGTCTTAGAATGCATTCATGGTTAAGTGATTCTGAGATTTTTCTGTGACACATTGAACTTTATGTAACAGTACCGGTAATTGAAAGTCCATTAGTTTGAAGATAAAACAATAGACTACACTTGAAGATATTCAATTAATAGAGATTTTATTTATCAAAAAGACATAATTCATAAATGATAAATATATACTGTAGAATTCACAGAATAGGTAAAAGTGTTGGAGCTTCAATCTAACAATGATATAACTTGCAAAGCTCAATGCTAAAAAGAATGACATGCCACTAAATGGTGAAAAAAGCTAAATAAAAAATTCAACCATACAGGATATAAAATGTCAGGAACATTTCTGACAGAAAATATACACTATATAGTAACCATGCATAGTGCAGGAAAAATACAAAAAACAACGTGTATATATGGATTTAAATAGCATATAAAATATGAATAAGGAGACACAGTAATTAGAATAATAATACTACATTTGTAGATAAATACAGAGATGCTAAGATACAGAGAGGAGCATATTTACCACTATAGTTCCCGATGCACAATTCGCCAAGGATTTCTCAAGGGTGCTCTTGAGAAATCTTCCTTACATTTTATACCTTCTATGGTTGATTTTTTATTCAGCTTTTTTCACCATTTTGTGACCCGTGTCATATATACTCGAGTATAAGCCGAGGCCCCTAATTTTACCCCCCAAAACTGGGGAAACTTATTGACTCAAGTATTAGCCTAGGGTGGGAAATGCAGCAGTCCATCATCACTGGTATAAAGCCCCTCCATCACTGGTATATAGCCCCTCCATCACTGGCATATAGCTCCCTATTACTGGTATATAGCTCCCCCATCACAGTATATGCCCCCATCACTGGTAAATAGTGCGCATCACTGGTATATAACCCCCCATCACTGGCATATAGCCCTATAGCCTCCCTTCACTGGTATATAGCCCCTCCATCACTGGTATATAGCCTCCCATCACTGGTATATTGGCCCCATCAACTGGTATTTAGCCCAATCAACTGGTATATAGTGCCCAATCAGTGGTATATTGCCCCTCATCACTGGTATACAGCGCCCCATCACAGTATATGCTGCCCCCATCACTGGTATATGGCCCCCATCACAGTATATGACCCCTATGCTGGCGCTAACAAAATAATAAACTTCTAACTCACCCATCTGATGCTTCTCTGCAGGCACCGCGGCGTCCTCCCTCCGGTCTTCTTGCTTCTAATCATGTGACCGACGCAGCAGCGATGACGTCACTAATGCGCCAGTCACATGATTAGATTTGCAGACTGCCAGGAACAAGCAGGAAGAGCGGACTCAGCGGATGACATCATGGAGCCTGCAGAAAACCATCGGAGGGTGAGTTAAAAGTTTATTATTTTGTGAGCGCCAGCAGGGGGGCCATATACCAGTGATGGGGTGTGTGCGTACACTAATGTAATATGCACCGCATCACCCGCCGGTGAACAACAGGGGAATGCAGTGCATATTACATTACACTAATGACTAATGAAAGGCCCCAACGTGACTTCCTTCTCCCTCTGCAGCCTCCCCCAGCCTCCTCTAGCCCCCGGTCACTGCTTCCCCCTGAAATTTAACACTGACTCAAGTATAAGCCAAGGGGGCACTTTTCAGCACAAAAATTGTGCTGGAAAACTCGACTTATACTCGAGTACATACGGTAATTATTTTTAGTATTGAGCTTTGCTAGTTATATCATTGTTAGACTTTTATCCCATTCTTTGTATTATATATAATGAATATTTATGAATTAAATATGTCTATTTGATAAATAAAATCTCCAGTAATTGAATATTTCGAAGCCTATTGTTTTAGGTTTTGTACTGTTGCCAGATAGTTCAGACTACATTGGTATACAATATTTTATCTGCTCTCTTCCTGGTGGATCTGAGGTGTTCTGGCATATAAAATAAAAAAATTAGGACAGCACCAATTTATGCAAAATAGTGCAGAGCTTTTTCCCACCTGTTAAAGTGTCCAAATAATACGATGAAAAATGAAAAAACTGCACAATTTTTTTTTTCAAAAGTGGACCTTTATTGTCAAGCGTGGCGACGTTTCAGATTTCTTATCCTTTCTCAAGCAGTGAGTATAGTGAAATGACAAAGTTTTATAGAGTATAGGCTGATATCACCAACTTAAAATCAATTACATTAAATTTTAGATTACACACATATTCCAACAATCCATATAAACAGTACCTCTTAATGTGACATAGTAGTAAAGTGCTTATAATAGTGCTCAAGTACATGTGCTCATAATGATCAGTCATTGTATTCCATTACATACATTGTAAAGTATTATTTGTTTAAAAACATAAAAAAAAACAAAAAAACCTACAGGTGTTTCACAGCCTTCATCTGGTCAGGAGCACCATCAAAGGTCTAAAACCCCATTATCCATTACTGGAGTTCTATGATGCTTAATGCGCTTGTCGGTCATCTCTAAACTACAATTCGTATTATGTTTTACTGCCGCGCATGCGCAGTTCATAGCGGCATTCTATTAGATGTGATCTGCACATGTCCGTAATTTCCGGACTACATTTCCCATAATACTACTTTTCTGCGCCTGCGTAGTAAAATCTGAGCCCGGCGTCACCATTCTACATACGGTTCGCTCATGCCAGCTCAATTTATACATTAAAATATCCAAAAGGTTTGGGGCTACCTTAAGATTATATTCAGTTACAAAGATCAATTGTTTTCACATTTTCTATCTTTTCTTTTCTTGGCTCACCAATTCCTGTATATCTTTAGTAATCCTCTTAAAGAGATATTGCCAAATTCCAGAAATAATCCATAGTAAAAAATCCTTGTAAAAGTGCTCTTTTTTAAACTCAGACTGCCTGTAAGTGAGAAAAAAAACAAAAATATTACCAACAGTTTCCCATCTTATCTAAAACACTATAGAATACAGCAAGAATGTGTTAGAGAGTATATTAAAATACATTATTCGTTCCTCACATTAAATGGCCAGTCTTAGGGCTTGGACACACTCATCCGAGTTTGACGGACGAGACTCGGAGCAGGCTGGAGCAGTGACCCTGAACTCTCTCTCTGGACGGGGAATGCGATGCTGCACAGTAACACAAGCAGCTGTCATTCCCCGTCCAGAGAGAGAAGCCATTCAGGGTCACTGCTCCAGCCTGCTCAGAGTCTCGTCTGAGAGGCTCGCATGTAATCGGAGAGTGTGTCCGAGCCCATTAGGTTTAAATGTGTTCAACCTCATGATCCATGGATCGCATTCCATTTGTAACAACTTTTTGTTAGGAAAGTGGTTCCATTGCAAATGTGATCAGAAAGCATTGGGCTACATTGTATAAATCTTTGCCCCATGTAATAGAATTTAAAGAACCACCAGTTTTCTCATACAAATTAAATTGTACGATTAAATCCAGTTTAGTAAGTTCAGGTATAGGCTCCTTTAAAAAAGCTGGGCAGGTTTCATTGATGAGGCGAGACAGAAAGGGATGCTTCCCCTGTCTGTCCTGCATTAATTGTTGCTTAATGCTAAAGGGCTCAAATTTTCAGCACCCAAACACTGGGGAGGAATTTAAAATAAATCACTTTTTGACTTGGGATTCTGAATTTGTTATTGATATATTACAATGCCCGTGTTCCTTATGGTATATCGGTGAGACATGTGATTTTAAAACCAAAATTAACTTACACCGACATACCACAAGGAAAAAACGGATGGATTTACCAGTGTCAAAACACTTTGTGGAGAAAGGTCATACGGAGAAACAACTGTGTTTTTGGATCATAGATGCTGTCCCCACTATTAGCAGGGAGGGGACCGGGTTCGTTTATTAAAAAAGAAGGAGTTAGGGTACCGTTACACTTTGCAACATTGCATGCAATTTCACTGGCAATTTGCTGGTTGCAGTGAAATCATGGACACATTGCTCCATTTGTACACAGCAACAAGATAGAACAATGTGTCCATGATTTCACTGCAACCAGCAAATTGCCAGTGAAATTGCATGCAATGTTGCAACGTGTAACGGTACCCTTACAATGGATCATGAGGGTGAACACATTGAAACCTAATGGACTCAATGTGGATTTTAAGACTGGCCATTTAATGTGAGGAACGAATATCGTCTTTTAATATACTTTCTGACACATTCTTGCTGTATTCTATAGTGTTTTAGTTAGGGCTCCGACACACTCATCAGAGTTTGACTGAGGAGACTCTGAAAGGGCTGGAGCAGTGACCCTGAACAGCTTCTCCCTATCTGGACGGGGCTGTCAGCTGAATGTGTTTTTGTGCAGCTGCAGAGACGGAGAGGCCGTTCAGGGTCACTGCTCCAGCCCTTTCAGAGTCTCCTCAGTCAAACTCAGATGTAACTAGGAAAGTGTGTCCAAGCCCTTAAGATGGAAGACTGTTGGTAATAATTTTTTGTTTTTCTTTCTCACTTACAGGCAGTCAGAGTTTGAAAAGGAGAACTTTCACGAGGATTTTTTACTATGGATTATTTCTGGAATTTTTCACTGCACAAGTCCATCATCATTGACTTTTTATATATCCATCTTATGGGGTGATTGAAGTTTATAATGCATAATCAAAATAATAAAAATATTTATGTTTGAACATAAGTTCTGCCTTGTGCAATTTTTGGGATACCAGGATTGGAAAAACTTGAGTGGAATGGGCATTAGTGTCACAAGTATGGGAGGGCGCTCGGGGGTTAAAAAGCCCATGTAGTCCCAATGGTACATATGAAAGGGATATTCCACTTAGTTGTGGCATTTCCTGTACCTAGTGATATAATAAGAACTTGCTTCCTAACCCATGTACATGGCTGGTTTATAATTATACATATTCCCAGTGGTAAACACAAGGAGAATTAATATGCTCTGCTATGATAGTTTTCTCTATTCTTGGCAATATCTCTTTAAAATGATTATTATAAATATACAGGAATTGGTTGGCCAAGAAAAGAAAAAATAGAAAATGTGAAAACAATTGACCTTTATAACTGAATATAATCTTATGGTAGCCCCAAACCTTTTTGGATATTTTAATGTATAAATTGTGAAGGGAATTGAGCTGGCATGAGCGGACCATATGTAGAATGGTGACGCCGGGCTCAGCTTTTACTACGCAGGTGCAGGAGAGTAGTATTATGCGAAATTTAGTCCGGAAATTACGGACATGCGCAGATCGCATCTAATAGAATGCCGCTATGAACTGCACATGCATAGCAGTAAAGCATGATGGGAATTGTAGTTTAGAGATGACGGACATGCGCAGTAAGAATCATAGAACGCCAGTAATGGCGTTTTAGACCTCTGATGGTGCTCCTAACCAGATGAAGGCTGTGAAACACCTGCAAGTTTTTTTTTAATGTTTTTAAACAATTAATACCGTATATACTCGTGTATAAGCCGACCCGTGTATAAGCCGACCCCCCACTTTTGCCCCCCAAAACTGGAAAAACCTATTGACTCGCGTATAAGCCTAGGGTGGACAATGCAGCAGCTACCGGTACTGAAAAATTTAAAAAATGAAAATAGATACGAATAAAATTTTGAATATATAGCCCTGATCACTGGTATATAGCGCTCCCATCACAGTATATGCCCCATTACAGGTACCGTATATAGCCCCGATCAGTGGTATATAGTGCTCAAATCACAGTATATGCCCCATTACAGGTACATAGCCCAGATCATATCTATATACCTGTAATGGGGCATATACTGTGATGGGAGCGCTATATACCAGTGATCGTGGCTATATACCTGTAATAGGGCATATACTGTGATGGGAGCGCTGTATACCAGTGATCGCCCCGATCACTCGTATATAGCGCTCCCATAACAGTACGGTATATACCGTACTGTAACCCCAGCTTTCCCTCACTAGACTGCTTTATTATAGTAGGGTATTACTATTCTTTCCCTGACAACCCAGCTTTTCCCTGCTCTATCAGCCCACAATGGCTCCTCACCTCCTTCCTTGGGGCCAGAAACTGTAATTAAAGTCCCCTGCGGCTACACCTTGTTTTAGGACAATGCCTGGCCGTAGGGGACTTTTTCTGTGTTTATTTAACTTGGGCACAGGTACAGTGACTATGGCAGGGGGGAGGGACACTGTCCTGCCCATTCCTATTGCATGGTGGAGGGATACATTCCCCCCCATTGCAATAGTAGGGCGGAGGGATACAGGCCCTTTATTATATTGATAATGAGGCGGAGGGATCTGGGGCCCCTGTGCCTCTCTCTCCGGTGCCACACAGACCGGGACGGGGGCCGGAGGATCATGGACGGGATCGGGGCTTCACCGGCAGCAGAGGAGGATGGAGGTGAGGTGGAGGGCTCCGGGTCCGGGCTGCGGGCTGCGAGCTCCGGGCTGCGGGCTCCGGGCTGCGGGCTGCGGGCTGCGAGCTCCGGGCTGCGAGCTCCGGGCTCCGTGCTGCGGGCTGCGAGCTCCGGGCTGCGAGCTCCGTGCTGCGGGCTGCGGCGGTGAATGTCTGGCCGGGCGGGGGTTAACTACAGCGCAATCGGGACCCCGGAGGTCCAAGTATGCAGGTGCAGGGGACCGCAGCAGGGGATATCTGGCCGGGCGGGGGTTAACTACAGCGCAATCGGGACCCCGGAGGTCCAAGCATGGAGGTGCAGGGGACCGCAGCAGGGGATATCTGGCCGGGCGGGGGTTAACTACAGCGCAATCGGGACCCCGGAGGTCCAAGTATGCAGGTGCAGGGGACCGCAGCAGGGGATATCTGGCCGGGCGGGGGTTAACTACAGCGCAATCGGGACCCCGGAGGTCCAAGCATGGAGGTGCAGGGGACCGCAGCAGGGGATATCTGGCCGGGCGGGGGTTAACTACAGCGCAATCGGGACCCCGGAGGTCCAAGCATGGAGGTGCAGGGGACCGCAGCAGGGAATATCTGGCCGGGCGGGGGGTCAGAAGCACAAGCTGGACCTTGTGGTCCGGCAGGGGCACAAGGGAAGCAGTGGGGGAGACTTTGAGGGCGGTGCGGAGCCATTTCAAGCAAGCACATAAGTGCTTGTTAGTTAGTGACTCGCGTATAAGCCGAGGGGGGGACTTTTCAGCACATTTTTAGTGCTGAAAAACTCGGCTTATACGCGAGTATATACGGTACTTTATGCACAATGTATGTAATGGAATACAATGGATGATCATTATGAGCACATGTATTTGAGCACTATTATAAGCACTTTACTATTATGTCACATTTAGAGGTACTGTATATACAGTGTTGGCCAAAAGTATTGACACCCCTGCAATTCTGTCACATAATACTCAGTTTCTTCCTGAAAATGATTGCAATCACAAATTCTTTGGTATTATTATCTTCATTTAATTTGTCTTCAATGAAAAAACACAAAAGAGAATGAAACAAAAAGCAAAACATTGATCATTTAACACAAAACTCCAAAAATGGGCCAGACAAATGGATTGGCACCCTCAGCCTAATACTTGGTTGCACAACCTATAGCCAAAATAACCACGATCAACTGCTTCCGGAACCATTAATGAGTTTCTTACAATGCTCTGCTGGAATTTTATACCATTCTTCTTTGGCAAACTGATCCAGGTCCCTGATATTTGAAGGGTGCCTTCTCCAAACTGCCATTTTTAGATCTCTCCACAGGTGTTCTATGGGATTCAGGTCTAGACTCATTGCTGGCCACCTTAGAAGTCTCCAGTGCTTTCTCTCAAACCATTTTCTAGTGCTTTTTGAAGTGTGTTTTGAGTCATTGTCCTGCTGGAAGACCCATGACCTCTGAGGGAGACCCAGCTTTCTCACACTGGGCCCTACATTATGCTTCAAAATTTGTTGGTAGTCTTCAGACTTCATAATGCCATGCACACGGTCAAGCAGTCCAGTGCCAGAGGCAGCAAAGCAACCCCAAAACATCAGGGAACCTCCACCATGTTTGACTGTAGGGACCGTGTTCTTTTCTTTGAATGCCTCTTTTTTTCTCCTGTAAACTCTATGTTGATGCCTTTGCCCAAAAAGCTCTACTTTTGTCTCATCTGACCAGAGAACATTCTTCCAAAATGTTTTAGGCTTTCTCAGGTAAGTTTTGGCAAACTCCAGTCTGGCTTTTTTATGTCTCGGGGTAAGAAGTGAGGTCTTCCTGGGTCTCCTACCATACAATCCCTTTTCATTCAGACATCGACAGATAGTACGGGTTGACACTGTAGTACCCTCGGACTGCAGGGCAGCTTGAAGTTGTTTGGATGTTAGTCGAGGTTCTTTATCCACCATCCGCACAATCTTGCGTTGAAATCTCTTGTCAATTTTTCTTTTCCGTCCACATCTAGGGAGGTTAGCCACAGTGCCATGGGCTTTAAACTTCTTGATGACACTGCGCACGGTAGACACAGGAACATTCAGGTCTTTGGAGATGGACTTGTGGCTTTGAGATTGCTCATGCTTCCTCACAATTTGGTTTCTCAAGTCCTCAGACAGTTCTTTGGTCTTCTTTCTTTTCTCCATGCTCAATGTGGTACACACAAGGACACAGGACAGAGGTTGAGTCAAATTTAATCCATGTCACCTTGCTGCAAGTGTCATTTAGTTATTGCCAACACCTGTTAGGTGCCACAGGTAAGTTACAGGTGCTGTTGATTACACAAATTAGAGAAGCATCACATGATTTTTCTAACAGTGCCAATACTTTTGCCCACCCTCTTTTTTATGTTTGGTGTGGAATTATATCCAATTTGGCTTTAGGACAATTCTTTTTGTTTTTTTTTTCATTGAAGACAAATTAAATGAAGATAATAATACCAAAGAATTTGTGATTGCAATCATTTTCAGGAAGAAACTGAGTATTAAATGACAGAATTGCAGGGGTTTCAATACTTTTGGCCAACACTGTATGGATCATGTATGTAATCTAAAATTTTATGTAATTGATACCAGCCTGTACTCTAAAAAACATTGTCATTTCACTATACTCACTGCTTGAGAAAGGATAACAAATCTCAAACGTTGCCACGTAGGTATAGATATAAATGGAAAAAAAAGCAGTCAGCACTCCAAGATAGTGATGCTTCCGGTTCCGGTGCTGCGGGCGTGGCAGCTTGAGCGAGGAGCTCCGGGGAACCGCGCCTCAAACCCGCTTTTATCACCACAACCCCCGCTTCAATCACGTCACCAAGCTGGCGGCGACACACAGGGCCTCGGGGACACTGGACCGCTACGTCCTGAGGACCATGGGGAGAGAGGAAGCGGAGGCACGGAGGAGCACGAGACAGAGCGGGGCCTCAACAAAGATGGCGGCGGAGGGGGAAAGCCGCGAACACATTGCACGCAGCAGGAGCAGCTCCAGAGATAGGAACACCGGCCCAGATAATGCTAATGCCGCGAAAACAGCACAGGAGGCAATGGGGAAACAGGTGGATGGAGCGGAGAAGGTGGGGGAGAGTGTGAAGCATGGAGACCCCCCAGAAGAGAAACAGGAGACGACCATAGTGACCCTCAGTCCACAGGAAGTCAAACAGGCATCAATGTGAAGGAACTGGCCAGGGAGGTAGCCCCATATATTACAGCAGACTTTTAAACTGCACTAAGGGAGGCTATCTCAGAGGCGATATCAGAAGCCATTATAGATATAAAACGTGCCACAGAGCAACATGGTGAGAGACTGTCGGAAGCTGAACAGAGACTGTCTGAAGCAGAGGATAGGATCACCAGCCTGGAGAGACACGTAGCATCTCTTCAAAAATATACAGCGTATTCTGAGGACAAATTAGACGACCTGGAAAATCGCTCTAGGCGAAATAATCTGAGGATGGTGGGGCTGCCAGAGACTTTTACGAACAATCAACTAGATGACATCTGGGAAATTGAATTACCTAAAGCTCTGGGTCTACAATTCAAATGCAAGATAGAAAGGGTGCACAGGGTGGGACCCCCTAAAGACCTCCCGCCGGGCCACGCCAAGTCATTGCAAAGTTCCTGAATTTCAAGGAAAAAGAAATACTCCTCAGAGAATACAAATCTAGTCCTATTCTGCTGACGATCAGAGGTCATAAAGTTAGACTGTATGGGGGATTATTCAGCAGAGGTGGCACGTAAGAAAAAATCGTTCAGTGAGTCGTGCACCATATTATATAAGAAAAATATCAGATTTCAAATTGCCTTCCCAGCCACGCTGAGGTCTCGAGCCCTGAATGGCGAAATGATGTCCTTCAATAACAACAAAGCCGCAATGACTTTTTGGCGGCATGAGACTTTGAGCCCCCACCATGGTGACGCACCTACAGAGGCCAGACGATCAATGACACCGAAACAGATTGAGAGGCTGAGAGGGGCGTCCAGCTCTGAAGATGGAGGGGGAGACGATGGAAAAGAGGCGGGAAGGAGTTGGTCCCAAGCGTCATACAAACGGCAGAGCCTAAAAGGAGAGAGAGCCGAGGCAAAAGAGCAACGCACACCAATGCCGAGAGGACCAAAGAAGAAGAGCAACACTAAGGCATAAGGGCTTAAGACAGGAAGGCTTAATTCTCTAGGCCCTGAGAAGTCCATTACCCTTGAGACAAAACTCTTCTATCAGACGTGGATTGAACGGAAGAATCGAGAGCTGCGATGTTTTTTGTTTTTTTCTTCTTTTCTCTTTCTCTTCTCTTTCGGTCTCTCTTTCCCCTTCTCCCACCTCTCACTTGGTCCATATCCCTTAAACGCTGGCGTTGTTGCCTTTCCTCTTCCCTCTTCTTCTTTTATTACTCAATTTGTCACCTACCTCAGAGAGGCTGCACTTAACAGCTGCATGTGGAAAAATGGAAAATCGGACATTGAGCGCATTGACAGCAATGAACTGAGACGGTCACGGGGGGAGAGGAAGAGAGAGACGATTTGATCGGAATGGAACACATTTTAACCCAATGGTGACCCTGAACTGTGAGTGCTAAGGGCGGCCGCTAAGGCCGTCGACTTGGAGACACTAGCGTGGAGAGGGAGGAAGGAGAGGGGTATGTTTTTCCAGTGTGGGCCTGGCGAGAAGGCATAACTGTGAAGGATCTATTTTGTTTGGGACTCAGCTACAGTCGCTAAGCGAATGCGACGGGGAGGGGGGGGAGAGGGAGAGAGAGAAGGGGGTTACAATATATGTTAATGAATAGGGGACCGACACATAGATGAGACGGTATTCTTGTTCTTAATCATATTAGTAAATATGGAAAAAATTGTGAGGGGTAACTTAATTGAGAGCGGTGCAAAATGCTTAAGTTAGTACATCAGAGAATAAGTGGCATGGTCCGAGCTAGACATGCGCAGAGAAAAGGAAGTCGGTTGTTTAACACAGGTTCCAAGGGGACGTAAAGATGGAGAACGTTTCCTCTTGAGTTTATGTTATTTTTACTTTTATGTATGTTATGTTCGTGATTATAAAGCCAAGCATCTAAGTTGCCTTCAAGAAGCTAGTAGAATAGGTAAAGCCCACCCCCATTCCAGAAATAATTTGGATACCCAAAGTTCAGCTAACAAGCCAAAAATTGAGGAATACGGCGAGGAGGTCAAGCCTAGCCTCCAATCACGGGAGCCATGATACGCTTGATAACCTGGAATGTTAAGGGTCTCAGGTCGCCCAATAAAAGATACATGATACTCAGACACCTGAAAAGACTAAAAACAGATATAGCCATGTTACAAGAGACACATTTACAATCTCTCGAATTCCATTATATGCAAAAGTTGTGGGTGGGGTCGGCCTGGGGCCCAGAATAAAAAGGCGGGAGTGTTAATCCTAGTGAACAAACATTTAGCCCATAATTTAATATCGATTTCTTCAGACCAAGAAGGGAGGAAGATCCATGTACTATTAAAATTGCAGGACCAGCAAATCAGCCTAAATAATGTCTATGTGCCCAACACAACGCATACACAATTCTTCAGAGAACTGCATACAGACATTGCTCAAGATTCCAATCAAAGTGTGGTAGTGGGTGGGGACTTCAATGAGGTGATGTCCACGGAGATGGATAGACAAAGAAGTGTAACGAAAGGAAAGACCCCTCAACAACTAGAAAGGAGGGAGGGGATTTGGCGGAATTGGTAGGTAGAGTAGGATTGATGGGTGCGTGGAGAACCTTACACCCACAAGACTCTGAATTTACTCACTTTTCCCATGCACACTCATCTTGGTCGAGAATAGACTTAATACTCACAAATGACCATGTGATGCGAAAGACGGAGGAGATGGAAATAGAATCGATGGTCATTTCTGATCACAGTCCAGTACGTATTGATATACTGGATGCCCAGCCAAAAGGTTCTGATTTTTTGTGGAGGTTCCCCTCATATTTATCAAAAGATAGCGATTTCAAACTTAAGTTGAAAGAATGGTGGTCTAAATTTTCTCTGGGCAATGCTAGTCATAAAGAGGACCATAAGCTCTTCTGGGAAATAGGTAAAGTGGTGATTAGGGGATACATTATGGCGCACACAATAACACAGAAGAGAAAAGTAAGGGAGAAATATATACAAGCAAGTACGCGAGTATCAGAGGCCTACCAGAAATTTAGACTATCATGAGACCATTGAGATAAAGTAAACAGGCAGGAAGCCAAAAAAGAGTTTGATGAGTGGGCAGAAACGAGAGAACTGATGGTTAGAAGACAACTTGATACTGATCTTAACGGGTTTGGAGATAAAGCGGGCCGCCTTCTGGCAAAACTGGCTAAGGGAAGACGTAAGTCAAACCTTATCTGGTCATTAAAAAAAAAAAGAGATGGAGGTAACACCAATAATCCCAGGGAGATCAACAAAATACTGGGTGACCTTTATAGGTCCTTATATCAGACGGATAACGACCAAGCGATGGGAGGAAGAGAATGGTTAGATAAAGTGCCACTTACTCAGATCCCAGAAACGGAACTAGAGGCTTTAAATAATCCAGTTACCATTCAGGAAGTCCACATCGCTATTAAACACCTTGGGACAAGTAAAGCTTCCGGCCCGGATGGGTACACGGGAGAGTTCTATAAGATATTAAAGGAAGAAATAGCACCAAACCTGACAGATCTATACAATAAGATTATAACGGGGGAACCATTATCAGAGGACATGAACATGGCCCACATAAAATTGTTGCCAAAGGGGAATAAGGGTGGGGAAGACCCGGCGAACTACCGACCCATCTCCCTCATCAACCTAGATCTTAAAATTCTGTCAAAAATAATGGCAGACAGATTGGCTGGGGTACTCCCGGGATTGATTGACAAACATCAGATGGGTTTTATTAGGGGATGATCTGCTGTAACAAATGTCCGCAAGGCACTTCTAGTAATTGACGTAGTGAGAGAGGAAGGTAAGAGAGGGGGAGGGGACCAGCGATGGTCACACTAGATGGCGAAAAGGCTTTTGACAATGTCAGGTGGCCATAGCTGGGTCTAGTGCTAGACCATATAGGTATCCAGGGAAGATTTAGACAGTTTATCCAAAATTTATATGCTAATCCAAAGGCAAATATCTGTACCCCTGTTTTTTTATCATCGGCCTTCCCACTGCAAAAGGGAACAAGACAGGGGTGCCCCTATCCCCATTGCTATGCAATATAGCCTTAGAACCTTTGGCGAGATATATAAATAAACAATCTTCGTTTCAGGGCATAAGGATTGAGCGGGAGGAGGTAAAGTCTGCACTATTCGCGGACGACATCATCCTCTTTATGGCCAATCCAGACCGTGACCTGCCTACATTGTTCAAAAAAATAGATGATTTTGGCACATTTTCCAGTTTTCGTCTCAACAAGAGGAAATGCAAAATTTTAAAATTGAGAAAGGGGGAGGGGTTGAGAAAAGACTTGCGGACTCTAGGCATCCCACAGGCACATTCCTCGATAAGGTATCTGGGCCTTGATCTAGGGAGGACCCCGGGCCAAGTATATACGCTTAATTACAAACCACTTATGGAAAAAATTGAGAGGGAACTGAGGGGATGGGAGGGTCTGCCGCTGTCTCTTTTGGGCTGATGTCATCTACTGAAGATGATAAGTTTTGCCAGGGTCATTTATCCACTACAAACCCTCCCACTCCTATTAAAACATTCTGACGTGAACAGATTAAATAAAGCCTTCACTAGATCTATTTGGTGAAGTAAGAGACCCAGGATGAGATTACCATTTCAGATGCTAGCAAGAGACGGGGGGGAGCAAATTTACCAGATATAAGGGGGTACAATTTGGCATGCTTGCTGAGAGATGTAGTAGAGTGGATCAGGAACACAAATAAATACTCAGACGGCCAACTGGAAGCAGAATATTGCACCCCTTGGGACAGATGCTCTCTGCTGCATACAACCTTCGCAGGCATCCCACAGCATATCAAATCAACAGTAATATTTAAGGATACCATTATGTCCTGGAAGGCAGTCCGGAAAAAGTGTAACTTGTTTTGGAGAGTATCCAAACATCTTAACCCGTAGGCGTACCCAGACTTTAGGATGGGCAGGGAAAACATGTTATTTACAGAATGGAAACAGAAAGGGATAGAGAAGATGGGTGACCTATTACATAGGGAGGTACACAGATGGATGACTGGACAGGAAGTCATAGACACTTATGGGTTACATAAACTCCAAGGACTTCAATACATGCAGATGAAACATCACATTATGGCCAACCTAAGGGATGTATCGAAAGAAACATGCCCCAACATATGTGATAGACTGATTGAACTAGACAATTCCCATCTGAACATTTCTAATGTTTACAGAGAACTCAGAGAGATACTGATACCAGCAGGAGCGGGCAATATATTCTCCAAATGGAAAAGATATCTATCAAGAGAGTCTGTTGAGGAGGAAATACTGGCGGGTTGGGGGAAAGTAAGACGACATGTTTTAAATGAGCAGTGGAGGGACTCGCATTTCCGAATCATACATGGGATGATTTGTGGTTTTAACATACCACCTAATGAAGCCAACCCGTGCAGACATACCAAATGCCCAAAATGCGCACAAGAACGGACAGACATGATACATGGGATGTGGAGCTGTGTGAAAGTACAAAATTATTGGAATATGATAAGAAACCTACTCACCCGCATTTGTAAC
Source organism: Allobates femoralis (assembly GCA_033576535.1). Lineage (NCBI taxonomy): Eukaryota > Metazoa > Chordata > Amphibia > Anura > Aromobatidae > Allobates > Allobates femoralis. The sequence goes on from JARQOC010000002.1 coordinate 236,025,600, forward strand.
ATCACATACGAACTAACCCTCAAACACTGGATTTTTCAGGACTTGCTTGAAACGAGTGGGGAGAAAAAAGGGTACACACTTTTCGCATGTGATAGTATTGTTAGCCAAGAGGCTTCTACTGAATCACTGGTTACGCCCCGACCTACCAAAGGATGAGGATATCATGTCGGGATTTACCCGAGCAATAGAGATAGATAGAAGAGAGACATTGAGGGATAAGGAGAGGTCAATACCCTCTTTCATGCGGAAGTGGAGAGGATTTATAGAAAATCAAATGTCTGATAGTGACATCAGAGGTATAATGGATCCATTCAAAAACACTTCCTGGTACTTGGTGAAGAGCTTGGAAGGTTCACTGGGTAGACTTGGGGTATGACCAAAGTGCAAAGAATAATGGAATGGGATGGGATCAAGGGTAAAGTTACCACGGAAGACTAGAGGAGATTAGGAAGGCAAAATTCATTTATTGGATTGGTTATTTGTTTATCTTGGCTATTAGATGAAGTGAGCATTTAGCTCATAGTTTATATATTTATTGAAGGGATGTAATATCCGCTGAATGTAATTTAATTTGTGTTGATTTTTGCTTTGGATGTAAAAAATGAAAATCCTTCAATAAAAATGATGATTGAAAAAAAAAAAACAACAAGATAGTGATGAAAATTGTGGCTTTGCTGATCCAGAGGTGCCACCTGCTTTTTTTTTCATTTATTATCAGGTTTAGACTTTACTTTGGTAGGTTTTTGCACCCGGTTTATTTTATTTAATGCCAGTGTATTTTGTTTAATAGATATAGATATATATTGTGATGCAGCAGCTCGCTGCATTGCAAATATCTATGCTTGGATTTGTAATTCAGCATGTTTCAGTGATGCATTATGCTGGGACTTGAGGTTCCACAAATTCAAGTAATGCATTATATGTGCTACACAGCAGGTGATTAAAAAGCCAGGGGAGTGTTTAACACACCTGAATCCTCCCACAGGCCTACTCATGTAGAACAGGTGGGATATCAGCTGACTAGTGCTGTGTGAGGCAGTCTGCCTACTGTATATGCTGGACTGGAGACTCAACCTGTGTGAGGATACTGTGAGAGGCTGAGTGGTGAATGCTGCCCAAAAACCTCCAGAGAGGTAACCGACATGAAAAGCATGAGTAAAGGCTGAGGAAAAGCCAGTGGAATCTCTAAGGACAATTCCAGCAGTGAAAAGACAGGTGTGTGTGAATACTGCCCTGGGACACTTACGGAGAAGTGTACCTCAACCTGTACAGGAATATAACCATTGTGAGAGATAAATGGACTATGCATTATATGGACACTTATGTTGAAGGTAAAGGAAAGCCTCGTGCTTATGTTATGGAGCATGATTTATGAAGTCTGGAATAAACCTGCTGAACTTTTGTAATGAATCCATTGCTGTGAGCGTTGGTTCCACTGTCAAGCAAGTATCCTGTAATAACCTCAGTGTTCACTACCTCACAATATATATATTGTGAGGTAGCGTTTCCCTGGGGGCGCGCTTGGCAGGTAGAATGACACCAAAACATGTTTTTAAACTGTAAGAACATTAAGGAGTAGTTTATTAAAACTCATAACTGCTCATCCCATATAAAATACATATATATTACACTCACATAACACCATAATCAACATAACATTACATACAACAGTACATTACATTGCACATATACCCTTTTAACTAGGCCGATATACCCGGGAGCATTGATTACAGCTCCATGTAACACCATGAGCACCAACCATAGCTCCCCATGCCGTCCATGGTCGCCTAGCCTTATCCACACCAGACATGGCAGTATTTACACAGGACAGTCTGTACAACACTCAATATTAGTGCTTATTACACACAGAACATACGGGTCATTCACAGTCCCACAGGGGTCCGGGCACAGCCGGTTACACCCCTGTTCACACAACATTCTCTGACCCACAGCCAGGCTCTTCCTTAGCTTAGTTCCCCTTGGAGTAGCTCAGTCCATACATACCGGCTGCTAATGTGCTCACAGCCACTACACAGAGCTCCTGCTGCTCTACACTGTCCCTCCACATATTCTGGGACACACACCGGCATTGGTGTAGGATACCGATCAGAAACAGGCCCAGACCTGGGTTTAGCTACCTGAGCTACAGGGCAAGCCAGGCCCCCAAGAACTCCTCGGCACGTGTCTCCAGGTTGCCATCCGCTTCCAAGTCTGCCATCACCAGGCCAGACATCCAGGCAAGCGGCTGCACCAAACACGCCCTCGCGAGCCCCTCCAGGGTCAGCCCCACTTCCCAACTACAGGTGCTGCAAAACCCTCTGTCTTATGGCCTCCTGGCTCCACTCTTCTCCCTCAGAGGCTCTGTTCTGCTCGCTCTCTCTCTCTCACAGACTGAATCTCCTCTGCAGTCTCTGGTCTCCCATCTCTCACACAGACTGAACTCCTCTGCAGTCTGATCTGATGGCTTGTCTGCAATTCACACACACCTGGCAGGTTAAGTCCTGCTCGTCACACCCACATGGACACACCCCCTTAGCTGCTAGTAATCAGCCTCCCAGTTCCTACACAGCTTTCACACAGCTATTTTAACTCACTGTGTTCCGGGTTGGTTCGCACAGTACACCCAATCCTCTAAGCCGCTCATTGATCTCAGCAGCCATTCACTGCCGCTCATTAGGCTCATGAATCCTTCATACAGGTGCCGGACATGATCATACAAGACGCCTACGGTACAACCTGGCTCAAGTGCACAGGATCCTATGCTGATCCTGCATGTGATGCGCCCCAGCCATGAGGATCATGCCGGCGGTGCCTCACAATATATATATATATATATATATATATTATAATATATACAAAACAGAAAAAAACTGCACAGCACTCACAGACTAATGTGAACTGGTGCCAGCAGGGACACTGGGTCATACAACTAGAAAACAATTCTCTGCAGCACTCAGCTACTACCAATGTGCAAACATGCTAACAAGCGGTATATATTTGAGGAAAAAATTTAAAAACTTACGTTTTTTTCAAAAAGCTCAAAATCTTATTTTTTTATTTTCTTGGGGTTCTTGGTACGCACATTGGCCAATGTCCGTTTGCTCATCAGAGGCGACAAGGCGACCCCAGGTCTGATGAGTCCTAACGCTGACATCCCTGTCCTCCTTTTCCTCCCTATCCCACTCTCAAGTGGGCGGACACCATCTCAACCTAAGACCACCTGTGGGTGATGAGGGTGCAAGTTGCAGTCATGGAGCCAGATTCTCCATTCGTTATACACAAAACAGAAAAAAACTGTTTTGTGTATAACGAATGGAGAATCTGGCTCCATGACTGCAACTTGCACCCTCATCACCCACAGGTGGTCTTAGGTTGAGATGGTGTCCGCCCACTTGAGAGTGGGATAGGGAGGAAAAGGAGGACAGGGATGTCAGCGTTAGGACTCATCAGACCTGGGGTCGCCTTGTCGCGGCTGATGAGCAAACGGACATTGGCCAATGTGCGTACCAAGAACCCCAAGAAAATAAAAAAATAAGATTTTGAGTTTTTTGAAAAAAACGTAAGTTTTTAAATTTTTTCCTCAAATATATACCGCTTGTTAGCATGTTTGCACATTGGTAGTAGCTGAGTGCTGCAAAGAATTTTTTTCTAGTTGTATGACCCAGTGTCCCTGCTGGCACCAGTTCACATTAGTCTGTGAGTGCTGTGCAGTTTTTTTCTGTTTTGTGTATAACGAATGGAGAATCTGGCTCCATGACTGCAACTTGCACCCTCATCACCCACAGGTGGTCTTAGGTTGAGATGGTGTCCGCCCACTTGAGAGTGGGATAGGGAGGAAAAGGAGGACAGGGATGTCAGCGTTAGGACTCATCAGACCTGGGGTCGCCTTGTCGCGGCTGATGAGCAAACGGACATTGGCCAATGTGCGTACCAAGAACCCCAAGAAAATAAAAAAATAAGATTTTGAGTTTTTTGAAAAAAACGTAAGTTTTTAAATTTTTTCCTCAAATATATACCGCTTGTTAGCATGTTTGCACATTGGTAGTAGCTGAGTGCTGCAGAGAATTTTTTTCTAGTTGTATGACCCAGTGTCCCTGCTGGCACCAGTTCACATTAGTCTGTGAGTGCTGTGCAGTTTTTTTTCTGTTTTGTGTATAACGAATGGAGAATCTGGCTCCATGACTGCAACTTGCACCTTCATCACCCACAGGTGGTCTTAGGTTGAGATGGTGTCCGCCCACTTGAGAGTGGGATAGGGAGGAAAAGGAGGACAGGGATGTCAGCGTTAGGACTCATCAGACCTGGGGTCGCCTTGTCGCGGCTGATGAGCAAACGGACATTGGCCAATGTGCGTACCAAGAACCCCAAGAAAATAAAAAAATAAGATTTTGAGTTTTTTGAAAAAAACGTAAGTTTTTAATTTTTTTCCTCAAATATATACCGCTTGTTAGCATGTTTGCACATTGGTAGTAGCTGAGTGCTGCAGAGAATTTTTTTCTAGTTGTATGACCCAGTGTCCCTGCTGGCACCAGTTCACATTAGTCTGTGAGTGCTGTGCAGTTTTTTTCTGTTTTGTGTATAACGAATGGAGAATCTGGCTCCATGACTGCAACTTGCACCCTCATCACCCACAGGTGGTCTTAGGTTGAGATGGTGTCCGCCCACTTGAGAGTGGGATAGGGAGGAAAAGGAGGACAGGGATGTCAGCGTTAGGACTCATCAGACCTGGGGTCGCCTTGTCGCGGCTGATGAGCAAACGGACATTGGCCAATGTGCGTACCAAGAACCCCTAGAAAATAAAAAAATAAGATTTTGAGTTTTTTGAAAAAAACGTAAGTTTTTAAATTTTTTCCTCAAATATATACCGCTTGTTAGCATGTTTGCACATTGGCAGTAGCTGAGTGCTGCAGAGAATTTTTTTTTCTAGTTATATATATATATATATATATATATATATATATATATATATGTATATATATACAGATATAGATATATATTAGCAGTGGCCATTTCAACTACCATATCCCAGGGGTTGCCTAACCTTCACCCTTTAACCCCTGTATAGGGATCATGACTTATGCAGCGATCAAGCAGCAGGCACAGGTCTAGCAAGCAGGAGGCAAGAAAGGGCGACATGCAGAGTCAATATCAAGAGGTTATGTCCAGGTCAAAATACAAGCTGATCTCAGAAAATGGAGTAGGGTCGCCTTCACATGGGCATTTTTAAGTATCCGGTGGAGAGACGTCATTTTTAAAAAAAAAAACGGAATGCAAACTGGATACGGTTTGTGCCCATTGACTTTCAATAGGCACACTGGCAATTTCATTTTCATCTGGTTGCAAGGAGAAACAGTTTTTTTTACGAACCCAACAACACAACATGAAGCTTTTTTTTTGGGCTCATTAAAAAACACTTCCAATTGAATCTGGCATACTGCAGCATGATTTATAATATATGTAAATAGGTACTGGATCACCTACTGAGCATATCATCCCACAGATAAAGATCGGGGTCTGTACCGAACACCTGAGCGTTTGAGCATGAATTTTGAGCAGGGACTTCACTGAGATGTCTGTGATTAAAGTATTATATTCACCTGTATCGCCGCTGGGGTCACTTACAGGTCACACTTATTAGCCTCATGTAATATTCACTGCATTGGCCGCTGAACAGCCAATCTCAGATGCCCATTTCCTGGGACAGCGTCTGTGATTTGCTGTTGCACCCCATCCACTGTGCCAGTAATCAATCAGAGATGCAATAGCTAGGGCACAACAGCCAATCACAGATGCGGTCACAGAGACTGGGCATTGAGTGTGATTGGCTGTTCAGCAGGCAGTGCAGAGTGGACCCAGAAGTGACAGCAGCATTAAGACAGGTGAGTATAATGCTTTTATCAAAGACTTCTCAGTGAAGTCTCTGTTCAGATCAGAACAACAACGGATACAGCCGGATGACATTGTACCGGTATAACAGAAGTGCACTGTCACACATCACCCAAAACAAAGGGACAGCACCGCCCAGCACCTGAATCGGAAACAGAGGGGAAATGAACTGGAACAGATGTTAACTGTGCTATTTTCAAATATTATTTCTGCACTTAAAACAGATAGTCATATCATACAAAAAAGTTACAAATAAGGGGCCTTTCACACTTGCGGTTTTTTCCTGATTTGGAAGATCAGGAAAACACCTGATTCTTATGGTGGGTTTACACGCCGCGATATCGGCGTCCAACTCCGACCCAACTCTGACAAAAAGTCACGTGGGTCGCGAGTTGGACCCGATATCGTGTGCGCGTTGTACTGTTTTAGCGTACAACGCGATGCTGGAACGATGCCAAAACGATATCGGAGTTGAATAGCAGAGCTATTCAACCGCCCGATATCGCATGGCCATTGTAGCAGCATCGCTGCGTGTGACAACCCAACTCCGATGTGTACTCGCACCTCACCCATTAACTCCCATGTTAAATGGTCGTTACTGGGTTGGTGGGCGTACACATCGGAGGGACGCTGTTTCCCGATATCGCAGCGTGTAAACCGGCGATGCGATATCGGGAAAGGTGCTCCCAAAATACGCGCTCCCGCGGCGTTGTATGCGATATCGGGACGATATCGCTACGTGTAACCCCACCATTACAGGAGTCAATTTTTTTTTGCCCATTCTCTTTAATGATTTCAGGAAAAGACATGAAGCAACAAGATTCTACCTGACAAAATTAAAGTGAATGGGCAAAATACTGTAAGGGCCACTTTACACACACCAACTTATCTGTCCAACTTCTGAACAACTTACTGGTTGCAGTGAAATCATGGACACATTGCTCCATTTTGTGGCTGTGTACAAATGGAACAATGTGTCCATGATTTCACTGCAACCAGTAAGTTGTTCAGAAGTTGGACAGATAAGTTGGTGTGTGTAAAGAGGCCATAAGAATCGGGGTTTTTCCTGATCTTCCAAATCAGGAAAAAAACGCAAGTGTGAAAGGCCCCTAAAGCCCCTTTCACATCAGCGGTCGTTATGCGGCAATCGCGGCAGTTGCGGTTTTTTCACCGCAACTGCCGCGATTGCCGCATAACGGCCGCACTTGCGGTTCACTTGCAGCAAGCCCCATACAATGTCTATGGGGCTTGCGGTAAGTGTGTGGCAGGTGCGGTAAGTGCGGTTTCGGCACTTGCGGCAGGCCGCACCTGCCGCAAGTGCCGATACCGCACCTGCCGCAAGCCCCATAGATATTGCATGGGGCTTGCTGCAAGTGAACCGCAGGTGCGGCCATTATGCGGTAATGGCGGTAGTTGCGTTTTTTTTCACCGCAACTGCTGCGATCAGCGGAAACCGCTGATGTGAAAGCAGCCTAAGTCTACTTTATAGAAGTTACTTCAGGGGAAATGGTGTATCAGTGTCCGCGCTGCTGAAATCCCAAGAAAACGATCCGGAAACCATATGTAGGTTGCATCAATATTGCATTTATTCCTTTTCCTAAGCGTTTCGGCACTGTCCTAGTGCCTTCCCCTCCCCCCCCTATTTTTCTACTAAGTCTACTTTGTATCAACATTTTATAGGTTCATTATTTGAGGGGCATTGGAAGGCTTTTAAGTTTCCAATAATAATAAGGCAATAATTTGACCAATTTTCAGCACACTTACAGAAACTTTGGGCACATGACACCCTCAAAAAATATGGAGCATCATTTGGCTTTTGGATTGCAAATTTTGCTGTGCTTTCAGTCCCTGTAGAGCATTTTTGGAGCCGATGAGACACCAAACAAGTGAAACCCCACAAAAGTGACCACATATTGGAAACTAGAACCTTCATTGTATGAATCAAAGGGATTAAACTAAGCATATTTTAAACTCTACAGGAATTTTACAGAAGTTACATTGGAATGGTTTATCAAACTGAAAGTGCCAATATTTTCCTTGATATGTCCCTATAGTTCTCAATATGTGGACAGAGTGTTCCTCTTTGAAAAGATAGTTTGCTAATTATTATGCCTTGTTTATTGATTTTAGAAACAACCTACGAATGGAGCTATTTTTTTGGTGGACGTATGACTGGATTCAGGAGTAATGGAGCAGTTGAGGTCTAATTTGGGGATTTGTAAAGCATTGACAGTCAATTGCTGAGAATCTTATCAAAGAATCAAAAAAATCTCCTAAACTATAAACCTTTTTGGGAAACGACACACTCATGATAATTATTATTAATGAGGTTTTTCAGAAGTATTGTGTGAATGATGGCAAAATGTGTCTTAAAACACTGCTCCTGCTTTTTTTTTTATTGTAACGCCAGAGTGGTGCTTCTGATCCAAGTTCTCTTAGGCTGGTTTCACACTGCGGTCAGATCAGGTCAGGTCAGGTCAGGTCAGGTTTTGTGTTTCAAAACTAGGAGTGACTCCAAAACCTAGAACAGGTATCAGTCTTTCAATTATAGTTTTTCTCTGTAAGTTCCTCTCCTGGTTTTGGCACACAAACCTGATCGAACCTGATCAGTGAAAAACCGCAGTGTGAAACCAGCCTTAGCCTAGTTTTATACTCACCTGCTTCACGTTGTATCACTGCTGCTCCCATTGGTCTCTGGCAGTTTGTGACCTGCAGATTCGCTTTGGTGTTTCATGGAGGGAGTTGAATGTAATCATTCTGGTTCTCATATTCTTACATTCAGAGCTTGTAATGTAAGTTCTGACTTTTAGCCAGTCAAAAGTTGCGGTCACAAAATGGCACCACAAGACTAGCTGCACCAACAAAAGGTAAAAGAGCCTGAGGGTGAGGGTATAAGTAGAGTCAGGGACCCTTGATTAATCATTTTACTGGTGAAAATAAGAATACACTGGTGTGGTGGTTCAAAGAACAAAAGGATCTACAGTCTGAGTCTACAGTACACTATGGGGCCGGATAGAAGCCGGATGGCAGCTCTCTGCCATCCAGTTTCTATCTGTCCGGGACAATCTGGGAGAATTCAGTATTCTCTCATAGACACAAAAATGTTGCTTGCAACGTTTTTGTGTCCTAAAGGATAATATCTCCTCTAATTACCTATTCCCGGATTGCCCCGGATTCGGGAACCGGACACCTGCGGCTACACACTGCAGTTATTTCAGGACCGAGGGCTAGCTCCCCGCCAGCCGCGGCCCTGATTTATCAGTGGTGGCAGCTGCGTGCGGGTGCACACCGGACCGGAGGGCATATTAGCCCTCCGGTTCTGTGTGCTGATCCAACAGTGAACCTGACAGCCTCGGATCGGATCTGACTCGCAATGTGAAGCCAGCCTAACAGATGACAAAGAATATATATTGCTCGCAGGATTGCAGTCAGATTAAGGTTTAATGGACTGAAATTTAAAGGAAATAAGTCAAATCAATGCTAAATATTATTACACAATTCTGACAAATATGAAGATATTATTTTTGCTTTGGCTGGTCACTGTCAGTAACTGGATATCCTACAACTGCAGGTACAGAGAGCATGTGTCAAGGAAACAATAGCCGAAGAAAAAGGGAATAATAAATGAACATTAATTAAATAGGCACAGGAAAATGGCGACGTTTCGGGCACACACGCCCTTAGTCCAGCCCAAAAGAAGGGTCACAGCTCTCCAGTATTTTTCTGCGCCTAAAGCTGGATTAAACAATTTGGCTACATCAGACTGGAGTGCTGCGACCCTTCTTTTGGAACTGTATGTATTATAGGATACAGTGCTGCACTGATTTTGCTTTATACATATATATATATATATATATATATAATGTATATATATATATATATATATTTGTTTCTACATATAGAGCAGCACTGCCCAGTGGGTGCTAATCAGCTCTGCTGTCTTCCCAGCACATGAATATGCTTGAAAAAAATGCTGCAGGACTCCGTCATAAGATGTATCTTTATGCTTTTATTTCGGCCACAGGTACCATTGGGCAACGTATCGGGCACATAGGCATAAAGATACATCTTATGACGGAGTGCTGCAGCATTTTTTCAAGTATATATATTTATATATATATATAAAATACTAGATGGTGGCCTGATTCCAAAGCATCGGGTATTCTAGAGTATAGAAATAGGGATTGCATGGGGAAGGCGGTGAGCGCTTAATAGGGGGGGGACTTTGAGGATGGAGTGGCAGGGGGAGGAGGATGGAGGAAGGAGCGGCACAGGCAGAGGGAGGACGGAGTGGCAGGGGGAGGAGGGAGGACGGAGGAGGTAGCGGTGAGGGAGGATGGGACGGCACAGGCAGGGGGAGGACAGAGGATGTAGTGGCGGCGGGGAGGAGGACAAAGGAAGGAGGAGAAAGCGGTGGGGTGGGGGAGGATGGAGCGGCACAGGCAGGGGGAGGACAGAGGATGGAGTGGCGGAGGACAAAGGAAGCAGGAGGAAGCGGTGGGGTGGGGGAGGATGGAGGGTGGAGTGGTGGAGGGGAGGAGGACAAAGGAAGGAGGAGGAAGCAATGGGGTGGGGAGATGGAGCAACACAGGCAGGGGGAGGATGGAGCACAGAGCGGCGGGGGGAGGAGGACAGACGACGAAGCAGCGGGGTGGGGGAGGACAGAGGATGGAGTGGTGGAGGACAAAGGAAGCAGGAGGAAGCGGTGGGGTGGGGGAGGATGGAGGGTGGAGTGGTGGAGGGGAGGAGGACAAAGGAAGGAGGAGGAAGCAATGGGGTGGGGAGATGGAGCAACACAGGCAGGGGGAGGATGGAGCACAGAGCAGCGGGGAAGGGAGGAGGACAGAGGACGAAGAGACAGGGTCGGGGAGGCCGGAGCAGCTCAGGTAGGGGGAGGACGGAGGATGGAGTGGTGGAGGGGAGGAGGACAAAGGAAGGAGGAGGAAGTGGTGGGGTGGGGGAGGATGGAGCGGCACAGGCAGGGGAGGAAGGAGTGGCAGGGGAAGGATGAAGCACAGAGCGGCAGGGGGGAGGAGGACAGAGGAGGAAGCGGTGGGCTGGGGGAGGATGGAGTGGCACAGGCATGGGGAGAACGGAGCACAGCGGCGGGAGGAGGAGGATAATGGACGAAGCGGCGGGGTGGGGGAGGACGGAAGATGGAGTGGCGGAGGACAAAGGAAGGAGAAGGAAGCAATGGGGTGGGGAGGATGGAGCGACACAGGCAGGGGGAGGATGGAGCACAGAGCAGCAGGGAAGGGAGGAGGACGGAGGATGAAGCGGCAGGGTGGGGGAGGCCGGAGCAGCTCAGGTAGGGGGAGGGCGGAGGATGGAGTGGTGGAGGGGAGGAGGACAAAGGAAGGAGGAGGAAGTGGTGGGGTGGGGGAGGATGGAGCGGCAGGCGGAGGATGGAGCACAGAGCGGTGGGGGGGAGGAGGACGGAGGACTAAGCGGTGGAGTGGGGGAGGATGGAGCAGCACAGGCAGGAGGAGGATGGAGTGGCGGAGGGGATGAGGACAAAGGAAGGAGGAGGAAGCGGTGGGGTGGGGAGGATGGAGCGGCACAGGCAGGGGGAGGACGGAGTGGCGGGGGGAGGAGGGAGGACGGAGGAGGTAGTGGTGGGGGAGGATGGAGCGGCACAGGCAGGGGGAGGACGTAGCGGCAGGGGGAGGACAGAGTACAGAGCGGGGGGGGAGGAGGACGACAAAGTGGCGGGGTGGGGGAGGATGGAGCAGCACATGCAGGGGGAGGACAGAGAATGGAGTGGCGGAGGGGAGGAGGACAAAGGAAGGAGTAGGAAGCGGTGGGGTGGGGGAGGATGGAGCGGCACAGGCAGGGGGAGGATGGAGAATGGAGTGGCGGAGGGGAGGAGGACAAAGGAAGGAGGAGGAAGTGGTGGGGTGGGGGGGATGGAGCGGCACAGGCATGGGGAAGACGTAGCGGCAGGGGGAGGACAGAGCACAGAGCGGCAGGGGAGGACGGACGACAAAGCGGTGGGGGGGGGAGGACAAGCAGTACATGCAGGGCGAGGACAGAGGATGGAGTGGCGGAGGGGAGGAGGACAAAGGAAGGAGGAGGAAGCGGTGGGGTGGGGGAGGATGGAGCGGCACAGGCAGGGGGAGGATGGAGTGGCGGAGGGGAGGAGGACAAAGGAAGGAGGAGGAAGTGATGGGGTGGGGGAGGATGGAGCGACACAGGCAGGGGGAGGATGTAGCGGCCGGGGGAGGACGGAGCACAGAGCGGTGGGGGGGAAGAGGACGGAGGACGAAGCGGCGAGGTGGGGGAGACCTGAGCAGCAAAGGCATGGGGAGGACGGAGGATGGAGTAACGGAGGGGAGGAGGACAAAGGAAGGAGGAGGAAGCAGTGGGGTGTGGAGGACGGAGCGGCAGAGGGAGGATGGAGCGGCAGGGGGAGGATGGAGCACAGAGTGGTGGGGGGGAGGAGGACGGAGGACGAAGCGGCGAAGTGGCGGAGGATGGAGCAGCACAGGCAGGAGGAGGATAGAATGGCAGAGGGGAGGAGGACAAAGGAAGGAGAAGGAAGCGGTGGGGTGGGGGAGGATGGAGCGGCACAGGCAGGAGGAGGACGGAGCACAGCGGCGGGGGAGGAGGATGACGGACGAAGCGGCAGGGTGGGGGAGGACGGAGGATGGAGTGGCGGAGGGGAGGATGACAAAGGAAGGAGGAGGAAGTGGTGGGGTGGGGGAAGGATGGAGCGGCACAGGCAGGGGGAGGATGGAGTGGCAGAGGGGAGGAGGACAAAGGAAGGAGAAGGAAGCGGTGGGGTGGGGAGGATGGAGCGGCACAGGCAGGGGGAGGAATGAGCGGCAAGGGAAGGATGGAGCACAGAGCAGCAGGGGGGAGGAGGACAGAGGAGGAAGCGGTGGGCTGGGGAGAATCGAGCGGCACAGGCAGGGGAGAATGGAGCACAGCGGCCGGGGGGGAGGATAACGGACGAAGCGGCGGGGTGGGGGAGGACAGAGGATGGAGTGGAGGAGGGGAGGATGACAAAGGAAGGAGGAGGAAGCGGTGGGGTGGGGGGAGGATGGAGCGGCACAGGCAGGGGGAGGATGGAGGGGAGGAGGACAAAGGAAGGAGGAGGAAGCGATGGGGTGGGGGAGGATGGAGCGACACAGGCAGGGGGAGGATGGAACGGCAGAGGGAGGACAGAACACAGAGCGGTGGGGTGGGGGAGGCCTGAGCAGCACAGGCATGGGGAGGACGAAGGATGGAGTGGCGGGGGGAGGAGGACAAAGGAAGGAGGGGAAGCGGAGGGGTGGGAGAGGACGGAGTGGCAGAGGGAGGATGGAGCGGCAGGGGGAGGATGGAGCACAGAGCGGTGGGGGGGAGGAGGACGGAGGACGAAGCGGCAAAGTGGGGGAGGATGGAGCAGCACAGGCAGGAGGAGGATGGAGTGGCAGAGGGGAGGAGGACAAAGCAAGGAGAAGGAAGCGGTGGGGTGGGGAGGATGGAGCTGCACAGGCAGGAGGAGGACGGAGCACAGCGGCAGGGGGTGGAGGATGACGGACAAAGCAGCGGGGGTGGGGGAGGACGGAGGATGGAGGGGAGGAGGACAAAGGAAGGAGGAGGAAGCGGTGGGGTAGGGGAGGATGGAGCGGCCCAGGCAGGGGGAGGATGGAGGATGGAGTGGCGGAGGGGAGGAGGACAAAGGAAGGAGGAGGAAGCGATGGGGTGGGGAGGATGGAGCGACACAGGCAGGGGGAGGATGGAACGGCAGAGGGAGTACGGAGCACAGAGCGTTGGGGGGAGGAGGACGGAGGATGAAGCGGCAGGGTGGGGGAGCCTGACCAGCACAGGCATGGGAAGGACGGAGGATGGAGTGGCGGAGGGGAGGAAAACAAGGAAGGAGGAGGAAGCGGTGGGGTGGGGGAGGACGGAGCGGCAGAGGGAGGATGGAGCGGCAGGGGGAAAATGGAGCACAGAGCGGTGGGGGGGAGGACGGAGGACGAAGTGGGGGAGGATGGAGCAGCATAGGCAGGAGGAGGATGGAGTGGCAGAGGGGAGGAGGACAAAGGAAGGAGAAGGAAGCGGTGGGGTGGGGAGGGATGGAGCGGCACAGGCAGGGGGAGGAAGGAGTGGCAGGGGAAGGATGGAGCACAGAGCGGCGGGGGGAGGAGGACAGAGGAGGAAGCGGTGAGCTGGGGGAGGATGGATTGGCACAGGCAGGAGGAGGACAGAGCACAGTGGCGGGGGGAGGACGAAGGACGAAGCGGCGGGGTGGGGGAGGACGGAGGATGGAGTGGCGGAGGGGAGGAGGACAAAGGAAGGAGGAGGAAGTGGTGGGGTGGGGGAGGATGGAGCGACACCGGCAGGGGGAGAACGGAGCGGCAGGGGGAGGATGGAGCACAGAGCGGCGGGAGGAGGAGGACGGAGGACGAAGCGTTCTCTCCCTCCATTCATGCTCTGTACCTCCGTGCGCGCTCTGTACTGCCGTGCTCTCTCCCTAGGTGTATGTGCTCTCTTCCTCTCTGTACATGTTCTCTCCCTCCATGTGTGCGCTCTCTCCCCCTCCGTGTGTGCGCTCCCTACGTGCGCTTTCTCTGAATGTGCGCTCTTTCCCCCTCCGTGCACGCGCTCTCCTCCTCCGTGCACACTGTCTACCCCCATGCGTACGCTCTCTCCATCTGTACACTCCCTCTCCCTCGAGGCGCTCTCTTCCACAGTTTACAGACCCCCTGTTCTCTCTTTGTACCTCACTGTGCACTCTCTGGCCACCCTGTACTCTTTCTGCCTTCCCTGTACTCTTTCTGCCTCCCTCACTACCCTTTTTGCCCCCCCATGTAATCTTCCTGGCCCCCTCCTGTACTCTTTCTGGCCCCCTGTACATTATCTGCGCCCCCCTGTACTTTTTCTGGACTCCTTGTACTATTAGTGCCCCCTGTACTTTTTCTGCCCCTCTGTACTTTTTCTGTCACCCCCCCCCCTGTATTCTTTGTGCCCCCTGCAGACTTTCTGCCCCAGTGTTCTTTTTCTGCCCCCCTGCACTCTTTGTGGCCCCCTGTACTTTTTCAGCCCCCCAGTACTCTTTCTGGCCCCCCATGTTCTTTTTCTGCCCCCTCTGTACTCTTTGTGCACCCCTGTAGACTTTCTGCCCGCCGGTACTTTTGTTTTCCTTCCCCCGTAGTCATTCTGCCCCCTCCTCTCCTCCCCCGCACACTTTCCTTGACAGACAGAGAACATTAAACGATTATATAGTAGATAATAAATGGGGCAGCACGGTGGCTCAGTGGTTAGCACTGCAGACTTTCAGCACTGAGGTCCTGAGTTCAATTCCCACAAGGGACAACAACATCTGCAAGGAGTTTGTATGTTCTCCCCGTGTTTGCATGGGTTTCCTCTGGGCACTCCGGTTTCCTCCCACATTTCAAAGACATACTGATAGGATGTTTAAATTGTGAGCCCCAAGACGGACAGTGTAGACAATTAGTAGCACTATATAAATGAATAAATATATTATTAATATACAGTTGTGGCCAAAAGTATTGACACCCCTGCAATTCTGTCAGATAATACTCAGTGTCTTCCTGAAAATTATTGCAATCACAAATTCTTTGGTATTATTATCTTCATTTAATTTGTCTTCATGAAAAAACACAAAAATAATTGTCATAAAGTCAAATTGGATATAATTCCACACCAAACATAAAAAAGGGGTGGACAAAAGTATTGGCACTGTTAGAAAAATCATGTGATGCTTCTCTGTTTGTGTAATTAACAGCACCTGTAAATTACCTGTGGCACCTAACAGCTGTTGGCAATAACTAAATCACACTTGCAGCCAGTTGACATGGATTAAAGTTGACACAACCTCTGTCCTGTGTCCTTGTGTGTACAACATTGAGCATGGAGAAAAGAAGGAAGACCAAAGAACTGTCTGAGGACTTGAGAAACCAAATTGTGAGGAAGCATAAGCAATCTCAAGGCTACAAGTCAATCTCCAAAGACCTGAATGTTCCTGTGTCTACCGTGCGCACTGTCATTAAGAAGTTTAAAGCCCATGGCACTGTGGCTAACCTTCCTAGATGTGGACGGAAAAGAAAAATTGACGAGAGATTTCAACGAAAGATTGTGCGGATGGTGGATAAAGAACCTCGACTAACATCCAAACAAGTTCAAGTTGCCCTGCAGTCCGAGGGTACAACAGTGTCTACCCGTACTATCCATCGGCGTCTGAATGAAAAGGGACTGTATGGTAGGATACCAAGGAAGACCCCACTTCTTACCCCGAGACATAAAAAAGCCAGGCTGGACTTTGCCAAAACTTACCTGAGAAAGCCTAAAACGTTTTGGAAAAATGTTCTCTGGTCAGATGAGACAAAAATAGAGCTTTTTGGGCAAAGGCATCAACATAGAGTTTACAGGAGAAAAAAAGAGGCATTCAAAGAAAAGAACACGGTCCCTACAGTCAAACATGGCGGAGGTTCCCTGATGTTTTGGGGTTGCTTTGCTGCCTCTGGCACTGGACTGCTTGACCGTGTGCATGGCATTATGTAGTCTGAAGACTACCAACAAATTTTGCAGCATAATGTAGGGCCCAGTGTGAGAAAGCTGGGTCTCTCTCAGAGGTCATGGGTCTTCCAGCAGGACAATGACTCAAAACACACTTCAAAAAGCACTAGAAAATGGTTTGAGAGAAAGCACTGGAGACTTCTAAGGTGGACAGCAATGAGTCCAGACCTGAACCCCATAGAACACCTGTGGAGAGATTTAAAAATGGCAATTTGGAGAAGGCACCCTTCAAATATCAGGTACCTGGAGCAGTTTGCCAAAGAAGAATGGCCTAAAATTCCAGCAGAGCATTGTAAGAAACTCATTGATGGTTACCGAAAGCGGTTGATCGCAGTTATTTTGGCTAAAGGTTGTGCGACCAAGTATTAGGCTGAGGGTGCCAATACTTTTGTCTGGCCTTTTTTGGAGTTTTGTATGAAATGATCAATGTTTTGCTTTTTGCTTCATTCTCTTTTGTGTTTTTTCATTGAAGACAAATTAAATGAAGATAATAATACCAAAGAATTTGTGATTGCAATCATTTTTAGGAAGAAACTGAGTATTATCTGACAGAATTGCAGGGGTGTCAATACTTTTGGCCATATAGTATAGAGGCTGCTGGCTCTATCTATACATATAATATAGAGGCTGTGGTGTGCATATAGAGTGGACCTATATATAATCAGTATGGTGCTGTTATGAGCTGGAAAAAGGAGCTGAAAGACAGACACACACAGATTATACTCACCAAGCAGCTCCAGTCCCGAGGACAGAAGATTCAAATGCTGTCATGGTGATGATTGGAAGATGCTTTCTCCTTGTGGCAACGTCATTCTGCCTCTGATAATTTCCTGTTTGTCCTGTACATGACAACCTGGTAGAGTGTGTGCAGGACAAACTTCCCAATAATGAATGATACAGAGGTTGAGCCGGCAGCTTCTGTTGCCCCAGTCATAGCTGCATTTATGTGAAAGTATGGCAACATACACCAGGAAGGGCAGCAAGCGGCACGGATGGTGTCCCTGACAACAAGTGGGCCCCCCTTTTTGTCCAGAACCCCAGCACTTGCCTGAGTACGCTGGGTGGGGATGCTGACCTTGTATTGTCTAGTTTAAATTTAAATTAAAATCAGTCAGCTAGCTACACAGGGCCGGCGTCAGCACCCGGCGTACCCGGGCAAGTTCCGGGGCCCGACGGCTTGGAGGGGGCCCACCGGGCCCCTGAGGGCTAGGGTCACACTTGCTCTCCTATTCCAGCCGGGCTTCAGTGTGGGGTTGTATGACGCGATTCGCCGGCGCTGGGTGACAGTATGTACACCCGCGCCGCTCTGTTAGCTTCAAAACGCGCACTGCGCACTGTACATACGTCACCCCGCGCCGGAAATGACGCGAATTGCGTCATACAGCCCCACACTGAAGCCCGGCCGGAATAGGAGAGCGGGGAGGCGCGCATTTGAATGTATGATGAAGATCACGCCTATTCAGGCGTGATATTATGAAGAGGGACAGCCTGGCTGGGTGACTATGAATACCATAGTCACTCATTAACATCAGTAATGAGGTACTTTTATAACGTTTATATTCAGTTTCAATATATGCATTTAGGAGCTAAAAGGAGTGTAGGGTAAGTGTTACTATGCTCTAGGGACAGCTTTTAATAGCTTAGGAGGTGGTTTGGGGGTGACAGGATCCCTTTAAGAGTCTAAAAACCAGAAACTGCAATATCTAAATTTGCATTTTTTATAAGAATTTTTATGTTTTCAATTAAAAAACATATATATTTTTTTTCATATTTTAGAATGAAAAAAAGAAAAAAAAAACCTGGCATTACTAAATGAAAACAAAACAATCAGGAAAGGAAGCTGTAGCAGTTGCAGCGTTCCACGCAGAACGAGGCTGGATTGCCTACAGCTCGGAGATGTCACACAGCTGAAACAAGCATAACACTTACATAACTAGAAGGGTTTAACATAATCAGTCTGGCTCTCTCCAATAACTCTCTCTGCCCTTATGCAACTGCGTAAAGAAAGTTCAAGGTTAGGTTCACTTCTCCTGCTGCCTTCTAAACAAGACCAGCCTTGTAGTTATGTTACCAGTGAGCGTTAGGCAGCTAGCAAGTGGTTAAAATCCATATATGACATAATCACTATAGACATAGACAGTAGATAAAAGTTGGAAAGTGGGTGCTTAGGTTATACAAGATCTCATCAACAAATGTATTGTACATACAGTAGAAATAAAAACATTACCATAATATTCATAATAATAATAAGAAATAATTTTGATCCCTATTGTCAGGACTGGTTTTCCATAAAAATAATAGGATTGCATGCTACTATCAATAGATTATTTAGGGTCCATTTAAACAGGAACAAATACAAACATAACAATATTAAGTATCTGATCAAAATGATAAGAATAGTCAGTCTCTTCTCAGTCAACAGCATGACTGCATAGCCACAGTAGTCAGATCAAGATTAAAAGACTCTTTAATCATTTATACTTCCCATCATTCACACTGGGAAAATATTGCTCCGATTGTTTGGGAAGAAATGATTTTATCAAGATGTTCAATGATTATTGAGCACAATCTTTTTATCTCTCAAACCCTTCATACTCCCTACTTTCATTTTCTGAGAGAATGAATTTTGAGTTTTCATTGCTTGTAAGCCATAATCATCAACATTAATAGAAATAAACACTTGAAATCGATAACTCTGTAATGACTCTATATAATATATGTGTTTCACTCTTTGTTTCATTGCATCCATTTGGTAAAGTCAAAAAAGTTATTTTTTTCTCATTAATGTACAAATGTATTACAGAAGAAAAACTGTAATATCACATGGTCATAAGTATTCAGACCCTTTTTTCAGACACTCATATTTAAGTCCATTTCCTTGTGATCCTTACTTGAGATGGTTCTACTCCCTAATTGGAGTCTAGTTGTGTTTAATTAAACTGATACCACTTGATTTGGAAAGGCACACATCTGTTTATATAAGACCTCACAGCTCACAGTGTATGTCAGATCAAATGAGAATCATGAAATCAAAGGAACTGCCCAAGGAGCTCAGAGACAGAATTGTAGCAAGGCCCAGATCTGGCCATGGTTACAAAAGAATTTCGGCAGTGATTAAGGTTCCTAAGAGTACATTGGCCTCCATAATCCTTAAATGGTAGAAGTATAGGACCACCAAAAGTCTTTCTAGACTTGGCTATCCAGCAAAACTGACCAATTGTGGAAGAAGAGCCTTGGTGAGAGAGGTAAAGAAGAACCCGAAGATCATTGTGGCTGAGCTCCAGAGATGCAGTGGGGAGATGGGAGAAAGATCCACAAAGTCAACCATCACTGCAGCCCTCCACCAGTTGGGTTTTTATGGCAGAGTGGTCCAACAAAAACCTCTCCTTAGTGCAAGACATATGAAAGCCCACATAGAGTTTGCAAAAAAAATACATGAAGGACTTCCAGACTATGAGAGATAAGATTCTCTGGTCTGATGAGACGAAGATAGAACTTTTTGGTTATAATTATAAGCGGTATGTGTGGAGAAAACCAGGAGCTGCTCATCACCTGCCCAAACAGTGAAACATAGTGGTACTAGCATCATGCTATGGGAGTGTTTTTCAGCTGCAGGTACAGGATGACTGGTTGCAATTGAAGGAAACATGAATGTGTTTTACCATACTTTGATACCACCAGGGGTCTCTCAATGTAAAGCAATATATACATACAAAACCCTTTACAAATCTTTATTGATAACTGCAAACTCACAAAATTGGTTAAAAACTATGGTGCACAGTCAAAGAGGAAGGGAGCATTAGGCCCTGTCAGCTATTCTCCCTCCTCACCTCTACCTTAAAGCGGGGGTCGGCACCATAATACACGATATGGCGCTCCCACTCCACGGTGGCTGTCCCTAAGTTCGTCCTTATCTGTCCCTGAAAGTCAGAAACAGTGCACACTATATGTATATGTGGTGCAAAGACGTTCTTCTATTCACTATAATGAGACCACCAAAAGGTCTAGATCATACACCTACTGCCTAAAAACGGGCTATATGTCCATGGTTGAATTGCCATACCTATTGGCAGTGGTCGGCACCCTACATGTCTGATATTATGTGATATGGCGCCCCCACTCCCAATGGCTTGTGACTGGATCTGTCCCTACAACAACCAAACCCTCCAACCAGATAATACACAGCGGTTCATAGAAAGAAAGATCAATTGCTATGATATACCAGTGTAGCTGTCAACCAAACAGTGTGGCCCTGTTATATCGTCTGCATCAGCAAGCACACCAGATGGACGTGCAGGACATCAGCCTCCTGATGATCTTAAAAGTGAAATGCGTTGAGGCTTACTTGAAGGGTCTGATGGTTGACAGCTATGTGCCACACTCTTGTAACAGGCACTGTCTCATGAGATTTCCCAGGTATAACTCACCAGTATCAAAGAGACAGCACTTGTGAGGTCAAGGAGTGCAGTGCGGTTCAAAGTTGCAGGATATCTCCTGTGTGACTCCTCAAGTCTGAACTTCTGTAATAAGTGTGATGCACGGCTTGTCACACCAGTGACTGAGTGTCTGCTCTCACAGCATATGGAGGATGCTTTCTGTGAACATTATCCCACCATATTATTGTAAGGATCCGTGACCACAGTACGTTGTTTGATGCTTCTTTTGAAGCAGATTTTGAGAATTTACCTCAAAATCTGCTTGCATATCCAGAAGGCAGCGGTCTATAAGAGTTCAGAAGTGCTGTGGTTTTTTTTTCCTTGCAGACTTTGGGGCAGAAAAGAGAAATCTGAACCACATGTGCAAGAAAAAAAAGCAATGTGTTTAAAGCACTTCTGACCTGTCATAGACTTTGCTAGCCTCAGGATAGACATGCAGATTTTGAGACAGATTCTCAAAATCTGCAACAAACAAATCATCAAACAATGCACCTTAGCCAACTGCATGAGAGGGTACAGGGAGAGCCACAGTTGTCGTGAAAGTGCTTGAGGATTCCTCTTGCTCCCTGGCTACCTCCACAGAGACTTGTTAGGAAGGGGTGTTGAACTACAGTCCTCAAGGTCTGATAACAGTGCCAGTTTTCAGGATTTCCTTAGCACTGCATAGGTGCCAATATCATCACCTTGTGGAATGCTAAGCGAATCCTGAAAACATGCACTGTTTGCGGCCCTTGAGGACTAACCTTGATGAGCCCTGTTCTAAAGGAGTGTGTGTAGAGTTTGCATTTCAATACCTCACACTGTCAGGCCAGAGACCTATGGTTTGCTTGCCAATATCTGTAGAGAAGTATCAAAGCATTTCTTTGAAGAAACAGTCCAGTACACAAGGGGTGAACTAAAAAAAATTACTGTAGCAATTTTTGAAAAAAGGCCATGGTGGTACATGATGTAATTTTAATTATGACCAAACAGTCATAATGTCAATATAGGCACTTAACACAGACGATAATAAGTTTAAAACACACATCAATATACACAGTATATCTAAGTAAACTCCTACAGGGATCAGCAGACTCCATTACAATGGGGCAAAGTCTATTAAGGGTACAGTCCATTAAGGGCTTTGAAGTTTAGCCCGAAGGCTGCAGTCCTGCTAATCTAGTAGGGGGAAGCACAACTGGCGCTAAACTTGGGAAGGGGACAAATAAAATGAACAAAAAAACAGGCTTCACTCTTCTAATAAACGCAACAACTAAAAAAAGTCCTTCTCCGGACAACATGCCAACTAAAAGACAGGTCAGTGACCCAACAACAGCCCTTTTTTAGGGCCGTCCTCTTTATTCAGAGTAAAAATAGTTGAGCAGCTTTGAACGCTGCTTGGGATAAAGGTTGCCATTCCACATGCTACTCTGCTGCCTGATAGTCTTGGGGGAGTCACAGTGGCTACTCCTCCAAGGGCATTGTTCGCTAACACCTGCCCCCCAGCACATCCCATCCTGGCCACCACTGGAAAGAGGATGGAGTAAATAGGGGACACCCACCCCCTCTAGGAAGGATGTGGGGAACTTGAGTTTGTCTGCGGCTGGCTGGCTAACCAAAATATGCCTGGCCTCTAGGCAACACAACGTCCTCTCCAGGTCAGCCTCCTGACAGTTTTCAACTTTGTCTGCAGTGCCGACTCGACTTATGCAAACTGGATCCATCCCTTGATGCCCTTCACCTTAATTAATGTGAGCTCCTTCCCAACATAGAATGTGCAGAGACCTTTGGGAAGAAGGTCATGCAGCAGGGTGACTGGTTGATGTAGCACCTAAGACTAGTCCCTTCTTTGACTATGAAACCAAATCCCTCCCCTGGATAAATGTCTCCACCATGCCTCGGGTACTTTGGTCATCAAAGTCATTGGCCTTAGGCCCATACAACCACTCTCAGGCAATGGCATCAACGAGCCTAATCTCTTCAAGAAAGGAGACACACCGGGGTGGTTCATGACTAACAGGATAGTTGATTAAAGAGTGGAGGGGTCCCCACATGGCAGTCTCCCAAACGCCTCTAGCAGGGGTGCTACACAAGGTTGGGAAACAGGCCTTCTGCCTCTCCTATCTTCTTCTCTTCCTCCTCAGTATAGTATCCTTTCCCCCTAGATTTGCCGATCCACCAGCTGTAGGTGTAATAACGCTCCTGTCTGTAACATCTACTGCTCCCAGCTGGCATGGCGAATGGCTCACCTCTTGACTGTGAGATCCTCAGGATGTCCTCAGATATGCAAGACCAGCGCTGGATCCTGACCTTGCTACATATCAGGCCCAATAGGGTAGTACTGTGGCACTGCAGGTCATATATATGTGTCCATGTCCTGTGCGGACTGCTCCCGTTCTGATGCTAAAGCACCCTCTGCCCTAGGATGGTGAAGAAGATCACATCCTGGCATGTGTTGCAGTGGATCCATCATGTATCCAAACTGTGTACTGCATGCACACAGTAGCACAGTCTAGCGGCATTGAAATGCACTTCCAAGATGGTGCTGGGCTCTGTGTTGATGCCTCTTTGCTTTGCCTAGGAGCCCGCCTCTTCCACTTCCAGGACACAATCGCTTAAAGGATATTGTCTGTACAAGCATGTTGCCTAGCTCCTCATTAACCCATCCTTGGGGTGGGCTACTAAAGGCCCCTGTCTTACCTGTGGCCTGGGGAATGAGATTTGTAACACCTGGGATTCGGTTGGGTGGAATGATTATTGAAGCCTAACATATTTGGTAGGACAAATAAGAAAAAGAAAATAATTTATTTAGCTCAAAACCAATTTATCTGGAATGTTGAAGGCGGCTAGTGGACAGCAATGCATGGACAGGTCTAATATTAATGATACATACACTGGCGAAAAAATGAGAGAACAACACAAACAATTTCCTTAATGTTAAGGTTCTATGTGAAAATATCCTAACATTAGTAAAATAGCAGTATATTTCTGTGATTTCTAGAATATTTCATCTTTACAACAGCACAAACTCTTTCAAGTCCCCCAAGAAGGGTGGCTGCCCTCAAAAAAAACGAATGCAAGAGAGGACAGGATAATGCGGAGATTCTCCATGGGTTATCGTTTCAATACTGCAGCTGGAATAGCTTGCCAGTTCAGCACTGAACATTGTATGAATCTGTGTCATCATACAGTGTTCATGAAGTTTATGAGCATTTGGATTGAAAGTCCACTGTGAAGTGACCAAACCTCTCATTAGCACAAAGAATCAAAAGGCTAGACTCACGTTTGGTAAAGAACATGTTGTGTGCATAGAGAAGTGGTCCACAGTTCATCCTTGTGATGAAAGCAAGTTTCACAAACTGGTGAAAGACTGAACCTAACGTGTGTAAATTAGTCAGTGAAAGGTGGTGGAGGAAGTGTCATGGTTTGGGAAATGTTTTCTGCTACAAGGGTTGGGCCGCTCATACAGCTATATGGCAGAGTGAATGCAAGTGTGTATCAGAACATTCTTCAACAACACGTGATTTCTTACATGTATTCAGAACACACTCAGCCAGCAATTTTCATGAAGGACAATGCCCCCTGTGACACAGCAAAATGGGTAAAGCAGTAAATTGAAACAGAAAACATTAAAACAACGAAATGTCCAGCCCAGAGTCCTAATCTAAACCCAATAGAAAACCTCTGGAAAATCCTTGTTGAGAAAGTTATGATCAAGAAATCCACAACAGTCACAGAACTGTGGAAGAGACTGGAAGAAGAGTGGGCCAAAATCACACCAGAGCAGTGTGAGAGACTAGTGATGTCCTGTGGCAGCAGATGTGCTGAAGTCATTCAAAGCAAAGGCCTGTACACTTCCTATTGATTTGTAACCTTCATAAAATTTCATAAAATTTAGTTTTAATCTTTCACTGTGCTATATTTATTGCTGTTCTTTAATTATGATCAACACTTTTTATGTAAAATAAAGGTTTTAAGTTGATAAACTTTGTTTTGGAAAACACTGATCTAGTGACATGGTGTACCTCGTACACAAAAATCTTCAAATATTGATCAATGTAGTTTACATTCTGTCTAAAAAAAAATCAAGTAATCATACATTATTCTCTAATTTTTGTCGCCAGTGTATGACACACATGTGCACATGCCAAAAATCTGCATTTTAAATGTATGGAATTAAATAAAAGTACCGTATTTTTCACTTTTTAAGACGCACTTTTGCCTCCCCCAACCTGGGGGGGTAAAACGGGGTGCGTCTTAAAAAGCGAATGTGCAAAAATAAGTAATAAAAAAAAATAATTATATATATATTACCAGGAGGGGGGGGGGTGTGCGGCTGCTGAGTAGGGGTGCCGGAGGCAGCTTCCATAGGGTGAGGGGCACAGCTGCACTACCGGAGCAGCGGGGGGATGATCGGCGGTAGCGAGCGGTGGGCGCCGCCATATTATCTCTGCCCGGCTGCATTCACTAAGCAGTGTGCAGCCGGCCGGTAGAGGTAGAGACTCCAGAATGGCCGCGGGTCTCCGTTATGGCCGCGGCCATTTTGTTGAAGTCTCTCCCGACTGGCTGCACAGTTAGCAGCAGTGAATGCAGCCGGGCAGAGACAATATGGCGACGTCCACCGCTCGCTGCCGCCTCTCAACCCCCGGTACTCCGTTCCTGCATCCGAGCCCCCCCACAGCATCAGTCCTGCACCTGTGCCTTTCCTGAACCTGCCTCCGGGACCCCCACTCAGCAGCCGCATGTCGGTAAGACATTGGGGTCCGGGAGGGGGGGTTGTGAAGAGGCACAAAAGTACATAAACAGGATACTACACAGGATGGGGACATATATACAAGATGGGGGGACATAGTTTCAAGATGGGGGGCATATATACAGGATGGGGGTACATAGTTTCAGGATTGGGCACATATACTGGTTGGGGGACATATTTACAGGATGGCGGTACATAGTTTCAGGATAGGCACATATGTATACTGGTTGGGGGACATATTTACAGGATGGGGGGGCATATATACAGGATTGGGGCCATATATACAGGATGGGGGGCATATATACAGGATAGGGAATATATAGATAAGATGGGGGAATGTATATGCCAGGGTGGGGGGCCATATTTACAGCATGGGGTCATGTATGGCATGATGAGGGACATATATGCAAGGATGAGGGATATATATACCAGAATGGGGGGGACATATATCCCGGGATACCAGGATGGGGGGGGATTATGTACCAGGATGAGGGACATACCGTATATACTGATTTGTAAGACGGACACTGACATTATAAGACGGACCCCATTTAACATTAAAAATTATTTATTTTCTCTTTTCCTTCACCAAATTTGGGGGTGCGTCTTATAATCAGGTGCGTCTTATAAAGCGGAAAAATACGGTACTTGCACAATTTCAAGAATCAATATCAATAGTATGGTATTTCAGGAGGGTGAACAGACCTATAAGACCATGAATGTGAAGCATATAATGACCATATGCTATTATTATATGAATTGCTATTACATAAGTGTAGAAGAGATGGCTTCACACAGTGCTGACCCTCTGCAATAATAAAGGTTTACTCTCCAAAAAAAAGTGATTATAATTCAGAAAAATAATAATAAAAAAATAACTTAAAAAAAAACATTTTTTTTAAATATAAAACTCTCTTAAACAGATGTTTAAAGGACATTGTAAAGTTCCTAGACTTCACAGCTGCTACCATGTCTGGCACGGTTTCCAAATTTCACACCCTGCAGATGCCAAAACACCTGCAAACTCCAGGAAGATTAAAAATTTGTTTTCAAGCTCAAAAAAATTCTACAGGTTGAAAGATAATATAAGACCCAATGGCTGGGAACACTCCTAACTTTAAGGTTAGGTGTTGTTCCCAGCAAGCAGGTCTTCTGGTGAATGTTTTGGCCCCAAACAATCAGGGAAAGTTTTAGGCCATTTTAAATTTACCGGTAGGTCTTTTTTCTCGAACAAAGCTGTGTTCGACAATTTTTTGGTAAATTGCTTGGGTTTCCGATCGCAAACCAAATCATCAATGTTTGTGCTGAATTTGAAATTAGTGAAAATGTTCAGGGAAAATTCACTCATCTCTAGTCATAATGACCTCTGGTTAATTCAGCTACAGCAAGCCCCTTATACCATACCCAGGAGCATGATGTAACTGGCTGTTATCAGTGTAAAACTGACAGGTATAATCGTATTATACCACCGATCAGAGTAATTAAACTAAAGTCCCATAGAGGAACTAAGTAAAAAAGTTAAAAGAAAACTGAAAAAAAAAATTAAAAACACATTTAAAAAAATAAATAAATAACAAAATAAAGAGCCAAAGAATGATACCAATAAATATGTACCGTATATACTCGTGTATAAGCCGACCCGTGTATAAGCCGACCCCCCTACTTTTGCCCCCAAAATCTAGGAAAATCTATTGACTCGTGTATAAGCTGAGGGTGGACCCCAGCACAGGTATACAGCCCCCAGCAGTGTGGTATACAGCAGCCTCCCCAGTGGTATATACAGGCCCCAGCAGTGTTACAGCAGCCTCCCCAGTGGTATATACAGCAGCAGCCCCAGTGGTAGTATACAGCAGCCCCAGAGGTATATACAGCAGCCCCAGTGGTATTATACAGGTATATACAGCAGCCCCAGTGGTATACAGCAGCCCCATAGGTATACAGGCCCCCCCATCAGTATCCAGGCCCCCCCCCTTGCTCTGGAAACCTGTAAAGTAAAATCATTATACTTATCACTGTCCTGTCGCCGCCGTCCCCGCTGCTGCCATCACGCTCACCCGGCTTCATCCGTCTTCTTCCGGCTTCCTCTGGTCAGCGCAGGCAATGACGTCATTGGCTGCGCGCCAGAGGAGGAAGCCGGAAGAAGACGGATGAAGCCGGGTGAGCGCGATGGCAGCCGAGGGGACGGCGGCGACAGGACAGTGATAAGTATAATGATTTTACTTTACAGGTTTCCGGAGCAAGGGGGGGGCCCTGGATACTGATGGGGGGAACCTGTATACTCATGGGGGAGGCGCCTGTGTACCACTGGGGTGTATGACTCGCGTATAAGCCGAGGGGGGTACTTTTCAGCCCAATTTTTGGGCTGAAAAACTCGGCTTATACACGAGTATATACGGTATATTTATGCAACAAAATCAATTAAAAAAAGTATATTTGCTATCGTCATGTCCAGAACGATCCAATCAATAACACTTTATCACTATTTAACCAATTCAGAGAACACCGTAAAAAAATTAAATAAATAAAAAACATGGCAAAAAAAAACTATGTAATCAAATGGGATCAAAAGGGTCATTTGTAAAAAAAACAATGGTATCACTGACAATGTCATCATGTCCCACAAAAAATAAACCACAGTACAGTTTCCATACTGAAAAAATAAAAAAGCTGCAGCTTTCAGAATGCAGATAAGCAAAAATAATTATTTTTTTAATATAAAATAATTTTATAGTGTAAAACGGGCAAAGCATAAAAAAACACCTTATACAAATGTGGTATTGCTGAAATCATACTGACCCAAAGAATAAAGCTGTTCTATCACTTCTAGGACATGGTAAATGGCATAGAAAACAACAACAAATTCATGAATTGCGGTTTCTTCTTGAACTTCAACTCTTTCTACAAAATCAAGTCTACACATCATTTCGTTGGAAGAAAAGTAAATAAAGCAATAGCCTTCAAAATTTGGTAATGCAAAAATCCATTCTTCTATTGCTGTTGATTTCTCTTTCTGCCTCCCAAGGATTGTAGTAAGGCAGGGTTCACATTTGTCCTGCACTCTACATTGAGCGCCTACATCCAGTTAACACGTAAATATCTGAAAAACTTGATTGAGATAAAATTTCCGATGGAAACTTCACAGTAATGAGACAGATGGAGTCAGTATGAACTCCCGTCTGGCCTGTGGTCTGACGATGTCCATCTTTTTATGTGTCTTTTTAAGTGTGCACAAAAGTGCAGTCATTAACAGTTTTGTGCACCTTTGAAAAGAAGGACACCACTGAACAGAGGCCAAACGAGGTCCAGAGTAACTCTGCTGCCCCATTACAGTGAATTGTTCCATGATGAGTTTCACTGAATCACATATTTTAGAGATGTAGATAGAAACCTTAATGTAAATATAAATGTGCTATGCACAGCATAGCACACAGGATAAATGTGAACTGATGCAAAATGTTCTGTACCCTAAATTGTCTGTCAACAATAGCATTCAACTCAACCCCACTCAGGGCTATCATCTGTTAACAGGACTATTGAGGGCTTCCATGTTACTGCAAGTATAAAGATTCTACAAAAGCACTACAGCTCTTCGCCACCCAAAATGAAAACCAGCAAAGTCTGCACTGCCAAATCCAAATGTCCCCCTCCCTTCTGAGCACCACAATGTGTCTAAATCACAGTTAACATCAACATGCTACGCACTGTTGTATTAACTTAATTTATGGGACGTGTGTCTCCATAAGCACGAGCTGGGTACAATGTATGCAGCACTACAATGTATTTAGGCACTACAATGGCTTATTTGCAATTTTAATTCTGCAAAATTCACTGCATTTGACTCCATGGGTTTTTTCCAGAGACAAAATAATCACTACACCCATGGATTAATTCAGGGGGTTTCACTTCAGGGGGTTTCTACCATTCTGGTACTTAGGAATTCTGCACATGGAGTCTGCAAACTATTCTAGGAAAATATGTGCTTATAAAAATCAAATGGCACTCCTTTCCTCTAGAGCACTGCAGTGTGATCAAACAGTACTGTACAGTCAAATGTGGGGTATTGATATGTTCAGAAGAAATGTGTAATACATTACGGGGCCCTTTTCTACCCATTCCTCTTGTGAAAATTGGAAATCTGGGGTTAAAGTATTTTAATGGTAAAAATGTATTCTTCACCGCCCAATGGAATAAAATATAGTGGCTCATCTGTGGTGGAATACGCTCACTGCACTCCTAGATAAATTCATTGAAGGGTGCAGTTTGTAAAGTAAGGTCATATTTGGAAGGTCTGCTTTTCAGGGATGTCAGGGGCTTTGCTAATGCAACATGGCACCCCCCAAACGGCTAAATCTGAACTCTGATATGGCGTGGCTTCCCTTCTGAGCATGGAGTTGTGCTTCAAAAGTAGTTTTTGATAAGATATGGGGCATCAGTGTACTCAAGAATAAATTGCACAAAAAATTGTATAATGCATTTTCTCCTCTGCATCACCTTTTCTGGATTCCCTCCTCGCATACTCTACAGTTAAGGTCTCTTCCCAAATTGACAATGGAAACTTTGAAGACATGGTTCTCCTGTACAGGTAGACCTTTGACGGAAATTGGGCTCAGCACCCTAATGCCCCTCCTTGGTAACCCCACCTATCCCCGGCTTAGATAGGAAGGTGTTCTTGGGTTGGAATAGCGGAGATGATATCCCCTCTTTTGATGATTTTCAGAGGTGCTCTCCATCACAATGGTTGAAGAGGTGGGAATATCTCCAGCTTAGCTCCTTCCTTTATTCGGCGGGGATACTCACTAGGATTCAAGCCACCCTAACTCTTTTAGAGGTCCTGTTTCCTGTGATTTCCCCTCCATGCGATATCTGTTTTGTACCAAGCTATTCCATCAAAAAGGGCAGAAAGGAAACTTAATTTTCAATTGTCATGGGAAAGGGATTTGGGAAAGGAAATTTCAGGGTAGGAATGGGAGAAATCCTGCATAGATTACCTAATACTTGTGCTGCCCAGGAAAAGAACTATAAACTGCTTACCTGGTGGTACTTGTATGCATCCCAGTTACATGCTGTCTTTCCTGCGATCTTGAGTCTGCGTTGGAGGTGTGGATCCGAGGAAGGTAGTCTCTTACATATTTGGTAATATTGCCCCTTAGTCCAAGGGTTTTAGAAGAAGGTCTTTAAAAATTACAGCCTCATTACTGGCAAGCAAATTGTAGGTAGCCCGGAAACGCGTTGCTCTCCATCTATCCAGGTTCCATCCGTGTTCACAAGAAGGACATTCTGCATTCTGTTTATCTGCAGCCAGAATGGTAATTCCTTGGTTCTGTAAGTCTAATGTACAACCCCCAATTACAGAATGGTATTCCGAAATGGTGAACATCTTCGGAATGGAAGAGCTGGCTGCTGATTTTTCTGAGTCAATGGATAGCTTTAACGCAAAGGAATAGATTATCTTTCCAGACTCACCTGATTTTCAAAAATTGTTTAATTGATGTTATCTTTTTCTTCCCCCTTTTGTCATCCCTATGATAGACATGCTGCCTTTCTGACTACCCGATGAGAATTATCCAGGCCCTTTCGTTCCCACCCCTTCCCCCCTCCAGTTTTCCCTGTTTCCTTCTGTACCCCCCTTTATTTCTTTACTCACTGTTTCCATTCTTACTCTATTCTCATTCTATTTCTATCCTTTTCTCTTTACCAGAGTAACACTTTCACTTTTGCATTGATATTCTGCTTTAAGTACGGTAGTCAAAATGCTACTTTATTGACTAACTTGATTGTTCTACTGATGACTGACTTTTGGAGGCTACGCCACTCAAAACAGAATATTTAGTATCACAACTTGAAGATGCTTCTTCGTGATGAGATTATTCATGTTGTTAATGTAATACTAAATACTATTGTATCCTGTATTATTTTTTTGCAAAACTTTATTAAAAACAGATTGACCACAAAATGGTTAAATAGTGGTTATATTGTGATCATCCCATCATTAGTGCTGTCTCAGAGAGCACCAATCTCACTTTTTTTCTACAGCTTTATTGTAAAATGCTGTGATTGACTGGTCATAATTGACCAGTCAATCATCACAGGAATTGCTGACATGTGGCAGTGGTACAGCCCCCCCAGGGCAACATGAAAGGACAATCTGCTGTCAAACGCTGTACATAAGTATAGTTTGCGGGAACGCACTTCAGACATACATGCATAGCGGACATCATGAAGGGGTCACTGGGGAAAGTAGTGGGGGTGCATGTTGTTCAAATTTTATTTACACTATATTCTGCTATACCACAGTTTTGCAGATTTTGCAGGTGTCTTGTTTGATGGCTCACTGGTTAGTACTACTAGATGCCAAGTAAGAATTAACATCTACATTGTGTTAGACCACCAGGAATTTTTTTTTTAAACCAATAGTATTTTATTGTGTTTGTAAAACATCATGGGATACAGAAAGGAAAAAATAAGGATACAAGTGGGGGGGGGAAATTCCAAACAAGGACAATCGTCCGATGGTGAGTTGTAATAGTGAGTTGTAATATTCAAGATGCAGACAACACCCAAAGGACCAATTTGGAATGGTATTTCAAAAACATGTTAAAACATCACATATCAAACTGGGGGTGATTATACTATCGAGGGGAAATGTCTACCCCAGTAGTGAGGGGAGAAATAATAGGGAAACATGGAAATGGAACGTGGAAGGGATCAACAAGGGAGGGGGGGTAATAGAAGAGATATAGGGAAGGATGAGTGGGAGAAGGGGGAGAAAATGAAGGGGAGGGGGAAGGAGGTAGGGTAGTGGGTTGGGAGGGGAGGGGGGGGAGGGGAGGGGTGGGGGAAGAGGGAGGGAGTGGGGGAGGCTTGTGCTTTGTACGGGCAAGCAGACAGGCAGCCGCCGGCCCTACAGGCCCCATATTTGGGTCCTAAGAAACAGAGATCCTAAGTTTTTTATAAAATCATTGTCAATTTAAGTTAGTAAGAAGTGGACACAAATATCTCATTGCATTTTAAGAGCGGAATGCGATCGTATTATATTTTGAGGAGGACCACGGATCCCACCAAGACAGAACTCTTGCTTGTCTCTTGGCGGTATGGGCAAGAAAAAGTTTGTGTTGGAAATGAGAGTTCAGTGAAGAGCAAAGTTCCTCAACATTCGGGACCTGGGGTGTTCTCCAATGTCTGGAGATACATAGCCTTGCGGCAAGGAGGACGTTGGCCGTAATAGGACGAATAGGAGTGGGCCATTCTCCCAGGCCCAATCCCAGAAGAGCCAGCTGCGGTGTTAAAGCAAAGGAGACACCCGTCAGGGAGATCAACAAGCTTTCCACTCCTTTCCAGAAGGCTTGGATTTTCGGACAAAGCCACCAAACATGTACGGTAGAACCAGTTTGGGTACATAGTTTCCAACAGTAGGGGGAAGTAGGTGGCATCCGTCCCTCGAATTTGGACATCTTCAGTGGAGTAGTGTACCAGTTCATTTGTAGTTTTTTAACTGCTCCAGGTGGTTAATGCAGTGAGTAAATGCTGTGGCTTGTACTGAGGCTCGCTGCCACTCCTCCAGAGAAGACTCAAACTGAAGGTCACGCTCCCAGGTGAGCATGTACGGTAGCTTTGCATTGTGTTTGAGAGAGGACAAAGCCTCATAACAGACGGCCACTCCGTGGTCATTAGAATGTTGCGATTTGAAGTGGGCTCGGAGAAATCCATCACCTGATCCCGGCTGAAAGGAAGGGATGTGCAAAGAGGAAATAAGGTGTCTCAACTGCAAGAATTTGAAAAAGGTGGTGGGGGGAATGTCGAATCTATCAACCAGTTCAGAAAAAGGCCGGACTCCACCTTCACCTAAGACCTGTCGAAGAAAGATCAGTCCTTGCTCTCTCCATGAGGAGAAGGAGAGGGAGTCCACCATAGGTTCCAAAGAATGTAGCGAGATTGCGTGGACTAGAAATGACATAAGATTTTGTTTGTAGCGTTCCCACACACGTAGGAGGGCGACCATTGATTTCAGGATCAAGGGGTCACATTGTCGTCTAAGTAGGTTAATTTCTAGAAGAACCCGGGTAGATTGTAGAGGTGCAAATTCGCTTTCAATTTGTAACCACAGATGGTGGGTGGTATCATTGGTCCACCATGCCTTGGCTATTGCCAACTGAGTGGCGTGATAGTAAGCTGCGATGTCTGGGACTCCCATGCCCCCCCGACGGGTAGGTACCCTCAGGACAGTGATGCCTATGCGGTGAGATTTCCCTTGCCAGATAAAGCGGCCTATTAGGGATTGAAAAGAGTCTAGAGTTTTTTTAGGAATGAAGAGAGGGAGACACCTCAGTACATAAAGAATTTTAGGCAGGTATGTCATTTTGATTATCTGGATTCTGGCGATCCACGACAGGGCCAGACCTGAGTGTGACTCCAGGCCTCCTTTAATAGAGCGGTAGAGCACATCCATGTTGCTCCTCACGATCTTACTTGTGTGTGTTATCTGGATCCCCAGGTAGGGTATGCCCCGTGGCGACCAAACGAATGGGAATTGGGATTGGAGTAGATCCTGCAGATGCCGGAGATATACTTTGACTTGAGGTGTATATAGGATGCAGTAGGGATGCCTCTGCACCTGCAATGAGATGGCATCGCCACTAGCCACCTATTGTACGGGATGAGAGACTCTCACCCGGCGCCAGAGCAAAAACAGGAAAGGGACACTTGTCGGGTGCCATTTGAAATGGGGAAGGGTGCGGAGAGAAATCCCGATGCCCTGACCCTCGCGTTCGGAGTGGTGTATAAGGCCAGAATAGCGGCCTTAAAGGCACCCTCAAATCCAAACCTGTGCAGAACCTCCTCCAAATATCCCCAGTGCACTCTGTCAAAAGCCTTTTCAGCGTCAAGTGAGAGGAGTGCACTGGGAATTTTGTCTCGTTCGAGGAGCTCCAGAAGATCTATTATTCTCCTGGTACCGTCTGACGCCTGCCTAGCCGGGACAAACCCCACCTGTTCCGGGCTACCAAAGAGGGTAGGACCAGCATTAGCCGAGTCGCTAGGAGTTTTGCGTAGAGTTTTAGGTCGCAATTGAGCAAAGCGATTGGTCGAAAATTCCCCGGGGTTGTTTGGGGTTTACCAGGCTTCGGAAGTGTAGCTATCACTGCTTCTAGGCCCTCCAAACGGACCCTGCCACTAGACCGCCAGAAATCAAACAGACTTAACAAATGAGGAGATAATTGTGAGGCAAAGGTAGTGTAATAGGCATAGGAAAAGCCATCTGGGCCAGGGGCGGAATGCTTTGTCATAGATTTTATTGTGTCCTGAATTTCCTTCATTGTGAAGGGGTCATTAAGAGAGAGAAGCTGCTGGTTAGTCAATTTGGGCAGTTGGACCTGATCTAGGAAGTGCTTAATAGATTCCGGGGTCGGTTGGGGTGTTGATGGATCATCTTGGAGATTGTATAATGATAAATAATAAGTTCGAAATTCCTCCGACAATCTGGTAAGGATTTCTAATAGTCGTGCCATCAGAAGTGAGTAAATGGGTAATTTTGGCTAGGTCTTGTTTTTTTTTAATCCGTTTGGCTAGTACTGAGCCCGCCCTATCACCCAGGCCATAGTATTTAGCTTTCAGCTTCTGCAATCCGAATTCTACTTTAGCTAGTAAGCATGATCTCAAGGAGACCCGAGTGGCAATCAGTTCTTTAAGAGTAGAGGTGTCGGGCATTTGTTTGTGGCAATTTTCCAGCTTAGCTATTTTGGCTGTAAGAAGTTTGATGTGAGCCTCACTTTTCTTTTTAATCCTAGATGCCAATTGGATTAAGGCGCCTCGAATGACAGCCTTATGGGCCAACCAGTTCAGTTCAGGGTCCGTGTCCCTCTCTTCATTTAGTGAGAAGTAGTCTGTAATACAGGCCGTGATGTGGTTAATATTGTCAGGGGAAGCCAGGAGGTGTTCATTTAACCTCCATAATGAAGTCGGTGAGACATGTGAGGAGTCCGAGACACAAAGGGATACCGTGGCATGGTCTGACCAGGTGATATTGTCTATCGAGGATGATAGGCACCGAGACAGGAGTGGGTCATTGACCAAGAAATAGTCTAGTCTCGCATATGTTTGGAATCGTGGAGATTGGTAGGTATAGTCCCTCTCCTCCCCATGGGAGTACCGCCATATGTCGTGTAGATGGTAGTCTGATATTAGACCACCCATCTCACCACGGCAGTATGAGGAGGAGGAGCAGTCAAGTCGCTTATGAGGTGGAAGATTGAAATCGCCCGCAATCACCGTCAGGCCAGATGTGATGGAGGCCAGCTTCGGGAAAAGGGAACGAAAGAACTTGCGTTGCCCTGTATTTGGACCGTAGACTGACACCAGAGAGTATAGGACATTATTAATTAGACCCTTCACCACCAAATATCTACCCTGCGGATCCGAGGCAGTGTCAACCAGTTGGAATGAGAGGGATTTATGTAAGAAAATTGCCACACCAGCTTTTTTATTATTTGCATTGGCAAAATATTGGTGCGGATATAGCCGTGAGGCCATATGGTAATTGTCTTCCTTCAGGAGATGTGATTCCTGAATCAAGATCACATCACCTCTCGTTTTCCTCAACTGGGACCATACCAGGGAACGTTTAGCGGGTGAATTCAGCCCGTTAACATTGGTTGAAATAAATTTGATGCTCATGATGGATCTCTCCGAATTTTCCACTCTGTGTGAATAGGCAGAATAATACAAAAAGTTTAGCAACAAGGTACACTTTGGTTTCCCCAAAAGGCCGGCGGCTGGTCCGCCCGGCGTGTTTCTTCGCTCCGCACAAGCACAGAGAGAGGGCAAAGGTGGGGAGGTGGACGGGGGTGGGTAAGAGGGAGGGGGAAACAAAGGATTAATGTACTTTTATACACTTATTTACAAATTACTCAGTTTAGGTGAGACTCTATGCAATAAGAGTCACCTCGTTTATCCCGTCACAGATTCCTTGAGCAATACCTGAGCAATGGGAGAGAGGAAGGAAAGAGTCTAGAAGTAGAGGGGGAGAG
The DNA here is from genome assembly GCA_033576535.1 of Allobates femoralis. Classification (NCBI taxonomy): domain Eukaryota; kingdom Metazoa; phylum Chordata; class Amphibia; order Anura; family Aromobatidae; genus Allobates; species Allobates femoralis. The sequence goes on from JARQOC010000002.1 coordinate 236,062,202, forward strand.
ATTATATAGGGATGAAGAGTTATAGAGAAGAATGAGATATTAGGTGCTCAAGATAGAGTGAGAAGCACCAATGCTGGGGCTAGCCAGAGGAAACTAGGAAGATTAGGTGAGAAAAGGTCTGGATTAGGAGATATTCAAGAGAGGGGAAGGAGTAGATGAGGAGATGTGTGTATGTAGAGGAGAAGAAAGTTGGGGATCAGAGGTGTGGGGCGGAAAACAAAGGAAGTGGAATAAGGAGGAAGAAGGAAAATACTGTTAATGAGGGTAAGGAGGGAAATAAAGCGGGATAGACAGATAAGGAGGGGAGGTTGAAGTTGGTCAAGATGATAGGAAGATATGAGGAAGGAGGAGTATGTAATCAATAGGGGAGAAAAGAGAAGCACTACAGGTGTAGTGAGAAGGAGGAAGTATGAAGAAAAAGCACAGGAAACAGGTTCCCGCAGGCAAGGTTCTAAGAGATGCTGTGAGCAAGGGCCATATACATCACCGGTCAGGTCACATTGGAGCTTTTCATTCCGGATTCAGAACTCTCACTGACGGCAGGCTTTGGGAGAGATCCTCTCTCCGATCCTCTGGAGGTTGGACTGGGACAGATGAGGCAGAGTCCAGCAGGGGCTGTAAACCCCAGAAGCGCAGCAGGTCTTCCGCTTCTCTCGGCTGTAGGCAGACATGTGACAGGTTATCCTTCTTTATGATGAGCTTCATCGGATAGCCCCATTTGTAGTCGATTCCTTGGTCTCTCAAGTTCTTAGTAACAGATTGAAAGGCTCTTCGTCTGGACAGGGTGCCGGCCGAAAGGTCAGGATAAACTGAGATATGCTGGTACGGCTCTGGGATCGCAGTCCCGTTGCGGAGTGCTCGCATAAAGTCTTCCTTCATCTCAAAAAAGTGCACTCTCGCTAGCACATCCCTGGGAACAGATGAATCCAATGAAGATGGTCTGGGGAGACGATGAATACGATCCACCACAACCTCTCTTGGTGACAGTGATGGTAAGATTGCAGCCACAAATGCTTGGAGTAGAGGACGTAGCTCACTGGAAGGGACTGATTCTGGGATGCCCCTCATCTTGATATTGTTACGCCTAGACCTGTCCTCCAGGTCTATCTAGGGTTTTGAGGACAGTCCGCTCCATTTTAACTTGGAGGGCCTCATGTGCGTCCAGGAGGCTATTATGTGAACGCACCAGTTCCCCCATCTTCTCCTCCAGGTGCGTGGTGCGGCTTGTGAGGTCCGTGACCTCCCCTCTCAGCCCCGCTGTCATGGCCTGCATGTCGCTCTGTAAAGAGGTCCGGAGGCCTGCTAGGAGCTCCCTCATGGCTGAGTGTGTAACCGGTGCTTCTGGAGGGGGCCCCGAGGGTGTAGAGCCTGAGGAGGAAGCAGAGAGAGGCGCTATGGATCCGCGTCTGGAAGTGCGGGTGGAGTGTGGGGAGACGGGGGGAGGCTGCGGCGCCATTTTGGCCCCTTTACCTTGCTGTTCTTGCAGCCGCGGGAAAAATGAGGAAAGACCGCGGGTTTGTTGTCTGTGAGGCTGGCGGACTCGGCCCATCAGGTGCCTGACCTTTAGAGGATTCCGTCCGGAGATATCTGGGGCGGTGTGACTGGGATGTGAAGCTGTAGCGACGTTTTATTGCCCGCGGGTCCTGGAGCTCCTGATTTAGGCAGCCATCTCCACCATGCGCTAGGCCACCACCACCAGGAATTTTAACCAGTCATTTCTAGGTTTACTGTTACTTTAAATCTGATAAGCGGCGCTTAGTAACCCGATGTTTACCATGGATACGAGCTCCCAGCATAGGTTGCGAGGCGCTGGGAGCTCGTTCATCGTTGCTCTGTCGGTGTCACACGCAGCGATGCTGCGTGTCCACCGGCCGACCAACGATAGATTTGTGAACATGTTCACAAATCTGCAATCAAACAATCAAACGATTTTTCAAAGAAAAATCGTTTGATTACACGCAGCAACGCACAAACAATAGCGCTTAAACGATCAAAAAAGCAGGTCGCTTAAACGATATCGTTCAGTAAATTGATGCGTGTGACATGGCCCTTAGCCTCACTCCTTCGCTAAATCCTGTCTCTCAGTGGATCACCATCAAAAACAGATCAGTAGATTAATCCTTTTGCTATCTGCAGAATTTTTGCTTCAGAAGCTCCCCAAAATATTGTACATTGAAAGTGTCATTCAAATCTACAACTCACCCAGCAAAAAACAAGCCCTCATTAAGCTACGTTAAAATAAAGATAAAAAAGTTATGGTTCTTGACGAAGGAGTGGAAAAAGCAATAGCACAAAAACAAATATTAGCAGTGGCGGCAAGGCGTTAAAAGGAATAAATCAGTCCGTGGATCACTATCGGTAGATTGATCTTTTGTGATCAGCGGTATTTTTGTTTCAAAATCTTCCAATATGCTACAGGTTGCCAAACAGTGGGATCCAAAAGACCTTATGTTTATTTACACTCATACGAATGTATTTCTTTTGCAAAAATAGGCTGATTGCTGTAGAGGTACCGAGGGAGGCCACATTTTGGGAAGGGCAGCCTGTGATGACACTATGATCAAAAAGAAACTACAAATAAAAGCATAAGACATTTCTTTTAACCCCTTCCTAACATAGTGCATATTAGCACTTTCTGGAAAAAAAAAAAGGTTTTACCGAAAACGGATGACAATAAAAAAAAAAAACAATGTGGGAGTTACTACTCTTTCCATTTTTCATCCAGTTGCTATTATTGATACTGCAAAATGGTACTAGTGAACCACAAAACTACTCCCATATAAATAAGCCCTCAAGCTGTTAGTGAAAAAGTAAAACGCTGATGTAATGGCCCAGTATATTTCCGACACTAAGCATTTTTTTGCCCAAAGACAGCATAATCACTTGCTAGAACCCCACTGGGAACCACCATAGATGCAACAGAAATTATGACATTATAGGGTTGTGTGCTGCTCATGAGAGTATTGAAGAAGCCTATAAATAGGCAAAACTGGAGCACAAATGTTTCAGTACATAAAAATAGGCGACTTTTTGCCCTGTCCATAAAAATATTTAAGACATCCTTGATTTTTTTTAAGCTGAATAAACTTGGGGAGCTTTCACATCTGCGGTAGGGTGTAATTCGCGGCAGATCTCACCGCATCTTCCGGATCTACCGCGTAACGGTCGACTTGCGGCACCGATCCAGCAATCCCCATTCATTTCTAAGGGGCTTGCGATCAGGTGCGGCAAAAGCGGTTTTGCCGGATTCAGCATGTGCGGCACTTTCGGCACCGCAAAAAAAACACTGCTAGTCGCAATTTTTTTGCGCGGCTGCAAGTGCTGGATCTGCTGGATCTGGCGAAACCGCACTTGCTGCACCTGATCACAAGCCCCATAGAAATGAATGGGGCTTGCTGGATCGGTGCCGCAAGTCGACTGTTACGCGGCAGAAGCGGTGACATCTGCCGGATCTGCCGCAAATTACACCTACCGCAGATGTGAAAGCAGCCTTATAAAGATTATTTTGACTGTAATCAACATAATTTTACAGTTTATGCAGCTAATGTCTTCATATTAGAATTATGGGCTACAGACAAGTATCACTTATAACCTTAATGATTTCTTATGGTTTTCAAATGTGTCCTTAAAAAATATCATCTGTCCGTGATTCTTTGATAAGCTGTTCAGAAAAAATAAAAAGTCAAGTTGGTAACCTTGATATTGGGTATTGCTGCACTATGGAAAATTGTGTTACATGTTGTAGGATGATTTATCTATTAATCTTGTAATATTACTCCTGGGAAAAAAAACATTTTTTTCATTATTTTTATTTCACTTTGCATGAACTTCTGGGAAACATCTGAAGATTAAACAAACTTCTTGAATGAGATTTCAATTACTTTTATGATCCCTTGTGCATAAAATAGGGTCAGTTTTGGGGCGGTTTCCCTTAAAACCACTTCAAAGATGGACGTTAAAATGCTTTCAGAAAATTAAAAATATACTGTATTTTTCGCTTTATAAGACGCACCTGATTATAAGACGCACCCCCAAATTTGGTGAAGGAAAAGAGAAAAAAATAATTTTTGATGTTAAATGGGGTCCATCTTATAATGTCAGTGTCTGTCTAACAAATCATATAGAGTATATGTCCCCTACTGCATGGCACACGTCTCCTACTGCATGGCACACGTCCCCCATGCATGGCACAAGTCCCCTATGCATAACACAAGTCCCCAAAAGCATAACACAAGTCCCCTATGCATGGCACACATCCCCTATGCATGGCACACGTCACCTATGCAAGGCACACATCACCTATGCAAGGCACACGTCCCCTGTGCATGGCACACGTCCCCTATGCATGGCACATGTCCCCTATGCATGGCACACGTCCCCTATGCGTGGCACAGATCCCCTATGCGTGGCACAGATCCCCTATGCGTGGCACACGTACCTTATGCGTGGCACACGTCCCTTATGCATGGCACAAGACTCCTAGGTATGGCACATGTCCTCTAGGTATGGTACATGCCCCCTATGCATGACACACATCCCCTATGCATGGCACACGCACCCTATGCATGGCACACGTCCCCTATGTGTGGCACAGGTCCCCTATGCGTGTCACACGTCCCTTATGCATGGCACATGTCCCTTATGCATGGCACAAGACCCCTAGGTATGGCACACGTCCTCTAGGTATGGCACATGCCCCCTATGCATGGCACACGTCCCCTATGCATGGCACACGTCCCCTATGCATGGCACACGTCCCCTATGCATGGCACATGTCCCTATGCATGGCACACGTCCCCTATGCATGGCACACGTCCCTTTTGTTTGGCACATGCCCTCCTGTGTTAGATATGGCCCCCATGCTGCTGCATAGTAAAATAAAAAACTGTATTCTCACCTTCTCCTGCACTGATCTCCCAGTCTCACTGCTGCTGCTGTGATCGGGCAGAGATGTTGCTGCAGAGCTCCTCCACTTCCTGGTTCTGTGGAGTCATGTGATCGGCACAGCAGAGAGTGACATCATCTCTGCGTGTGATCACAGCAGCAGCAGGGAGACCGGAAAGACACCGGGAGATCAGCGCTGGAGGAGGAGGTAAGTATACAACTTATTATTTTACTATGGCAGCATGGGGGCCATATCTAACATATGGGGGCATGTGCCATCACAAGGGGGCACAGGACCATATAATATGCGCCGCTCCCCAGCCCATCACCGCGGTGCAGTTTCAGCATCACAGTGATGGAGAGCGGCTATGCATATTATATGAGCGGGAGCAGGAGATCTCCCGCTGCCTGCTGCAGCCTCCACCAGTCCGCTCCAGCCCCCGGACAGGCTTCAGAGCCCCCTGGGACCTGCAGTACATAATCAGTATATTCGCATTATAAGACGCACCCCCCACTTTCCCCCAAAATTTGGGGGAACAAAAGTGCATCTTATAATGCAAAAAAATAAGGTAGATAAATTGCTTTTATAGTTTTAAAACTTTCAACATTCTAAAAAGTAAAAGGATGTTTTTAATAATGACAACATAAAAAAGACTTATGGTCATTATTTTGTTTGTTTTTTATTTGACTATTTTTAGATGTAGGGCTACCTCTTTTAATGGCATAAAATTAAACATTTGAAAATGTATGCTTTTTCCACATTTTCACCAAACCAGATATTTTTATAATTGCAAAACATATCTACTATACCTACCATACTAACCACTACCATAAAGTGTTATGTGTCACAAAAAACAACCTCAGTACCACTTGGATATGTAGAAGTATTTCAAGAGTCATACTACATAAAATGACATAAGATTGAAAAATGGGGCTCTGACATGAAAGTTAAATTTGGTTGTGATGATAAAAGGGTTAAATCCAATATATAAAGCTGAGTATATGTGTGTGTATATATTATAGCTCTGCTCCCTGCAGGTAACCTTGCCCCTCCATATAGCCCCATCCCCTTCATAGCTCTGCCCCTCCACATAGCCAGGCCCCTTCATGCAAAAGAAAAAAAGAGCAGCACGGCTGGTTCAGCAGGGTGCAAATCAATCCAATCAATACTTCCATTGCTATGTCATACAGACCATCAAAAATGAAGAGCAGCACTCCTTTGTAGAGGTTAAAGATGCCTTTAATGAGCCATCAGGGTAGTAATGCGATGTTTCAGCCCTAGTAGGAAAAAAGCTTCTATAAAGCATCTATAACCTCTACAAAGGAGTGCTGCTCTTCATTTTTGATGGTCCGGCCCCTACATAACTTTGCTTCCTTTATAGCCCCACCCCCTCTATATAAACCCACCCCTTAATAGCTCTGCCTCCTTTATACTCCCACCCCTCCACATAGCCTTGCCCATTCATAGCTCTACCTCCTCCACATTGCCCAGCCCCTTCATAGCTCTGCCTCTTTATAGCCCACTTTCCACATAGCTCCACCTCCTTTCTCAGCTACACCCTTCCACATAGCCCCACCTCTTTATAGATCTGCCTCTTTTATAACCCCACCCAGCCAGATAGCCCCACCCCTTCATAGTTCTGCCTCTTTTACATCTCCGCCCCCTTCATTGATGTATGTATGTAATGTATAGCTCCATCTACTCCATGTGGCCAGTTTAAGAGTTGGAACTGACAAAAATCTAGTCATCTTTGCACCAAAAGGAAAAACTAAGAATGTCATTTATCAAAAAGCTCTTGAATGAGTTGCAAATAAAATACTATACATTACCTGAGTAATCATTTAGTTCATTTGTGTTGTAAATCTGTAGTGTTGAATATATGATGTGAAATGTTTTTATGTGCAAAATAATCCTTTTATAATGTTATAATAAGAACAGAGTTAGTTACTATGCCTGGGCAATGGTGGGCTCTACAGTGACTAGTGCATAAAGACCAATATCATTAGATGTTAGAGATGGGCAAAGCTATTTATAGTATTCCAGTCCATTGGCCAGGTAAGAAGTTCCTCTAGTGCATATTTTGATTAGCCAGGCCTGGCCCCATGTCACCATTGTGGCATGATTCACAGATATAATCACACCAGCCCAAAAGGTAAAAGATTTGTGAGCCCCCTGCCCAGTGGCTCAAAGCTACTGTTTGATCTATCTGATGGTCTGGAGATCTGCTTTATGATCCACTTATCTCTCATAGGTATAAGAGTGAACCCAACGCATTAGAATATCATCAAAAAGTTACAGTAATTCTATACAAAAAGTGAAACACATATATTATATAGAATCATTACAAACAAAGTGATCTATTTCAAGTGTTTATTTCTGTTAATGTTGATGATTATGTCTTACAGCCAATGAAAAAAATTCTCAGAAAATTAAAGTAGGGCAGACGGAGGGTTATAAAACGCACTAATGTCTTCCACAAAACATCGAAGGATTAATGTAATATTGATTTATTAGTTAACGTGTTTCAGGGCTCCCAGAAACGCCCAGAAACATGGCAATATTACATAGATTTTTTATGATATTCTAATTCATTGAGATGCACTAGCATATATTATATACTGTATCCACACACATACATATATACATGCACACATACCATATACAGTATGTATATTTATGTATTCATTTATTTTAACTTTGTTATGTCCTCCCATAGTATGTTTTCAGACTGTGTATAGTGTGCATAGTTTCATATTCATATATGCAAGTCAATTTTAATATATGCATTAACTGAGTACCTTTAAGTTTTCAGGCACTGTATGCAGTGATGTAAGGGATGAATCTTTGCATTTGGTCATGAAAACCGTTGGGTTCGTTGCTGAGAGTCAGTTGTCCTGTTAAGATGAAGAGAAATTATCAGTTATGAAAAAGAAAAAAACACTTACTTAAATAATAATATTAGCAACTGTTACAAATATCAGTAAAATCCAATAGCTCATCAATGTTTGGGCCAGTCTTATCACAAGGATATCTCATAAATACTTAGGCAAAAATACATTTTCTCCTAATATTCAATAAAAAAGTCTAACTAAAAAACAAATATAAAGGTATTTTTGGGGAGAAACACATTGAGCAAAAAAGGAACTCACCTCCAGCCTATGCCATAATGCCAACCACTACTTACGTCACATTCCTATAACACATTGCGGTATACCAATAAGATCTCGCTTATTATCATGAGATTGTGAGGTTATAACAGAAACTAAATAGCTCTCTTTTATGCACAGTTGAAATCTTGAGGGTACACTCTGTGCTGATTATGGATAAAGGGAATTTAGTTGGCATCTTTAGGCATTAAAGGGAATCAGTCAGGACCTTTTTATTACCTCATCTGACAGCAATATGATGTAGGCAAAGAGACCCTGAATCCAACGATGTATCACATAGATTACTGGCTTCAGTCATTCTCACACAAAGACTTTAGCTTCAGGAACACAGCAAAGCTAAGATAGCTGTCCCCATCCACACCAGGCTCTCAATAAAGATTGTGCATTGACAGTTATGGCCCTTTACACGCAGCTACAGGTGACAGGTTTTCCACAGGTAACTTACTGGTTGCAGTGAAATCATGGAGACATGGTTCTATCTGGTGCTGCGTGTAAAGGGCCATTAGTGCCGTCACATGCATCAATTTGAAGAACGATATTGTTAGCGATCACATGCACGCGCGATTGCTAACAATATCGTTCAGATCACTGGTGAGCTGTCACACAGACTCACCAGCGATCAATGGACCAGAGACATTGTGGAAACGATTTAAATATCGTTTCCACGATGTCTTGTTCCCACTGCCAGGCTGCGGTAAGCGGGAGCAGGCTGGTCTCCAAGGTATACTGCGGGTAACTAGGCAGCGCGCACTGCCTAGATACCCGATGTATACCTTGGTTACCAGCCTTCTCCGCTCACCGGCTGGATACCAAGGTATACCAGTGAGCGGACAAGGCTGGTAACCAAGGTATACATTGGGTATCTAGGCAGCGTGCACTGCCTAGTTACCCGCAGTTTACCTTGGATACCAGCTCCCAGTGTTTGCAGAGAGGCACTGGGAGTGGCTTATCGGTCGTCTCCCGGTGTGACACGCAGCGATGCTGCGTGTCCACCGGGCGACTAACGATTGATTTGATGACAGGACCTCAAATCAAACGATGAACGATCAGCCGACTGATTGTTCATCGTTTGTAGTGTCACATGCAACGATGTAGTTTCGACATCGTTCAAGCATTACAGAACACGTGACTTTTGAATGATATCGGCAACGATATCGTTACGTGTGACGTGGCCTTTAGTTGTCAGTCACAGCAGGGGAATGTCGGACTGCCATGTGCATGATTTTGTAGCCCTGCAATAGTAATCACAGGGTAATAAAGCCATTAGTTTAAGTAAACAACAGCACACACACTAATAAGAGAAGCACAGTTGCTTTTTATTTGTTAAGTTATACATCATGTTGTCCTCAAATTACACAGCAGAAATCTGCTGACAAATTCCCTATAAAATGCTACCAGAGAGGAAGCACACACCGACTCTGAAGGTGAGTTGATTACTTGGATATTGGAGCTGGATGAATTAATTGAAAACACCGAAGTAAATCTCTTGTGGAAAAAAGCTTCATGGTCTTCATGGACAAGATTTGGATTAGGGTTCAGCAACCTTTTTTGTAATTAAGACTTGAAGTACTTAAAGAGGGCCTGTCACCCCCCCCTGGTGCTATGCTAACTGAATGCAGCACTGAATGCAGCATGTCTGCTGAATTCAATGAAGGGTTCCCTGTGTTTCTAGCACCCCTAAAGCTCTAAAAAAGACTTAATAAAGTGTATAGATAAGGAGTCCGGAGGGAATTACTCAGTAATGAGTCATCGCTGTTGCTGGTGTCCTCCCGCCTCCAGCCCTCTCTGTGCCACCTCCAGCCCTCTCTTGTTCAGCCTCCTGTATGTGTCTTCACTGAGGGCTGGAGGGCGGGGAGAACACCAGCAACAGCGACGACACATACAGGAGGATGAACAAGAGAGGGCTGGAGGTGGCGCAGAGAAGGCTGGAGGCAGGGAGGACACCATACAACAGCGATGACTCATTACTAAGTAAGTCCCTCCGGACTCCTTATCTGTACACTTTACTTTATAAAGTATTTTTAACAACTTACTTGCTAGAAACATGGCAGATCCCTTCCCTGAATGCAGTAGACACGCTGCATTCAGTGCTGCATTCAGTTAGGATAGCACCAGGGGGGTGACAAGTCCTCTTTAATGTGTCGTGCAATATGAGACATATAACACAAATTGGGAGTCTACACTCCCTGACAGAAGGTATGTCGCTTATCCATGTTATGTAAATAAAAGCTTATAAACTGATGTTAAATTCATCCATTGGTTGTATAAATTACTGTTTTGAAAGCTGAAACCTTCCGAAATTTGGTTTTGGTTAAGAATATAAATTGGCATCAATGCTGAAATATTGATCATTTAATGAACACAGAATGGTCAGATTTTAGCAAGACAAAAGTTTTGTTGCCTGGTCATATAATGCACCCAATCCTAGTTTACATCCTAACCTGTACTCAGTAAATGATTGGTTAATTAGTGAGTGTATCTAAAAAGAAACCCAACCCCCCAGACCTTCACTTGAACTGCAACATGAGCTCTGACAACATGCCAAAAATCCAACCTGCGACCAAAGCCTTGATTATCAAGAGGCTGAAGACCAGATCCACTGCAGATCCAGATCACTGCAGAGGTGGCTGGCACCTTTAATGTGTCTCAGCATCAAGTACAAAGCCCAGGTCCGGTAGACCCCGCAAGACAACTGCTCAGGAGGAATGTTTGTTGGTTAGAAAATCCAAAGCAAGCCCCTCTTCCACTGCAGCAGAGCTCCAACAGCCTGGTCACCTCAAGTCCCAGTGTCAACTAGAACAATTTGTAGGATTCTGTCTTGAAATGACCTCCATGGCCAAATCAGTGTCCAGAAGCCAGCACTAAACAAAAGGCAAATAAAAAACTGTGTGGAATTTGCAAAGTCCCACAGCCTGCTAAACAGATGGACGCTGGAAAAGTGGCAGAAGGTGGATTTCTCTGATGAATCTTCAGTAGAATTACACCACAGCCACCGCAAATACTTCAGGAGACCTACTGGAGCCCTTAGGATCCAAAATACACCCAGAAAAAAGTTAAATTTGGTGGTGGAAAGATCATGGTCTGGGGTTACATTCACTATGGGGGTGTGGAAACAATTGCAAGGTGGAAGGCAATATCAATAGCCTAAAATATCAAGAATTATTAACTACCTCTTATATTCCAAATCATAAAAGGGGACAAATTCTGCAGCAGGGGGTAGCCTTGCCATGGCGGCGTGAAGACGTGTGGAAGAGGGCTCCCTGATGCACCAGCCATATGTTTCCATGAGTCTTGTACATACATTTTCCGTACTGTGGGGAACATATGTTGTATGTGAACCTGTCTCGGCTTTCTGTTAATCAAATTTCTTTAAACCTAAAATAAAGAATTGTAAAAAAAAAAAAAAAATTCTGCAGCAGGATGGTGCTTCATCTCATACATCCATCTCTACAACAAAGTTCCTCCAGACAAAAAAGATCAAGGTGCTCAAGGACTGGCCAGCCCAGTCACCAGACATGAACATCATTGAGCATGTTTGGGGTAGGATGAAAGAGGAAGCTTGGAAGACAAAACCAAATAATTTAGATGAACTCTGGGAGACATGTAAGACTGCATTCTTTGCTATTCCTGATGACTTCATTAATAAATTGTATGAATCATTGTTGAACCGCATGGATGCAGTCCTTCAAGCTCATGGAAGTCACATAAAATATTAAATATGACTTTAATAGCACCACAACGTCATTCACCAATGTTATGCAACATATATTTGTATTTTAAGTACATTTTTCGTTTGAATATCACATTACTTCTGTGGGCGAACACAACTTTTGTCTTGCCAAAATCTGACCATTCTGTGTTCATTAAATGATCAATATTTCAGCATTGATGCTAATTTATTTTCCTAACCTAAATCACATTTGGAGGGTTTCAGCTTTCAAAAGAGTAATTTATAAAACCAATGGATGAATTTAACGTCAGGTTATAAGCTTTTATTTACATAACATGGATAAGCGACATAACTTCTGTCAGGGAGTGTATGTTAAGATGGGTCAGATATGCAGCAGATTTTCCAGACGAAAAACCCTCTTCCTACTATAGTGCTAGTGATCGGAATGAGATTTTCCGAAATGTCAGTCTCATGGTAAGTGGAAGATCTAAATCATAAATTTAACATTCATTACAGATTTTTCAATTTATTCTGGAAAATTTTACTGCAGATAGAACTTTGCAATGCAGAATGACATCTGAAGTAAATATCCACACAGTTCACAAACACCTTCCTATGTATGTACATGGGCCAAATACTCAGGGACAGACACTGACAGCAACGGTCCTCTGTGCAGGATGTGTTTCAATGTCCACTGCCATGCCCCTAATGTGTATATACATTGTATTACTTAGGACATTACCTACTTGGGATCTCGTCCTCGCTGGTGACGGGTGTGTGTATCTTGCCTCGGTAAGTTTAAGAGTTTACTTGCAGCATTGTATACTTTATGCACTGCATTCATCTAATGGTGTACATTACACAAGCTTTTGGGAGCCATATTATTGCTCCCTTCCTATTTTTAATTCTATTCTTTTGGGAGCATTTATGTGATATCTGCTAGAAATCATGGTTCTAGCTTGTCTATACTACATATGTGGAAGCACTGAAGTGACTATATATTTTTCAGGTCCCAAATGCTAACATATTGCATCATCTCGCTTTTAGGGTGCATTTACATAAATTAATTTCAGACTGTCAAGAGAGCACAATCAAATATACACACTTGGTCAAAATTGTATGTACCCCTCGTTTAATGTGCACCACAGCACATCTTGAGCATTTTTAAACTTATTCAGCCTGTTTTTTGATATGACTCCCCACTCAGGTTTCTTTCTTTTGGCTTATCTCTATGTATCTTGCTATCTGTCTTGGCCTTTCATTTTCTCTTCTTGTCTTTCTATATACTTTTTAATTCTACAGGTCCTATCCTGCAGGACGGATCTGCATTTTGCAGGGTAACCGCCTAGTTAGTCGGATTTGCTGCCTTCCGTTGGGGGCCCATCAGGATGTAACATATATCTTTATTATGGACACGTTTGTCTTGTTTTCTCCCCTCTTATAAGTGATGTTTTTTTCTATCTCACCGATCAGTATGTTTCGGGGGACAATAATCTTGTATTGTAGGTTAAGATTTTAGGTTCATAAACCTGTGACCAAATACGGGGTGATATAAGTATTGCTTGTTGTATTGTGTTATACTATGCAACGGTCGAACCCGAGTTCTGACTATGTACAATTCTACACATACAGACTTCCATACTTGTATGTATTCATTTCTTATTTGTGTACCTATTCAACCCTGCACTGTTTGTATTTCTTTTTTGAATATTCATTTGCGTATGAATAAACAATGATTTAACTAAACTTATTCAATACAGTGTGGATATCTTATGGAACCGGAGTTCCGCTGCCTTTTTCTACATTATCTATCCCTACTGTTTCATGTTTTTGCCATTTTTGGATAATGGCTCCCACTGTAGTTCATTGGAGTACAAAAGTTTTAGAAATGTCTTTGTAGCCTTTTCCAGATTGATGGATCTCAATTATTTTGTTTCTCATTTCTTCCCGAATGTCTTTGGCTCACAGTATGATGTCTAGCTTTTGAGGATCTTTTGGTCTACTTCATTTTGTCAGGCAGGTCATATTTAAGTAATTTCTTGATTGACAACAGTTGTGGTAGTAGTCATGCCTAGGTGTGGCTAGGTAAATTGAATTCAGCTTCCCAAACAAGAGATAAACCACAGCTAAAGCCTCCATCACACTAAGCGAGATCGCTAGTGAGATCGCTGCTGAGTCAGAAGTTTTGTGACGCAACAACGACCTCAGCAGCAATCTCACTATGTGTGACACATAGCAGCGACCAGGCCCCTGCTGTGAGATCGCTGATCGTTACAAACTGTTCTGGACCATTTTTTGGTGGTCGTGCTCCCGTTGGGCAGCGTGCATCGCTGTGTTTGACGGGGACAACGACCAACGATCTCAAAACTATGCCCGAGAGTGACAGGTTCCCAGCAACCGCCGTATCATTGTGCGTCGCTGGTGAGATCTGACTGACATCTCACCAGTGACCACATAGCGATGCCCCAGCGATCCCTACAAGTCGTATCGTTGTTGAGATCGCTGAAGCGTCGCCAAGTGTGACGGTACCCTAATTTATTTTTATGGGGGTGGGGTGAAATCACTTTATAACACAGGACCCTGTAGGTTTGAATTTCTTTTTCCCTTAATAATAAAGACCTTAATTTATAAGCTGCATTTTGTGTTTGCTTTTGTTATCTTTGTCTAATATTTAAAGCGTAACGGCCATTTAAATTTTTATTTAATAATAATGTAGAGCAAGTGATTTTAATAAACTTTCAAATATACTTCATAAGAAAATTTTGCTTGGTTACCATTCATAAACCTTCCACAAGGTGTCCCCACTGTACTGTGTATGAAGCAGACATGCTGTATGTTCTTTATCACTCAGATCTGTCTTCAGTAAATACGGGACATGTATCCATATAAGTGCCTTGTCCTTCAAACCACACATACAAGCTCTAGCCACCTCCTGCCGCCTCCAACTCAAAAATATTTCTAGAATCCATCCCTTCCTCAACCCTCAATCTTTTAAACTACTAGTGCATGCCCTCATCATCTCCCATCTCGACTACTGCAACCTCCTCCTCTGTGGCCTTCCTGGTAAAACGCTTGCACCTCTCCAATCTGTCCTTAACTTTGCTGACAGACTAATCCACCTCTCTCCTTCACTTCTCCCTCTGCAAATCCCTCCAATGGCTCCCAATTCCCCAGCGTATCCAATTTAAACTACTAACATTGACTTACAAAGCCATCCACAATCTGTCCCCCTCCCATATATCTCTGAACTAATCTCCCAATATCATCCAACTCGTAATCTTCGATCCACCCAAACCTCCATCTTTCCTCCACACTTGTTCCTCATCTAACCGCCTGCAAGACTTCACCCGAGCATTCCCCATTCTCTGGAATTCTGCACCCCAAAACGGCAACTGTCCTCCACACTTGGAACCTTCAAGTGGAACCTGAAAACCCATCTCTTCAGAACAGCCTACAACCTGCAATGACCACAATGCCACTTCACCATCACTGGACCTGGTGCCCCACCACTGGACCTGGCACTCCACCACCATCGGACCCGGCGCTCCACTACCATCAGACCCGGGCCTCCACCACTACCAGAGCAGACCTAACCTACTGTCTCTCCCCCCATTGCCTTGTAGAATATAATCCCACAAGCGCAGGGTCCTCTCTATCCCCTCTGTATCGGCCTGTCACTCTTAGGCTATGTTCACACATAGCACATTTTTTGTGCTTTTTTGCAGTGCTTTCACACAGCATGCTTTTTTACGGGCGCAGGGGGAGAAGTGATGTCACAGAGGGGAGGAAGAATCCTGGTTCCTCTCCCCTCTGTGACATGTCAGACAGCCCCCATTTTTTTTGCAGTGTATTAATATACACTGCTAAATCAATATTAAAGAAATCCAGAGGTATTAAAAATAATAAATAATGAATACTTACCTCTCCGCTGGCTAGTTCGTGCTATCCAGAGCCAGGTACCAATCTGACAAGACCTGGCATGATGTCATAGAGCACTGATTAGCTGCTCGCGGTCATGTGATATGCACGGCACATATCCATGACCGCGAGCGGCCAAACAGCGCCCTATGACATCATGCCAGGTCTTCTCAGATCGGTACCTGGCTCCAGATAGCACGAACAAGCTGATGTGAAAGCAGCCTTACACAGTGGACACAGTGCAGGACAAAACACCTCCTCCTCCCAGTACAGAGGGGAGGGACAGAAAACCAGTTTGGGTGGGTGTGGATATTTAAATGACACTTATACAGCAGCCAGACTAATCCTATGTAAAAATAATGGAGAGGACTAATGTACCAACTGCCTGCAGGGTCTGTAAATGCTTATAGCAAAGAAACTACAAATGGTACAGTAATGATTTTACATGTTTTTAAAAGGTCTGCCCAGGCACTATTCAACAGTAATATTAGTATCATAATAAAAAAATGACTTGACAGAGTCCCTTTAACTAGTTCAGTATTGGGTTATTTTTTTCAATGAAATGGCATTTACACATTACATTTATTTTTTATCTGAATCATTTAAGTGTGACAAACATGCAAAAGAATAAGAAATCAGGAAAGGGGCAAACACTTTTTTCACACCACTGTAGATGTTAGAAAAGAAAAGAGAATAAAAAAAGAATCAAAGAAAATGTTTGCACTTTATTTCTTAAAATTATCTAAGCATGGAGTTCTGTCCTTGGTGGATTAGTCAGTATTGTAATTGCCAGAATCATACATTTTACTTAAGTTCTTAAATAAAATTTATACCATTGCTGCCATCAATTTTTTCACAGCCACCCTTGTTGTCATTGGCACAATGAGAGGGTTTGATCCGATGTGACAGTGTACTTATAAAAAAAACATTTAGTCAATTTAAAATGATTACAACTCCCTATGTACATCTCCCACTTGTGAATAATCACCCAAAACTACCGCCTTTGTTACACCACTGATTGGTATCTTTCTTGGTACACTGTACATCAACAGGAAACTGTATATCAGTGGTGTTGATGGGGTTACACAGAGCCGTTAACCTAGAAGGCACAAGATACCTAGTCCTGTAGTTATAATCTCCTGCTGATAAAATACTGATTTTATTGAAACAATACACAGTGTAGTAAATGACACATTCCAGAATTAGGCTCTCAGATTTCCTTTATTGATTTCCTTTATTAAGTATAAAAAATCAAATGATATCCAGTAAAAAGTTGCAAACAAATTTCTTGATAGGAAAAACTGAAAACCTAACACTCATGTTTTGTATATAGGATACAGTGCCTAGGGAAGGTAGAAACAAGACTTCAAATAAACTGACCACAAGAAATGTCCAACATCCAAAGTTTTACACACATTATTAAGCCTTAGTTGTTTTGACATGACATTATAAATTTGGTGTGAGAGAGAGGACATCAAAATATAACAACAGTGGGGGCTATGTGTACCAAAATGGGGGAGGGTTTATGTAACAGAATGGGAGATATATATACAGATTGTAAGACGGACACTGGCATTATAAGACGAACCACTTAACATTAAAAATATTTTTTTTTCTCTTTTCCTTCACCAAATTTAGGGTGCGTCTTAGGCTGCCTTCACAATTGCGCTGCCCGCCGCTGCGTATTGCGGTGGGGAAGCACAAGCCGAGCGCAAACATCGCGCGTCCTTATGTTTATCATGGGGACGCACGGTGATGCGCTCGACTGAGGATTTCCATGCGCACCCATTGACTTCTGTGTGTGATTTGCACGCATGCGGATGCTTGCGTACAAATCACACATTCTCGTTTGCACCATGAACCCAACATGTCCGCGTAACATCTGAAACAGAATATAGGTACATAAACAGATCTCAGTCAATGTCTTTGTAACACAAATTTTGGGGAAATAATGGGAGAAAGAAAAGACAGGCTGAATGCCTACAAGGGTAATAGGTAAGCTAAAAAGGAGAAGCAAGCGCAGATAGGGTCTTATCTTTTTAACAATCGGTGACTTAAGAGCCGTAATGATCACTGCTCACCTGGTCTAGTTGTGTGACACACAACCAGTATGAAAAGCATGTAATGGCAGCTGCTGTTGGACCCACACCTCCACGTGCTATGTGGTCGAATTCCAGAATTTTCCAGGGACAATGTGTCGTCGGTCCGCGCTGCCACAAATAACTCAAATCGAAAGTACTCCCTGATGAAGGAGCATAGCAGGCTCCGAAACGCGTTGGATGGATCCAATAAATGTATAGAGTGAACTTTCAATTTGAGTTATTTGTGGCAGCGCGGACCGACGACACATTGTCCCTGGAAAATTCTACAAGGGTAATAGGTGAACCACGAGAATCACTTTTTTTTACTGTATTTTGCATAGTCAAGCGTGTCATTCTATGGTGATATATGCAGTATCTTTAACAGACATTATATATCTGTAATAGTTCCAAAGGCCCCTAACTTCCTGCTCAGGTCCTCCAGACAATACCTGTTTTCAAGCAATATAGGTTCTTGAGCTGTTCACACATCTCTCATTCTGTTGATTGTGGAATACCGGAGAAGGACCCCATGACAACTGGTGGCAAGTGGTGGGATCAATTAAGCACAACTCAATGGAGAACCAGCCACAGAGTAAGTACAGAAACTGGACCATATCCATCTACAGGAAAGAGCCAGTGATCTGGGCCTGAACTGCCAAAGACTGACTAAATAGACGTTAGTTGATCTACTGGTGGGTGCTAGCCTGACCACTTCATCCCAGATGTCTAATGGACAAGCACTGGCGATGGGAACACCCACCCCAAAAAGCCCGTGGTTGGTGTGGTACGAAGAAGAGATTGTGGTTCCCTACCCAGGTGTCTCTCAGGAGTATAAGGAGGAGGCTATTCGCCAATCACAGTGGAGACAAGAAGCAATGGAGCTCAAAAGAGGAAGTAATGCGATTTGGAATGTAAACCTAACGATCCGGGAGCCCGCACGTATTACCCGGATAGACTTAAAACCATTTGATGAGGCTTCTAGAGATGTGGAGGGGTTCTTCAAGGACTTTGAGCAGCAGTGGGCTATGATAAGGTGCCTCACTCTGGCTGGATGCATTTGTTGTCGTGACCCCCATCCTCCCTCCACTACCCCTGAAAAACCGCCTGTTTTTATGGAATAAACAATAAAGAAACACTGCTGAAACCTGCCCGGTGAGTTGCTGCCATTCTCTGGATGAATGTTCTGCATAGTTTTACCTTGGCTGGCAATTAAAAACAGTGTGATGCCCTGCACATTTTTTGGCAAAGTAAAAGTAGGCAGCTGAAGGTGGCATTTCGCAGCTGTCCGCTTTATCTGTGCTGAGACTGAAAAATACTAATAAGCCCTACACATTTTTTTTCATTATTTAGTTTACACACTATGAAGGCAGGGTGCTTGTCATACACTAATGTGTATGGCTACCAAAAGCAGACACCATCCAGATTCGGGAAATTCAGTCAGTTTGCAACAGCCAATCACTGATGTTCTCATAGAGAGTGAGCGTCTGTGACTGGCTGTTACTGGTTAGTGCAGTGAATATGCATCAATTTTAATGGGCAGCCCCGGAAGCAAGCAGGGGGAGAGCGGGAGACTGGCAAGTTTGATCTCCTAATGCTATCATCTATTTATCTATCCTATTATCTATCTATCTATCTATCTATCTATCACCTATGTATACATCTGTCTAGCTACAAATGCAATAAAGTATTTCATTAGTATTTGGTACCATTGCTCTTAAACTGTATAACTTAGGCCAAATGTTTTGGATATCCTTCCACAAGTTTCTCACAATAGTTGGTAGGAATTTGGACCCATTCCTCTTGACAAAACTGGAGTAATTTAGCAAGGTTTGTAGGTTGCCTTGCTCACACCTGCCTTTTTAGCTCTGTCTATAAAATTTCAATCGGATTGTGATGAGGACTTTGTAATGGCGAGTCCAAAACACTGATTTGTTATCCTTAAGCCACTTTGTAACCACTTTAGCTTTAACATCCTGGCTGATGTCTTGAGATGTTGCTTCAGTATTGCCACATAATCTTCTTTCCTCATGATGCCATCTATTTTGTGAAGTTCACCAGTCCCTCATGCAGCAACACAACCTAACATCATGCTGCCACCCCTCTGTTTCACAATTAGGATGGTGTTTTTAGGCTTCCACACTTCTCGTTTTTTCTTTCAAACGTAACGATGGTTATTGTGGTCAAAAAGTTCAATTTTAGTTTTGTCAGACCACAGGACATGTCTCCAAAAACGTAGATCTTTGTTCCTGTGTGCATTTTCAAAAAATAATCATTTTTTTTTCTTTTTCTTTTGGAATAATGGCTTCTTTGTGGCAGAGTGGCCTTTTAGCCTGTGTTGATACAGTACTCGTTTCACTGTGGATAAAGACTCAATCTTACCAGCTTCTGCCATCTTCTTCACAAGGTCTTTTGCTTTTGTTCTAGGGTGAATATGCACATGTCGAACCAAAGCATTCATCTCTGGGACATAGAACACTTCTTCTGCCTGAGCGGTATGATGTAGAGATGAACAAGACACCTTCAGGCATCTGGAAATTACATCCAAGGATGAAACATACATGTGCAAGTCCACAATTCTCCTCCTGACATCATGCTGATTTCTTTAGATTTTTCCATGATGTTACCCAAAGAAGCAGTGTCTTTCAGGTGTTCATTAAAATACATTACACAGGTGTGTCTCTCAGATGTTGCCAATAAACCTATCAGAATCTTCCAAACACCTGACATTATCATATGGGCTGTCCTAAATTGTTTAAATGCAAAAAATAGTAATGGCGGTCTAATTAGGAGCGCTCTAAGGAACAAGCAGACATGTAAGATGTTTTCATAAATGTCAAACCTTTTATTAACTTCTTAGCTCCCCTCACAGCTCCACTACGCGTTTCAACTGCATACAAACAGTCACCACCTGATGAAGACTGTTTGTATGCAGTTGAAACGCGTAGTGGAGCTGTGAGGGGAGCTAAGAAGTTAATAAAAGGTTTGACATTTATGAAAACATCTTACATGTCTGCTTGTTCCTTAGAGCGCTCCTAATTAGACCGCCATTACTATTTTTTGCATGAAAACTACTCCCTTTTTGAGGGACTGGCGGCTGGAGCAGCTCAGGAACAGCACAAACAATCTGCCTTGAACAGGAGAGAGGAGAGCGGAGAGGCATTGCATATACCTGTTAAACCGGGCTGTGCAGGAATTGCACAACCCGATAAGGTGAGTGGCCACCTACCCACGCCACATAGACGTTTTTAATAAGGGGATCCTACACATTTGCGCCCCTTTTCCTTTTTGTTTTACTAAATTGTTTAAAGGCATAGTATGTTAGTGTATTTACATTTTTGACTTTGCAGAAAGTAATAAAAATGCCTTA
The DNA here is from genome assembly GCA_033576535.1 of Allobates femoralis. Lineage (NCBI taxonomy): Eukaryota > Metazoa > Chordata > Amphibia > Anura > Aromobatidae > Allobates > Allobates femoralis. Next base: position 236,083,290 of record JARQOC010000002.1, read on the forward strand.
AAGCATTTTCTCTTTCATTATTCTGGCATTTGGCAAATATTAATAATTATGGTAATACTAATTGACCTAAAACAGGGAAAGGTTAATTCTGCTTTCATGTCATATAGTTAGAAAAACATGCATATGTGTCTTTTTATATAGTGTATGTAAACTTCTGGTTTCAACTGCATATGTTAAAGGGAATCTGTCAGCTAAGTTATGCCCCCAACTATCACTGTCTATACCTGCAGCCTCATAGTATTATTTTAATTATTTCTGTCTGAGCTAAAAGTGTAAAGTTAAAGGTGAATACCGTAATTAGCATTTATACTCTTACATTTTCTTAGGTACTGACTACACCTTGGAGGATGTAGTCGCTCTGGAAGGTTAATAGTTAACTCACTGTTAATTTCTCTGTAGAAAGGACTTGTGTGATGTACCGATCATGTGACCATAGTGGGCAGAGCCAAGCAAACAAAATCTTTATGGTCTATGGACACTTAGCTTTGCCTATTATAGGAATAAAGCACTAAAAAGGAAAGGACGCACAATAATGTTTATTCGTAAGTTTATGTGAGTGCAGTAAGTTGTTGAATGCGCACACCTGTTAGGGTTGTGAGACGTCACAACCCCCTCGTAAACCTGTGACAACTGTAGATATCAAGCTATACGGTCTGCAGAAGTCCTCCAGTCCTCCCGCGGGTTGATCATTCAAAAGTGCTTAGGAGAAAAGGGATTAAGAATCGCTCTCCCACTCCAAGGAATACAATGAGTCAGGTTGTTAAAAATACAGATGGTGGTTTATTACACGTTTCAGGGTCTAGCCCCTTCTTCAGATAACATCTCTTATTTCGTGTGGTGTTATCTGAAGAAGGGGCTAGACCCTGAAACGTGTAATAAACCACCATCTGTATTTTTAACAACTTGACTCATTGGACTCCATAGAGCGAGAGCGCGGTTCTTAATCACTTTTCTCCTAAGCACTTTTGAATCTTCGCGTATTATAGTCACTTGATCGTGACATTACACAGGCTCTACAGCATCCTCAAGAAATTCGGCTGAAATGTTAACTATTAACCTGCCAGAGTGACTACGTACTACACACTGCCTCAGAAAATGTAAGTTTATAAATGCTTTTTCTCACCTTTATCATTACATATTAGCTCAGACAGAGATGATTAAAATAGTACTATGAAGCTGCAGGGATAGACAGTGATAGCTGGGGGAGCATAAACCACCTGACAGGTTCCCTTTAAGGTGAGTCCACTAAAGAAGAGGAAGATACCCATGATATGCGCACTCTGAAGAAAGAAAAATACAAGCAATGAGAATGAGGAAACAAGAGGTTCCACATAAATGGAGCAGAATACAATGTTTATTTTAAAAAAAATATAGCTATTCTGCTTGAATACATTTGTCCCAGCTTCTAAGTGACTTTATTTTTAAAAGTGCTGAAATTGGTAAAATGAGTATGACAAAACAAGCCACAAGCACAACAGTGTCATGATCAACAAAAGAAAAATAAGTCACTGAATGAAATCCCAGCAGCCTTTGCAACAGGATCAGCTGAATTCGGATAGTGCCAGGGTTGCACACTGCTTGTTGACATGCTAAAAAAAGACGACTATTCTCACTCAGAGGCCCCCTCTGTGTTCAAGGTTTCTGATTTCACAGGCTGGAAGGAAGACAAGTGTAGGCACTCATTCTACTAGATAATTTAACTCTTGTTACTACATGTACAAAACCCATAAACAATGTATCCAATGCATATAACCATCAATGATAGTACTTAAAAAGAATTTGTAGATGGTGTGTTGGACACAAATGTTCTAGAATGTTGTACAAATGTTGTATTTATCTACATCATTTTGGGATTTGCATTCTTCCTGGTTATTTCTCATTCAGTGCTTGATTAGAAGTGGGCTATTCCTAGTGTAATGTAACAGCTGTCCTAGCCAATCAGATGTCTCCCTTTCTGCTGCTTCTTTTCTCTTCTCACTCTCATTCAGAGTCACTGGAATAGCAGCTCTAGCTTCATATCCCTATTCCCACAATTCCCTTATTTGTCTAAAGGGTTATTTTGAATAGGTTATTCTGCCAATCCAACAATGGAGCGATGGCCAGACATGATGACTCTGTTCATTCTATATGTCATGCTGCAACGAGGAAACGCTCGGTGCATGGTGCAACAGGATGAGAACACCAAGAAAAAGATAAAAGAGAGGCCAAGGTGATAGGGAGAGGGAAGAGAGGTCACTCCATCACACTCTTCAACCCTGAGCTTCTTATAGTCTCTAGAGCGTACCCTCCCCCAATGTGTGATCACATGCCTAGGCCCTGGCTGACTCTGTTCTTTCCATGATATTACTATTATGACAAGACAACATGGGTATAGAGACAAACTAGCAGGAATAAAAACAACAAACAAAAAATCTCCACAGCTTGTCCAGAAAGGAATTTCTCAACTTCAACTTGAAGGGATGCCACAGCTACAACTGAAACAGCTTCACCAAAGAGGACAGTCTAAAAGATCTATAATCAGCATAGAAGAAAAATTAGTAATTTTTTTTAGAGGATGGGAGTGGTCATAAGGGGCAACAGCTGAGATTAAAGCAACAAGGATCCTCAAAATCAAATCTTAATCCCTTCAGAACTGAAAGGAAATCATTCCTATTTACTCATGATAAGGAGCGGGCTCTGAGAGTACATGCCCTCAAAATCAGAGTTATGTGGTGTTCTGGAATAGCAGACTCAAGCATCTCCTCATGAAAAACTGACATGCTGCAGGTAGAAAGCTGCACTGCATATCAGTTTACGGAGTGTTAAGGAGTACGATAGTGGGCAGGAGATTTCTATTAATCCCATCCACTGTCCTTGTACTGTATAACACAGTGTTTTGGAAACAGCGAAAATATGCTGCATCCAAAATGCTACTTTAATGCTACTTTAATGCTACTTTAATGCTGAACATGTGCATGGACCCCAAGGAGGGCCTGCAACCAGCTAAACGTTGTGACCTTCTGATCTCAGATACCCCAGAGGACTAAGAAGGGCACAACACACTTGTGATGAGGGGAGTGCCAAAAGACTAGATGGGCGACAACAGCTAAAATGGAAATTACCTGTCTTGATTACCTAAAATGTTATGAAGAGATGGCCATGTATGAACAGCACTCTAGCTCTTTTTTCTGTAAAACTACGGTTTCAGAAATGAGAATGCCTTCTTATAATTAATGATGCAACTATGGTAGGAATTAGCCATTTATATGTAAATTCAGGTTAAATAGTAGTCAGTACACAGATAAAGTTACTCTGATTAACCACATATAGAATTTTGCTGTCCTAGTACAATTTTCCTGCCATTTTCTTAAATGCATTTTACAGCAAAAGCCATGGTCATTAAGCAGCCTACAGGAGAAGGGTACAAAAAAATTCCAATATATTTGATATACCAGGACATACATAGAAGACGGTTATTAAAAAGTTGCTTAAATTTGGTATAACAGTGACTTTACCTAAAACTGGAAAGACAACAAGAAAAGTGGTCCGAGATGCTGGCAAGAGGCTCACAGCAACAATACAGGAGCTGCAGAAAGGTTTATGGCAAGTACTGGTAGTGTACTGTATCTCAGAACAATCTCAGCGTTCATGCATTCTTCATATGTCCTATAGGGTAGGATTGCAAGATAAAACCTTTTCTAAGGCCGTGTTCACATTTGAGTTCGAAACGCAGCGTAACAGAACGCAGCCAAACGCATGGGCACTGCGTTCCTATGTTTAACATGGGAACGCATAGTAGCTGCTGTGAGGTAGTGCTATTGATTCTGTTGAGGGGCACTCACTTTACCAGGTCAATTAAAGTACAAATGCAACTTTTCCAGTACACTACAGTCCAGCAATTTATTACACATCATAAATTGCTTATGACATAGTCCTTGTTAGTGCCTCGGCAGGAATGGTACACAAATAGCCTAGAATCTTTCAATGGCAGGCAGCTATGCTTGCTTGGCTCCAGATACATCCCTCACCAAGGTAATAACAGTAATATCCATAGCAAGCACAGTCTTTTACCTTTGCCGAGTGCACCTGCTTGCCTCAGCTCTGCTCAGTCAGTGCTTGCAGTGTTAAGGCTCTGTACAACTGTTCTCCAGTACTCAGGCCTTCCAAGGCAAGCGGGGTTCCAGGCACAGACTCTCGTGACTCTGTGTGTTTCAAACAACCCACACCATCTCCTCTGGTCAAGGACCTTTCATGATCTCACGGCCCATGTGACTGAGAGGGAGTCTGCTTGTGTTTGATGTGTCATGCCCACAGGAGGATCCAGGTTAGACAGCTACTCCCCTGGCTTCCAACCTGCAGCCCCAACACATCTAATGCCTTACCAGAGCTGTGGAACCACAAGTCCCAGCACCGACACCTGTGGGGCAGTCAACCACTGCACCACACTGTGTTTGGCTGTGTTCGGTTGCGCATAATTTGTGCGCCCTCCGGACTCAGCCTGTTGCATTTTTTGTGCGTCCACGGGCACTTGTTTTATCAGCAAGCGCACAAAAAATGCATGGATCTCAATGGATCCGCAGTGTCCTCCGCATGACAGTGCTGGAGAACGCTGCGGATCACATTAAAATCTCTCCCGGTGGCCAATCAGCGATCTCGGCAGTGGGCGGGAGGAGGAGATCTCTGCCGCTGATCTCCGCCTCCCAGCCGCCGCCGAGATCACTGATTGGCTGGCCCGGAACCATACTGATGTGAACGCATGCGGAGATTCTCCGCTGCATTCACATCAGTATGGCAGCGTTTGCAATGCGTTTGCATCTGCATGCCCTCCGCATGCAGACACAAACCCATATGTGAACCCCGTGAAAACATCCAAACCAAGCCAAGTTTTGCCAAAACTTATGTCAAGTCTGTGACAATTATGTGAAAAGCCGTGTTTTTGTCTGATAAGTGTTGAACGTTCTGTCCATGGTTCAAAATGGTATGGATCAAGAGAGACTAGCCTCTCAAAGTCACAAACTTCTTTATTAGGTGAAATTCTCCTTGTACAGTATTGCCAAGACCTCAAGTGATCAGCTTTCAAGGCTGGCCACTTGAGGTCTTGGCAATGTTGTACACAAAGAATTTTATCTAATTAAGAAGTTTGTGAGTTTGAAAGGCTGGTCTCTCTTAATTTTATTCAATAAAGAAGTTTGTGAATTTGAGCAACTTGATTCTTCTTATAAACATTACAAACATCTAGCAAAATTGGATCCATGCTCCAAACCACAACTTAGAAAGAAGACTATATTGAGCTTGTTCCCTTTTACTTACTCAAAAGGTATATTTGGCAAAAGATCAACACTGTGCATCACTAAAAGAACACTGTACTCACAGTGAAGAATGGTGGAGGCAGCATTATGCTTTAGTTATAGCTCTGCAGCTGGGAAGAGGGCTTTAGTGAGGGTGAATGGAGTTATGAACAGTTCCAAATATTAATTTTTTTTTTTTTAACCATTGAAGTTTTTATTAGAAATTTTCAAACAGTAGTACAATAATAACATAAATCAGGTATCAAGTACCGTATTATCAAGTCTCAACAACAAATTATTATGAGAAGTAAATAACCAATCGAAACATACAATAAAGGGACAAAAAATAAAGGGGCTAGGAAAAGGAAGGGGAGGGGTTATAGGTGAGCGTGAGAAATAAGTATTCCTGCAGCATCAAATAAATCGTAAAGGATGTAAGATAATCAGGATTACCCCGGGATCCGGACAACATTATGAGTAGAGAGAACCCAAGGGTCCCACCATGACAATACCTTGTTCCGTTTTGGGAGATCATGGGCCAAAATGAGCTCATATTGAAAGTGCAAATTCATACGGTTTATCAGCTCCATCTTGGACGGAGGGTTCAAAGATTTCCACTTGGATGCTACGCACATTCTTGCCGCTATCAAGGTGTTAGTAACTATAGGGCGGAGGGGGCCAGGGACCAGGTCCAGGCCCAAGCCCAGTAGGGCAACTGGAGATTCCAGTGACATGGGCAGTCCTGTGAGCATACCCAGCATCTCCTCCACCTCCACCCAAAAGGGTCTGATAATAGGACACTCCCACCATATGTGGGCGGGAGATCCCACAGAAGAGCAACCCCGCCAACAGAACCGGGAATTATGATGTCCTGTACCTCTAAACCTAGCTATTCGGTCTGGGGTTAGGTACCAGAGGAGCTGGAGCTTCTTCGACTGTTCTAGGTGGTTTATGCATGAAGAATAGGGAGACGCATGGGAGGCTGCTCTTTGCCAGGCCTCCAAGGGAGCTGAAAATCCCAGGTCCCTCTCCCAACTGTCCATGTAAGTGAGTTTCTGTCTGGAGCGCAGAAACAGCAGAGCCCTATAAATGATTGAGACCCCCCCAGAGCTGGCACCCCGTGACTTAAAGAATGCCTGTAGAGAACCGATAAAGGTTTCTGGAGACGGGTCCGGCAGGGAGACAGAAGCCAGGAAGTGCCGAACTTGCAGGTATTTGAAAAAGTCGTTTTTATGAATGTCAAAGTCGTTCATTAGCGCAGAGAATGGTCTCAAGATACCCCCCTCCATAATTTGATGCAGAAGGTGGATGCCCTTCAGTTCCCAAGATCGGAGACTCAAGGACCCAACAGATTGCTCCACTGCCTCCAGAGATACACATCTGTGCAAAAAGGGCAGTAAGTCTCTACTTTCTTTGTGCCATATTGATATCAGGGCTCTCATTGAGGAGAGGCTCTGCGGAGGCTGAGAACTCGTCATCAAGTTCATTTCAAGAAGTAGCCGGGTGGACTGCTTTGGGGCAAAGAAGGCCTCAATTTGAAGCCACAAGGAGGTCTGCTCTAGTGCCCACCAACTTCTAGCTGCCTCGAGGTGGACTGCTTTGTAGTATGAGGAGATATCCGGAACCCCAGCCCCCCCCTGGATGAATGCAGAGTAAGGATTCTATTTGCCACCCTGTGTGGTTTGCCCTGCCATATAAAGCGGCCAAAGGCTGCCTGAAATGCCTGTAGAAACCTACCCGAGATGTGGAGGGGGAGACACCTCAGCAGGTAAAGGACTTTGGGCAAAAAAATCATTTTAATAACTTGAATCCTGGCCATCCATGACAGGAATAGGCCAGTGTGACTCTCCAATTCCCGTTGTAAACTTTTGAGTAGTGTTTCACAATTCTGTCTAACAATTCTGTTTAGTTTAGTTATGGTGATTCCTAGGTAAGTGAATCCCTCTTCTGCCCAGGTAAATGAGAACTGCCCCTTAAGTTTCCTCAGGTGGGATTCAGGGATATTAATTGGGTAAAAAGAAGATTTGGTCATGTTTTGTTTGTAATAAGATGCTTGGGAGAAGTCCTCTAGAACTTTTAAAATTCTTGGGATCGTGGAAGGGAGCCGGGAGCACATAAAAACCACATCATCGGCATACAGCCCAATCTTGTGCTCCACAGGTCCCACCACCACCCCTCGGATTTCAGGGTCCCCCCTCACCACCGCCGCCAATGGTTCCATAACCAGGGCAAAAATGAGCGGTGATAAGGGGCAGCCCTGTCTCGTTCCATTGGAAATATCAAAGATTGGTGACATGAAACCAGATGCCCTGACCGAAGCGCATGGAGAGGAATATAAAGCCATAATGGACCTTTGGAAGTCTCCCACTATTCCAAATTTTTGGAGAACCTCTCTAAGGTACCCCCAGTGCACCCTGTCGAACGCTTTTTCTGCGTCAAGGGACAGGAGTGCACCGGGGTCCCCATTCCTCTCCATGATCTCCAGCAGATCTACCAGTCTCCTCGTTCCATCACCTGCCTGTCTCCCCGGGATAAATCCCACCTGATCTAATCCCACCAGGGTAGGCAGTACCTCTCCAAGTCTGTTTGCCAGCAGTTTAGCGTACAACTTTACGTCACAATTTAGTAACGCAATTGGACGAAAATTGCCTGGGGTGTCCGGTGTTTTGCCCGGCTTGGGGAGAGTGGTGATAATTGCCTCCAAGCCTTCCCGCCTAATGCTCCCAACCCTTCTCCAGAAATTGAAGAGGTCCAGTAAAGGTCTCGACAAGATCTGAGAAAAACTGGAATAGTACTGAAACGAGAAGCCATCAGGCCCCGGTGCAGTGCATTTCTTAGAAGAAGCAATGACCCCAATGATCTCCTGTTCAGTGAAGGGACCATTGAGTGCCCTAAGTTGATCCTCTGTGAGGGCAGGAAGCTTAGCTCTCTCCAAAAAAGATCTAATAGAGTCTGAAGTAGGTTGAGGCCCCAATTCAGAATCCTTTAAGTTATAAAGGGAGCAATAGTACTCTCCGAATTCCTTAGCTATTTCGGTAGGATGACGTATCGTTGTACCATTACTTCTGCGCAGAAAGGGGATCTTTGCCTGTAACTCCCTTTTTTTGACTCTCCTAGCCAACAACGTTCCGGCTCTGTCTCCCATGCCATAGAACCTCGCCCAGTCTTCTTAAGCTGATGCTCCGCCCTTAGAAGGAGTAGTGCACGGAGCTCCTGTCTAGCCCTCAGTAAGTCAGGGGGTTGTGCAACCCTCCTCTCCTCTCTCTGCTTTGCCTCTAGTGTTTTAATCGTGTCCAGTAGCGTGTGCAGCGCTTTTTCGCGCTCTCTCTTAGCTCTGGCCGCCATTTTTAGTAGTTGGCCTCTAAGGACCGCCTTATGGGCGAACCACAAGGTGTCCGGGGGCATATCAGGTGTAGTGTTTTCTTTAAAGTATAGTTGAATAGCCTCTGTGAGGAGATCGGCATTAGCAGGGGAAGCCAAGAGATGAGCATTTAATTTCCAACAGGCTGGAGGGCGGGTAGCGGCAGAGTCGGCTATCCTGAGAGACACCGGGGCATGATCGGACCAAGTGATAGATCCCACACTTGAGTCCAAACATTTCTGCAGCACGGAGTCATCAATCAGGAAATAGTCGAGTCTGCTTTGAGACTTGTGACGATGGGAGTAGAAAGTATAATCCCTTTCGTCAGAATGCATGTACCTCCAGACATCGTGTAGATGATGCATAGAGACTACCCGCCCCAGCTCTGAGCGGTATAGAGATGGCTTCGAGCAATCCAGTTGTTTGTCCATTGGGACATTAAAGTCACCCGCAATAACCTTACCACCTTGTGCCAGAGATGCTACCCTAGCTAAAAAGGACTTCATATAGCCAATCTGTCCAGGATTTGGCCCATACACGGAAGCAAGAGTAAAGGGTTTGTCGTTTAGAAGGCCTAATACAATGACGTATCTGCCCTCTGGGTCAGATACCTCCTTAATCAGTTTGAAAGAGACCAATCTGTGGATCAGGATGGCTACTCCTGCTTTTTTAGCAGCTCCCCCAGCGAGGAATTGTGTCGGGTACAGAGCAGAGGCTAATCTGGGGTGGTCTTTCCCCAACAGGTGTGTCTCCTGTAAAAATACTATATCACTTTGTGCCTTTTTTAAATGTTGCCACAGTATTGTTCGTTTACATGGGGCATTAAGGCCGTTTACATTAAATGAGACCATGGTTATACTCATTTTCCCAGGGATATGTAAACCTTAGAGTGTTTTAAAAACCTTATACAGCTATTCGCAGCAACGCCTGAAGCCGGGCTGCAGCAGTATTAAATCACGACTTCCTAGTTGAAAAAAGAGAGGAAGAGGGAGGGAAAGGTAGGGAAAAACAAAAAAGAAAACAAGTAAAATTAACCTAAACCTTTATAGGGAATAACAAAGAGCAATCTCCTGTATACGTATAATAATGTATACATAAAAAGATAATAATGTAAACCAGTCGCCTTCCGACAGGTAGGGGTGGACTGATTGTGGGGGGAAAGTCGGTGTGAGCTTAACAAGGCTCCTCACCTCAGCCGAGGTGGGAGGAAGTCTCCTTGGTGATATAGGGACTTAATGCTCACACCCCCACAGCCCAAACAACCGGAAATTTAGGCTGAGAAAACAAATTAACCGGCATCAGCACAAACCAGAGTATTTGTTAGGGTTCATTCCCCAGCCCCCTGGGAAGCAGTCGGGGTCCTAGGGCTTTTTTGTGGACTCTTAGTAGAATTGGATGGAGAAGCTGGGGGACGCTGGAGGTTCCAGACTCCAAGGGCCGTCTTGAGTTTGGAAGGAGATGAAAAGACGTGCCTTTTTCCCTTATATCTGAAAGAAACGTTCACCGGGGATCCCCATGCATATTGTATGCCTCTGTCCCGGAGCACCTTGCAGTGCGGGGCAAAGTCTCTGCGTCGTGCTAAAGTTCCTTGGCAGAGATCAGGGTAAGCTTGCCACCCCTTGTAAATCCCAGAGTCCATAGGATGTTGTCTCAGTTTCTGAAGCACCATGTCTCGGGGTCTGGGGGAGCCCAAACCAAATATTAATTATGCATCAAAATATCCAGGCATCATAAAAAAGCTACACATGGAAAGAAATTTAATTTTCAGCATGACGACTCTAAGCATACCTCCAAATCAACAAAATAATGGCTTTGCCAGAAGAAGGTCAAGATTTTGGAATCAAACAATAGAAAGGGAAAGAGAAGCGCAATAGGGTCTTATCATTTATAAGTGTGGGGACTAGATCTGACTAGCCACTCACCTGGGGGGGTTGTGTAGCACACAATCAGCATTAAGGCGTGAGAAGATGGCTGCTGCAAGGTCCACACCTCGAAACAATCAACGTAGTGCAAATTTACAAAGGATGAACGGTGTTCACAGACCTGCGCTGCACTGTGTATGTCAAAAAAGGATCAGACATTGTTCATCACTAGAGCTTTATTTCCGACGCGTTTCGGAGTTAATGCATTATTCTCTGAGGAAGGAGTTGGGACTAACTCCAAAACGCGTCGGAAATAAAGCTCTAGTGATGAACAGCGTCTGATCCTTTTTTGACATACACAGAGCAGCGCAGGTCCGTGAACACCATCCATCCTTTGTACGATTTTGGAATGGCCAAGGCAAAGTCCAGACCTGAAACCAATTAAAAATCTGTGTGATGATTTGCAGATGGATGTACACAGGAGTTGCCATTTAAATCTGACAGATTTGGAATGCCACAACAGGAAAAAGTGAGTAAAGATTGCCATTTCTAGCTCTGCCATGCTGATGGACTCCTATAAGGCCAGCTTCACACCACTGTTTTATCAGGTCCGGGGCGGTCCAGTGTAAACCTGACAGCCCCGGACCCGATTTTGGACATAAAGTAGCCCTATGGTGCCGGATGGCAGTGATTTGCCATCCGGTTTTGTCCCTGTCCGACAGCATCAGGCTGCATTCGGAGCTTGCAGCGTTTTTGTGTCCGGGGCAACAAGTTAATCAAAAACAGATCCTCCCAGATCCGGCGCCCATTAACATGGGAGTCTAAGGGCGCCGGATCCGACAGAAAATCGGATCCTGCTGCCGGACGCTGAAGTTCAGCGGCCCCCAGCGCTGAACTTCAGCACCTGGAGAGCTCCCCACTAAGATTTCAGAACCTAGCCGTGATTTTGAAATTTCAGGACTTGGACTGCGGCAGTAGCTGCGCAGTCCTGAATCCAGCAGAAAACAGGACCAGAGGGCATATTTGCCCTCCGGTTCTGTTTGTCCGGAGCTGTCAGGCTGTGTCCAGTGCTTCCTGTAAACACCGGACACAGCCTCACAGCTCCAAAATCGTGGTGTGAAGCCGGCCTAAGAAAAATATTGGATGCTGTCATAAATTTAAAAGGTACTTAAAAAAAGTATTACCGTATATACTCGCGTATAAGCCGAGTTTTTCTGCCCAAAAATTGGGCTGAAAAGTACCCCCCTCGGCTTATACGCGAGTCAATACGGCAGCCCCGGCAGCCCCAGCAGCCTCCGTAATCCAGGGCCCCCCCAGCCTTGCTCCGGTAACCTGTAAAGTAAAATATACTTATCACTGTCCCGCTGCCGTCCACGCCCGCATCTGCCGACATGCGATCCTCCATCTTCATGCGTCTTCTTCCGGTTTTCTCTGTTCGTCGCAGGCAATGACGTCATTGCCGGTGCCGAACACAGGAAGTCGGAAGAAGACGCATGAAGATGGAGGATCGCATGTCGGCGGATGCGGGCGCGGACGGCAGCGGGACAGTGATAAGTATATTTTACTTTACAGGTTACCGGAGTAAGGCTGGGGGGGCCCTGGATTACTGGGGCTGCTGTATACTACCGCTGGGGCTGCCGGGGCTGCTGTATACTACCACTGGGGCTGCTGGGGCTCCTATATACTACCACTGGGGCTGCTGGGGCTGCTATATACTACCACTGGGGCTGCTGTATACTACCACTGGGGCTGCTGGGGCTCCTATATACTACCACTGGGGCTGCTGGGGCTGCTGTATACTACCACTGGGGCTGCTGGGGCTCCTATATACTACCACTGGGGCTGCTGGGGCTGCTATATACTACCACTGGGGCTGCTGGGGCTGCTGTATACTACTACTGGGGCTGCTGGGGCTCCTATATACTACCACTGGGGCTGCTGTATACTACCACTGGGGCTGCTGGGGCTCCTATATACTACCACTGGGGCTGCTGGGGCTCCTATATACTACCACTGGGGCTGCTGTATACTACCACTGGGGCTGCTGGGGATGCTATATACTACCACTGGGGCTGCTGGGGCTCCTATATACTACCACTGGGGCTGCTGGGGCTCCTATATACTACCACTGGGGCTGCTGGGGCTGCTGTATACTACTACTGGGCTGCTGGGGCTCCTATATACTACCACTGGGGCTGCTGGGGCTGCTGTATACTACCACTGGGGCTGCTGGGGTTCCTATATACTACCACTGGGGCTGCTGGGGCTCCTATATACTACCACTGGGGCTGCTGTATACTACCACTGGGGCTGCTGGGGATGCTATATACTACCACTGGGGCTGCTGGGGCTCCTATATACTACCACTGGGGCTGCTGGGGCTCCTATATACTACCACTGGGGCTGCTGGGGCTGCTGTATACTACCACTGGGGCTGCTGGGGTTCCTATATACTACCACTGGGGCTGCTGGGGCTCCTATATACTACCACTGGGGCTGCTGTATACTAGCACTGGGGCTGCTGTATATTGCTGCTGGGGATGCTATATACTACCACTGGGGCTGCTGGGGCTGCTGTATACTACCACTGGGGCTGCTGTATACTACCACTGGGGCTGCTATATACTACCACTGGGGCTGCTGGGGCTCCTATATACTACCACTGGGGCTGCTGTATACTACCACTGGGGCTGCTGGGGATGCTATATACTACCACTGGGGCTGCTGGGGATGCTATATACTACCACTGGGGCTGCTGGGGATGCTATATACTACCACTGGGGCTGCTGGGGATGCTATATACTACCACTGGGGCTGCTGTATACTACCACTGGGGCTGCTGTATACTACCACTGGGGAGGCCTGTATACCACTGGGGGGGCCTGTATACCACACTGCTGGGGGCTCTATACCTGTGCTGGGGTCCACCCTCGGCTTATACACGAGTCAATAGGTTTTTCCAGATTTTTGGGGCAAAAGTAGGGGGGTCGGCTTATACACGGGTCGGCTTATACAAGAGTATATACGGTAGTTTAATCGGGAAGGATCTAGCTCACTCAACTCTGAGGGCTATCTGTGTATAGTAATATTCCACACAAAAACAAATTATTTAAAATAAATTTTATTAGCGCACATTAAAACCAAAAAAGTATTAGAAAAAGATATCTAATTTTTATACAAGGGGCAAGGATACAGCATACACTTAAATAGTATAATATTTAGGGATCAAAATACATGCAAGGTAATTGGAAGATATGTAGTATACAAAAATAATATCATAAATTGATACATACCAGATGAAAAACACAAGCAAATGCGTCTTGAGTACATGTACTAATAAAAAACTATTTGCACAAATGCGAAGTCAAAGTATGACTGGTACGTTAATGCCAGTAAACTGCCGATGGTCAGAAAGTGATAAAGAATTTTCTGCATCAAATCTGCACCTGCTTTTGGCACACATAACGTAGCAAAAATGCTGCGATTTTGCTATGTAATGGCTGCTTTTTTGATGTAGAAAGTTCTGCATCTGTTCCTGTCAGCGCTGTACTGTGGCTGCCCACCGCTCAGTCTGCCCGCCCTGTTCTAGTTAGTACGGAGATTTCCCTACCGTACTTCAGGCACTTCCTGGTTTTGGCCGCGTCACACACTACGTGGGTCACACGCCCTCTACCCATCTGATGAGTGACGCAGCCAAAACCCGGAAGTACCTGACAGTATGGAAGGTGAATGCCGTACTTTAATTGACATGCTGCAGAATTTTACAGATCAGAGATCCGTAAAAATGTGCACCTAACACGCAGTGCTAAAAAGCGCAGATGTTGTCACAGCACAGGCAAAGTCACATTAACTTTGCTGGCTGGCCAATATACCATGCATACATTTTTACAATATGTTGTAAAAGTGCACAGCAAATGCGTCAGCGTGGGCACATAGCATAAGAATGCTTTAAGATATGTTCTGTACCGTTATGCATGCTGAGTCCAAAGAAGTACTATAGGAATATATAGCAGGTGTGAGGTAGCGTACGCCTGGGGGTAGCATATGCCTGGGGCACCCACATCTGACACACCCACTCCTGGGACTTGTAACAATTAGAACACACTGCTTTTTTAGAGGCCACTCATTGGTCTCATCCACCCCTTTAGCTGTTACTACAGAGCTAACTACCACTTAACCCTGTGTGTACGGCTCAGGGCCCATGTGAGTCATGTCGGCCATGTGCCATAGCACCGGCATGCCTCACACAGGTTACAAAGGTGTACACTAATTTCATACTGAAAATTGTCTGAAAACCTCTAAGTTTACTCAAGCGAACATCAAGTTCAAGCGTCCCTGTGAGTAATAGACTGAGTTCATTCACATTGAGAGCACTATTCCTATGTAATAATACTGCAAGTAGGTGGTGTGTTATGTACCGTGTTACGTGTTATGTACAGCCGTCTCATTCCCAATGTGTGTTTCGAAATTTTCTTCATCAGGTGTATGAAGAAAATTTAGAATTGTGCGTCAGGAACGGAACGGGTGCATGCAGCATAACAATCTACCTAATTGCACTATTATTACACAAGAATAGTGCTCTCAATGAGAATGGATTCAGCCTATTACTCACTGGGACGCTTAAACTTGATGTTCGCTTGAGTAAACTTAGATAGAGGTTTTCAGACAATTTTCAGTACTCAACCAGTGTACGCCCTGGTAACTTGCTATATATTCCTATATTACTTTTTTGGACTCTGCATGCATAACAGGTACTGATCATATGTTAAAGCAATCTAATAGCTGAGTTTACTGGTGATATAGCATACCAGTCATACTTTTGACTTTGGATATGTGCAAATAGACTATATGTACTAATAAAAAACCTTAAAGCTGTGGACAAATAAAGCACAATGGGGGTCTTAGTATCAGAGAAACGGGACAAAAGCTAGTTGCTAACCTTGTATAGTTATGCCACACAATCAATATGAATGCATGTAAAACATGCACACAGCTGCTGCAGGATCCACTTACGTATATGATGGCAAACTGAAGAAACAGCAAACAGCTGAAACCCAAAGATAAGATCTGCACTGAGATCCAGAAGTAATAGTAATAAAATTAAAAGTAACAGTAATGAAAGTGGTGATATATTTGACACATTTTGAAGCGTGACCCTATTTTCGTATAGATGAATTTTCTGAGAAAGAAGTGGGGATACGCTTCGAAATGTGTCAAATAAATCACCATTTTTATTACTATCACTTCTGGATCACGTCATTACAGCAGCGAAGATCTTTATCCACTGGTCTCATCTGGTTCCTCTTTCTTTGGCTTAAATATACTCTAGGTACATATACTTGTGATATTGATCTGGTATTCATCATTTTTTTGTTATTTTTGTATTCTACATATCTTCCATTTGCCTTACATGGATAAATTAGATTCCTAAATATTATACTATATACTGTATTTTTCGGACTATAAGATGCACTTTTTTTGGGGGGGAAAGTGGAGGATGCGTCTATTAATCTGAATATATGCTGTGCTTTAGGGGAAGGGGGGTCAGCTCTGGAGCGGTGTCCGGAGGCTGGCATGGGCTGCAGAGGCAGCCCAAAGTCACATGCCCCCGCTCATCATGTCCATTACCTCAGTGCTGAACCCGGCGCTGAGATGTGGGCAGGGGGAGCGGCGCATATTATATGAGCCTGCACTCACTCCCCCCCATCCTGGATATGGCCCCTCTGCTATAGACCTTCTGCTGGTGCGCACACTGAAAGCAGCTCCCTGCTTTCAGCATCACCGCTGTCTTCCCGTACAGGTGCTCGGCATCCAATCATGTCACCGGCACAGCACAGTGACGTCAACTCTGTATGCCCCGGTCACATGATTGGATGCCAAGCACAGACACAGGAAGAAGACAGCAATACTGCAGGCAGGGAATGGAATGTAAGTTACCAGCTGTTTATTACTTTAGTGTGTGCGGCAGCAGGGGTGCAGATAGAGTGATGGGATGGCTATATCCGGTGTGGGAGAGGCATATGCAGGATAGGCTGGGCCTCTGTACCAGGATAAAGGAGCCATATCCAGGATTGGGGGACATATGCAGGATGGGGGAGTGGCATGTACCAGGATAAGGGGCCATAACCAAGCTTTGGGGGGCCATGTACCAGGATGGAAGGCCCATATCCAGGATGGGGGGCCATATCCAGAATGGGGGCTCTTTATCCAGGATGGAAGGCCTATATCCAGGATGGGGCTACTCATATCCAGGATGTGGGGGCCACATGCAGGATAGTGGGGCCATATCCAGAATAGAAGGGCCATATCCAGGATGGGCCCATGGGCATGCGCAGTGCGCATTTTGAAGCTGACAGCGCGGCTGTAAATACGTCACCCGGCACCGGGAATGACGCGGATAGCGTCATACAGCCCCACACTGAAGCACGGAAGCAATGGCAGAGCGGGGAGGCGCGCAGGGAGGCGGCAATTTGAATATCTGATGTAGATCACGCCTATTCAGGCGTGATATGAAGAAGAGGGGCAGCCTGGATGAGTGACTATGAATAGCATAGTCACTCATTATTATCAGTAATGAGGTACTATAATAAGTTTTTATTCACTTTGACTATGTGCATTTAGGAGGTAAAAGGAGTGTAGGGAAAGTGTTAATATGCTCTAGGGACAGCTTTTAATAGGTTTAGAGGTGTTTTGGGGGTGACAGGATCCCTTTAAGTCCATCTGGTACAACCCATAGCTTAACATGTTAATCTGTTGCATCTTATAAAGCAAAAAATATGGTAAGTGTATGCCGTGTCCTAGCCCCTGGTATATTTGTGATGCATCTCTTTTTGGTTTTAATCTGAACTACCGTAATAAGATTAATTTTATTTTAAATAATTTATTTGTGTATGCAATATCACTATACACCCATAGCCCTCAAAGTTGAGTGAGCTTATGGTGGTTTTATGGTGGTTTTGATCTTATAGTTTTTGATGAGCATCAAACTATATGGGACATTTTTTATTATCCCTAGTTTATAGTTGTGCATAATTGTGCGACCAGATTATTTATTTTGTTTACTTTTTCCACCCGCAAAAATTTCAGTTTGCTTTTCAATTCAATTGTACACATTATAATGTGGAAAAAATCTGAAGTGGCTCTTAGTTTTATTTTCTTTTACACAACAAAAATCTGACATTTTAACAATGGTGTGCAAACTTTTTACTGCCACTTTAAGTCAAATATTTAGACACAACTATTCAGGCAGTGGTTTCCTTGTTCTTTTTGGAATGGGTACATTGAAGACTTGGAATGAGGAATGAACATGTGTCAATAGTACATAAACATGTATGAAACAAACCAGAATGTGTGTTAAATCTCAGATCCCTCTAAATATTTCTTTTTACATCTTCCTTGGCATTTTCTCAAACAGCCTCATTAAATAGTCATCTGGAATGATGTTCCAATAATCCCAAAGGAGTTCCCATGGTACTTCAGTAGCTTTGCCTTCACTTTGCAGTCCAACCATCAATTCAGTTTAACACTAAAGATAAATAGAATCCTGCATTCGGAGGAGCTCCACAGGTGATGAGGTGTGATTAAAATTTCTGTATTCTGTATTTCCCCATCACTGTTAGTCTAGACCAGTGATGGCTTAGTTATGAAATGCCTGTCAGAGGTGGCACGCTGAGACATTTTTTATGACACGCAGCAAGCTGACAGCATCCGGATGCATGGCAACTCTCCTCCTGATAGCAAGACAGAGTGCTCTTCACTGACAGAGGTAAGATTGCTACCATTTGTACTGCGCTCTCAGCAGGAGAGTTGCCCTGCCTCCAGATGCTGATGCTGTCTGCTTGCTGTTCTGTCTTAAGTACCTGGCAGAGTCAGCAACTGGATTCAGGGCTACTCTCCTGCTGAGAGCACAGCATAAATGGCAGCCCTCAGTTAGGCAGTAAAGCCAGAGCTCCCACCCAAATTAAATGTATTGCGAACTTGCACCCAGACAGCTGGGAATACTAGAACTGTTCAGGTACTTTACATTTGCAAATCACAGGAATGGGCATTGCTATGCCCAGGTATGCTTGGTGCTCAGCCCAGTGTAATCCGCTTCCAGTTTTAAATGGCTCAAATTGTTGGGTAAAATCAGAGTTATCTGATGTAGTGTGTACCAAAAAATGAAAGTGATAAAACCCCGCCCTCCCCATCCTTGAAGTTCTTTTTTATGCTGGCTGTATGAGGGCGCAGATGTGAACTGCCCCATCAGTTACTTCCAACTTCCACGGGTTCACTTATTTCTACTAATGTCTAGTTCTAGTGTTGCTTGGCCAAATAAGTCTTTACTTGTTTGCAGTCTTCAGTAGTCACTTTTTTCAGCAATTGCACCAAAAAGTCTGCTTTTCGCAGACTTCTCTGGACAATTGGTGTTGACATGTGTGACTCGTTATTGTCCGTGCATTATTTATGATAATATATTATAATATGAAAGGTGATAAGCAATTTGCGTTTTCTGAAGCTGGTAGCTTTGATGAACTTATCCTCTGTAGCAGCATTAATTCTTGATTTTCTTTCCCTGGGCTGATCCTCATGAGAGCCAGTTTAATAATACAGATTGATTATTTTTATGACCGCACTGGATGTATTTCTATACATATTTTTTCCTTACGAGATCTTTCAAGGTTTTGTTACTTTCAGAATGAATCAACAGTGTACATTCCAATAAGAACAAGTAAAACCACCAGATGGACAAGTTTGTCCAAACCTTTGACTGATACTGTTTATACTGAGAACAAACACGTGAATATATTTTTATATTATGAGAGACCTGGAACAGTTTGCAGAAGAGTATTGGCTCAAAATTCCAGTTGAGAGGTGTAAGAAGCTTGTTGATATCTATAGTAATAGTAATTGACTGCAGTTATGTATTCCAAAGGGTGAGCAATTAAATATTGAATTGAGGTTGCGAACAATTTTGCTCGGCCCCTTTTTTGAGTTTTGTGTAAAACACAAATCACCTTTTTTTTTGCAGCTTTTTGTTTTTTTGTGTTGTTTCAATACACAAACGAAATAAATGTGTATGACAAAAAGTGTGATTGCAATAATTTTCTGGGAGAAATACCTCATTTTCTGGAACAATTTCAAGGGTGCCAATACTTTCATAGTAACACATAACATAGTAACAGAGTTTTTAAGGTTGAAGGAAGACTTTAGTCCATCTAGTTCAACCCATAGCCTAACATGTTGATCCAGAGGAAGGCAAAAAAAAAACATGTGGCAACACTAAGCTCCACATTGGGGAAAAAAATTCCTTCCTGAACTCCACATACGGCAATCAGACTAGTTCCCTGGATCAACGCTCTATCAAGAATCTAGCATATATAACTGGTAATATTATAGTTTTCAAAAAAGGCATCTAGTCCCTTCTTAAATGTTAGTAGTGAGTCACTCATTCCAACGTCATGTGGCAGAGAGTTCCATAGTCTCACTGCTCTTACAGTAAAGAATCCACATCTGTGATTATGATTAAACCTTCTTTCCTCCAGACGTAGAGGATGCCCCCTTGTCCCTCTCAGGCCTAAGTGTAAACATCATTAGAAAGGTTTCTGTACTGTCCCCTCATATATTTATACATTATTATAACATCACCCTTAATATTTATCCCCAATAAAGCTTATTTGCTCATCAGCCAAGCTTTTAGTTTACATAAATCCTCCTGTAATATAAAATTGTCCTCCTCTGTATTGATTACCCTGCAGATTTTAGTGTCATCTGCATATATTGAGATTCTACACTGAATGCCCCCCTACAAGGTCATTAATAAATATGTTAAACAGAAGTGAGCCCAATACTGACCCCTGTGGTACCCCACTGTTAACTGTGACCCATTCTGAGTGTGTTCCATTAATTACCACCCTTTGTTTCCTATCACTAAGGCAGTTCTTAACCACTTACACATATTTTCCCCTATACCCATTGCTCTCATTTTATGATCAACCTTATGTTTGGCACTGTATCAAAAGCTTTTAAAAAGTCCATATACTGCATTTCTTTGATCCAATCCACAACTTACCTCTTCATAGAACCTTATCAGATTAGTTTGACAGGAATGGTCCCTCGTAAACCCATGTTGGTATTGGGTCATGAGGTTATTTTCCTTCAGATACTCCAGTATAGCATCTCTTAGAAAACCCTCTAGGATTTTACCCACAGTAGAGGTTAAGCTTACTGGCCTATGATTTCCAAGTTCAGTTTTTGTCCCCTTTTTGAATATTGGCACCACATTTGCTATAGGCCAGTCCTGTGGTACAGACCCTGTTATTATGAAATCTTTAAATATTAAAAATAATGGTCTATCTATGACAGTACTTAATTCCTGTAGCACTCTGGGGTGTATCCCATCCGGCCTGGGGATTTGAAAATCTTAGTGATTTTTATGCGGTGCCGTACTTCCTTTTGGGTTAAGCAGGTGACATTTAATGGAGAATTTTATCACTGATCATGTTGTCTGTCGTGGGATTTTCTTGTGTAAAAACTGTTAAAAAAGTCATTTAGCATATTTGATGCATTCCCTGATGAAGGAGGATAGCAGGCTCTGAAACACATTGGATGGATCCAATAAACCTTAAGTAACTGAAGATTTGGGCTTCGTGTTTTTTTGCAGCAGCGCAGACCAACAACACACCGTCCCTTTTGAATCCTAGGATTGCCTATCACGTTGCATGTGGAGGTGTGTGTCTTGCTGCAGTTACTTGATGCGTTTTATACTGGTTGTGTGTCACACAACCTGAAAAGGTGAGCAGTTACATTTAGCAGCTTCAGATACCCTCTTTATATATAACGAAAAGACCCTATTTGTGCTTGCTTCCTTTGCAGATTTTAATTATTTAACATATTGGCTTTTTCCTCATCCTCATCCACCATTTCATCCAGACTATTTTCAAGGGGGCCAACACAATAATTTTTTAGTTTCTTATTATTTATATAGTTAAAAAATATTTTGGGATTTTTTTTTTACTTTCTCTGGCAATGAGTCTCTCTTTCTCATTCTTTGCTGCCTTGATTTGCTTTTTAATAATAAATAATAAAATAATAATAAAACTTTATTTGTATAGCACCAACATATTCCGCAGCGCTTTACAGTACAATGGTACATATAAGAAAAATATACGGTACAGAAACGTAATGCAGAACAGTAGTTACATACAAGAAACATAGAATCAACTTAGGAAATACAATAAAAAAAGGCAGAGAATGATGTTATTTCATTTTCTGTATTTATTTAATGCCTCATCACTACCTACTTTCTTTAATTCCCTAAATGCTTTCTTTTTGTCACTTATTGCGCCCCTTACAGCTTTATTTAGCCATTGTGGTTTCCTCCTATTTCTAGCATGTTTATTCCCATAGGGTATATATTGTGCACAGGTCCTATTCAGGATGCTAATAAACATCTCCCATTTGCTTTGTGTACTTTTATGTCTCAGGACATCATCCCAGTTTATTGCACTAAGATCATCTCTCAACTGTTGGAAATTTGCCTACCTGAGGTTTAGTATCCTTGTAACCCCTCTACTACACATCTTATTAAAGGATACTTGAAAACTTATTATTTTCTGATCACTATTACCCAAGTGACCTCCAACCCGTATATTTGATATGCGGTCTGGCCTGTTGGTTAATATTAAGTCTAGCAGTGCCCCCTTTCTTGTAGGGTCCTAAACCAGTTGTAAAAGGTAATTGTCTCTCATAATTGTCAAAAACCTATTACCTTTGCTGGAACTTCAGGTTTCTGTTCCCCAATGAATTTCAGGGTAGTTGAAGTTCCCCATAATAATGACTTCTCCCTGAGTCGCTGCTTCATCCATTTGCTTTATGAGGATATTCTCCTCCTCTTCCATTATTGTTGGAGACTTATAACAAACCCCTATCAGTAATTTATTATTTTTTACCCCCCTCTTATCTTCACCCACAGGGACTCTACATTTTCATTAGATTCACATATATCACGCAGGATGGGTTTTAAGGATGATTTTACGTATAAACAGACACCTCCCCTCGCTTATTTGTACGGTCATTTCTGAACAGACATAGCTCTGTAAATTAACAGCCCAGTCATGGCTCTCGTCCAGCCATGTCTCCGATATCCCCACCATGTCATAATTATTTTCCAACTAAATTAATTCTAATTCCTCCATTTTGTTGGTGAGGCTTCTGGCATTAGTGTACATGCACTTTATGCATCTTTCTTTATCTCTTTTCCTTCTTACTATAGTGACTGTTCTAGCCCCACCCCCCATGCCATCCCCAATTTCATTATTTGTGCCCAGGTTACTAGTTACACTATCTTACCCTCCCGTATAATGAATACCCTCCCCCAATCCCTAGTTTAAATACTCCTCCAACCTTCAAGTCATTTTCTCCCACAGCACAACTGCACCCTTCCCATTGAGGTGCAGCCCATCCGAACAGAGAAGTCGGCCCAGTTTTCCAGGAACCCAAACCCCTTCTTCCTACACCAATTCCTGAGCCACTTATTTATCACCCTAATCTCCTGTTGCCTGTCTGGTGTGGCAAGTGGTACAGGCAGTATTTCAGAGAATACTACTTGGATGTCCTTGCCTTAAGCTTGCATTCTAATTCCCTGAAATCATATTTAAGGACCTTCCACCTACCTCTAACTTTGTAATTTATGCCAATGTGCACCATGACCGCTGGATCCTCACCAGCCCCTCCCAGTAATCTGTCAACCCGATCAGCATCTGCCAGACTTGAGTGCCAGGTAGACAGCACACTATTTGATTATCCCTATCTTTGTAACACATTGCCCTATCTGATCCCCTAATAATTGAGTCCCCCACTACCACCTGTCTGGCCTGCCCTGCTCTCCTGTTTTCCCCCTTACTGGAGCTGACACTCCTCCGGCTTTCAGAGGACATGCCTTGCTGCAGCAGTGCTATTCCTGTACTGACACTGCCCTCATCTGCCAACTTAGCAAATTTATTGGGGTGTGCCAGATCAGGACTAGCCTCCCTGGCACTCTTCCCTCTACCCCGCCTTCTAACTGTTACCCAGCTACCTGCCTCACTGTCCTGCAGCTCCATGTCACCATCCTCCCCCACATCTATTCCAGTAAGCAGCTGCTCAGTGAGCAGCAGACTCCTTTCCATATTGTCATTTAGATCCAGTATCTGGGCTTCCAAATGCACAACATGCTCACATCTCGCACAGCAGTATGCACCCTCGACCAGCTGTTCAAGGATTGCATACATGTGGCAAGATGTGCACTGGATGGTATTGTCAATTATGGAGCTCATTTCCTAATGGGGATTGCACCAGACAGAGATGATAAGTAAAAAGAAATGTAACGTATTAATAAAATACAATCAGAATTCAGTAATTCCTCCCTTCCAAACTCCCTGAATCCAAAGTCACTGAATCACAAGTCACACACTTCCATTCACACTTATGCTCCGGTCACACTCAGCTCGTGTCCACATCGCTAAAGAAGAAGATTTAAAGAGGATTTTTTACCCTCTTAGCAGAATACCAGCCTACAGCTCAACTCACTTCCAGAGGACTGGAAGCCCCAACCAGCTGCTACTTATAAACCCTTAATTATGAACCCCCACCCTTAATTAACCCCTTGTGAGTATAGCTACACCACAGGAATTAAGTGCAATGTAGTTAACCCTTAAACTTACAGGTAGTAAAATAAGAGGCTATAAACTTGTAGAGAGAAAAAAAAGTTAAGAAAGCCCAATAAAATGAAAAAGGTAGAAAAGCACTCAGCAATTCACACAAGTATTTGTTGCAGGATTCCCAATACCTCCTCACTGAATCACAAGTCACACACTTACTTCCGTTCGCACTTAAGGTCTGGTCACACTCAGCTTGTGTCGCACGCTCTAAAGATAAAGATTTAAAGAGGATTTTTTTTCCCTTTAGCAGAAAACCAGCCTACAACTCAATGCACTTTCGGCCATGTCTCCATTATATATGTGTATATACCAACTGTTAAACATGTTCAAACTACATTTTCTAGTTTCAAAAAGTCCCCAGTTGACAGCAGATAAAATGATGCACTCAGAAAGTTTTCTGTGATTTGGTTCAGTATTTTCTTTCCCTGGCCCACACAGAAAGATTGACAGCTCTCTACAGAAACCAACTCATACAAGAAAAGCTGTCAATCACTTTGTAAACCTGAGGTTGTTTCTCAGGGTCTAGCTTCCAGCGAAGGCTGGGAACTCTAGTTATACTTATAGACAAAGTCAGAAACCCTGACATCTAAATACTAGTTGTTAGGTCTGGTTGCTGTTAATACCGCTTGTTTCCACAGACAACATAACATCATTACTTACTACAAAGAAATCCTGAAACAGTTGCCCAGCAACATTCTGCTAGGGAGACTCAGCCACAAACTGTCTAATGACAAAATAACAGCAGATGAGAACGAATTTCTAAATCTGGGTTCGCATGAGTTGATTGCTCAGATAAATTGCATATTTTTATCAAATTGCTGTGGTTCTTCATTACTTATAGGCTATTGGTGATAAAATGTTACAGTTTTGTTAATTGGTACAGTACTGCTCGTGTAAACAGTAAAAGTAAAATAACCTCAAATTTGTTGTGCATATAATTGTAGATTTATATGATTAGATCACAAGCAATTAACCCCTTAACCCTAGAATGCATACCTGGGGCCTCGCAGGCCTGCTAGGTTACTTGTTTTTTATTTTCTGCTACATTAGTTAGAATTTTAAAACTCTAGGTATTCCTCAGGTATACAGTTGTTAGTAATTTCCAGTTGTTCATATATTTTTATGTTATAGGCATTTCGGCAAAACAACTCTTTTTTTGGGACTACCCAATATTCACATACCTGGGGACTTTTAGGCCTGTACTTAGTGTACATGTGATCCTCAGTCTTTTTGTCTTTACTGTTGCTGGATAAGACTTTGTCTTTATTACTCAGTCTTTATGACTCTGCTGTTGCTAGGAAGAGTGTAGATTCTGCCTGACTACATGGTCATGTGATCTTGGGAGGGAGGTGCCCTCACAAAGTCATGCATCTCTGACATCATCGCAGGTCATGTACACACACAGGAACAGGAGGACAGACAACATCCTGTTCATTGTGTGCTACTTGCTGAAGAGACTTTGGAGGAAGGATTCAGCTTTCTCGTTTCTGGAAAAAGAAACTTTCTGAGCTTCAAAAATCCAGAGGCTTCTACTGTACCTAAAAGAAAGTAGTGACCTTCTGAAGGTAAGAGGAGGGGGGCTGCACTTTACCTTTAGCACACACACTAACAAAGAGTCCACAACCCTGATTGTAATCATTTTTTTTTTTATTTTAGTTTACTGACATCTAAGGTTACAATGGCACAGTCTACATCCAGGGGTTTGACTGACCAAGAAATCGAGGCAATCATTTTTGATAGTGATGAAGACAGTGAACTTTCTTTGTCCGATGAAGAGTAAATGCCACCAGCTAATGTCTCTACTTCATTGTCCAGTGATTCTTCAGATGATGAAGAAGTAGTGGATCCAGCAGAACGTACAAATAGAACAACCAAAATTAATGTTTTTTGGAACAGTACTGCTGGGGTTCTTGGACGCACCCCATCACATAATATTATGAGAGTAGCTGAAGGCGCTGTAGGAATTCCCCAATTCATGTTTTCTGTAAATTTATTTCAGATGATATTGCAGATGAGGTAGTTTTTTGTACTAACTAAGAAGGAAAACATATCGCTTCAGGAAGAAATAAAACATGGAAAAATATAGCAAAAGAGGAACTATATGGTTATATTCCCTTTACTCTTCTGGCAGGGTGTACAAAATCGTATGATGTTCCAATCAGAGAATTGTTTCTAAACCCTTTTTCAGATCCACACTACAAAGCTACAATGTCAGTCAATAGATTTGTGAATATTCGGAGAAGCCTTCGTTTTGATGATAAGAGAACTCGTCCTGTGAGGTTGGAAACAGATAATTTAGCTCCTATTAGCTATATCTGGAATCTTCAAAAACTGTACAAAGCTTTACCATTTTAATGACAATGTGACAGTGGATGAGCAACTTCTTGCCTTTAGGGGATGTTGGAAATTCATTCAGTATATGCCCAGTAAACCTGCCAAGTATGGCATAAAAATTTTGTAGATGTGTGATTCTACAAGCTATTATGGCATGAATGGTCTGATTCACTGTGGCAAAGAAGCTGATGCTCCAGTCCAGAAAGACCTATGTTCTGACATAGTAAAAAACACTTGCAGGACCAATTTTCAGTTCTGGAAAAAATATAACAATGGACAACTACTTTACCAATCTGGAACTGGGCACATTTTTGCTTCAGAAAAAAACTCACACTTATTGGTACTATCAGGCCAAACCGCCGCGAAATTCCTCCAATCATGAAGCACAATCCCAAGCGACCACTTTGTGAGAGTGTCTTTGGTTTCTGCAATCAAGCCACAATGGTATCTTGTAAAGCAAAGAAAGAAAAATCTGTGGTATTACTGAGTACAATGCATCATGATGGAAGTATTGACACCGATGACAGGAAACAGAAAACTGAAATCATACTTCATTATAATAAAACAAAAGGAGGTGTGGACAAGATGGATGAAATGATTGGAGAGTATTCGTGCAAGAGGCAGACAAAATGTTGGCCTGTAGTCATTTTTTATAATATCCTTGATGTGTAAGCCCTCAATAACTATATTGTTTATAGTGAAACTCATCCAGAATTCCATGCCAACAGGAAGGACAAGAGACGTCCATTCTTGACGGAACTTTGCTATGAACTTTTGATGCCTACCATAATGGAGCGAAGCATCACGAAATGCTTGCCAAGGCAAACTATGGAAGCTATGATCCGATTTGGTATACATTTTCAGGAACATCCAGAGCCAAGAGAAAAAAAAAGAAAGCGCTGTTATATTTGTCCAGCAAAGAAGGAAAGGAAATCTGAGTGTTTCTGTTCTACTTGTGGACAAAATGCCTGCAAGGAACATTCTTCAGAAAAAATAATATGTGAAAATTGTTGGGGTAATCAGTAAAGTTGAAAAGAAAAGTTTTTGAAAAGTAATATTCCTGCACCATATTTACTACAACTTTTTTTTATAAAAAACCATTAGACAAAATAATCGTTATATATATATAAATATATAGAATGCATATATTGGGCATTTTAAGCCGATGTAATTACTTTTTTTTTTGTTTTATGCACATAATTATGTTTTGAAATATTCACATCTCAAATGAACTTTGAAAAGTATTTCTATTTGAGTTACTCCATGTTGTTTGCACACAGGCCTAAAAGGCCCCAGGTATGTGAAAGTGTAGATTTCTATGGTTGCGCATTCTGACGGAGCCAATTTCCACCTTAATGACCAAAACCTTCTGACCAGTGTCCATTTATGAGGTATGATCTCTGGAACGCTTCAACAGATCCTAGCGAATCTGAGATTGTTTTTTCGTGACATATTGGGCTTCATGCTAGTGGTAAATTTAGGTCGATAATTTTTGCATTTATTTGTGAAAAAAATTAAAATTTTATGAAAATGTTGAAAATTTCACAATTTTCAAATTTTGAATTCTTATTCTGTTAAACCAGAGAGTTATGTGACACAAAATAGTTAATAAATAACATTTCACACATGTCTACTTTACATCAGCAAAATTTTGGAAAAAAAAAATTTGGTTAGGAAGTTATAAGGGTTCAAAGTTCATCAGCAATTTCTCGTTTTTCCAGAAAAATTTACAAAACCATTTTCTTAGTGAACACATCACATTTGAAGTCCCTTTGAGGGGCCTACATGACAGAAAACACCCAAAAGTGACACCATTCCAAAAGCTGCACCCCTCAAGCTACTCAAAACTACATTCATGAAGATTATTAACCCTTCAGGTGCTTCACAGGAACTAAAGCAACATGGAGGGAATAAATGGACATTTTAATTTTTCCAACAAAAATGTTCTTTTAGCCTCAATTTTTTCATTTTCACATGGGCAACAGGATAAAATGGATCCTAAAATTTGTTGGGCAATTTCTCCTGAGTACACCGATACCTCACATGTGGTCATAAACCACTGTTTGGGCGCATGGCAGGGCTCAGAAGGGAAGGAGCGCCATTTGACTTTTGGAGCTTATTTTCCATTCAAAAAGTCAAATGGTGCTCCTTCACTTTTGAGCCCTGCTGTGCACCCAAACAGTGGTTTAATGACCACATAAGAGGTATCAGTGTACTCAGGAGAGATTGCCCAACAAATGTTACGATGCATTTTATCCTGTTGCTCATGTGAAAATAAAAAAATTGAAGTCAAAAGAAAATTTTAGTGAAAAAAAATGTACTTTTTAATTTTTACTGATCAGTTTGTGAAGCACCTGGGGGTTCAAAGAGCTCACTATGCATCTAGATAGGCTCCTTGGGGGGTTTAGTTTCCAAAATGGGGTCACTTGTTGGGGAGCTCCAATGTTTAGGCACACAGGGGCTTTCCATGCGTGACATGGTGTCAGCTAACAATTTGAATGAAAAATTAAATCCGATTGTTAACAGACACCATGTCGCGTATGGAGAGCCCCTGTGTGCCTAAACATTGGAGCTCCCCCACAAGTGACCCCATTTTAGAAACTAGACCCCAAGGAGCTTATCTAGATGCATAGTGAGGAGTTTGAACCCCAGGTGCTTCACAAATTAATCCGTAAAAATGAAAAAATAAAATTTTAGTGAAAAAAAAAGTGCTTTTTAATTTTTACATTACCAATTGTTAGCTGACACCATGTCGCGTATGAAGAGACCCTGTGTGCCTAAACATTGGAGCTCCCCCACAAGTGACCCCATTTTGGAAATCAGACCCCCAAGGGTCTTATCTAAATGCAGACTGAGCACTTTGAACCCCCAGAATTTCGCCTCAAATTTTAAGTTTTCACATGGGCAACAGGATAAAATAGATCCTAAAATTTGTTGGGCAATTTCTCCTGAGTACACTGATACCTCAGATGTTGTGGAAAACAAGACGCCATCTTTATTATTCTGCAAGATCTGATGTAATCCAGTGGGCAGTGATGTCCGACGTAGTCCAGTGGGCAGTCCCACAATGATTCTCAGTGTTATAGCATATGGGGGCATCCCCCATATGCTATATAAGCAGGCACCCCCCAGGGGAATGATAGGTCATGAACTCTGTAAGTTCATGAATCATCATGATCCTGGGGTCACACAGGGGTTAACTGATTTTCATGATGATCTGTGAAGCAGACATGTCTGACATGTCAGATCGCATGGGGTTGCAGGGAGACTGCGAGTCTTCACAGGTGCCGCCGCCATTTTGGAATGGTAATATCTAGAAATCGATACGTGTGACTCAAAACAAATTATTAAATCTCCAAAGAGTGCACATTAAGATAACAAATTTTATTTAATTATTATTAAAAACAGTCAGTAGTGTGTGTATGTCCCACACCTGTATCTAGTAAAACCGAGCAGTCGGGGAGGGAGGAGACTATAATCCCACACTCACCCTATCCACTGCCCTGCCTGACTACGGAGATTTCAACACATAACGTATCAGGTGTCCCCGTTCCACGGTGGCTTACCCTAGTGTCCTTGTTACTCCACTATGGCACCTTCCACCGCTGGATACTATCTGGATCTGCGATGTATCTCTAGTTTAGATGTGGGTCAACCCCCATCATCCTCCCTGTGTATGTATGAATTAAGTTCAGAGGTGTGTCTTCTATATGGTTCTGGAGATATAGTTATGCCATTCAGAAAAAACTATCATAAACGGTGTGTTAACTCTCTACATGCCGTATATATCATCAGGCTAATATGTCTCAAACCCACTTGATGCCAATTACAGGGGTCAAGTCTGATGTCTGCTGGGTCTGCTGTTTATCATATTCCCATGGTTATCACATATTTACCGTCTATACCCATACCGGACAATATGAAGAGGCCTCCCTCTGACATAAGTATACAACTTAATAGTTATCAGGGTTCAGAGATTAACATCCCAATCGAGATAGATTAGTTATTCCCACAGGCAGGTATTTTGAATCATTACTCCACTTATCTGATACATATGGTTGATTTGTCAGTCCCAGTCGTTCTCTCGACGCGTTTCTGCCCGCTGATGTTGCTGGGCGTCCTCAGGAGAGACTGTGCTATCAGATACCGGTTCACCTTATCCAAGTCACCGGGGGCGCTGTGCAGGGTAGTGTAATAGCCTTCCCTCCTTCCTCATTGGTGTCAGCGTCACCGAGTGCTTCCTAAAGCTCCCTTATATCCCCTATGTGATCAGGGGAGGTGGATACATGTGTGTGACCTCTGTTTGCGTGCTTTACACGCTACTTCCGGTTCCGCGTCTCCCGAACCGGAAGTGCGTCATTTGACACGCTAGGCGGAGCTATCTGAGCTTGCGTTCCACCTCCCACACACGTGACTTCCGGTATGCGCTCCAAATACCGGAAGTCACTGGAAAATCGTCATTTCAAGCCCCCACTCTCTCCAGGACACAAACAGGAAGTGCTGGGACTATTATAGTCCCTAACACATCCCGTGCACCCCGGAATTGGAGCGTAGGGGAGCAAAAACAAGGGCAGATAGTTCCACATCGCCACATATTGCCATATGCAATTCTGCAAGCTTACAAAACGATGTTATATATATCACCAGGAAGAAGATGATATTTCCAATATGTGTTTATGAGGTTAGAAATAATTAAATAACACCCCATACATCCCAGTTAAGGGGAACTATCAGAAACAACCTCGATTTGCTCTCACCTACCTA
Organism: Allobates femoralis; assembly: GCA_033576535.1. Lineage (NCBI taxonomy): Eukaryota > Metazoa > Chordata > Amphibia > Anura > Aromobatidae > Allobates > Allobates femoralis. The sequence goes on from JARQOC010000002.1 coordinate 236,114,557, forward strand.
CAGTATTTTATGTGTATGATAGACTCAGTATGGCAGTGATGATTTAGTGCTCCACAGAAGAGAGTGCAAATAGAAAGGCACTTCTTACATCTTCTACGCTCCAATTCCGGGGTGCACGGGATGTGTTAGGGACTAGCGTGTCAAATGACGCACTTCCGGTTCGGGAGACGCGGAACCGGAAGTAGCGTGTAAAGCACGCAAACAGAGGTCACACACATGTATCCACCTCCCCTGATCACATAGGGGATATAAGGGAGCTTTAGGAAGCACTCGGTGACGCTGACACCAATGAGGAAGGAGGGAAGGCTATTACACTACCCTGCACAGCGCCCCCGGTGACTTGGATAAGGTGAACCGGTATCTGATAGCACAGTCTCTCCTGAGGACGCCCAGCAACATCAGCGGGCAGAAACGCGTCGAGAGAACGACTGGGACTGACAAATCAACCATATGTATCAGATAAGTGGAGTAATGATTCAAAATACCTGCCTGTGGGAATAACTAATCTATCTCGATTGGGATGTTAATCTCTGAACCCTGATAACTATTAAGTTGTATACTTATGTCAGAGGGAGGCCTCTTCATATTGTCCGGTATGGGTATAGACGGTAAATATGTGATAACCATGGGAATATGATAAACAGCAGACCCAGCAGACATCAGACTTGACCCCTGTAATTGGCATCAAGTGGGTTTGAGACACATTAGCCTGATGATATATACGGCATGTAGAGAGTTAACACACCGTTTATGATAGTTTTTGCTGAATGGCATAACTATATCTCCAGAACCATATAGAAGACACACCTCTGAACTTAATTCATACATACACAGGGAGGATGATGGGGGTTGACCCACATCTAAACTAGAGATACATCGCAGATCCAGATAGTATCCAGGGTGGAAGGTGCCATAGTGGAGTAACAGGGACACTAGGGTAAGCCACCGTGGAACGGGGACACCTGATACGTTATGTGTTGAAATCTCCGTAGTCAGGCAGGGGCAGTGGATAGGGTGAGTGTGGGATTATAGTCTCCTCCCTCCCGACTGCTTGGTTTTACTAGATACAGGTGTGGGACATACAAACATTTTGGAATGGTCCAGGGGAGGGGTGGGGGTGGGAGTCAGATCCCCGGTACCAGGGGTCTTGGAGGGCTTAGGAGTTAATGTTTCACTTTCATCCGACATGTGTTTTCATGTCGGATGGAAGAGAAAGTATTTTTACCGGCGATTACTTTTTGTTTTATAAAGTCATGATCAGTTACGGTGTTACCAGTCATCACATGACCGGTAACGGGAAAAAACTTACTGATTCACAATCTCAGGGGTCTCAGCTAACTGAAACCCTGAAGATGTTATGACACTGGGGGACGCTAGAGTGCTTTTTCTGTACTTATGTCTCTAGACGTAAGAAAAGAATAAGTACCTTTTTTTTTGGATGTCTAGAGACCGTGGGCCATCGTTATCGGGTTAAACATTAAACAAGCTGGTCTCTTGTCTACCTGACATATCTTCAAAAGCTGATGACCTGATACCAAAAAGTCCAAGAATAGGCACGTTTTACATGCTCCCCAAAATTCACAAATCAGGAAATGAAATCCAGGAAGACCAATCATTTCATGTGTAGGCACCCTCACCAAACAAATTTCTGGATGGGCAGAGGGTGCTCTCAAACCCCTGGTAATAGAGACACCCAGCTACATTCAGGACACAACTGACCTATTGAATAAACTGTCAGCAATAGGTCCTCTACCAGAAGGAACCATTCTTGCAACCATGGATGTGGAATCTCTGTACAGCAATATCCCACACCAGGATGTATTAAATGCCTGCAAAACCTACCTGGAAAACACAGGGATTGATGGTGATTCTGTGGTGAAGCTTACAAAATTAATCCTCACACAACTATTTGCATTTGATGACAACATATATTTACAGGAGACTGGCACAACTATGGGAAGCAAAATGGCACCACAATATGCAAACCTTTTCATGGCCAAGCTTGAAGGTGACTTTTTATCCTCTTATCCTATAAGACCTCTGGTCTATTACCGTTATATCGATGACATTTTAATCATCTGGACAGAGTCTGAGCAACAGCTGAAGACGTTCCATGAACATTTGAATCAGTTCCATCCCACCATCAACTAAACACTCAACTACTCCTACACTTAAGTCAGCTTTGTGGACACCATCATCAAGCTATGGAACAATAAAGTAGAGACGTCCCTGTACCGGAAGCCAATTGACCATCCAACATGTCTTCAATGGGACAGTTTTCCTCCAAAACACGTAAAAAACTCTATATACAGTCAGGCCATCAGATAAAATCGGATATGTTCCAACCCTACAGATAGAGACAATCACCTGAGGGCCTCACAAAGGCCTTTTTGAATCAGGGTTACCACCCAAGAGCAATTGAAAACCAGATGCCAAAAGCTACCAGAATATCAAGGAATCATCTCCTACATTACAAAGCTAAAGAAGAAAACAACTGGGTCCCTCTTGAAGTCACCTACAATCTAAATCTGGAGGTGTTAAGAGGAGCTGCACGGAAACTGCAACCGCTTCTACAAAAGGATGCCCGACTAAAATCAATATTTTCAGACCCCCCACTCCTTTGTTTTAGACAACCTCCGAATCTAAAACACATCATTGTCAGAAGCGCCCTGTCCTCTCCAACAGCAACAGGATCCTTTCCCTGCAACCAGAACAGGTGCAAAACCTGTCCATTTATAATGATAACGGACAACATAAAGATTCCCAGCACAAAGCAGGACTACAAGATCCCAGGTAATTTCAGTTGCACCACAAGCAATATCCAAAAAATTGTATGTGCATTGGTGAGACAGGACAAACATTTAGAACAAGAATAAATTCTCATCACCACACAATAAAAGAAAATCATATGGCCCTACCTATAGCCAAGCATTTTTGTAACTCTGACCACAGTGAAACAAATATGAGGCTGCTCGTTTTAAAAAGTAACTTCAAATATCAGAGAGAAGAATGTGAAAATACAAATAGATAACGACCTTTGACACACTCAAAGCAGGATTGAACGTTTCACATGTTTTCATGCCTTTTTACATGAATTGAAAGGGCATTTGGGGGCATCATATCTTTTAAAGGGATCCTGTCACCCCCAAAACACCTCATAAGCTATTAAAACATGTCCCTACAGCATATTATCACTTATCCTACACTCCTTTTTGCTCAGAAATGCATCTAGTGAAAATGTAGAAAAACGTTATTTACCTCACTCATTATCCATGTTAATGAGCAGTGGCTATATGCGTTAGTCACCCAGGCGGGCTCTCCTGCTCATAATATCATGCCTTAATAGGCGTGATCTTGAACACAGAATCTATTCAGCGCCTCCCCACTCTCCTCTGTGCTGGCCGGGCTGCAATGCGGCTGTAATGACGCGTATTGCATCATTTTCGGCATCAGGTGACGTGTGTACACCCGCACCGCTCTGTTAGCTTCAAGCACCGCACTGCACATGCGTGCTGGAGGCATAACAGAGCGGTGCGGGTGTACACACGTCACCTGATGCCGAAAATGATGCAATACGCGTCATTACAGCCGCATTGCAGCCCGGCCAGCACAGAGGAGAGTGGGGAGGCGCTGAATAGATTCTGTGTTCAAGATCACGCCTATTAAGGCATGATATTATGAGCAGGAGAGCCCGCCTGGGTGACTAACGCATATAGCCACTGCTCATTAACATGGATAATGAGTGAGGTAAATAACGTTTTTCTACATTTTCACTAGATGCATTTCTGAGCAAAAAGGAGTGTAGGATAAGTGATAATATGCTGTAGGGACATGCTTTAATAGCTTATGAGGCGTTTTGGGGGTGACAGGATCCCTTTAACAGACCCCAGTTTAAACTTTGACACTTCTTATGTAAACTGCTATCACAAACCATTCTCCCCTGTCCCATTCCTGTTTTTGAACCAACCATTTATCAAAAGACAATATATATGCCTGTATCTCTTATCTGGGAACCCTGATTTTACTGCCAGCTGCAGCTCCTTCCCCCCTCCCAACTTACAACTACATGTTTCACATCACCTGTGTCATGTATTGCATTTGTCTTTTTAAATTTCAAATCTTCGAAAACAAGTCAAAGTCTGTACTCTGGTATTTATTGCCCAGATGCTTTTACTCTACCCCTTCCCATCACAGACCACTCTTCATATCTTGGACCAATCAAGGGACATGAAATTGTCTGTTTTTTATCTATGGAGGATACTGACACAGATGCTGTTTTCTACCTCCCATCTCTGACCCTTATATGTCATGCTTCACCACACCTAATATTTGTACTGCATATCCAGCCTCCTACTTGTGCGTTCATATGTGTGTACATTCAGAATTTGTGTCATTATAGCCTGATGAAGAGACCTTAGTGTCTCGAAAGCTTGCTTTACTTTTTCTTACCCTCTTTCCAGTTAGCCATTAAAAGGTATAAACCACTGAGGACTCTCAGATTCTAATATTTTTCTATGATTAGACATACATTTATAATGTAGCAGGCCAGCTTCAAAAATTGTATATTTCATGTAAAAAATATGAGTGATAAAGTGAGAGGAGAATAGTCATATAGTTGTAGTGGCTTTCCAATGAAAATGCATTGCAAAGTATCTGCTTATTGCTAATGGCTGAATAGTTTGAACAAAACTGTTCCCTCATACTGCCATAACAGCTCTGACCTGTCAAGGAATAGACTCAGACTCTGAAGGTATGCTTAGGTAACGGGCACCATGATATTAGCAGCAGATTTTATTTGTATATTATAGATATACTAGCTGTGAGCCCGATGCAAATGCATCGGGTGTCTAGAATATTTTTTTTTTTTTTTTTAAATTTTCAAATAATAATCCAATTATTCCAATGACATCTTTACACCAACTACATATATTTGTATGGTTGATATAATTTAAGGAAAATTGAACTATTATGTTGTAAGGGTCTTAGAACACAAAGTAGCAATACTTCTTAATATGTCAATTGTTTGAATTGATGAATTAACAGTACTAATATATGTATCAGCTAGTTTGTGTCAGCCCACCAATCGCGTCAAGATGCCCTTACGCCTGGTGGGACCTACTCTAACTAAATCCGAATTGATATAATTTAGATATTTGTATTATCTTGATTTTTCTTAGATTTTTTGAGGATTGTGATGTAAATAATAAAATTTTCTAAATTGATACAGAAGGAGTTACCAACTACAGACTTGCAGCAATATCCATACAATAACAAAAAAACTTGTAGTTAACCTACGGTAAATGGAGTTAACATAGCTTCAACAGGTGCATAAGATGCATCCACTAACTAACCACAGATGACTGCAGTTGATGTGGATGACACTGCTGCAACTATGTTGTCTGCACAAACCGCAAGTTAAGTACAAATTACATATATGCAATTATGAAAATTACAGCAAGTATGCTCTTGGTGAGTCCTTCATGATCAATTATTATCATTTAGTATATTCCTCAACAAAGTTAAAAAATCTAAGAAAATTGTCGTGGTAGAATCTAATTAATAATTTATGTTTGTCCCTATCTATCTAAACATGTGGAACACACCTTGCTAATGAGATGTGTGTGAACAGCCGTCCCACCCGTCTCTTAGCTGTTCACAAAAACCTCTCCCTTTAAAGAATAAAAATCAAATCTCTCAGCACGTAGAGTACTGGAGCTTTAAATAGTGGTTTCTATCACCCTGTGATAAAATCAGAATGATACACATCTCCAATGAAATATGAAATGTGTTTTTCCACAAACATTGTATAAACTATGCACATAAAAAACTGTAATTGAAAAGACTAAACTAATTTTTTTTTTTTTTTTTTAAATAGAAAAGGTAAAAATATAAAATATGCCAAAGTTCATCCCAAAATATTCCGATAGACAATATTTTTGGTGAAGACTTTCTCACAGTTAGGCACCAATTTGCCTTGAATGCATGAATCCACCACTTTCACCTTCACATTGCATCGTCTCTTCACACGTGAGAAAGCCACATATAATTGTCCATGACCAAAAACAGGTTCTGGCAAATAAATCCCCACTTTCTCCAAAGTTTGTCCTTGGGATTTATTTATGGTCATGGCAAAGGCAGGCTTCACGGGAAATTGCCGACGTCTTAGTTTGAAAGGCAATCCAGTCTCTGATGGACAGAGATCAATTCTTGGAATGAAGACTACATTTCCTTCATCCGAGCCAGAAATTACTTTTGCTTGTATCAAGTTGTCAAACAAAGCAATAATAATCATCCGAGTCCCGTTGCAAAGTCCTTTTCTGCTGTTAAAATTACGCAAAAGCATTATAATTGTACCAACTTTTAATTTGAGGAGATGAGAAGGCATTCCTGTTGGTGTTAGAGAATTTAGAAATTCCACGGGATATTGTTCGGGATTTTCTGTCTCATCTGGATCAATAGAATCGTGGCTCAAATATTCCATGTATTCTCCAGGAATACAATCCATCACTTTTGAATTGATCAAATCCACAGCGTCATTTTTGGGACAAAGAATGGCATGTGATGCAGCATTCTGAATACTTTCGTCATTATTCACATCAATGACAATGTTTTCACCAAATATGTCCAAGATTAAAGAGCCAGTGCAGATCATGTCTTGCGGGATCTCAATGACATCATCACCAAGGTTGTAATCATTGGACAATTCTCCATTTCCCAATTGAATTAACCAATTGCTATAATCAGTATCAATGGAGCGCATGTTGTTAAAGAGCGGCAATTGATTGAAAAGCTGCCATTGTCGTGAATATTTAATACAGCTCTCTACGATGTCTGTCCTTGTTCCATGAGAGATGATAGGAAGACACTGCCGAAAGTCTCCTCCCAGAACAATGACTTTTCCTCCAAAGGGTAATTTATTTTTCTTGGAGACATCAGTTGTCATGACATCCCGTAATAATTGATCAATTACATGCAAAGCGTATTTTGACAACATAGTAGACTCATCGATGATGAAGAGTTTGGTAGTCTTCAAATGTTGGGCCGCATCAGTATCATTTTTGATTCTTGAAACAGATGTCTCATTAATTGGTATTGGTATGCCATACAGTGAATGGATAGTTCTTCCTCCTTGCAATAGATTAGCAGCAATCCCTGTACTGGCTGCAGGTGAGACAACTTCTCCTTCTCCTCTGAGTTCATGAATCAATAGATGATAGAGATATGTTTTCCCACTTCCACCGGGACCGTCAAGGAAAAAGCACTTTGGCTTATCACTTGTATCCTCTAAAGCTTTATGGATTGCATTATAGGCCAAACGTTGTTGATCATTTAAGGTGGCTTTCATTTCATGTGCTCTTACTAACTCTTCTTCTTTATTGTATTGAGGACGAATGTGTGGTTTTCTTTTTGGGCGTGGCAGATTAAAATCAATAAAATGTTTAGCATGAAATTTTAAAACATGCTCAACATCAGTCATGGCATATCCTTCACAATGCTCACAATCATCAGTGTCAGGGTGGTAGGCATGGCAGTAATCTTGAACGAAGTGTTGTTTAAATTCTTGCCACAACTCCAGGGGATGATTAGGAGGACCAAAGACACAAATATACGCAAACATTTCACGGAGCTGTGCAGGCATATTGAGAACACAGGCATCCAATAAAGTTTTTCTCCAAACACTGTCATCGAAGAGCAATCCAAGGGCTAATGCCGCCTCTTTAAACGTTGGGTATGTGACTTCCTTAACAGTCTTAAGGTTATCAAAACTTGTAGCTCCTTTAACATGGAGTAACAACAGCCTTAAAAAATAACGTTCTTGTTCTTGAATACTAACAGTGTAGAGTCTACCAATGACTGAAGCACCTCCTCTTCTTCTAACTTCCCATGCACCTTCTTTCCAAACATAATGCTCAGGAATTTGACGATATAAGTACTCCCGAGCATTGGGATCATTCTCATTGAGGGTAAAGTAGGCCATGAGTGTTGATTGTCTGTCCATTGAATAACTGATGTTGTCCGCAGAATCACCCTCGTGAAAAAAAAGTGATTGTGAATGAGGCAGATGTACTGCAAGACGAATAATGCTGTGAGATTGTCTATGCATTTGAAAAGCAAAGATTCGCCAAGCTGCCTCTGGTGCACTGACATATCTGGAATCCATGAATTTATGAGTTTCATCGTGTCTGATGTTGGTTTCACAAATTTCCACATTGGCTTTGTCATGACCTTTGTACACATATTTAAAGAGGTATTTTACACTCTGAATGGAAGCACATATTTCCACATTGATATGGCACTTATATTTTAATAGAAGGAAAGGGTTATATGGAACCACCCAAGAATTATCAATCATCTTGGAATGGTGTGGAAAAGAAGGTCCTTCGTTTCTTTGATAACTTGGATATGCATCCTCAGGGATAACAGTTTTTGTTTGAAACTGTTTTGGAAAATTTTTTTTACACTTTCCATTCTCCATACATGGAGAATTGGGATTGTGTTGTCCACAGGGGCCATGGATCATGTGTTGCATGACAATTTGATGGAGCACAGGGTAATGTGATGGATCAGGAATTTCAGCCCAAACAGTATTATCGACTTCTACCTCAGTTCTTTGTTTTGAGTTGGCATCCAGAATAATTAGAATGTGAGCATGTGGTAGGCCTCGCTTTTGAAATTCTATCATATGAACCATAGCACAAACCTTGCCAAATAATCCAGAATTAATATCTTTCAAAAGGGCTTCAAGTTTAATCCTGAATACACGGGCCACTAAATCCGGGCGATGTTCAGCACGCTGCCATGGCTGTAAATTGGTTACAATTTCACTCCATTTCGGATTGCAGGTCATCGTTATAAAAAGATCTGGTCTTCCAAATTTAGTTACAATCGCCATGGCATCTTGATACCTCTGCTGCATGTTTCGGGGACTTCCCTCAAAGGAAGATGGTAAAATTACGGTTTTGCCAATGGGGATTCCTTTTTCTACAGATTTTCTAAGTAAATGTTCTTGAAGGAGACAATAATCTTCCACCTTCAAATCCTTCTGGTGTTGTCGTATAAAATTTAAACGATTGGCCTCGATCTTAACATAGGCATCCACCAAGTACTGCTGTGTCAGTTTTCCTCCATTAAGAACAGGATTGAATTCTGTCCGTACTGACAGCAAATAACAGTAATACTGCAGCTGTGTCACCCTGCGAGGATTTTGGCCTTGCTGCATGAGTGATTCATGCCACCCTTGCTCTCCATGAGGGAAAAACAATGGATACAGTAATGCATCCAAATTACTGTGTAAAATACTTATTTGCTGTGTTTTGGGGGCCAACGGATTATTTGTGTCTGGTTTTAGATGTATTAAAATGTCTCTATTAAATGGTGGCTCTCCATCAGCATTTTCAAAGATGACTGCAACTTCATGGACAGTAGGGTTGTTATACCGTCTTGGGTCTTGCTCTCTGTCTTGTTTTATTGCCATGATGATATTAGGCATTTTTGTGCCATGTTCAAATGCTTTCTGTTCTTCCTCTTCCTCCACTTGCCGTAACATTTTGTAGGCTGAAACAAAGGGATTAATACCTTCCAATTGCTCAGCAATAATTGTCATCAAGGCTGGATTACACTTTTGATTTTCTGGAGACTGTAGGCGTTGTTCAGTAGCAGTAGCACTATCCAAAATATAGAGCTGTGCATATGCTGGAACTTGACCTTCAGCGGGGTGGAGAGTTCCAGTTCTATGGTAAATTTGGCCGTGAATCCTGAAACAATAAGGACCGTGTCCAGGTGGTTGAGAAACACTTGCACCCATCGAAGCAAATGCAAAGGAACTATTAATGCTCCTGATATTCTCCATAAGATTTTTACTATATGGGCTGTCTCCTTTCAGTAAAGTAGTGAAGAGCTCAGGGTACTGAGGTAATGGTACCTTAACTTTGCCCTTGTGACAACAAAGGGAGAACTGTCCCTCAAATGGCCTTTCACCCTCAAAATGTTGTGCTTCACAATGTTGACATAACACATTCATGGGCCCACAGGTATGTTCTAAAATACCGGTATCGTCATCAGTAAAGCCAATAGGGATTGATGATGTTGGTGAAGTGAGCAACCGATGACCTTTTTTGTAGATGCCTACATAAATAAGGCGTAGCTGTGTAGAAGTTTCAACACATTCAAGAAAAGAAGTAGTGACTGAAGACTTCTTCCTGAGGTTTTTTTTTTGGCGTAGTTGACGCTGTGAGGCAGCCAAATGGGCCAAATGGCGTTGTTTTGAGGTAGGTGACATAATTTGTAAACGCTTGACTTTAGCCAATTTGTGTCTTGTGATGGCAGAAGCATTCTTCTCTGTTCTTGTTTTAGAAGAACATTTGCCCTTCACTTTACCCGTGCCAGATGTTGTAGGCAGTTGAGTTTCCAAAAGTGTTGGAGACACAGCTATGGACGCCATGTCAGAGGTAGATGGTTCTCCTTGCACCTTCACCTTTTGTTGTTTGCAGCCAGATGTTGTAGGCAGTAGAGTTTCAGAAACTGTTGGAGACCCAGATATAGGAGCCATATCAGAGGTAGATGATTTTCCTTGTACCTTCACCTTTTTTTTTTTGCGGCCAGATGTTGTAGACACTTGAGTTTCCAAAGGTGTTGAAGACACAGATGTAGATGCCATAACAGAAGTAGATGCTTCTCCTTGCACCTTCACCTGTTGTTTTTTGCGTCTTTTGCATTCCACCTCAGCTTTTTTGGCCAACCGACTGCTTCTTTCTTCAGCAGACTCCTTTGCAATTCTTTTATTGAAATCCTCCTTGAGCTTAAGCAAACGGAGACATCTTTTTTCCGGATCTTCCTGCGCACGCTTCTTGCGCTGGAATGCAGCATTCTTAGCTCTAACAGAGCTTTTTTGTTTCTCAGAGCTCATATTGAGCAGAGTGCAGCAAAATGTATGCAATAATAGCTACAGTATATTATTTAAGGAAGCAATCAATATACATTCTGCATAGCAATATAGTCAAAGTATTAATATTTATATTGATAATTGTTATTATATACAATATATTTTTATATATAAATTATATCTTAGAAATATCTCTAAAAAATATATTATATATATTATTAACTTAAATAAATTGTGTATATTATATATTACAATTTATTATAATGTATATATATATATATATATGACATATCTATATATATTATATATATATAATTAGATATATATATATACATATATAGATTAATATACAATATATATATATATATATATATATATTGTATATTAATCTATATATGTATATATATATATATATATATATATAATTATATATATATAATATATATAGATATGTAATATATATATATATATATATACATTATAATAAATTGTAATATATAATATACATAATTTATTTAAGTTAATAATATACATAA